>CM065926.1:14998841-15706341 GCA_033439105.1 Magallana nippona
TGGGGGTCAATGTTCGTGGGTAACCAAAACTTTTATGGTTGATGGGTATGTAATTTCGTTGGTAGCAAGCTCTATTTCGTTTTTTTTAATAGTTACAACAAAGAAGGATAACTCCACCAACTTTGCTTAAGGATCCTCGACACCCCGTGACTTCTACTTTTTATGACAGTACGTCACAACATGGCGATTTGAACGTATTGTGAAACAGTTTATATCGCCAAATTTTGTTGTCTATCTCTGTGGCGCATAGGTGTAGCTTCAATCTACCATTCTGCTGGTCCCGAGTTCGAATACCGCCGGGACTTTTATTTTTCATGAATAGTAGTACAATTTAAAAAAAATAGATTGTTTTCCCAAAAATTGAATGAATTTTTTCCTGTCATTTTCAAGTCGACCATATGCTAGAAATCCAAATCTTTAAGTAATTTAGATGTTCATGTTTGCATGCAGAACTTTTCCCAGGTGTGCGAAGGACCCTTAAAACGAGAAAGAGGTATCTATCTTGTGAACACAAAAGCTAATTATCTTCTGCAAGCGATAGTGCTTGGTTCTCATCAATCAGTTTATGTTCACTTGGACTTCACCTTAATCGTACCATTTCATTATGTTCATCACACAGTGGCTAAAAGTGAAAAATTAAAACTTCTTCAGTGCATGCACTGATAAATTACAACCGTTAAGATTTATGAAAAAGTCTTCAATCAATGATAAGTGAAACAAATTTAGCCTGTATTATGAAACAGATACAGAACATTAAATGATCAGCTGTATTTTAATATATTTGACAAACATTTAGACGTCGCTGTTAACTACAATTATAAAGAACAATTAAAATCTTGTTTTAACGAGAGGTACACAAAACGGGTCTTCAAATCTTGGACGAAAACGACGACGGCAAGACACAAATTGATTTGAAAACATCCACTTTGAAATCGATCGTTGCTAATTGACTAATTAACATCACACAAAAATATGACTTAATTATTAAAGGAGCATTTCATCGTTTTGGAGTGTGATATACTATAAATCACTTTTTACAATGAATATAGTTATTGTTCTCTTTTTGAATTTGATAAAGATATTTTTATCCAGTTCAAATAAATACAACTATTTTCTCCTTTATACGTGAACACACTATTCCAAATGTACGGTCATTTTAAGACACAAAAACAACTAATGTAATCGGGATAATTTTAATCAATCTTGCATACATGTTCGTAGGCAAGGGTTACCCAAGAAAGCCATAAACATTGATCCCGCACGTATACTGATAATTCCAAGGTACATTATATTTTCACATCTGTAAACCATAGTTAACGCGATAACCTATGTTTCAAAGTGTAAATTATAATTAGCACTGAAAACTATCATTTGCGATTGCAGTTTATCTGATAAATATAGTTTCACGGTTTGTAAAACTATGATCAACTCTTAACTATATAGTTAACGAATTTAAATAATGGTTAACAAATGTGAATTCATCTGCAAAATCTATTGTTAACGTTTATTTACAGACATATAAACTTAGATTAACATTCGTAAACTACAGTTGACAACCGTTTAATATGGTTTTACAGATGAAAACTATAGTAAACGACTCGTTACCTATAGTTTACGGTTCGTAAACATTAGTTTACAGTTGATAAACCTAGTTGATCAAAGGTAAAATTATGTTTAGTTAATTTTTGTTAACTTGGCGTGCCATAGACATATACAATAGTCTAACTGTTACTTTTATGATAGAAAACAAAAGGAATTTTATCTTAATGAATTATAATACACACTAGCTCACCCCAAAAGAAAAAAAAACTATGATTAAAATTAATGTAATGCATATTTTTAGTAACATTTTGTTAATAGCTTGACTTTTTATCCATTGGCATAGAAAAAAAACTTAGTACTAAGTCAGAGACATTTCCAAAAGTCAACAACCGATTCTTACTAATTTCAAGGAAATATCATAATCATTATGCATGTAGATTAAGAAGAATAGAAAATGTTAAAAACATTTGGCTCAAATAGAGATCTCTTAACTTTTGAAATGTTCTAATTTCAGCAAGTGGTGACAACTTTACCTTTTTGCTTAAGGTGCAAACACGAATTGGATTACCTCACTCTCAACATCAAGGATTTTGCGAAGTTCACTCTGACCTGTATCTTTGCCTGAAAGTTCTCAATAGTCAATGATCAAAAACATCGATATCACCCTCATAATTATCCAAGAAATGACAGGAGCTGATGAAGTCAATTTTAACTACATAAAGGGTTTTCGTGCCATCTATTCAAAGATAAACCTTCTATGTAAACTTTCTATATATACAAAAACGTGCTTTAGCCATAACATTTACAATATAACTTCTTTTTGAATATTTGAGATAGAGAAATAAGTAAGAATGAACACATCGTGTATAAAACCTGGTCATCTACCTTGCGATTCAAAGTATGCTCTTACATTGATAATATAACTTGATTCTATCCTGCAAAAGTCTTTCGATAATCTTCATGAAGAGAACTATAAATATATTATGAAAATTATAAAGGGATTTCCCACAATGTATAAATACAATGTTTTATTTCTTAGTAGGCATGACATAATGTGCACCATAATGACTATTTTAAGACAGCCATTTTCAGAAAATCTAAAGTTATTTATAAACCACAATAGTGAAAACCGCAGAAGATATCAGCTGATAAACTTTGAGGTAAACAAATGCTTCCAGCTACATGTATTCCAAAGTTGTGACTTTAGAGCAATATGTATCTGCGCCCATTAGAAATATGTTTCAGCCAGGACTCTATAGGACGTACTTTTGGTCGTTGTACTTCTCATCCATACAAACCGATTGGTGAAACACTAGACGATATTCTGACTGGGAAAATTAATGTGTACTCCATTCCAAATATTTCTGTTTACAATAAAAATGGCAAATGGTTCACAGCTGACAACAGGAGGTTGTGGGTGTTCCAAGAGGCAGAAAAACGTGGAAAGTGTAGCACAATTTATGTTCGAGAGACCTCGTACATAGATTACAACAAATTTACTACAATGAACGATGGTGACTCCGTTAATGTCCGAGGAAATCCGGGTGGCTATCTTTGGCAAACCATGCCTATAAAGAAAATACAACCAAACGAAAACACCCACATTACGTGTTTGCAAACTATCTCAACCAGTTCCTACACATACCAAAATCATATCGAGGAGATGAATACCACTGATATATGTTTGACAAAACTTGAACGGAATGTTCACACGTTAAATGAAATGTCAAGGACGAGATGTAAAGAAAGTTTATGTTTTGAAAAAGATATTTCTAAAGATGTCAACGTATTTTCTGCAGATGGTGAAAACCAGCATAGTATTGATATTGACTCTGATTCTGATGTCTTTTGTCAGCATTATAGTACAGCAAAACCAAATATTACTGAAATAGTGAAGGAAGAAAAAGTTGGAAACGAAAGGGAAATAAGATACAATGAAAATGATGTAAAACATTTACTTGATGCTACAAGAATTCCTATTTATAGTACCTTTTTGAGTTCAAATTCAGAGACACTTGAGCCATTGGAGAATAGAGATGTTGCTGTGACCATGTGTGATGAAAACAATGCACAGTCCCTTAAATGTAGAAAATCCAAACGCTGTATTTTATTTGTATTTTGCTTAATTCTGGTTTTCATCGCTTTACTACGGATTCGCCCTGCGGGCGACCTATAGTAAATAACTTGTTCTCTGTTCGTCCGTCTTTAAATTCGTCTATCTGTCCGTCCATCTGTCTCTCCGATATCACTTGTTCAGAGTAAATCTTCTCTCCTCTTGGTCCAATCTGACTTATACTTCACCCACAGAGTGCTTTTTGTTAAATGGTGTGAACTGACCTTGAACCAAAATTCTAGATCTAAGGTTAAGGTCAAAACAGAATTAAATGAAAAATCCTTGTCCCGTTCATATATTTTCACCACTTGTTCCAATCTGGCTCATACTTCACCTGCAGAGTGATTTTGGCTAAAGAATGTGCAGTGAACTTAAATAAAATGTTTAGGTCAAGGTTCAAGGTTATATAATATCTTTTTTCAGAGCATATATACTCTCCCCTTATCTCTATCTTTGTCATACCTTACATAAACACAGCTTTAGGGTAAAGGGTGTGAAGTGATTTTGAACCAAGTATCAAGGCCAAATGTGAAGGCCATAGCAAATCTCTTTAAAATCCAGTTTTATACCATAAATTATTCCCTTTGGCTTAATCTTGGTCAAATTGTACTAGCATTCTTAAAAACAGAAGTACATAGGATTGATTTGGTCACACACTTTTCTATATTTTTAGCTTTATCTTAATGATTTACAAAAAAACACCGTTTTTAAGTGAAAAATATTACCTGTACAATGTTTGTAGAGAAATAAAATCGATTATCAATGTGTAAATATCACTTCAGTAATTTAATATACATATATTCTAAATCACTATGTGTAAACCCCTATGATGTCTTACGTAAAGAAATTTTGATTGAAACAACATTATACAAACTTTTAACATGGTGCAAAAGCATCTGATTTGTTGAGAAATTTCCCAAATATGCATATCATTCATTCAGTCTTGGAAATAATGTTTAACCGGGGCAATATACCTGTACTAGTATCAAATTGTAGTGGACAATGGCGCAGAAAAATCACTTTTTGTTACACAAAATAATCATAGAATATCAAATTAAGTTCATATTAATATTTATATTAATAAACAATATTTCATTCCGTAATTTTAATTTAATGAAACAAAGAATAAGGGTTCTAAATAAATTTATTGAGTATGATTTAATGAAAATCACTTTTGCTATCTATTGTAAACTTTTAATCTATAAAGCTGCATGGTCAGATCAATTATGTTAATTTTTTTTAGAGACTTTGTTTTACACTTTTAACGTTAGTGAAATTTAGAAAATTATGAAGATCATAAATTTCAAAGGTTTATATTGTACAATTATAATAAGACTGCTTTTTAAGTGTAAAATTGAAATGCAAGCGCAGGATACTGTTGACAATTCATTCATCTTTTCCCAATACAAAATGTACATAGAAAAAATAACAAAAAAATTGTCTTTGATTTCTAACACCTAAATATAAAAGCCATTTTATGATTGTAATAATTGTAATAATTGTATAGTCTCTTTCAAAATTTTATTGTATAATCAAATTCAAAACTAATTGGGTAATGCAACATGTAAACAGAAATTTATGATATTGGTCAGTGTCAAATGATAATTTTTTTTAAACTTTTTTGCTGCATGTAGCGCATTACTTATGGGCATATAAAAAATGTAAAAATCTACAGCTTTGACTCTTATCAGATTTACAGATTGCCAAATAATCAGGTCTTATTAGTTCTGGTTTAATGTTTAACTAATTACACTTACTTCTTATGAAATCCTTTGGGTATTGTAGTAAAAACTGTTTTTATGTTTTGGCAAAAAACTTTACAATTTATTTACTTAATAAATGATCAAAATAATTCTCTATAAATATATTGTGTTTTATTGTGTCAAACTAAGCACTACTCTATTGGTTACATTACAGGTGTTTTGGGGATCGAATTTATCTTTTACACAATCTCATGGATAGCAGGTTTATTGCCAGTCACTTCCTCCAAAGTTCTCAGATTAGGCAATAAATCCTTTACAACATCCTAGTTCCCGGAAAGCTACATTTCCTGAGCATTTTATTAACTTTTCTTTTGGAATTCATTATCCAGCCAATGAGAGCTGAAAGTTTCATTGTTATTTTACTGCTTATGAATTTATACCCTATTCATTATCTTACATAGATAATGAAGCTAAACTACAATTAGCATGTCGACATAAGTATATCATAACTCAATTGTTACTTTTACAAAAAACAACCCAAAAAATAATTAAATAATGATTAAAATTAATGTATTCATATTCTTGCTGCAACTGTTATGGCTGTTATTAACCTACCAGAAATGCCTTTTCTGGAGACAACAACTGTGTCTTACTAAGGTGGCAGAGGATAGTTTTCTTGTCGGGGAAAAGTGAAACATATTGCTCATATATTTAATCTAATTTTTCAGTGGATATTTTAATTTGCTAAAATTGGTTTGCATGCAGGGGACATATGGTCCTGACTCTATCCACGAAATGAATGCAATAGATAATCTAGCAATTAATACCCCTTAAAAACTGCCAAACCTCGGGTTCTCCCTTTGTTTCAACATTTTGAAGTCTTTTGTGCGAAACTATCCCCTGCCACCTAATTGCAAGGAAAAATTATAACCATTACATGTAGTTTAAGGACGAGTGGATATTTAAAAAACTGTTGGCTAAAATAAAGATATTTTTTTGAAATGCTCTAATTTTCAGCAAGTGATGACAATTTTACCTTTTTGGCAGAGTCTTTCTTACGATGCAAATATGAATGAAATTCTCTTATTCTCAGCATCATGGAATTTGCAAATTTCTGTTTTAGCATGTAGATTTAGGAGAAAAGAACATTTTAAAAAAGTAGGGTCGAAAAAAGATCCCTAACAACTCTACCTTTTTGGCAGAGTTTTTCATAAGATGCAAAAACAAATGAGATTCCCTAATTCTCAACATTTTGGATTTTCCACACATCATGTGTAAATGCTGACCATTTACCTTGCAATTCCAATTACGCTTGCATTGATGTTAGAATATTGATTAAGCTGCTAATGAATTGAGCTATAAATATAATGAAATATTATAACAGGATTTCCCAGCATGTATAATAAATTGAGCTATAAATATAATGTACTATTATAACAGAATTTCCCAGCATGTATAAATAGAATGTTGTTCCCTGTTTGCATGCACCATATAATGTGCACCGTATTGATTACTTGTATTTTTAGTACATCCGGTTTCAGAAAATCTAATGTTATTTATAAACTGCAATCGTGAAAACCTGTAAGGTATCAGCTCTCAGCCAGCGAATAAGAGTGTCTTTAGCAAAGCAAGATGTATCTGCGCCCATCAGAAATATGTTTCAGCCAGGACTCCATTGGACGCACTTTTGGTAAATGCACTTCTCATCCATACAGACCAATTGGTGAAACACTGGACGATATTCTTACAGGGAAAATTAATGTGAACGCTATTCCTAATATTTCTGTTTACAAGAAAAATGGAAAATGGTATACAGCTGACAACAGGAGGTTGTGGGTGTTCCAAGAGGCAGAAAAACGTGGAAAGTGTAGCGGAATTTATGTCCAAGAGACCTTTGATTTTCATTATAACAAATTTACGACAATGAACAATGGCAAATCCGTTGAAATCAGAGGAAATCCGGGTGGATATCTTTGGCAAAGCATACCGATACAAAAAATACAACCAAACAATATCCCCATAATCACGTCTTTGGAAACGATCCCGACCAGTTCCTGCACATACCAAAATCATATCGAGAAGATGAATACCACTGATATATGTTCGACGAAACTTAAACGGAATGTTCCAGCGTTTAATAAACTGTCAATGACGGAACGTTTAAAAGATTTACGTTTTGAACAAGAATTTTCTAGAGATGTCGACGTAATATCTGTAGAAAATGGAAAACAAAATAGTACTGATGTTGGCTCTGATTCTGAAGAAAATAATGTTGAAAACAAATTACCCGATTTTTTTTTCGCTTCAAACCAACAGGACATCGCCGTCTTTTGTCAGCATTATAGCACAGCAAAACCAAATGTAACTGAAACAGCGAAGGAAGAAAAAGTTGGAGACGATGGGGAAATTAGAGATAATGAACAGGCAATAATAAATTCATATAACAGTCCAGGAATCTATATTGACAGTACCTTTCCGAGTTCAGATTCAGAGACATTCGCACTGTTGGAGAATAGAGATGTTGCTGTGACAATGTGTGATGAAAACAATGCCAAGTCCTTTAAATGTTCCATATCTAAAAGCTGTATTTTATTTGTATTTTGCTTTATTTTGGTTTCCGTTGCTTTATTGTGTACAATTTTAGGCATAACGTTAACTTAAATGACATTTTTAGCCGACGTAAAAGAATTCTGATAGGTACATTTATGTTTAATACTGCATAGTACTGTAAAGTTGTATTTATCAATGCATGTAAACAATCATTTCTTCGTTGGTTTTGAATTACGTTACACATTGTGCCTGTGTCATTTGAGTTCAATCTTAGAAATACAGCGAGTAAAAATTAATTGAATTTTACATTTTCTACATATACAGTATATGAAAGAACGTGTGAAAACAACACACCATTTGAGTCAAAAATACTACTACATGTATTTAAAATTATTTTTTTTTTATCTACGCAGACATTCGATAAGAAATGATAATTTTTATGATAATTATTTGGACTTGTGAGTTATATTTTCTCTATACGCAAATTATCAAATATCTATATAGATGATTTTGAAATCATCATTCATCTTAACATCTAGCTTAATCTGTAATCATTAATAAATTATTAAACTGGTTTTAATATACAAAATTAACATCGGTGTGAGGAAATGAATAAAAAGATAGCTTCTTTTTTTAATGTACCATTTACGGTTTTATTGGAATAAATGTGTAAAGCTATGACATATAGTTTTAGAGTATTAGAGTTAACTATTTACATCTTTTAATAAAATAAGGGATTTAAAAACATAAAAGCATCGAATAATTAAGCAACCTGTGACTTTGGCCAAAGTATAGAGTTGTTTTTATTTCATAAAATATTCAGCTCAGCCCTGTTGCGGGTGGAAACAGTCTCAAAAATTATTTTGTTTCAGCATTGTTCGGGAAAATACTGTTGTTTGAGAGGGTGTTTAATTTTAATTTATTCCTAAACTTTGTTATATATACATGAGATTAAACGTCATTCATCTATTTATTTCATTATCTTTAGTATCAACCTAGTCTGGTGCTTGCATTATAAGTGAGGCAGCAACAGGTTCTCTAAACATCCTTGATGATGGAGATCGGGTGATTTATCTGAAACCAGTTTTAATTGTAGTTGAGATCCAAAGTTACATGAATCAGGAAAGTTGGTAAGTGTAGCATTTTATTCAAACAAGCTACCTCCCTCTATATTACACGTCAATTACATTAACTGCCTGATTTGGTATGGACAGGATATACTTCATTATGCAACCAACTTCAAGACCCTAACACATTTGGAGTTATTCTGTAATTTTAAAGCTGTCTAAGCATCTGGATAATCAAGATCACTCTCCATATCTGAATCTAACTCTGTAATTCATTTACATAGTTAAATTAATCATGTAAGTTTAAATAAGCTAGGGTCATTATTTACCTAGATATCTGATATGCTCCATAAAATTAACCTAGGGCCCGGATTCAGCATACAAGCTTATCGCATCAGTTTTACAAGATACATTATCCATCCAAGTTTGGTAAAGAGAGAATCGATAATAACTAAGATATGGCCATCAAAGGGCACCTGCTCCAAAACTTTAAACTACCCAAGCATCCGAAACCTTTGGCTCCAATTCATCATTCAAGCCTGTCCAGTGCATTAGTATCATCCATAGAATTTGATGAGGATAGAACCAATAATGACTCAATAATGACTCAGATATGGCCAAAAAGGACCTGATCCAAAAACTTTAACCTGCTCAAAAACCCTTCTCTAGTATCCGAAACCTATGGCTCAAATTCAGCATTCAATCCTGTCATGTGTATAGGTATCATAAGATGCACACTCCATGAAAGTTTTGTGAAAATAGAAACAATGATAATTGAGATATGGTCATCAAACGGCGCCTGCTCCAGAAACTGTACCTGCAATTTAGTTAACAATTTCGCAGTACATGAATATCACAATAAAGTCCAATGCAATGCTTAGCGCTAACTTTTAGGTTAACTTTTACTTCATTTGATCTTTTGGTTTTCTGTTTAAGGTGTTCTATGACGGTACATGTACATGTAATAAATTGTAAAATACATGTAAATTAAGCATAAAGTGCAGTCATGTACTATTCATCAAGTTTACCGAAAGCCGTATATCATATATTTTTACTTATTTTCACAATATATAATTAGAATGATACTCTTTGATTATGTGCATTGCGATGTTGTTTTCAAGGCCTTCATTTTCAGAAAACGCAAAGTTATTTATAGACGAAGATGTTGGAAAATCCCCAAAAAGATTTGTTGTTAAACTTGGAGTAAATTGTGTTGCCAGATATCTGGAAAAAAGGATATTAAGGAATGCAATGTATCTAAGGCCATTAGAGATCCGATTCAGCCAAAATTCTATTGCATGGACGTACGTTTTGTCGTTGCACTTCTCATCCATGCAAACTGATTGGGGAATCGCTGGACGACATCCTCAAAAGGTTACTTAATATGAACTGCATTCCTAGTATAACTGTTTACAAAAAAGATGCGCAATGGTTCACTACTGAAAACAGAACATTGGTTGTGCTCCAAGAAGCAGAGAAACGGGGAAAGTGTAGTGAAATTTATAAATAAGTGGGGTGACATCTTATTTGCTTATTCAATGAGTGGGGAGACATCTTATATTGATCATAACAAATTTACTACCATACCATAAACAATGGCATAATCGTTTTTGTCCGCGGAAAACCGGGTGAATACCTTTGGCAAACCATGCCAATTACGAAGATGCAACAAAATAAACCACCTAAATCTGCGGGGTTTTTTCAACAAAACATCCCGTTTTGACAAGTTCTTTCATTAACCAAACACATACCGAGAAGAGAGATACTTATGAGATATGTGCAAAACATAGTGAACGCAAGGTTCCAACATTTCATGAATTGATAATGTCAGGGCATGATGGTTTACATTTTGGACAAAAAGTTTCAAAAAATTTTGATGAAATGTCTGCCGACATTGGAAACCAATACAGTACTAAAGTTGACTCGGATTCGGAAAACGATAATGTTGATAAAATATACCCGATTTCTCTTGGATTAGGAAGCCTCACAACACAATGCCATAGCCTAAGCTTGGTGTTAACAATATGGCATAGATAAACCAAGGGAGTCGGAAATTAAAGTCGACACACCGAAAGAGAAAAAACTGCAGAAAAAAAGGAAAATAAGAGATAACGAATAAGCTGTTCTGAATGGGCTGAACATTTCAGGAATCCAAAATTATAATACTGGACAACTGGAAAATAATAATGTGCTACATTGCCATTACTGATGAAAACGATGTCGCTTCAACGAATATACCATCTATCATCATTTCTTGGCTTTGTGTGGGTTTTTCTTGATTGTTGTTGTAATTGTTTCATTGGGATTGATTATAAGCAACACTGCAACCTAAACCAGATATGTAGCCCAAACAAGACAAATCATTGTTCTATCATGCGTTATTTTGTTTTGCATAATACTGTAAATTTGAACTAATCCATACAATGGTATACATTCATTGCATACATACAATTTATGGATTTGAATTGGTTACATACTGTTGAACTGTTCTATATTTTACATTATTCTTAAAAATAGAAATACGTGGTTTCGATTTGGTCACACACTGTGCTATTTTTAGCTTTATCTTAAAGATTAACAAACAAAATTATTCTTTATTTTAAAAATAATTTTTTTGTAAATGTTTGAGAAAAATAAAATTAAGTTATATCATTGTTTGAATATTACCTCAGTGTAATAAAAACTACTACATGTACATGTATTTTAAATCACTATAATGTCCTATGATATGAAATGATGATTTCGATGATAATTCTTATGACTTGTAAACTAAATAAGCAATACCCCAAGATCAAAATTATTTGAACAAATAAAATATACAATTATATTTTCCTCATCTTCTTAAATAAACTGTTCTAATCAGCTATCAAATTTTTAACTGATTTATTGCTATTAGACAATGCAAAACAGTACAATATGACAATCATAAATGATCTTTATATTTAGATGCTAGGAATCATTAACAATATATATATCTTCCCTTTTTTCTATCGTATATCTTAGCTTGGAAAATCATGAATTATTTTGCCGAAATTCACAGCTTTGAGAAGTGGCGGCAGGTACCCCATCTTTGACACTTATCGATTTTAAATTGTTAAATAATCAGATCTTCTTTGTTCAGCTTTATCTAGACCCAATACTGTGTTTATGACTATTTTTATTGCATTGCAGGATTGAAACAAATTCTAAAAAGCTTGCTTAAATAATCACAATTACTTCTGATGAATCATTTTGTACATTATTGTATAAATTGTTTTAAATGTTTTTGGTAAAATACTTCGCCATTGATTTAATTAATAAATGACCATTCAAATTCCTCTGTATTGTGCATTTATATTGTGCCAAACTGAGCACCACCCTATTGGTTATCCATTACAGGTGTTTTGGGGGATCATGTTAACCCGTTAGACGATCCCATGGATAGCAGGTTTACTGTCAGTCACTGCCTCCAATATTCTCAGATTAGGCAATGAATCCTTTAAAACATCCTCGCTCCTGGTTTACTATATTTCTTGAACATTTATCAACTTTGTTTTTGGAATTAATTATCCAGCCAAAGATGTTGGAAGTTCTCTTTATTATTTTACTGCTTATGAATTATTTTGTACCCCATTCATTATCTTATTTAGATATTGAAGCTAAACTAGATTTTAAATAATATCATAGCTCAACTGTTAATTTTAAAACAAAAAGAAAAACAATAAAAGAAAAATTGTAAAATGAATTATATCTTTACAATTTGTCACTCACATTAACTCACCCAAAAGAATAAATGATGATTAAAAGTAATGTATTCATATTCCTTCTGAAACTGTTATGGTTATCATCCTAAGAGCATCTCCTTTTCTAAAAGTCAAAAACTGTTTCATACTAATTACAAGAAAAATATATAAACATTACATGTGGTTTAAGGATGAAGGGAAATTATTTTCAAAAATTGGCCTAAATAAAAACGTGTTTTGAAATGATATAAATTTCACCAAGTTATTACAACTTAACCTTTTTGGCGGAGACTTTCTGAAGATGCAGACACGCATGGGATTTCCTACTTCTCATCATCAATGGTTTGGCACAGTTCACCCTGTCCCGTATTTTTTGGATTATATCAATATTCTTGCATCAAAAACATCAGTGGGACCCTCAAAGTTATCCAAAGTATGGCAGGAGTTGATGAACACACTCGTAACTACAGAAAAGGTCTTTGTGTTATTATTACTCAAAAGTAACCCTTCTTTGTAAACGCAATTGTAATTTAGCTATAGAATTACGAAATCACTTTTTTTTTTTAATTTTTGAGATATTGAAATAGCTGAAAATGATTCTATCCAGGCAAAGAAAATGAATAAAGCTATAAATAGTATGAAAACTATAAAGGGATTTTCCAACAAGTATAATTAGAATGTTTTCCTGATAGTAGGCATAATATAATGTACACCATGTTGATTATTTTAAGGCATCTAGTTTCAGAAAATCTAAATGCAATTTATTAATATAAATGGTTTTATGCAGACGAATGTACTTTTAATCTAGATACAAACAACATTATTCTAACATGCGCAGCTTTCCCCACGGGGAGCCCCTCAGTTTAATGCTGAATTTGAAGCAATCTGATTGGCTGAAAGATAGCGTCACTTTTGTTTTATCAGTCTACAAATTGTACAGTCTGTGTCTTGTCGAATTTCCCTCCCACCTCCCTTTTTCACTATATGTTTATTTGTAGATTGTTGCATAATACCCCATTTTTACAATATGTTTCTTTTTGCATTGTTGTATGATATGTTCTACTCAATGTTAGGGAGCTAGTTAATTTTATGATGCCTATTCCCCCACCTTCTGCCATTAGTTTGTATTATAAATGATTTACTTATGTGTTTGAATGCATAGTCCACCTTGTATAATATTTTGCTCTACATATTATATGTTGCAGTTGGGTTTAACATATGTTTTTTACAGTTACAGTATTTTGATTTTTGTTCTATTTGAATTATTGTACTAGATATGATGTACATCAATGTTTATATGTTTTGATCAGGATATAATCATATTCTGATCAATAAAATTTTCAACACATTTATGAGTTTGTTTGATGTATAAGTAGAAGAATGAGGAGGCATAAAGTTATTTATAAAGCCCAATAGTTAAACCCCAAAAGGTATAAGCTAATAACCTTGAGGTGTACAAAATTAATGTTTTCAGCTATTCGAAGGTTGTGTCTTTAGCAAAACAATATGTATCTGCGACCTTTAGAAATTCGTTACAGCCAGGACTCTATAGGATGTACTTTTGGTCGTTGTACATCTCATCGATACAAACCTATTGGTGAAACACTGGACGATATTTTGACTGGGAAAATTAATGTAACTCCATTCCTAATATTTCTGTTTACAAAAATAATGGAAAATGGTTCACAGCTGACAACAGAAGGTTGTGGGTGTTCCAAGAGGCAGAAAAACGAGGAAAGAGTAGCGAAATTTATGTCCGAGAGACCTTGTATATTGATTACAACAAATTTACTACAATGAACGATGGTGACTCCGTTTATGTCCGAGGAAATCCTGGTGGTTATCTTTGGCGAACCGTGCCGTTAAAGAAAATACAACAACACGAAACACCCACATTACGTGTTTGCAAACGTTCTCGACCAGTTCCTACACATACCAAAATCATATCGAGGAGATGAATACCACTGATATATGTTCGACAAAACTTGAACGGAATGTTCACACGTTAAATGAAATGTCAGTGACCAAACGTGAAGAAAGTTTATGTTTTGAAAAAAATATTTCTAAAGATGTCAACGTATTTTCTGCAGATGGTGAAAACCAGCATAGTATTGATATTGACTCTGATTCTGATGTCTTTTGTCAGCATTATAGTACAGCAAAACCAAATGTTACTGAAACAGTGAAGGAAGAAAAAGTTGGAAACGAAAGGGAAATAAGATACAACGAAGAGCATGTAAAACATTCACTTGATGCTACAAGAATTCCTATTTATAGTACCTTTTTGAGTTCAAATTCAGAGACACTGGAGAATAGAGATGTTGCTGTGACCATGTGTGATGAAAACAATGCACAGTCCCTTAAATGTAGAAAATCCAAACGCTGTATTTTATTTGTATTTTGCTTAATTCTGGTTTTCAACGCCGCTTTACAACGGATCCGCCCTGCGGGCGACCTATAGTAAATAACTTGTTCTCTGTTCGTCCGTCTTTAAGTTCGTCTATCTGTCCGTCCGTCTGTCTCTCCGATATCACTTGTTCAGAGTAAATCTTCTCTCCTCTTGGTCCAATCTGACTAATACTTCACCCACAGAGTGCTTTTTGTTAAATGGTGTGAACTGACCTTGAATCAAAAATCTAGGTCTAAGGTTAAGGTCAACAGAATTAAATGAAAAATCCTTGTCCCGTTCATATATTTTCACCACTTGTTCCAATCTGGCTCATACTTCACCCGCAGAGTGATTTTGGCTAAAGAATGTGCAGTGAACTTAAATAAAATGTTTAGGTTAAGGTTCAAGGTCATATCATATCTTTTTTCAGAGCATATATACTCTCCCCTTATCTCTATCTTTGTCATACCTTACATAAACACAGCTTTTGGGTAAAGGGCGTGAAGTGACCTTGAACCAAGTATCAAGGCCAAATGTGAAGGTCATAGCAAATCTCTTTAAAATCCAGTTTTATACCATAAATTATTCCTTTTGGCTTAATCTTGGTCAGATTTTACTAGCACTCTTACAAACAGAAGTACATAGGATTGATTTGGTCACACACTATTCTATATTTTTAACTTTATCTTAACAATTTACAAACACACCCGTTTTTTTATGTGAAAAATATTACCTGTACAATGTTTGAGAGAAATAAATGTAAATATCACTACAGTAATTTAATATACATATATTCTAAATCATTATGTGTAAACCCCTATGATGTCTTACGTAAAGAAATTTTGATTGGAACAACATTACACAAACTTTTAACATGGTGCAGAAGCATCTGATTAGTTGAGAAATTTCGCAAATATGCATGTCGTACATTTAATCTTGGAAATAATGTTTAACCGGGGCAATATACATGTACTAGTATCAAATTGTAGTGGACAATGGCGCAGAAAAATCACTTTTTGTTACACAAAATAACCATAGAATATCAAATTAATTTCATATTAATATTCATATTAATAAACAATAATTCATTCAGTAACTTTAATTTAATGAAACAAAGAATAAGGGTTCTAAATGTATTTATTGAGTATGATTTAATGAAAATCACTTTTGCTATTTATTGTAAACTTTTAAACTATAAAGCTGCATGGTCGGATCAATTATATTATTTTTTTCAGTTTTTTTGTTTTACACATTCAACGTTGGTGAAATTAAGAAAATTATGAAAATCATAAATGTCAAAGGTTTATATTGTACAATTATGATAAGACTGCTTTTTAAGTGTAAAATTGAAATGCAAGCGCAGGATGTTGTTGACCATTCATTCATCTTTTCCCCAATACAAAAAGTACGATAGAAAAAAGTAACAAAAAAAATTGTCATTGATTTCTAACACCTAAATATAAAAGTCAATTTATGATTGTCATATTGTATGGTCATTTTATGATTGTCATATTGCGTGGTCTTTTATGATTGTCATATTGTATGGTCATTTTATGATTGTCATATTGTAAGGTCATTTTATGATTGTCATATTGTATAGTCTCCTTCAAAATGTTATTGTAGAATCAAATTCAAAAACTAATTGGGTAATGCAACATGTAAACAGAAATTTATACTATTTGTCACTGTCAAATGACGTCTTTTTTTACTTAATCAGGTCTTATTAGTTCTGGTTTTAATGTTTAACTAATTACACTTACTTTTAATGAAATCCTTTGGGTATTGTAGTAAAAGCTGTTTTTATGTTTTGGCAAAAAACTTTACCATTTATTTACTTAATAAATGATCAAAATAATTCTCTATAAATATATTGGGTTGTGTTGTGTCATACTGAGCACCACTCTATTGGTTATCCATTACAGATTTTTTGGGGATCGAATTTATCCGTTACACAATCTCATGGATAGCAGGTTTTTGCCAGTCACTTCCTCCAAAGTACTCAGATTAGGCAAAAAATCCTTTACAACATCCTAGCTCCTGGATAGCTACATTTCCTGAACATTTTATCAACTTTTTTTAAAAATTCATTATCCAGCCAATGAGAGGTGAAAGTTGTCATTGTTATTTTACTGCTTATGAATTTATACCCTTTTCATTATATTATATAGATAATGCAGCTAAACTACAATTAGCATGTCGACATAAGTATATCATAACTCAATTGTTCCTTTAACAAACAAAAAACAACCAAATAATAATTATGTACTGATTAAAATTAATGAATTAATATTCTTGCTGCAACTGCTATGGTTGTTATTAACCTACCAGCAATGCCTTTTCTTAAAGTCAACAATGTTTCTTACTAATTACAAGAAAAAAAATTATAACCATTACATGTAGTTTAAGGACGAGTGCATATTTAAAAAACTGTTGGCTAAAATAAAGATGTCTTTTGAAATGCTCTAACTTTCAGCAAGTGATGACAACTTTCCCTTTTTGACAGAGTCTTTCTTTCGATGCAAACACGAAATTCTCTTATTCTCAGCATCATGGAATTTGCTAATTTCTTTTTTATGCATGTACATTTAGCAGAAAAGAAAATTTTAAAAATTGGGTCGAAAAAAGATGTCTTTTGAAATGCTCTAAATTCAGCGAGTGGTGATCACTTTACCTTTTTTTGGCTACATTAATGCACATTTAAATAATTGCAATTTAAAATAATTGCATGAATCATTAAATCATATTTACCTGTAACAAAAACTAGTTTTAAACGATGATTATTATCAAATGAACATTTTGCCACCTATCGTTACTGAGACGTGATCCATAAGCATTTACTTTCGATTCTTTTACTAATGAAAATTAATACAAAGACGTACAAGTTGAATTTTGGCTACCATTCAAGGTTAGAAGTAAAATGAAAATTCAGTTCAGAATTGAATTTGATTGAATAACTGTGTACATGCATTGAGTTCCCTAAATCTCAGCATCTTGGATTTTCCACACATCATGTGTAAATCCTGACCATTTAATTACCTTGCGATTTCAATAATGCTTGCATTGATGTTAGAATATTGATTCTATCCAGGCAAAGTTTGAACAAGCCTCTAATGAACTGAGCTATAAATATAATGTGAAAGTATACCAGGATTTCCCAGTATGTATAAATAGAATGTTGTTTCCTGTTTGTAAGCAGCATATATACTGTGTTCCGTATTGATTACTGTTATTTTTAAGACATCCAGTTTCAGAAAATCTAATGTTATTTATAAACCACAAGGTGAAAACCAGTAAGGTATCAGCTCTCAGCCATTGAATAAAAGAGTCTTTAGCAAAGCAATATGTATCTGCGCCCATTAGAAATTTGTTTCAGCCAGGACTCCATTGGACGTACTTTTGGTTGTTGTACTTCTCATCCATACAGACCAATTGGTGAAACACTGGACGATATTCTTACAGGGAAAATTAATGTGAACCGCATTCCTAATATTTCTGTTTACAATAAAAATGGAAAATGGTATACAGCTGACAACAGGAGGTTGTGGGTGTTTCAAGAGGCAGAAAAACGAGGAAAGTGTAGCGAAATTTTTGTCCGAGAGACCTTGTATATTGATTACAAAAAATTTACGACAATGAACAATGGCGAATCAGTTGAAATCAGAGGAAATCCGGGTGGATATCTTTGGCAAAGCATACCGATAAAGAAAATACAACCAAACAAAATCACGTCTTTGCAAACGATCCCGACCAGTTCCTACACAAACCAAAATCATATCGAGGAGATGGATACCCCTGATGTATGTTTGACGAAACTTGAACGGAATGTTTCAATGTTTAATGAACTGTCAATGACGGAACGTGTAGAAGATTTACATTTTAAACAAGAATTTTCTAGAAATGTCGAAGTAATGTCGGTAGATTACGGAAACCAAAATAGTATTGATGTTGACTCTGATTCTAAAGAATATAATGTTGAAAAAAAAATACCCGCTTTTTCTTTCGCTCCAATGTCTTCAAACCAACAGGACATCGCCAATGTCTTTTGTCAGCATTATAGCACAGCAAAACCAAATGTAACTGAAACAGCGAAGGAAGACAATCTTGTAGACGATGGGAAAATTAGAGATAATGAACAGGCAGTAATAAATTCATTTAACAGTCCAGGAATTCCTATTGACAGTACATTTTTGAGTTCAAATTCACAGACACTTAGACAGTTGGAGAATAGAGATGTTGCTGTGACCATGTGTGATGAAAACGACAAGTTCCTTAAATGTTCCAGATCTAAAAGATGTATTTTATTTGTATTTTGCTTTATTTTGGTTTCCGTTGCTTTATTGTGTACAATTTTAGGCATAACGTTAACTTAAATGACATTTGTAGCCTAGGTAAGAGAATTCTTATAGGTACATGTATGTTTAATACTGCAGAGTACTGTAAGTAGTATTCATCAATACATGTAAACAATCATTTATTGATTGGTTTTGAAATTTTGAAAATTTGAAAAAACACATTGTGCTTGTGTTATTTGATTTCAATCTTAGAAATATAGCAGGCAAAAAGTAATTGAATTTTGCATTTTCTAAATATACAGTATATGAAAGAACGTGTGAAAACAACACCATTTTGTGTCAGAAATACTACTAAATGTATTTCAAATGAATTTTTTTTTTATCTACGCAGACATTCGATAAGATATGATAATTTAAGAATAATTATTTTGACTTCTGAGCTATATTTGCTCTATACACAAATTATCAAATATTTATATAGATGATTTTGAAATCATTATCCATCTGAACACCTAGTTTAATCTGTAATCATTAATAAACTATCAAACTGGTTTTAATATAACAATTTAACATTGGTGTTGGGAAATGAATAAAAAGATAACTTCTATTTTTGAATGTACCATTTACAGTTTTATTGGAATAAATGTGTAAAGCTATGTTATATAGTTTGCATAATAGTATTAGAGTTAACAATATACATCTTTTAGTAAAATTAGGTATTTAAAAACATGAAAGTATCGAATAATTATCCTTAATTTGATGTGTAGATAGCTTTGGCCAAAGTATGGAGTTGTTTTTATTTCCTAAAATATTCAACTCAGCCCTGTTGCGGGAGAAAACAATCTCAAAAATTATTTTGTTTCAGCATTGTTCGGGAAAATACTGTTGTTTAAGAGGGTGTTTAATTTTAGAGTAACATTAGTGTATTCCTAAAGTCAAGTATTGTCAAACTTTGTTATATATATATATATATATATATATATATATATATATATATATATATATATATATATATATATATATATATATATATATATATATATTTGAGATTAAACGTCATTTATCTATTTATTTCATTACCTTTAGTATCAACCTGATCTGGTGCTTGAATTTTAAGTGAGGTAGTACCAGGTTTTCTAAACATCCTTGATAATGGAGATCAGGTGATTTATCTTAAACTAGCCCTAATTGTATTTGAGATCGAAAGTTACATGAATCAGGAAAGTTTGTCAGTGTAGCATTTAATTCAAACAAACTACCTCCATCTATATTACACGTTAATTACATTAACTGTCTGAATGGGCATGGACAGGAAATACTTCATATTGCAACAAACTTCAAGATCCTAATACATTTTGAGATATTATGAAATTTTAAAGCTGTATAAGTATCCTAAGCATCTGGATAATCAAGATCACTCTGCATATCTGAACCTAGTTCTGTAATTCATTTACATAGTTAAATCGATCATGCAAGTTTGAATAAGCAAGGGCCATTATTTACCTAGATATCTGATATGCTCCATAAAATTAACCTATGGCTCGGATTCAGCATCCAAGCTTGTTGCATCAGTTTTACAAGATACATCATCCATCCAAGTTTGGTAAAGGTAGAACCGATAATAAATAAGATATGGCCATCAAGGGGCACATGCTCCAAAACCTTAAACTACCCAAGCATCCGAAACCTTTGGCTCCGAATCATCATTCAAGTCTGTCCAGTGCATTAGTATCAGAAGATGCATCATTCATACAATTCAATGAAGATAGAATCAATAATGAGTCAGATATGGCCAAAAAGGACCTGATCCAAAAACGTTAACCCGCTCCAGAAACCTTTACCTTCTCTAGCATCCGAAACCTATGGCTCAAATTCAGCATTCAATCCTGTCATGTGTATATGTATCATAAGATGCACAATCCATGAATATTTTGTGAAAATAGAAACAATAATAATTGAGATATGGTCATCAAACGGCGCCTGCTCCAGAAACTGTACCTGCAATATAGTTAACAATATCGCAGTATATCACAATAAAGTCCAATGCAATGCTTAGCGCCAACTTTTAGGTTAACTTATACTTCATTTGATCGTTTGGTTTCCTGTTTAAGGTATTCTATGACGGTACATGTACATGTAATAAATTGTAAAATACATGTAAAATTAAGCATAAAGTGCAGTCATGTACTATTCATCAAGTTTACCGAAAGCCGTATATCATATATTTTAACTTATTTTCACAATATATAATTAGAATGATGCTTGATTATGTGCATTGCGATGTTGTTTTCAAGGCCTTCATTTTCAGAAAACGCAAAGTTATTTATAGACGAAGATATTGGAAAATCCCCAAAAAGATTTGTTGTTAAACTTGGAGTAAATTGTGTTGCCAGATATCTGGAAAAAAGGATATTAAGGAATGCAATGTATCTAAGGCCATTAGAGATCCGATTCAGCCAAAATTCTATTGCATGGACGTACGTTTTGTCGTTGCACTTCTCATCCATGCAAACCGATTGGGGAATCGCTGGACGACATCCTCAAAAGGTTACTTAATATGAACTGCATTCCTAGTATATCTGTTTACAAAAAAGATGCGCAATGGTTCACTACTGAAAACAGAACATTGGGTGTGCTCCAAGAAGCAGAGAAACGGGGAAAGTGTAGTGAAATTTATGAATAAGTGGGGAGACATATTTGCTTATTCAATGAGTGGGGAGACAACTTATATTGATGATAACAAATTTACTACCATAAACAATGGCATATCCGTTTTTGTCCGAGGAAAACCGGGTGAATACCTTTGGCAAAACATGCCAATTACGAAGATGCAACAAAATAAACCACCTAAATCTGCGGGGTTTTTTTCAACAAAACATCCCGTTTTGACAAGTTCTTTCATTAACCAAACACATACCGAGAAAAGAGATACTTATGAGATATGTGCAAAACATAGTGAACGCAAGGGTCCAACATTTCATGAATTGATTATGTCAGGGCATGATGGTTTACATTTTGGACAAAAGGTTTCAAAAATTTCGATGAAATGTCTGCCGACATTGGAAACCAATACAGTACTAAAGTTGACTCGGATTCGGAAAACGATAATGTTGATAAAATATACCCGATTTCTCCTCGGATTAGGAAGCCTCACAACACAATGCCATAGCCTAAGCTTGGTGTTAACAATATGGCATAGCTAAACTAAGGGAGTCGGAAATTAAAGTCGACACACCGAAAGAGAAAAAACTGCGGAAAAAGGGGGGAAAAAAGAGATAACGAATTAGCTGTTATGAATGGGCTGAACATTTCAGGAATCCAAAATTATAATACTGGACAACTGGAAAATAATAATGTGCTGCAGTGCCATAACTGATGAAAACGATGTCGCTTCAACGAATATACCATCTATCATCTTTTCTTGGCTTTGTGTGGATTTTTCTTGATTGTTGTTTTAATTGTTTCATTGGGATTGATTATAAGCAACACTGCAACTTAAACGAGATATGTCGCCCAAGCAAAAAATCATTGTTCTATCATGCTTTATCTGTTTGTTTTGCATAATACTGTAAATTTGAACTAATCCACACAATGGTATACATTCATTACATACATACAATTTATGGTTTTGAATTGGTTACATACTGTTGAACTGTTCTATATTTTACATTATTCTTAAAAATTGAAATACGTGGTTTCGTTTTGGTCACACACTGTGCTATTTTTACCTTTATCTTAAAGATTAACAAACAAAATTATTCTTTATTTTAAAAATAATTGTTTGTAAATGTTTGAGAAACATAAGATTGAGTAATATCAATGTTTGAATATAACCTCGGTGTAATAAAAACTACTACATGTACATGTATTTTAAACCACTATAATGTCCTATGATATGAAATGATGATTTCGATGATAATTCTTATGACTTGTAAACTAAATAAGCAATACACCAATCACAACCTTTGAACAAATAAGATATACAATTATTTTTTCTTCATCTCTTTAAATAAACTGTTCTAATCAACTATCAAATTTTCAACTGATTTATTGCTATTAGACAATGCAAGACTGTACAGTATGACAATCATAAATGATCTTTATATTTCGATGCTAGGAATTATTAACAATATATATTTCTTTCCTTTTTTCTATCGTATATCTTAGCTTGGAAAAAGATGAATTATTTTGCCGAAATTTTTGAGAAGTGGCGGCAGGGTTATCTAAACCCAAAACTGTGTTTATGACTAGTAGTATTTATATTGCATTGCAGAATTGAAGCAACTTCTAAAAAGTTTGTTTAAATGATCACAATTACCTCTTATGAATTAGTTTGTGTATTTTTGTATAAACTGTTTTATATGTTTTTGGCAAAATACTTCGCCATTGATTTAATTAATAAATGACCAAATTCCTCTGTATTGTGCATTTGTATTGTGCCAAACTGAGCACCACCCTATTGGTTATCCATTACAGGTGTTTTGGGGGATCGAGTTAACACGTTACACGATCCCATGGATAGCAGGTTTATTGTCAGTCACTTCTTCCAAGGTTCTCAGATTAGGCAATGAATACTTTACAACATCCTAGCTCCTGGATTGCTACATTTCTTGAACATTTATCATCTTTGTTTTTGGAATTCATTATCCAGCCAAAGAAGTTGGAAATTCTCGTTGTTATTTTACTGCTTATGAATTATTTTAAACCCCATTTATTATCTTATTTAGATAATGCAGCTAAACTAGATTTTAAATGATATCATAGCTCAACTGTTAATTTTGAAATTTGAAAACAAAAAGAAAAAGATTTAAAAAAAATTGTAAAATGAATTATATCTTTACAAATTGTCACTCACTTTAACTCACCCAAAAGAATAAATAATGATTAAAAGTAATGTATTCATATTCCTTCTGAAACTGTTATGGTTATCATCCTAAAAGCATCTCCTTTTCTAAAAGACAACAACTGTTTCTTACTAATTACAAGAAAAATATATAAACATTACATGTGGTTTAAGGACGAATGGAAATTATTTTCAAAAATTGGCCTAAATAAAGATGTGGTTTGAAATGATCTAAATTTCACCAAGTTATGACAACTTTACCTTTTTGGTGGAGACTTCTGAAGATGCATACACGCATGGGATTTCCTACTTCTCATCATCAATGGTTTGGCACAGTTCACCCTGTCCCGTTTTTTCCCCTGAATTATATCAATATTCTTGCATCAAAAACATCAATGGGGCCCTCAAAGTTATCCAAAGTATGGCAGGAGTTGATGAACACATTCTTAACTACAGAAAAGGTCTTCGTGTCATTATTATTCAAAGGTAACCCTTCTTTGTAAACGCAATTGTAATTTAGAGATAGCTTTACGAAATCACTTCTTTTTAAATTTTTGAGATATTGAAATAGCTGAGAATGATTCTATACAGGCAAAGAAAATGAATAAAGCTATAAATAATATGAAAACTATAAAGGGATTTCTCAACAACTATAAATAGAATGTTTTCCTGTTAGTAGGCATAATATAATGTACACCGTGTCGATTATCTTAAGGCATCTAGTTTCAGAAAATCTAAAGTTATTTATAAAGCCCAATAGTTATAAGCTAATAACCTTGAGGTGTACAAAATTAATGTTTTCAGCTATTCGAAGGTTGTGTCTTTAGCAAAACAATATGTATCTGCGACCTTTAGAAATTCGTTACAGCCAGGATTCAATAGGACGTACTTTTGGCCATTGTACTTCTCATTCATACTGACCGATTGGTGAAAACTGGACGATATTATTACGGGGAAAATTAATGTGAACCGCATTCCTAATATTTCTGTTTACAATAAAAATGGAAAATGGTTCACAGCTGACAACAGGAGGTTGTGGGTGTCCCAAGAGGCAGAAAAACGAGGAAAGTGTATCGAAATTTATGTTCAAGAGACATCGTTCATTAATTATAACAAATTTACTACAATGAACAATGGCGAATCGGTTTATGTCAGAGGAAATTCAGGTGGTTATCTTTGGCGAAGCATGTCGATAAAGAAAATACAACCAAACGAAAACCCCAAAATCACGTTTTTGCAAACGATCCCGACCAGTTCCTACACATATCAAAATTATAGCGATGAGATGGATACCACTGATATACGTTCGACGAAACTTGAACGGAATGTTCCAACGTTAAATGAAATGTGAATGACGGAACGTGAAGATGATTTATGTTTTGAACAAGAAATTTCTAAAGATGTCAATGTAATGTCTGTAGATCATGGAATCCAATATAGTATTGATGTTGACTCTGATTGTAAAGAAAATAATGTGGATAAAAAATTTCCTGATTTTTCTTTCGCTGCAATGGCTCCAAACCAACAGGACGTTGCCAATGCCGTTTGTAAGCAGTGTAGCAAAGCCAGGGATTTGTTGGTTAAAGTAATAGGGTTTTGTTTCTTTAAATACATTATGTAATTTTAAAAAAGATATGTCTTAACTATATACTTTTCTGATTAGTCTCCAGAAGATGTTTACCCCCTTCTTTAATCACATGATATAAACCAAAATCATTAGGCTCATATACCAAAAAAAAAATAACACAGCAGAACAAATGTCAAATTTCTTAATTTATCATCATCTGAATATGTAAGAAAGTCATAACCAGTGTCACTTTTAACGGTTGATTGATTAAAATTATTAAGGAAATGTTACGAAAAATGACATTTCAAAATTGTAACCAAATTTCACATTTTTAAACTTATCTTCAAAACTTTATGGTCAAGCACCTTTTTTAACTTCGCAATATTGGATTTATATTTATTGCAACTGCAGAGAGAGAGAGAGAGAGAGAGAGAGAGAGAGAGAGAGAGAGAGAGCATTATGTAGATCATTGATATGAAATGTTTTTTGACTTGTTACCAAAACTCGGTCTTCACGCCAAAAAGTAAGAATTTTAAATCATTATTTATCTTAACTTCTTGTGTAATTATCAAAACTTTCAACTGGTTTATTGCTATAAAATATTGGTGTTTGAAAATGAATAAAAAAATTATTACATTACCATTTACAGTTTTACTCGTACAAATGTGTAAAGCTGTCGAATATTGTTTTCATCATCATATAAAATTGAAGTTTGTGCCCTTCTCTAGTAAGATCCCTGTTTAAATCGTGGGCCTTTCAGACATGAGTTTGGTTACACCTAACAATCTTCACCCAAACAAGCATCAAAAATTCAAAAAAAAAACGGGGGGGGGGGGGGGGGGTTCTTGTAAAAATGATAAGTTTTGACTTTTTTTATTTCATAAAAAAAGAGTAGGTTGACCCTGTCGCGGGTGGGTCGCTCCCAAATGAATTAATTCGTCTCAGTAGTTGTTCAAGACAATACTGTTATTTATTATATAAGTTTTTTAAACACCAGCAACATTAGTTCATTTCTAAAGTCACGTATTGACCAACATTTTTTGCATGTAAGTTCATTTGTTCAATGTCTTAGTCATCTAACAAACATGTACCTTTGTCTTGTTTGTCCTAAAACTATATTTAGTAAAAATATTTTCAGGAAATAGATATTTTCTATTTACCGCACAGACATCTACTTTCGATTCTAATACCAAGAAAATGCACACAAGCTATAGGCCTAATTATGTTTTCTGTATTGTTTACATTGCAAGGTTTAGTGTAACATGGAACTCAGGCCATCTGAAATCCGATACAGCCAAGATTCTATCGCAAGAAATTTTGGCCGCAGCACTGGACACTCGCTTCGACCTATTGGTCAAACATTGGACGATATCTTATCCGGACAATGTAATGTGAATTCGATCCCTCAGATATCTGTGATATATAGACACGACCATTGGTTCACTGTCGACAACCGGAGACTATGGGTCTTTCAAAAAGCTGAAGAACGGGGCAAATGCGACAAGATATTTGTCTACAAAACAAGTTTCATTGACGATGAAAAGTTTACCACGACAAACGAGGGACGATCGGTGATTGTACGGGGAGATCCCGGGGGATATTTATGGAAGCGGTATCCTGTTAACAAGGAACGAAGAACCCCACGGCCACGTACTCGTATCTACGGAGCCCCTGCATATGGTCAAAGAAGTCCTGTTAACATCAGCAGACCCTCCCATCAGTATTCTGCATCAACGGTGTCATCTGCTTATCATCCCAGGGATGATTACTATAACTCGTATAACAATCGACCATATTCTGCTCCAGTTAATTCATATGAACGAGAGAGAAGAGACATTTTTCCGTCGACTTCAGAATGGAATTACTCGACAGACAGACCAACATCAAGTGGTTCTGGATTTTGGGACCTGTGTGTCATATTGTAAAAGTTTGCGTTGATTCAGCTCAACTCACTGTAAATATTTATTAAATGCATGTATTATTTATTTTTTCATTGTTAAAAGATTAAATTTCTTGTTTTCATGTACGAATCTTTTTCTTCTTTATTTATTTATTCATTTATCTAGAATTCACTGAAGCTACTGAAGTGCTACGTAGTAAAGTGAGAAATAAAGCATATTATGTAAGTTATGAGATTCTTGGCAAGAGTTCCCACTCTTTCCACGTAAACATAATCCATTACTATGCGGTAATTAAAAAAGCACAGCACAATGAGAATCTATATAATTTTCATTTTATGAGAACTGGTTCCGATTAATTAGCGTATATGCAATATTTCGTGGAAGGTTGATAAATATTTCTTTCATTAAAAAATAATAACTTTGGGCAGTTATCTCCCTTGACTAAAATGTAAACAAAGGAAACTAATTCATTTGTTTGTGCTAAATGGAATAACTGTGCAGTGATTCTACTTTCTAATGATTTTAAGGTAACCATATATTATATAGCAAACAAAAAAACACATTAGTTACTTTATGGTTACCTTAAAATGATTAGAAAGTAGAATCGTTCCACAGTTATTCCATTTAACACAAACAAATGAATTAATTCTCTTTGTCTTTATTTTTGTCTAGGAAGATAACTGCTGCAAATTTTTATTTTTTTTTCAAATATTTATCAATCCTCCATAAAATATTACATATACGCTGAGTGGGATAGATCTAAGAAATGAATATTACAGACAATGTAATACTCTAATAATGATGTTTATGACATATTCATAATTATTTGAGATTTGACTTATACTTGTTTCCTATCATATCGCAGGTTCTATGGTATCGCGGTATTTCTGTTTACGTATAGTAGCACGCGCTGGAATTGACATTTGACGTCGGGATATTTTTAGACATAGTCTGCTATGGAGGTAAATTAAGTTTTTTCTTAAATTGAATGAAATTTTTTGTGAAATGCAGAGATTTGAGTTTTCTAAAATTTGAGAAAAAACTCGGACTAAAGTCTGAAATTTGACTTAAGTTTTTTTTTTGTGAAATAGGAGCCAGCATTTGATTTATAAAAATATTTGTGAAACGTGCGCGGATGTAGATGTGGACTCCATATAGAAAATTAAAACTTGGACATCCTTCCCCTTAATTAAACAAATTTATCCCTCGGACTCCCACCCCATCCCCACCCCCTTAGGAAATTTTTGTTCTGCCACGCATCTGTAAGGCCTAGTTATCTGATAGAAAATTTTGGAGGGAAGCTAGAACTGTGCATATTCTTAACCTGCTATACAACACATTATGGTTTAGCAGTAAAAAAAAAAACCAAAACATATTGCTCAGAATGGTGATCTTAACATTTCTCAAGATACTCTTGACCAAGCTTTTATAAAACGTTGTATGGGTCATAACTGACCCCGGGAGAATCGTGTATGCATCTTCACTTAATAGCAATATTCTATATGATTTTGATGTGAAAATACCAACCAATTTAATTTTATAAAAGATATCTGATCAATTATAATGTAGATTGTAGGGTGGGTAGATAATGAACAAGGAACTACTAGTATATGTATCTCTAGATATAAAAATATGTTAAAGCTGAACACCGCTCGTAAATAGGGACTGTCCGCCATATTTCTCTTTCATCCCCGCTATCCCTACAACCCCTATATAAGCCACAGACCTCTTAACAGTTTAAAGTATTTCGCTGTAGAGGTCTCACCAGTGTGGACATATATCTTGCCTCGCCGTGTTACTCGGTCGCGATGAAATTATCCAATTTTACTCACTTTTTTCAAGCCAGGAGAATACTAACATCAAATAAACAGGTCAATGCATAATTTACAAATAGAATTTGCACATAAAATAAGAAAAAATGCATAAAATCCAAAGACCACGAAAGGAATACTACATGTCGGCCACGAGGATCAGGTGTGCAATCGGGTGTAACGAAATCGAAGGGTTTATATACCTGCGTGACGGTGCCTGTTTACGAGCGGTCTTCAGCTTTAAGGAAGGGGTCTTTTCTGGTTTTCGACTTGTCAAAAGTAAATTTGATTAATTGTTCATTAATTCAAAATGAAAGAAAATTGAAATATTATATTTTTCTATCTTTTTTACTATTACACAACTTGGCAATATCAATTTTGGTGTAAATATTTATTTCAATATAGTAGTATAAGCTGATAGACATTCTGATATTCTATCATTTTATTGAAGAATACCAACTTCATATCTTAAACAGATATCTACAAAACTGCAAATAACTACATTTATTTTTATCACCCTTTAAGTTGAGAAAAAAGGTAGTGACCTTGACCTCACCTTCATGCAAAAACAAGGAGGTCAAATTTGATTAAACTGATATAATCATTTGGTTATATGATCTGTTTGACTGTGCTAACGTTTCATGAATTTCTTGATATAAGAAGTGTGTCTAAAAACGAGAAGACTCCTTCCTTAAGTGGTAAAGCATAGAGACTCGGGGTACTACTACAGTACATGAATTGTAGTATTGGGTACAGCTAGTTGGCGGTCAATACGAGCTTAGCCCTTGTGGGGGAATTTCTCAATTGTATTAAAAATTTGACGTAGTAGTGCATTGTATTTGAAACGATGTTGAAAATTTTCAAATATTGATATTGACAAACTGAAGTAGTTCACAAGAGGGACTCAAATAATTAAAACCTTCCCTAGCCAAGGTTTTTCGGTCCACTCCCTCCCCCCCCCCCCCACCCCCACGTTTATGGGGACCGGATTCGACCGAAAAACCTTGGCTTGCGAAGATGATAATTTTTTGTAACTTTAATATATATTAAATAATGTTATAAAATTATGTTTACAAATTTCCAAAATATATATATATATATATATATATATATATATATATATATATATATATATATATATATATATATATGGTAATCATGACATTTTCTAAAAGCAAAATGTGTGTGTAAAAAAATATTTATTGAAAATATTTATAAAACAATGCTGCTACAATTGCAACATTTAAGAAGTATATATTGGTGAAATGACAAGTTAATCATATACTTAGTAATAATATTTAAGCAATGGTATGTTTTTGTAAATGAATATGTTTTATGAAATAAATAATTTATGCAACTTGATGGCAAACAAAATGATGATTACACATCAACATATAATGATGTTATGTAATGAACATTCATGAAATAAATTTGGTTAACGGTTCCATATTGTTTTCTCCATAATTTGGTTATATTTCATCTTTCTGCCACTGAATGGTTTCACGAGTCTAAATGTTTCTGGAGGAACTTAGTTAATATAAATACATGGAATGCTTGTGAATGAAATGAGCTGAGGTATCTTAAGAATGAGGATTTGATTTCATTGTTGTCACTATTTCTTGTCACGTGACTTTCTCACGGTTCCAGCCGTGATTCGTCGCCCCCTTTTTCGGGCATTTCTCAGGTTCGTATTCGGGTGAAGTCCTGTGCAACACATCCGCGAAGATAAAAAATTCAATCAAATTTGTAGATTTTTTTATCAGAGCGTTAAATCTACTAGTTCGATAAGTGTTGTCAAATGAACACCAAACCAAATTCGTCAGAAATAACAAGATGCGTTTAACTTGGGCATTGTTGCTTATCAACGGACGTCTGTTTTGATGCTGCTGCTGTTAATGTTGCTTCTGTCTTTTGTCCATATTGCTCCCGTTGCTGTTAACTCAGAAGTCTATTGACAACGGGTCTTGCTCTTTTGCTTCTTTTTATTTGGTTCTCTATATCTTTCTCAGACACACTTGTAGGAATATTTGTAAGTCGTTTTCGTCACAATTTCATAACGAATTCTGTTTTTAAAAAAGGAAACATAGTTTGAAAATGCTAAAATTTTAATATTCATGTAAACAGTCAAAATTAGATATTAGAAATTTCAAAAACCTTTTTATTTAATTCAGCGAATTTATTTTTCGAACACAAACTTTTCAATAGCATCGTAGTATAGATTTCTTGGAATTTCTCGTACAATTTTTTCAGTTACCTCGCTTTGATAGTACAGACCACGCGCACTGTAACTGACCTTGTTTTGACACAGGATTTCCAGCTCCAGGGTCCACACTTTGTAATGTACTCCTCCCTGACCATTCTCTTGTATGATCTGTCGTAAGGAACAGTGTGCCGCTCATAGCTACATCCTCTATTAGATAATAAGATGTAGTGCATTATTCACTGTGATAATCTCAACATACCAATCGGAACATCGCTCGGCCTTTTCCGTCAAGTCGTATTTTCTCGACTTGACGGAAAAGGCCGAGCGATGTTCCGATTGCTCAACATACATGTATTATCGATAAAGCAAGTTTATATCATTGTTACGAGTTTAATTAAAATCATAATTTGGACAGAATATTTCAAGATAAACAGGATCAATGAAATTCGAATTAGCATGTGTATTTTTAAAATATGTCAAAGACTATTCAATACGAACATAACATCTGACAGATAGAAATAGTATTATAAAAAAATTGAAAATATTATAATATATTATGTTTTCATACAGTATATCGGTGTGATATCACCGGACTGCCGGAATGACATCACGGCAATGTTTAAAATTTCAATATTCATCGGTGTCAAAAAAGGCTGAAAATTGGCAGCTTTGCATACGCTTAATTCCGTATTCTAACTAAATGATGATTTCATTGTGAATTTCAATACGCCAGGGTGACTGAAATTGATGCATTTGCTGAAAACGTGTCAAAAATCCGTAACCACTACCTTCTTAGTCTAGAGTTACTCTTAAATTTTTATAATTAAAGTGTCAGAGTTTAAAACAATTTCACCTTTGTAAATTGAATTTGAAATATATCTCTATATTATTGCAAAGCACATATAGTTCATGTTCCGTAATTAGGGTATCAGATTGCGAATTTACTCTGTTTTTAAGCATTGGGTGTTAAGACTTTTTACGGTTCTGTAGAAAATTACAGACTTTTACATTTGAGCATATAAACAACTTAAATGTCAAAGACCCCAAAATGGAAAACCGTAAGGTACTATATTCAATAGCAAATAAAAGATGAGATTTATTACCCAAGAGAAGGATTTTTCTGCATTCGTATTTTTCTCTCTCAAGCTTAAGTACGCAGCTATTAGCATTTGGAATTTAAATGGCTATTGTCTCATATTACGTTTTAAACTAATGCAAAACTAATGCAAAACTAATGCAAAAAATGTTATTCCTTAATTGTTACTCTAGACTCACAACTTTATTTTTGTTATGCGGACAAAGATTTTGTTGGAGTATCATTATATTGGCTGTTAATTGTCAAAGGACATTGATAGCATTTCAGTTATAGGCATAACCTTAATTTTATTTTATTTTTTAATTTTTATTTTATTTTTTTTTTTTTTTTTTTTTAATTTTTTTTTTTTTTTTTTGGGGGGGGGGGGGGTAAAAATTTTATGAAAAGTAGCTGCCTGGACGATAATCAAACTGTTTACTAGTTCGTAAGACTGTGCCAGACTCATGTTTAATCGAAAAAATCAGATCTTTATAATTCCCCCTTTATTGTTGTTAGCTGATCTGTGAAATTTTTCAGGAGGATTTTAATGACCCCAAAAAGTTCTTGTTATCTAGGAACCAATTTAAAAACAAAATTAAGTGAAAGATTTATTTCAATTGAAAAACTGATTCTTTTAATATATGCTATTTTTTGTTGTTATTTCTTATCAGGCTTCGAAATTCTTTGGAGCAAATAAACACTGTACCCAAAATGTCAAATCTAAATTCAGCAACTAGATTTTCAAAACAAATTTTCTGATGTAAAATAACATGAAAATCAAGCCCTATGAATAAATGAATAAAACCTGCACGTGGCATGCCATGTTTATGCACATTTCTTAGTAAATTCAAATCTAAAAAAGAATTTATTCAATCACAAGTTGACTTTAATGATAATAACTGATTCAGTAACTTTCATTATACAAACGCTACAAGTGTCTTTTTGAAATAAATAAAGATCAAGTCTCTTTTATCCATAATATTACAAGTTTGATTATTTGAAGGGGGGGGGGTTCCGAGGGATATTTAAATTTGCCAGGGGGTCCAAGACATATTTTCGGTAATTTTACTATGTTAATTTAGGAAATTTAAATTTTCCAAGGGGGGGGGGGGGGGTCCGGACTTCCGACCCTCCCCCTTAGATCCGCGCATAGTATATATCTAATATATATAGCTAGCTGCATTTAGACACAATATAAGTAGCAAAGATAATGATATGTAATTTATGTATGTTATACCTGACGGCGCACCTTTCGCCTTTCCATCCGGCAGTACATCTGCATTTGTTGTTTCGACATTTCCCGCCATTTAGACAAGGATGATTACATCGCCCTACAAGCATATTAAAATGCAGTTCTAGTCTTTTTATTTTCTGTTTGGTCAACACAGCTAAAATCAACAATTTTACACTTGATTTTTTCACTACCAAACGTATCACAAGTTTGGGACAAAAATTGTTACATATATGTATATTCATTTATCACTAAAATTTTGGATTATCGCTTTTTGATTAAAAAAAAAAAAAAAAAGTTCGTCTAAAATTGCGAAAAACTGAATATTACACTTTTCTTAAATTTCTTTGGCATGACATTTTGCATAAATTAAGTTTGACTTTTTATGTCTCATAAATTCAAAACAGATTAATACAGGGTGGATGTCATTATATTTCACACCTAGTTTATGAACAAAAAGAGTCGCAGATGGTCCATGTTAATTTGTCCTCTATGTGTTATATACTAGTACCTATTTGACACCATTTCCCCGAGTAGCCTGGCTGACAACTACATTTGTTGGGCCCCACACAGAATCCTCCGTTCTTACAGCGTCGTCTACACTTATCTGAATCATCAATGAATGGAAAATCAAATTGATGTAAATTTTCTTCACTAGCATCTTTATTTTTGTTTTAAATTTCATAATGCAAATGAACTTGAATTTTTCAAACTTATATTTGTGCGCTAAATTTTGAATGATTTTTTCCCATTTTAAAGTTATTTTCTTTAAAATATTGTTTACTTCATGATTTTTAATGGCATTCATGAATTAAAATATACATGAATGTATCGATTATTTCACATGTACTAGCAAATCACACTTTGGCAAAGCAGCACTTGAATGTCACCATGCATCCAACAATTTGTTGCCAGTTTGTCAGAAGTATAAGAGTAAATTTGGCATTCTTGATATATATTGTGCACCGCGCCGATTTATCCCCCTTTTCTTTTTTTCTCGCTTATCAGCATGAGCAAAACATTTTAAGATGACCAAATCAACCCAGATCTTGAATCTGACATCTTTCACTTACATTGTTCACAGTGGGTGCCATAAAATCCAGCACTGCACTTGCAGACGTTTGGGAATATGCATGATCCACCATTTTTACATTTAGGCTTGCAAATTGCTGAGAGAGAAAAAAGCAACAACATAAATTGATCAGACGTATGATGTAAGAAATAAATTGTATCTATCACAAACGTCAGCCATTAAATTTGACATAAATATTATCTATAGGCGATGAATCGCAAAAAAACTGTGACAAGAATATTTCGTGATTTTTTTTTCGGGAATCAACAGTAGTTTATCTCGAGGATGGAATTTCATTCCATGAACGATGTCAAGGATAATAAAAAAACTTGAAATGCACTTTACCTTTTTGACAACGTCTCCCCTTGTAATCCCGCCGACATGAACACTTATTTGGTGCTACACACTTTCCGCCATTACTGCACTTGCGCCGACAGACCGCTGTGTGTGAAACATAAAACTATGAATTCAAATCAGTTTACATTCATGTGGCAAACATCCATGTATCCATTTAAAATGTCTGTTAAATCGTTTTAAAGATATTTTAGTGAAAAATAATATTGCTTACGAATAGAACAGTCCTTTCCTTTGTAACCCTTCTTACACTTGCATTTGTTTTTTCTCCAACATTCTCCTCCATTTTGGCACTTAATATTACATCCACCTAAAGAATAAATTTATATATATTTAAAATTGAGACTGCGTAAAGTATTTCAGTATGATTGATTTATAGATTTTACATGAACTTCATACTTGAAAAATAACGTTTTCACTCACCTTTGCAGATGGGCTTTCTGTAGCCCGGGGGACAGGAACACACCCCCGGGCGTATGCATTTCCCACCGTTTTTACAACGTGGACTGCATATTGCTAAAAATAATTACTTAATTATATAATATTTGAATTAGTAACCAAATCAATTACTCTGCTTTCCCTGTAATGATTGCGATCTGGTTTCACAATGAATTATTAGAATAAATTTGACGTCACGTGACTACTCAGTACCTTTTTGGCACTGTTTTCCTTTGTAACCTTTGGGACAAATACAACTTCCGTTTGGCCTGCATGATCCCCCATTATAGCAAACAGAAGCACAATCTGTAATAAGGGATATTGCAATGATAAAAAAAATCGTCAAAAAACATAAACACACGAAAGATAAATATATATTTGATTTAGAAAATATTCCATAATGGCTGACATCAATGACTGAAGGAAGGCGGTAATATGATACCTTTAACAGCATTATCAGAACATGTTTTTCCCCCACAAGGCCTTGTTTGGATCAGTTGATTTTCTTTTTCTAGACAATTGTCAAGGTCATTGTTGCCACAGTAACGGGTGCGGGACTGAAATCCCATCCCACAGGAGGCGCTGCATGTTGACCACTCCGACCAATCAACATACACGTCTGTGAAAAAGATGGAATTTTCAAAACGATTAGATATTAATGTTAGAAATTGTTATGACAATCAATTTTTATTACATTTAATTTCTTTGAAAAATAACAACTGCCCATACATTGGTTTGCTTGAGTATTCAGTGTTGATGTGGTTGCGTTTTTAACAACAGGTTTGGAATCCGTTTTATCCGGTTGGGATTGTTCGGACTGAGTCTGCCTCTGTGCGGTGCTGACCTGACTGTCATCTTTGACGGCTTGTTCACGTTCATTTCTACTACCCTGTTAGCAAAGATTGTAATTAAAACCTTCTGAAGTTGAAATAGGATGTTTGCAAAATTATGAAAGTTAACTGAATACGATATTTGAAAATTCAATTTAATGGAACTCATTGGAAGAATAAATATCACGAAAAATTACTATATTTTAACGTGAAAACCGGCTCTTGTATCATCAACAACTTAATGGGGTTTGCTATTGCAATATAGTTTTGAAATGGAAAATCAACATGAGTGGCTGACACTGATTAGTCTTACCCCATTCTGAATTTTGGTCGAACACTGCTGTTCAGCTGCAGAAGGGTCTTGAGCAATTACCAACTGCTCTATGGAACCCTAAGAACAAAATTAATTAACATATTGTTTTAAAAGATGTTTATACCTTAGATTACAAGTTTTCCAGCTATATCTATGGAACGCTTAATGAAAAAATCCAAAAGAAATTTTACATGTATTTCATGTATTATACCATTCTTGTCTTAAGATATCGATGTTTCACTTAAGAAACCAGACGTTTGCTATATGACAACGATGCAAATGGTAACATATCCTGACCTGGAATGGAGCGCCGTATCTCGCAAAGTAGGGACCCAGGGCAAGCATAAGGTTGACCCCGACATACGGGTCCTTTGCCCGCCCAAAGAACTGGGACTTCACTTTCTCACAGTCAATAAACAGCGTCACAAGCTGGTCCTCTACACTAAAGGCAAACTGGTGCCAAGTGGAATCACTCAGGTTCTCCCTAAATCCGGGAGATTTGGGCCCAGGCAGTCCGTTCTGATCGTAGTATTCCAACGTAAGTCCTTCGCCATACTTTATGGCCATTTTCTGTTGGCCCATGATATCACTAAAGGTTAATAAATATCCATCGGACGATGTGTTAAGCTTGGCAGTGATTAATATGGAGAAATCCTTCGGAAATTTACCACTGTAGAGGTCGGAGAGCGGGATGTATAAATTAGCTTCACTGTTTACAATGTAAGCCGAAGTCCTATTGAGATCTGTATTTACACCGTGAGGGAACTTTGGTAGTCCTAATGCTTGGAGTAGATCTGTGGTTCCTAAAACAACACGATACAGAATAAACAGTCCATAAACATGACTCAAGATCAGTCGAAAGCTTACCTTACACAGCCAAAATTAAATTCCACTAAAGATTGCAGAAGTAAAACGTGCATTTTCATGGGAAATATCGCTATTGAGGGTCCGAGTTCTACTAGTAACTTATGTACCATCAGATAAAAGCAACCTTTCTTTTTCATGGTATACCATTTATCCCATCAAAATACCCCCCCCCCCCCCCCCCAAAAAAAAAATCTTTAATTTACACTTTCACATTATTGTACACACAGGTTTACGTAGTATATGTATTTTTGAAACTCTTTTATATGGAGTCTGCTACCTTTGCATGAGAAACCATTGCAGTCTCTGTTTTCTGACGCCTCGCTCGAACAGGAAGTGGAGGAAGTGCTGCATCCTCGTCGTCTGACCTGAGTTCCTCCTCCACAGGTGGCGCTGCAGGATTCCCATGGCGACCAGGAATTCCAACCTTAATGTATAAATTTTATTATTAGAATAAACTGTACACCTTAGAGGTAAGTGTACATTATATAAACTGAACAATCACACGACAGTACAACAGTGAACAGTCGAATTTTTTTTTGAGGATATCTATTGTCTGGTAAAAGAGCAATGACCTTAAGCATACTGAAGGAAGCTTGTGTATAACTTCGTACTCAGTTCAACAGATTTAAGAGGAATGAACAGTGGTAGGTTTAACAATAGGAGTGATTGAAACGCAAAAATAACAATATCGAAAAGTTTTTTTAAAAAATCATAATGCAGACATTTTGCTACGACCGATAGGAAATTTTAATACTGAATAGAGATATTGTCCATTATTTTCTGAAGCATCTACTGCACTTTAACAGCCGATAATTCTACAGTAAGCGTTAAGTCTGTCATTTAGAAGAATAAATTGAGTAAATTGTTACGGCCAAAATGTATGACAGTATTCATTTTGTCAACTGTGTAAACTAGACAATAAACAAATAAAGTACAGATATTACCAAATCTCACCTCTTCTTTCTACATTTTACTTGAACTTTCTTTAATTTTTAATACCATACTCTTTCATATTTCATATTTTACTTCACTAAAGAAACGAATTGTTTACTCGTTGTATCTTTTCAATTCAATATAATTTACCAATTCATTACAATATACTAATGTAAAATATCATTAAAACAAAACAATACACTATATTTAATACGACTATTCCTTACGAGTAAATGGATGAAACAAATGTTCTCACGGAGAGGTTATTTCAGTAAATAAATCTTTTCTTTACTACAAATTAAGTAAATAAATCTTTACTGCAACTTAAATAATATTAAACGGTTATTTCGCATAATACTTTACTATCGCATACCTACACACAACATTTTACTTGAAGTATCCAGTATAACTGAATTAATATAAACATACAATATTCTAATTATAATTTGCAATAACTCATGTCTAACATACTTTATCAAACACACCAATGTAATTTAATTTGCTGTAATAAGTATGACTCGATCTATGTGTGCTACAATTTCCCCATTCACTGTTACTCGATCATACCTCATATTTCTACAAACTTAAAGAAGCAATGTGCTCCAATAAAAAAATCTAGAACTATAAAAAAAAATATACCCCCCCCCCCCCCAAAAAAAAACATTCAAGGGACCGTTGAGTGTTTTGTTTATTACGTGCTCTGAGTGCTTGACATTTTATTACGCCATCTTGGTGTATCTTTGATCATCTTTGTGAATGACCCTGATTACAAAATTCACAGGTGCTCGATTCGGAAATTGTCAAACTATGTTTTTTAATTATTTGCTCCATGATTAGCAGTAAGAATAGTTGTGTCACGTGACTGGGTACTTATCCTGTCCCATCTACGTCACGTGTCTACCGTTTGTAACCTTAACTGTCTTAGACATTTGACGGAGGCATTTCGCGTGTGATAATCTATAGATATATCCCACTGATAGGCACCTTATCGTATCTCTAATCTGACAGAGACATATTAAGTGTCATGAAACACGTTGGGACAGTTATTCCGCTAACTCGGAGGCACATGCATGCGCCTCTTGTGTCTTTTGCTGTAACGCAAAGAGGTGTTGGGTAAAACTGGCATGCCTGTTTTAAAAATATCCCCGTTTTGTGGTCATCTGTACATAACTCATCATGACAGATACTTTGCTGTGCCAATTTGATTATTTAAAAATCATAACAATACAAGATTATCGATTAGGTGTTTGATATACAACCCAGATTACATCTTATCACCTGAATCCTGTCTTACGTATAAAACAATATTCTTTTTTACGCTTGCTCGTCATGAACAAAAATATTTCTAAATACTATTAAATATATGCAAAGTAAATGTTTATTTTAAAAGTATGTTGTCAATAGAAATCAAACATTCATAGTTTTAATAAATAAAAGACTGGGTCAAATATTATTCTTACTTGGAAAAAAGTACAAGTATAGAATAATGTGCTTTGATTTAAATGTGTTTAATAGGCTTTTGACTGGGTATCAAGTGACAAAAGACGTTCTAGTTCTAATTAAAAGTTGTTCGTAAATAGCAATTAATCAGTAAAAACCACTAAGTAACTTTGTCACCCTAACATGCTACTAACAACAATTATTCACCTGAAATGGCAAATCTGTATCAAACTAAACACCGAAGGAAATGAGGTGGAAATTTTAATGCTAAAACGTTTAATATCGTTCTCATTTTTTAAATATCTAAAGCCATTGGAAGGTCAGTTAAAGAACCATTGAGACAGATCAAAGAAATAGTACATATTATACCAAGATATAATTTATTGACTGAGAACCCATAATAACTTAATCTCAACTAAACCTCCCCTCCAGACATTTCGAAAATTCTTGGTATATTACGGAGCAAATCTTTTCAGAAGCAGCTTCGCGCCCTGCGGCCAATCGGCGGCACTATATTTTTCACTTGGCTGCTCTTTTGAAAAGAAGGTGAAAAAGGTTTAAACGTCTCTAGAAAAGGAGGCGAGAAAAGTATTAAATTGCTCTTGTGAGATATAACGAAACACTTGAGCAGCTTAAATAGACCTCTTAAAAGTTGTTGTTTTGATTAGAAAGATCGTTTTGAAGTGCTAAGATGCTACTCAACTGCGACAAACCGTTTGAAAAGTCTGTAGGGTATCTAAAGACTATTGGAGTCAAACTCACATTCAACAAATTTATACAAACCAATGGGTTTTAACTATTAAAGTGCTTGCTTCGACTAATTATGTATCACAGATCATTTATAAACCGACTGTGGGGTCTCGGAATGTATTCGCGTCTAACCTTTCTTTGAGAGAAGTTTATTCAGCTTATGAATTTCAATTTACTCAAGATTTTAGTTCCATTTCGATCAACAAAGAAAAATGAGACAATATCGACACTAGTCTGGCCGCCTGGCGAGGGCAGAGAGACGGAATTATTCTGTGAGCTTTACCCGCTATTTTTCGCATCATTTTCATACCTAACTTTCATATGTTATTACATGGGAGGCACAATTATCGTAGATATGTGCCACATTATGAGCTGTAACAAAATTCCATGAACCGAATCAAAATAGAAATTCGAAATATCTCAGTGATAATTTGCGAAACAAAAAGTTTTCGCATTAAACTTGCAGTTATAGTGTCTGCAAAATTCTGAAAATATATATGTTAGTTATATGCCAGTTATATGCATGCACTTATATTATGTAACCAAGTCTTAATCAATATATCACGTCAGGTTTTCGTGAACATTCATGATAGTTTCTCGATTAAAGTAATTTTAGCACACAGAAACAGATAAATACTACTTCTATGATAGGGGCTTTCTCTGCAGATTTTTTAGTTAGAATTACGAAAATTTTCCAAAATACTCTCCTTGCACTGGAAAAATTGTTTTGATAAAGTAGGAAACTATCGCGTCTCACATCGATTATTGATGTCTGTAGAACTTGGGAATGATCACCCTTTTACATAAATATTGACACGTAAACTTCATGGAGATGATATCATGTTCGTCTTTAATGTGGTGGTTCTCGCCAATGTTTGGTAAACCTGCCGGCGGAACAGCTCTAGGGATGAGACCTCTAAGCCGATAAACTTTATTTGCTTATAAATCTATCCTCAAACAGGTTAAATAACTGTACCAAATTCCAATTAATGTTTATTTACTGTTCAATTATTTCAGAATTTTTGTTCAATATTGATTTTCGCATGCGTGACATTCCAGAAGAGGGACATTGATTGACAATGCAAACACTGAGGAAGCCGAACAAAGTGCGAAGTCTCTCTCTCTCTCTCTCTCTCTCTCTCTCTCTCTCTCTCTCTCTCTCTCTCTCTCTCTCTCTCTCTCTCTCTCTCTCTCTCTCAAAACAAGCAAACAAAAACAGAAAGTCGTGACCCCTCTGAAACACATGGGAAATTTCAACTTAAAAAAGATCTAAAATTGACAAGATAATTAAATGAACCAATTCTTTAAAAAAAATCATTATTTCTGATTGAGCAAAAACAGAGGCATAAGAAGATGCTCTTCTGGGGTTTGAAATGTTAAAAACAGACTCCAAAAAAACTTTCAGCACTGAAACTATGTGAGAGGAAAACGTATTTTCGTAACCTTGACGATTTTTTTTTATTTTAAAATTAACATCTTGAAATAGAATTTGAAAACTTAACTTTGCATCCTTTTAATAAGATAGGTTCCATTGTGTCTTTAACATTTAGTTTTAGGGGGATCACACACACATACAGTGTTCTATGTAAGCGAACCATTGGAAGGGACAAAAGACAAATATTGGGAAATCTGATTAATTTCTCACATCTCTCTTCGATTTTCCAACACCTTGTTAGCTTGCAATTTTCTAAATAAATATTTGATGCTATATAGTTTGTAAGTATATCTGAATAGGAAATAAATATTGTAAGAATTTGGGTGGTTATCTACACTAAAACTGTGTACATGCGGGTATTTTTACACCTTGCGAATGTTCTCTTTACTTAGACACCCGTAGAGTAGGTTAATGGTATCAACAAGCTCCTCGTTTTCGTAGGATTTTCTCCTTTTGAATGTAATATATGATCTTATAAAAATTCGTATTCAATCTATATTTGGAAATTCATATATATATTTAGACATCAATTACCAAAAGTTTGAAAATAAAAAGGATAGCGTGAAATTAATAATAAAAGTTGCATGAAAACCACAGTTTTGCATTGAAATATTAATTAGGGGGAAAATCTTGCTCAGTGTCGTGTAGCATCCCATGATTGTTAAAACTGCAATATAATCTGTGTTATTGTTATACATGTATTTTTAATGTCATCATCAAGACATACTGAAAAACACCTACATATATTGACGTTTTACATGTATGTGTTAATTTTGCTGTTCCAAACATCATGGTTTCTTCTACTACGAATATAAGAAAGAACAATTCTTTTTTCAGAAAGGCGTGTCCAGATGAAATGACAAAGGTTGGTTTGAATTTTTTGATTCTTTAAAAGACATACTTTTCAAAAAAGTGTAAGGTGACATGTTTGAAGGACTTAACAAATTTTCCAGATTTTTTTTTAATCATTTCCGCTTGGTATACGAGGGTTGAATTAAAAACAAATCTTGGGTACAGGAAACTGGTCTGAACAGAGTTAAATGCCGCTTAACTTCACATTAAGCAGGAGACCACACTCAAACAATAGATCCTCGCAAAAAGAAAATCAGACTTTAGGATTACCCAAGGAGTATATTCCTGTTAAAGACTCGCATCATGCTAGGGGGATTTGATTGTGACCAAGAAAATGAAGTCATTTTGTCGTATTAATTACCGGGTACAGATCGTACTTCCGTGCAGTGCCGTCAACCAATTGTCGTCTGCTGAGATCACGACAGGGGTCACACAAGGAGCATCATTGTAGGGGACACAATACTCACTATATAGGGGGAGGGATACCTCAGAGGCGGGGGAAGGACCCGTTTTGTTCCTGGCTTATTAAGGAGTTTACTTAGGCCTATTGAATCACTGCCACCCATCTCGAAAAGCTCGCTTAACGACATCCCGTAAATGAAGCTAATATAATTTTCAAGCTATACGATAGCTATAGTTCAGTAATGCAGAAAATTTTTACTTCTTATGTTTTAACCTTTTTTAGTCAAATCTATGCACGGTTATCCTTGGCATTTTATAAACACTGATATCTGATCAAATCAACTGATTATCATCACTGATACGAATAAAATACCCTTTAAATGTTTGAATTTAGGCACAGGGGCATCTTATCCGCTCTGCTCTCTATGACATATATATAAATAATACATGTCATAAAGAGTATAGAGGGGATAAGATGTACCTGTGATTTAGGTACATAAGTTCTAACACTTCATGGATGTTGCTCTTTTAGCACCAAATAATCTGTTCGCTTTGGTACTTGCATTAACCAGTTGGTTTTTCTTTGTTTATTTGCAATTTTGTTTAATTTTGATTTGTATTTTGATTTTGCTTGCTTTGGGGTTTTTGTTGTTGTTGTTGTTGTTGTTTATTATCATTTCAAGAGATACATTTTAGGTTTAATTCTATATTGTTTGAATTTGAGTGAGTTCAAAATGGCAGACGACCAACTGTCAGATGATAACAAGAGAAGAAGAATATGTGAAACCACGCAAGTCAATAACACCCAGTCATTTCTTTAAAAAGAAAGCTCTTAACTTCTGAAATGTGGATATTTGTGGAAAATAAATCGCTACAATACTCTATTCAGATTTCTGAAATTCAAGCTCCGGATTCACAGATCTAGCTGTAATGAACCGCTGTGAACAAACAATGCAAATAGTTAATAACTGTCCCGCACTGAAGAAATAATTATATGTCCAATGGTCACCCGCTATCAATCCCTCACCCATACAAAAGATGGCTGTCTTAATCCGACTGGCTATCATGCGATAAATGGCATGATCTCCGCTAAATAAGCTGTTCTGATCATACGCTGGGTAATTTTAAGAGGATGGGGCAGAATTTATTTCTCTATAAAATTTTAATTGTAGATCACTTAAAGGAGTATTTAATCCCGCGGTTAAAAGTATTGTGGAGAGGACTTGATATGTCTTAAAGAGTTTTTGAATTTTACATGTAAATTTATTCATGTAGATAATAAATGTATTGTATTCAATTCGAGTGCATTATTTTGCTGATTCAATATACTTTTTTATTATGTACACGTAAAAGAAAATATTTTTATTTTGAAATGGAATGCGAAAAAAAAATTATTCAGCTGACATTTTCTTTCGGTTCCTATTTGTTATATTTCAAATAGCTCATATCAGAAATAATAGAACTCCTTTGATACAAAATTATTTAAAAATACATATAAAAAACATGTTAGCATGTGATCAGGAAAGAATTCATAATCCGTAACTTGCTTTTCACGAAGACTGTTTAACGGCAAAAATTATACAGAGAAAATATATCATATTCATGAGTGATACAAACTGTATCATATTCATATATAATATAAATTACTTATTATTTGTTTCTATAAAAAATAAATAATTCGATCATAGTTTAACATCCTTAAACTTATTTTGATATTTTGTCCATAATGATTTAATTAGTATGAATTTCATATTATCAACGCTTTTGTTGAAGTGGGTGGGTGAATAACATAAAGACTGAAGACCCAGGATAGTTTATCATTCATGACTTGCATTTGTATTTGAAATTTTTCAAAGAGTTCTTTCTTTTTTTTTTTCGATCGATTCTTTTTTTTCAATTTGTTAAAAACTACGCGTGAGCCGTACTTTTACATATATACTTAAGAATTCTTAAAAACAATTGAATTATGATTTTTAGCATTTCCAAATCTAAAAACAGAAATGAAAACAAAAATCTTATCAACATGCAGTTCCCCAAATGAATTCATACACCCGCTGTTTCATACGAGGGATTTTGAGTACAGAATATGTGAACTGATGTATATGTTGTTTTCATTTCGGCGATTCTTGTGGTTTTACGATTAAATTAAGAGTCTTTTTTTATTCCAAGGTTGACAAATATAAAAACCTTCCGATAGGATATCAAATATGTCACATATATAAAAATTGTGCTATAAATTGTGAAAAAATTCTGCTGATAGGCAAATTTCAAAAAAAGAGATATTATGTCCAGGACGTCTTATGCCCTTTTCACCATTATTTTGTATCTTGCTTATCACCTATATATAGATAATAATTGACGACATTGTCGCTAAGATTATGATTAACAAAGCTTATTTTTATCGATTTCCCATCAAATCAGTCACAGGGGACACACGGGGATTGATTCAAGTGTTCAACACTGACAATCTTGTCACAACGGACAAAACCTGGGGGGACATAGATCGCCTTAACCCCCTTAGTTATGTGTGACCTGAAGATTCAAACTAACTGATAATCCCTCAATAATATACGGGTAAATATCCGGCCGATATTGGCGGAGAAAAAATTGTATTTTATGATCTATATATATCAAATCGGCTGATAAGGTTTTTCTAAAAATCAATTTGAAAGATAACTACCTAAGAATTTATCGAATTAAATATCAATTTTCATTGAATAAAGGCATGAAATCGGCCTTTTCGATCGTTCGAATTCCGGCGATTTATGAGCACGAAATTATGACCTCAGATCCTAGACCAAACAGAAGCTAAACTAAACGCCGGAGTCCAACTCTATAAACCTTGCAAATCAGAAAAAAAGCAGACTTAATCAAACATCGCAAATCAGGTAGTGATCCGACACATTCAATTTCAACGAATAACTCTCTCTCTCTCTCTCTCTCTCTCTCTCTCTCTCTCTCTCTCTCTCTCTGAAATTCTGAAACAGTCTCAAGACAAATTCTTTATATATTTATAAAAGAAAATTAGGCGTACACCCAACAATTAGACATACTTTTAAGTAAATGGTCATACAAAAACATATATCTAATTATTACACGAGGATTAAGTTTGTTTAGATCTCTATGAAGATTTAGATATCCTAAATTAGAAATCATATCCTTAATTTGTGAGGTTTCGAAGCTATTATCTCAATGTTAAAGAACCAGATCTCTATCATTAACGACTGGCCAAGGTTGGTCTACATTTAGAAGAAAAAAAGTATCCAAACTTGTTCCAATCAATCTGGCCGAACTTTCCAAATCAAAGACAGCAAGTGCCGATACCGTGAATTTTCTCCATTTTTCTGACCCCTAAATCCTATCTGTGCATATATCGGTGTTGCGTCAGATAATTGCAAAAAAGTAGCAATGTTTTCTTGCGATTTAAAAGATTTTCCATTGAAAAAAGGTAAATATTTGTCAATAGGCATAAATAATCTGGATATTTGATCAGTTCTCAAGTCTTTCTTTCGGTTACCTGTTAGTCACTTGAGGGGAATTTCGTTACATGAACTTTACACATGGAGATCAGATCAAGCTGAAAATTATACAATTTAAAGTCAAAATCGAATCTGTAATTAACAGAGATAATTCTCTCTCTCTCTCTCTCTCTCTCTCTCTCTCTCTCTCTCTCTCTCTCTCTCTCTCTCTCTCTTTATTCTATGTCTTTGCAAAAGAGTTCAATTTCAAAAGCTTATTTTCATTCTTCTTGTAATTGTACCGATCTTAATCAATATGCGAAATACAAAGCAAGAATTTGAGAGATCTTCATTTATCAATAGTTTTAACCTCTTAATGCTACAAGTGACTAATGAGCGAAAATCGCTAATTACCGAAAGACAATACAGATGAACAGAAATCTCTGTGTGAATACTTGGCAACTGATAAACATTTTCCGTATTTTAAGTTATGTTTAAAATTCTCTCAGACTCAGGATGACTGAAATTCATTTTCATAAATCAGATTCTGAAATGTTAGCGTTGTTGAGGTACAAATCTCTCAGTACGTAATTGCCAAGTTTAAGGGAGGTATTATGAAACAGATAATTTGACCTGATGTTACACACTTGATTTTCAAAACACTTGGCTTCCTTACATTATCCTAACATTTAAATTTCAATTACTCAACACTTAGAAAAAAGCCAAAATGTTTATTTAATTTTACAAGGTGCAATATTTGCACAGTTCGATTTTTTGAGCATTAAATGGCTATATTTCGCCGCAATGAACTCAGAGATTGGCAATGCATAATCGCACATTAGTATAGAAAGATCATGTTGAGAAATGTATCAGAAGAAATGAGTAATTTAACAGGAGCGCAAGATAGAAAAAAGCTTGTTTTTTGTACATGGACATAGTTTCTTCTGGACAATGTCAGCATTCATCTACTCAAATTCTATAAAACCTGACAACTTTAATACCATTAAAATCTGTTTTCAATGTTTGCTAAACTACTGGTCAGAGAGGAAGGAAAAATACTTTCCAGGAGCGCATTTCTTTCATACTACAAAAATAAAAAAAAAACCCGGGGTCAATAACTAACGCTTGGTGGATATGTAAGTCATGCTGTGAAGATGGGTGAGACAGATCGTAGCTGAGTTTTATTGGTAGAAATGGGGAACTGACCAACGTACCTAAGTGTGTGAGTATCTCTTCCTCCTTGGGTTTCGTGAGTTCGGTGGCAGCGCCGAAGATATCATCATACTTGGCTGACAGCCTCTGCTTGTACACCGTCAAAAACAATATGTATATTTCATTTTCCTGAATGTCGGCATAACACATTTTCTTATCCCCGAAATTGCTGATGACAAATGTGTTCTTAGCCACAGGAGTCAGATTGTCGACCAGTTCCTGACCTTTGTAAACAGTCACTAGTTCTATTTTGGCACTGTAAGTCAAATCCTGGGACCGGAAGTCCTTGTAAGTTTCATGTACGAAACCGGAAACGACAACGTCTGCTAAGAGCGTTCGGTTGTAAACGGACATTGGTGTCCAACCATTTAGCAATAGAATACAGCCCTGTGTCAAAAACGCAACCTCCAACAATGTGAAATATGTTAATATTAATCCATTGAGTCGATGTCTGTTGAGCCACATATCTGATCGGCAAATCTCGGGTGTCGGGTGGATTGTTTAAGCGGCAGGGTAAATAATATTGCGTTTGTATACGAGATCATATTTCATCATGAGATGAAAATAATTCTCAAAGCAGAGGGGAAAAAATTATAATCTTCACATATAAATATTTTTATAATAGAAAAATTGCAGTTTTGTCTTTTCTTGGAAAAAAAAATTCACAAAGTATATATAGAAGTTTATCTGAAAGTAACAAACCACCCAAAAATCAACTCACATATTTTTTCCGCTTTGAAATACTGAAGATAGCGGCACCATTGAATTAAATTCCATGAAACTAAATAAAATCCATTTTTCGTTTTCTCCTCATTAACCGTTAATTGAGAAATGAATTAATGAAGTTGACATCTCGGGTACTAGTCCTATGATGATAGTAGAATAGCGTCGAGTTCCATTTAATACCATTCATAATTCTCTCTCGGTCGTACACCCGAGCGCGCATTGGCTGTTTTCTTAGATTGACATACTCCCTCCAAAGATCTTCAGATATGATATTCCATGGTTGAAGTCCTGCCTCGAGAATTGACATTAAATTAGATTATCATTTACGAATTCATATGCAGGTTTTTTAAAATATTTTTTTTCACTGACAATCTTACACAAAACGTGATAAGGGAGTGGAGACTCCTGAAGTAATGGCGAGAGCAATTTTCTTGTTGAAAAGCATTTTCATATTTTCTGACATTTCGCTAAGATGAGACTTTAAAGATTAGGTTGGAGATAAATCTTTCATTTTTTTTAAAATCCTATTTTTACTTCAAAAATGGATGATTAATGCTGCCTTGAACACAAAGCCGTTTCATGTGTACGTTTATCATACTTTCTGCTGTTTAGATATTAGACTTATTCAAGAGCTTAGATATGTAACTGAACACAGTGAAATCATTGAATTAAGAAATTAACATGCTTATATGTTTCATGTGAGCAGGCCTTAATTATCAACATTTATGGCACATATACTATTATTACGACCTATAAAACCGTATAACAGTTGCATTTATAGTAAATAATTTTTTTTTCGATTATAGGTCTGTAAATGATTCAGTGTTTGGAAATGCTTATAGACCACCCATGTAAAATAAAATATATAAATGAGATACAAAAACACGATAATATCACAGAGTGGAATAAAAACTTTATATATATATATATATATATATATATATATATATATATATATATATATATATATATATATATATATATATATATATAACGGCAATCTTTAGTTTTTTAAAAGAGAGATGTTGATATGGCACTGTTTTAAAAGTTCGTTTTAAAACAAATAATCTGACATACTTAATGAAAATATTTTCCTATGAGTCATTTTCTTAAGATGCAGCAAAAAAAAGAAACAACGCTTTCGCACATTGTTTCGTGTATTCTTTAAGCGTTAACAAAATATTTCATCGACATTTTCTTGAGTTGGGTGTGCAAAACGTTTTATTTCATGTTCTTTTTCCAGTACTTTAACAGGTGTCAAGACGAAACAGATGCTACGATGTTCGCTTAAAAAACAATTGTTTTAAAAAATGCACAGAGCATCGCAGATATGGATGAAAGGAAAACCTAGCGGCAATCTTATGCTGCGGTTGGTAAAAATCAAAGAATTTTTTTATCTTATTGCACGCGAATTTGTGTGTGTGTGTGTGTGTGTGTGTATATATATATATATATATATATATATATATATATATATATATATATATATATATATATATATATATATCTGTGTGTGTGTGTGTGTGTGTGTGTGTGTGTGTGTGTGTGTGTTGGTTAAATTTTTATATATTTTTTTGTCTTAGATCTCATATTTAACCTTTGTGTGATATATATCTGATGCTTAGATATTATAGTTAAATCTTACTTTTTTTTTATTGTTTCAGATCTCATATTTAACCTTTGTGTTTTTATTCTCAAGTAATTATCATCTTATTTATATTTTATCATGGCTTAAAAGTTAAATTGTTTGTTTATATTTTTTTTCGGGGGGGGGGGGGGGGGGTTTGAGGTCATGAATATCAAATGAGCTTTTGAATATTTATGACAATATTTGCATACTTAGTGCCATTTCTAGACATGTAAATTTTATCTTGTTTTATTGATTGCTGATATTAGGTTTGAAAACCGGTTCAGTTAGAACGACAATAGCCACATCATTTAAGATTGGAGAAGTTTAATTTTTTTAAAACTCAATGCTTAAAATTTAAACTTTGAGTATCCTTAATTGGTGCGGTAATTTTTGAAAACTCTAAATTTCTTGTAATGAAACTGTATGCATCATTTCCATGAATAATTAATTTGGTTGGTTGAATGACTTCTCTTAAAGTACAGTGTATCATGTAATAATTTTCATGATATATTCGAATTTTGAAATGTAAGAAATGGTTCTATAATCCTTATCTAATAACTCATTTATTGTTAATATTGTATTAAGAAATATAGTAATTTATCAATCATTCAATTAATCAAACAATCAATTCGTTTTTTGAATATGACGTCACATAAACCAAAATAGAAAGCCGTGTGCCATTCAGCATAGGCGGCGAGAGAAGAATTTCCTTGCCTGCTCTAAAAATTACCCTCGGAATAGTTTTCAATATTGCATTTGCACCTTAGGCTTACGGAAATATTATCATATTTCCTGTTGTTATTACTGATGTATCCCGCAATATAGGCAGCTATCCGTCCCCTGGGTTTTTGGCATGCCTAAGCCAGGGCTATAGATTACGAGGAACATTAAATTTATATATTCCTGACGATTATCTAACGATTCTGTCTCTTGGTATTTTATACTCGACACTTCTTGCTGAGTTTTCATTCACAAACGTCGAACTATTTTTTTTTATTGCTTAAGAGAGGGAAAGAAACACTTAATATTCAAGAGGAATTGGGGGAAGATATAGCCTAAACTATACCTCATATATTGACAGATTTCTTTTTAAATTTGGACCACACTTAAGGAAAATATACATGTACAATGTATATATATGTCAAGGATGGTAATACTTCTATGTGTTTTAGAATTTTGCAATTTCAAAGCACAATCAAATGTGAGAGATCCTTTATCTCCAGAAAAATATTTTCCCGACATACTTCTAGGGTATCGTCTTAAAGTAAAATAGGTTAATAATGATGAAATATACTCCAGATATGAACTCGGTAAACTTGAATTGTTCATTGAACTTGACTTTTTATTGTAGTAAAAGTATCTCTTAAGATTTAACGACAAGCGATTCTGATAGTACATTGATAAGTTTTTTTTATACTTCGACAACACAATTTAATACAAAACACAGTGCGATTATTCAATTAATTTCACACATCCTGTATTTTTGCACTATTAGAATAACTTTGAGCAGAATTCGCTCGATATTATAAGTATAATATTTCAAAAGTGCAACTTAAATTCTCTTTTTTCTTTTTAGACGTGCGAAGGAAATCACGTGTACAATATAGAAATGTCCTTGGCATATCAGCAAAATTTCACCAGTAAGTTCCTCGAAATCAGCGGTCGAGGGCATTTGTCCTTGCAAAAAATTAAAAAAAGGAGTTTCATGTTAACACGTCATCAACCAATTCTCGTCTGCTAGTTGATGCATGTGATCAAAATCATGGTATTCTTGAATTGGTCTGTCTCGTAATAGTAAACTCGACCAGAAATTCAACCCCTCACTCCGGATTTATCCTCGGTTATTGGGATAAGTTTTCTACTTAATCAATCATTCTTTCGCCACAAAATGATATGTTACTGAATTAGAACACCATGCTGAATTGCATGGTCCTATAGTACAGACGTTGATAAAAAATTATGAAGGAAAATGATGCATGGAAGTTAGTACCCCGTTGATAAGCGGGTGTAAAAGAATCTGACAGTTCAACCCAACTGCTGAACAAATGTTCGCTAGCTTTTAAGTGAAAGAGAAATTTGTAAAGCCATTGTGAAAAGTCTAATGGCCAGAGATGTGGCGATAGTGATAGGAGATGATAGTCAGGTATAAAGAGATAATTTAACCTGCGCAGTGTGAGATAATCGTTTTCATTACGAGAGGCGACCGAGCTGAAAAATGCCTTTATCGCATTTGACGAGACTATGGTGTGAATGTTCTTGGCCGATCTTTATCAGTTAACTTCAAACACTGTCTATGGACTTCCCCCCATATCTGTAGCCGGATACCAGTAAAAATCGGTTCATGCAACAATAGACACGATATATATACCGAAGCTTGCTTTTAACGTTTACATGACTTTATTTTGATAGAAAAAGGCATCAGAGTAATAAGTGTCTGGAAATTAATTAATGGCATATATCAGCGCCATTAAACTTTCAAACAGCGGGGGAGCGGAATGAAAAGTGAGATATATGTGACCGAAATCAAATCCTGCGAAATTCCAGCCCCTCAAAATTGACTTCCCTGAATTTTTTAACTAATAAAAGATTGATATTACCGATAAAAAAAAATGAAAAGCAATCATTTTTTGAAAATTGTTAATTTCAGGGTCCACATTACAACAACAAAAATACTGATAAAGAAATTTTCATCAGGTTCAATCACTTAGGTTTTTATAATAAGTAACTGACACTTTGTCACTCCAACAGGAGGACACATTTTAATTTAAGAATTTTGTGGCCATTTTTAGACTGTATTGATCTCCTTTAGAAGAACTCTATTTAAAATATAAGAAAGTACCAAAATTTAAAAGGCAATATATATGGATTTTTTTTCTTTGCTAAATAATAGTTTATAGCTAAACAATTCATAACTTGAAATTTTAGGTATATCTGATGGTTAATTTGTTGACCACCCAGCATCCTTAAGGTGAGAAAAATCTAGCTGCTGAGAGTTTATAGGTATAAAACATGACGACACAGTATAACTCGGTTATAGCGTATAGTCATATGGACTATTGGATTGATAACTTCTTTATATATCCTTAAAACACATTCGTTAAAATAAGTAAAGCGATTTCGCAATATGCATGTTTTCTTCTGTATGACTACGATATGTGCTTATTGCCGCATTTAATGCACAAAACATTCTTTGAAAATCTAAAATGTCGGATTGTTAATTGAAGGATTTATGGGGGAATGAATTCTTTTAAACAATTAAGATTAAGCCAGCTAATATTGTTAAGCTTTTATAGTATAAACCAATTCGTTAAAAGAAAATGTAGATTTCGTTATTTTTCACCACTTCGTGAATCGTTATATGTACGAGTTCGGAATTTTGCCGGAGACTCCACAGAACTTTGCTTTATCCAGGATTTCGGTATATCTGTATTCGAATTAAACGAATTTTAATGTACATAGTATGGTTCTAGATTAATTAACAAATGATGTCCTGAACCGTGTAAGTAACCACAAAACACTAGTTTTTGATTGTGTTTTTTTTTTTTTTTTTTTTTTGGTGTTGTATTTTTTCTTCACATTTGAAGTTTTGCTTATAACTCTACAACTTTTGTAAGCAGCATGTTTACATTTCATTACTCTAGCATATCAAGAATACTTAGACGATAGACTAAACAATGAAACTGCTAATTCCAAATCATAATAATTGTATATGTACATAATATTTGAGGTTGCATGGATAAGAAGCTTCATTTCAAAGACGATGCTGTACAAATACCATTGCAATCAATAATTGCTAGGAGAGCTGCTACGTCCAAAAACGGTACATACAACCCTCGTCTGAGCGTAACCAACCGATAAGTTTCAAGAATACTGTCTAGAATTTTTAAATTTTTATATTTACTTTTATTAAAAGTGTTCTCGAAATCATATAAACGAAGATTTCAAGAAATGGCCACATTAACTACACGAACGACTTCAAAAACGTTTCCCCTTCTCTCATCGACCAGTTGTTCCCTTAAATAAAGTACAAAAACGCCGGATGAATTTGTTCCCGTTATTACTGTGTTATACATGTGCAGTGGGATTGTTGATGCTGCTGTTGGGGTTCCCAGCACTTTCCATAACTTACATTGTTAATGCATTTAAACTTAATCTTTATGCACCGTACGGCACGTTCCGCCCAGTAAAAACACGACGATGTACGAGGAGCAGTCTCTCAAACCAATGATGTCATTTATCAGCATATGAACAACCCAACATTTACATTTACGTTACATACAAGGTCTCCAAAACATTTTCAAATATATGGTTTCCTCTGTAATGTAGAATATCACCATTAAACTGATTTGAGTTCTCGAGATCAAGCCCATTACGTGAAAACCCCGAAATCAGCTTCTTGTAAGCAGCGACTTTGTTCCTTCCTTATAGACACTCTTGGACAAGAGGCGATAATTGCAGGGGCAGAGCGTACTATTGCATATGTTGATTTGACAAAGGTCCCTCGCTTTTCCCTTTCTCTTGAGGAACAAGCAGAGGTCAGCTTTCAACTAACATGGGTGAAGTCTTGGTGAGTCAAATAGTGTTGAAGCGGACATTTAACAACAATCGATCAATCTACTAGTTATCGAAAAAGGCATCAAGGCATCTTCTGGTGTCTCGATTAATGAATTAGAGGGAGGTAAATTGTTGCTAGAGAACACTACTCGAATAACAAAATGACTAACTTTACAATATTCCCACGTGTACAGGTTGAAAATGTTTGATGGGCATGAGCCAACCGAAATTTTTCCCTGGCATTTACAAATTTAACGTCAAAATCACAAATCAAACTATCAACAGCAATAATGGTATCATTGATGAATTTTTAACACAAGGCCTACGTTATTTTCTAGATTGTTATAATAAATTAGCAAATATCCTTTGTAGGTCAATGCCATTTATTTATTAAAAACGGTTATCTCAGGAGTTATTCTTTTGTTGGCCATTTGTCTTAATCATTCATAAATAAAATCAGTCCTATGAGATGCAAGGTGACCTTGACCTTTAACACTACTTCGAGTAAACACAAAACAGAAGAACACTTCACGTTTTATGATGACTTTATTCCCGTCAGTCATATTGTTCATAGATGAAGTTATACACATTATAATTAATTAATTAAGATTTGTACATCAAAAGCATTTACAACTCATGCATGTAGACACAACCCACACATGACATTGACCCCGTGACCCTGAACTGGTTCTCAACAACCAGAGGATCCGGGGAACAAGTTTACACAAGATAGACAAGATTTCTTATACACAGACACAACAACGAAAAATTTCACAACAGTGGCTCCTCTCTTTAAGCCCACAAAACCTTTCTGATCAAATTTCCATTTCATGAAAGGTTAACTTTATGATATCTGGGGTTAAAATGTAATATTACATGCAAATTGTGCATAACAGTTTTTCATTGAGAACCTCGATTCGCGAAGATTTGTCTGAGAACTTCCTTTGTAAGCTGATCTATACAAGTGTCAAGATGGAGACAAATATATGAGAATGAATGATAAAAAATGGTGATAAGGTGACAATTTTAAAAACACCACTTTTTGTATACACAGTAAAAAAAAGTCCTTCGACAAACCCCTACAATATTTTGTTCAGGTAAAAAAAAAAAAAGAATATGTATGATACACAGGATATACTTTTAACATAATAATCTACATTTTCTCTATATCATCGTGAAGTTAATTCTGCTTCCATAGTCTACGTGTACACTTGAGAGAAATTTCTCTGAGACTAAAGACTTATGACCCTGTGTTGCATTTCTATGATCTTCTATTCTAGTTATCTATGAGACAAATTATTACCTTTTTGAGAAAAAATTAGATTGGCAAGAATAACAGTCTTTGGAATAATTGTAATATGTTAAGTTTTTTTTCTCTCTATCAGTACTACAAGACATTCACATAACATGAAAAAAGAACATGCAATCTCCATACAGGCCAACCAATCTCATTCTTTTACACCTGAAAGACACAGTTAACTGAATTTCATTATAATTCCATTGCTTAGAAGAATTCCAACATGATTTGTGCCAACTCCATTTCTGCAAATATTCCTAATATTCCTTACAAGGAAATTCCTTCCTTCTTTAACACAAGACAGTTACAATACTGAATGGGTTTCCTTTTGTTCCTTGGGCGAACACAAGCCCTACCCATATCAAAAGCTGAGTTATGGCAAACAACCAATCAACTGACAACAATTCATTCATGAACAGCTTATTTAAATATGTTTTTTCTGTCTCTTTCTCCATACACTGAGCAATCATAAGCTTATAATAGATCCTACAATAATGGATGAGCACCCCTGATAGGTCCTGTAACAATAGGTTAGCTCCCCTTGTTGGATTTTTTAATCACTTGTTCAAATACTGGCCTCACACCCATTTCTGTTATATGATGATTTTAAAAAAAAATACATGATTGATATTTTTTCCGTTTCATCTGGTACAGTTGTTGAATACACCCATTTTACTGACACAGGTCTACAAAAAAGTACTGTGATCTATTTTCCAACGCACAATGTGAATATGTCCCCGGGGTGAAGAGTACAAGCTACGATAGTGAAAACTTAACTTAATATGAATATCATTATCTGTTCAGGTTACATAGTTAAGAGGTGCCTCTAAATAGTTAAGCATTTTCTGTGTGATATACAGAGTCAATAAATTTATATCAAGATGTACATTGTAATAGGACATAAAAACAATCGAAGAGAACCCTACAAATCCTCAATTACTTTCTTGAAGATACATCTTTCTTGTCATTTTTAATTCCCTTGTTAGGAAATACACCCTCTCTTATGAACACACTACATAAAAAAAGAAAAAGAAAAAAAGAAATAATATCATTAAGTATACTCCTGATAAAGTACAACATGGATCCTGATGCCAAGCACATAGAACGTTCATCAGTGTACAGTGAAGCCAACATCCGCCTGAATTCAACAATGCAAGCCTTGAAGATATGTTACGTCCTTGACATCTGTATTTCTCTTTGACCTTCAATACTTGGCTCTAAAATTATCACCACCAAGTGAATCCATTAAAAAGCTGTGTTTCTTTCACAATTTCACTCATGGACACACATTTGAGTTGTATTTTAGTTTTCACATGGAATAAACCTTTTAAGCACTTCCTGTGGAATGGTATCATCCGTTTCTATGGCAATGTAGCATGTTGCTATGGAACTTGTCTCATGTATCTAAGGAAGATGCTGAAGTGCCACTACTTGACTGCTGAGCTCGTTTGATGTATAAATTCAATAGTTTTACCTGAAACAAAAATAAATCAATTTGAAATGTTTCATAATGAGACAAAGTTGAGGCCACCTCTAAAACATTGTTTGCTTTCTCCTGAGCCACTCACAAAGAAGTACTGACTTATAATATTTTGAGAAACATTCTAAGCAAAATTTTTTTTTTTTGAAAATCATTTGTTTTCAAATTTAGTTTCTATGTAATTTTTGTAAAACTTAAAAAAAAGAGAAATTATTTTTTTTCCACTTCAAAAGGGAAAGCAAACAATTTTATAAAGGTGGCCTGAAGAGTTACAAAAAACAATATTTGGTGCTAATAAATGTCAAAACCTCACATGAAACAAATTCTTCACATGAACCAAGAATGAAGTGTAATATGTTTACCCCAATAAGGTCATTATCCAGTTGCTAGTGTGAGGTATTTCTAAATTTCTATTTAAAACTAAATTAGGCTAAAGTTAAAATACCACACAGTTAGAAATATGATCAATCCATTAAAAAAACAGGTCTTATAATTCCATAAATCCAAGAGGTGAGTCAAAATTGTTCACAAGATCTCTTTTCTTTCAGCAGATAACAACAATCATATTTCACCTATAGTAATAGCCTGCACTTGCTAATCCTACTACAAATCACATTATTGATGTGTCTAAAATTACAGCCCAGATAATTTTGGAAATTTATCGCTGACAAAAATTGGAGATTTACGAGATTTGTCATACCCCGGCTGTATTAAATATGGGACCATAATTTCATAATTTTCTATCTTTTAAATTTTGAAAAGAGATACATTGATGTCACTGCACTGATAATGGTAATAAGTGGGCTCCATAAACTTTATGTGTCGGCAAGCATTAAATTTAATTGGAAACTTTCAACAAAAAAGTTATCTAACGTGCTAAAAAAGTTATATCAATCATGTTAGTTTTTATTTTTCATATGAAGACAGTGATTTACTCTGAAATAATTTGAAACAGTTTCAATATTTTGATTTCTATGTGATTTTAGATAAACAAAGTGATCAGTAATGAGAGAATGTTCCTAATTGGGAGAACATCCATTGAAGGAATCCATGAGAACCAGCCAGAATTGGATCCAAATTATGAATCGTTTTATGTTAAAGGAATGGCTGTAAAAAGTTTTCATGGACCATTAAACCGGAATATGGCATGAAAAAAATATTGCAGGCAAGCTACTGATCCTAATCTATTCACATACGACTTTGAACTCTTTACAGATTCATAAAATGCATTTTCATATTCCCATAAATCTAGTCACACCATTTTGTCTCCCCAGCGGATTCTGATCACAAAATTCAAAAAGCATCAAATTCAAATTCCATTGCTGTAAGGACACCTGCATCTCAATGTTGACTTCATAATCAAGTGTATGATAAGGTGCATAAATAGTCGGCAAATTAGCTGATTATGAAGCACATCTATGTCAAATCTTCATCTATATGGTGTAAAATGAGAACTAGGAGGTGATTATATTTTCCCCTTCTTTCATATTTATATCTTTTACATCTTCTTTCCCAAAAAAGAATTATGACTAGGGGAGAAAAACAACTGAATTCATTATCTATCAAAGTTGAAAATATAAATGTGGAGAAATCTGGACGTGTGAAAAAGAGAGAGTGCTTCTAAGTCAAACTTCTAACGTTCTCTCAGTGAATTTAACACCAGTATATATACACACAATATGGAAGCAGGACTCTTTGATTACAGAGAGTATTCACTTGGTTATTAACCAGAGGCATCATTTGACAGCACCTTTTCATCAAATCAACCTCCCTCACTGCTAACACAAAAACAAAAAACAAGGCTTAGCAGCCACCATAAAACAAACTACTTATCTTGTGTTTACCAACTCATCGCAGCTAAAGTGCACGCATCAATTTCATTGCCCCAAAATGTCGCTCTGTCAGGAATTACATAAGATGCGGAGAATTTTCCAGTTTTATTTTTCTATCGAATTCAATTACCCCTCAAATCCTTGGCCAATCCTTCCAAAGAGCAAGCTCCATGAGCTTGGCTCAGCAGTGGTCTGTTGTGGTGGTGTTCAAATCCTGGTGCAAACACCTTACCCCTTTTATATGTGGCTTAGCGTTAACTTACAAACATTATTCCACACAGAGATATTTGCGATATAATATCTGTACAACTACAATGCAAACAGCCCAAATCCTGATCCCCACATTTAATATGTATTCCTTCTTAACACCTTCTCGTTTACGAAAAAAGAATTCTTAAAGCTCATATGGCCCTGACATAAATATGATAATATTGTTTATCACTCAAGACTGCATCACACTTATTTAAGAACAAAACAAAACCCACATCAATTCACCGCAAATTTAATAGCCGACATTAAAATCTTCTTTGGAATATACCGCCTTTGATGGATTACCACTAGTGTCCGATAACATCTTTTAAATTAAATGGAAAATTGCCGACTGTTGCTTAAATATAAAATATATATGAAATCCAGATTCCTAACTATACAAATTATCTCTTTTTCACAGAGATATGAATAAAATGAATTTAACTGACTTGTGATTTCCAATACAAGAGATGCCGCAAAAAAAGGCACTAAATCGTCAAGCCATATTAAAGGAAAATGTTCAAAGTCTACTAGGCACCATTTAACACTTTGTGTGCTGTGAGAGTGAGGGGAAGGGGAGTTTAACTCTAGTCTGATTGGAGAGATTATCCCTACTATCTGCATACATTAAAGAGCGATCAATTTTTCATTTCTTGCAAGAATACTTTTGTATAGGGGACAGTCATTCAAATTGTATGCAGAACCCTGTCTTTCTTATTTTAATACAGTCGATTAATGCTCATCAGTCAATAATGTAAGAGGACATCATTTAACTTCCTTTTATCTTTCAGGTCACACCCAATGTAAAGTCAGAAAATTCTTTTGCTCTTAATTTCTAGAGTTCAATATATAGACAAGCTGTATATGAAAAAAAAAAAATAAAACCTTAAAATGATGCGAACATGTAAACAAGAATGACGTGTACTGCTCCTGTATATGTTAATTGTAGTAATATCTTAATCCCTTGATGATTTAACGAACCTTACTGATAATCCAATGCCGATTGCACCAAGATAACTTGAGCCTGGGAGAGTATCAATGTAAAAATTTGTAATCTTCTATCTCCTAAAAACTGGTGGAAACAACACTGATATCCCATGTGATGTATGCGATGATTTCCCAGGGCTGGGTGTGATCCACTCAGCACACAGATTACAGGGGTATGGATCAAGTTCTGATCATCTATCATCCAATATTAGTCTTGATTTAATGTGTTTCATAAACCCTCAATAATCTGACAGTAACTGAGGTAACAGTTTGTCTTAACACAAAGAATACATCAACCTTGTTTCCTGCATTACAATACGAAATTTCTGATCATATAACAAGTAATAACCAAAGATTATCAAAGCTGCAAGAGTGACTTCCCTTGCCTCATGCTCATCCCAGAATTCTGAGCTCTCAGCAGGAACAGGAAGTTTGAGCGACTGGTTTATATCACATTTTAACAGTTACTTCCCCATCCTCCTTCACTCCTTTAGATATTCTTATCAGCTATCCTAGAGCTACATGTCTACACTGATCACAACAGATACCATACCTGTTCAACATCTTGTATTTATACATTGTGTTTTTTGGAGCACCAAATGTCAAAGAAATTTTGTTTAACTGAATGAAATATCCTGCATAACACACAAAAAAGCAAGTTTGATTGAAGGCAAGAAACTGATACAAATACATTACAATAAATCTAACACAGTCTTGTTCTACAATAGATGTGAAGAGGAATTGAGAACAAGATTACACCTGTATCTAGAGACATCAAAAAAACCTTAATGCTGCTAGACTTCCTTACATGGCAAATGCCAGTATTTAGGAGCATCTTTTCATCAAAATTTGTAGCAGTTGAGATGTGTACAAATTCTTCTCTAGCTCTTGGACTTACTTCACCATAGCTGAGCTTGGTATGATTTTTTCTTTAGCTTTTGTACTTACTTTACTGTAGTTGAGCTTGGTGAGGTGATTCCAGATCCCCTCGCCGACCTTCAGATAAATGGCTACCAGGCAGAAGACGGCCGACTTCCTGACTGTGCTCTGCTGGTCATCATATCCCTGGAAGACAGAAAATATTACACTCACATCTCTCACTGAATGGAACTAAATAACATAGTTTGACAGCAATGAGATATCAATTTGAGGGTTATGGCAGCCTACTGAAGTTTAAGAATATACAGGCTCCTTACCCTTAGTAACCCAGGAATGATTTCTACCATCTGTGCTTCTAATGTGTCCTTAGGTAACAGCTCTAGCACCTGAAGAAAGACAAACAATGCATGCTTTGATACATCAACTTAAAATGAAAACAATGGCATCAATCTTAAGTAAACTTGTACCCTAACTATATTTACTCAATAGGCTAATACATAAAACCTTTAAAAAGAAAGGTAACTCAGGACAAAATTAGCATCTACCTAAGTATATAAAATTTAATTGGCACCAAGATACTTTGGCAAAATTTTATTTTAACAAACTAGTTTGAAATACTGACACATCATATTTTGGCAGAATTTCAGTTCAAATAAATGACATAACTTTTACTTCATTTGAATTTTTTTTTATCTGCCATAAAACCAAAAATTTTACATCGTACCAAAATCATCTGATATATGATAAACATCATCTTTCAATAATGGATAGGAAGCCAAGTATGCTGCCCTACATTGATACCCACCTTATTCTGCATCTTAATGGCGGCCAGGCTAACCGGGTAGTTAGCGGTGCTGATGATCGGGTTCAAGATACGAACACAGGTTTCGGGCGGCAGGTAATTAGCCAGTGTATCGGCACACTCCTCCGCCGAACGCACTACCTCTCGCTCTGCGTCCTTATGAGCCTCCAGTATCCGCAGAATCGTCAGCTCTGTGTAATCCTTGAATCGACTAGGTTGATTTTTAAGAATTTCTCTAAGTACCCGTAATGCTAATGCCCTTATATGGCCCTAGGAAAGACAAAATATAGTCATTATTGCATTGTCATTATATCAAAAACAACTAATAACTATAATCTATAAAAAAAAATTAAGTTTCTCAAATAATAATGTTATTTTCCTTTTTGATTGCTAGAATGATAAAGAAGAACAAAAAGTATCCTTTTTAAACTGACTATGAGTACATGAAAGAATTGGTACATGTATAATTTCTTACATTTGTGTCCCCAAGAGTTTCCAATAACACAAAAAGAATAGTTTTGAAATGTTCATCCCAGAAGTTGAAATGTCCTTCTCTCGTCATTTTGATCAAGGAAAGCATGGCATCCTTTCGTTCATTATTCCTGTGAAGCAAAGAAATAAAACCAGATTTTCAAAATATATAAATACAACACATTTTCATGTTCAATCTACAGTATGCTTTCAAAAGCATTTTATAACAATGCCCAAGCATCGTACATTAGATAGGTATCACAATGAAATTAAAATTATGTTCAGGAATAAGTCATCATGTACATATATATATTTACAGGTACACATTTAAGAACATTTTTACATGTGCTTCTATAAATATTACTGTCATAATTCACCTCTTGTTATGATTGGATAATTCTGTTAAAATGGTGGTGATGACATCATTATCTGTTGACTCTGAAACGACATCAACAAATCGTGTCTTATACAAATGAACAGCTTTATTTCTCATATTTAAATATTTAAGAAATACAATGATGATGAATGATAATACATCTGAAGTGTACATGTTTAATTAAAGACAGAATATGCAAATCAAATATCATAATACATCTTTACATAAGAAAATTATATATGATAACTAATGTTTACTTGAAACAGAATTCAACTAATCTAGAAAAATTTCAAACCAAACACAAAAATATTTCACATGCTTTCAGATAAATAAAACCTGGTTTGTTTCAAACCATGATATGATGTACATATATACATGGTAATTCAAAACCAGCTTCCATCAGGGATTCTGATTAATTTCTCATCTATAAACAGAGCCTGAAAATGGTGCAGAAACTATAATATGAACACAAAAGTGAAAGTGAAACTTGAGTAGGCAAATGATACTAGATAAAAGCATGCATACACATTAGTTTTGTGTTAAAGGTATTCTCATATCACAGTATATCCCCCCCCCCCCCCCATGTTTTATTTCTCATTTAGTTTTGAAAAAATGTGAGAATGATTTTGGATGCAGTGAAAAACTTCCAGAATAAAGAGAAAATGATATATGACATTTCAATGGTGCAGAAAACAAAGCCCTGGACATATACAATATATATAACTATCCACAATAATCACTGCTACACTCGGCTGCAATAATGTAGACTTCCCACATTTTCTATGGACAATATTGGGGAAGGAGGACTACATTACCCAAGCTGTTCTTTTCTATACATCATAGAAGCACTAGAATAATTCAACAGGTAAACTTTCCATTCTCTGATCTGAATACAGACATGTACACACACAGACTGACTATAATATAGGAACTTTCACTCTAAAGTCACATGACTATGCATGCGACTTACATAACAAGTTAGAAAGTTAAGTTTTAATCTGTGAACTTATTAATTTAACTGTCACATAACAAAAGGGGAACAAAAAAATGGGTTCAAAAATAAACACCATGAAAATGACCTACCATCATGCTCAGAGCATGAGAATCCTAATATGGCTTTCCAAGGATCTATATAAAAACAAACAGGTTGTCACCTTTGGAGCAATGATTCCTGACCTTCATTAATTTGGCCAGAGAAAACAAATCTAGTCTCAACAGCATTTTTACTCGTGACAATGAAATGATCAAATGCAATAAAATGAGCATGTGCAGTTTTAAAAATTCATGATTTCTTTTCTTTCTTTTTTCCAAAGCATTTTTTCGTTCAAAATTTATTCTCCCTTCCCAATTCCCCATCTTCCAAAAGGAAAACTCATTGAAATTCAGTAAAAGATAAGTCAAGTTTCTTTATCAAATAATTTTAAAAATTCCATTTTTTTTTCTAGCAAAACATCTGTAATCAACAACACATAATTCTAACTGAATTCACAATAAAAGAATGTAATAGCAGGTATACAAAAAGATGTAAAAATCAGAATGCTGATAGCAAAATTTGCAATTAAAAGGCAAAGTGTGATGCATGAATTCATGAATATCAGCCACCACAAATTTGTGCTTGCCAGGCTAAAGAATACATGTGATATCAACAAGATGTAAATTTCCTCGTAAATTTCATCTACCGGTACACCAAACCTTTACAGTATATAAGTTATTAAGCATACAATATTGGCATTATTTTTATTACTACATTTACTTAGTACTACAAAAAGTTGTTTTAATCTACAGTGCTATATTCGTATTGTGATTATCTAAAATTGTATTGCATAAATATCAACCCCACCCACCCAACTTTTTAAAAAAAATTTCAACATAAAAATCTTCCCCTTTTATAGTTGATACACATTTTTAAGTGATAGATAATTTAAGTAAATACTGGGTTGTAAATGTATGAACACAGATAAGTAAATAGGAATATATCGCTACAGAATATACAGGCCACTGGCCAGCAACACTAACCTGGAAGAACTATTGAGTTTATCAAGTCTGAAAATTTTAGGAAATTTTTAATCAATTTTACAAATTCAGAAATCAAGAATCTTGCCTAGATATAAAAAGACTCAGTTCACTAGTAAGAGTTGAAATTTACATCAAAACCTGAAATTGTTTCTTCTACTGAATATTTGGATATACACATGCAGTAAGAAATTGTTTATATTTGTACAGTTGATAAACACACATACAAATATAATCTCTTCTGGCAAAATAACACATTTTAAAAAGTCATCATACATGTAAAAAGAAGTGTACCAATATAACAGTGTTTTACAGAGATATTCACAGACTTCTCTCACCTTCGTTAAATAATTCACTATCGTCTAATTCAGCATCTGCTAAGCGAGACCTGTTGTTGTACCCATTCATTGCCTAAAACAAAAGTGAAAGTATTAGTATAGCTTTCATTTTACTACACTTCCAAGGTACATGTCATGGATGATTTTAAGTGGAATCATTCAAATTTGTGTGAGACAATTTTTGAGAATTGCCAATTTTTTTTTTTTTTTTTTACAGTTTATGGGGACATCCTGCTTTGCATATGTAATACAGAAAGATCATATTTTTCAAAGTTATTGGTAAACTCAACATTCAAAAAGTTCTCACAATCATGATAAAATCATATATTCATCTTATCTTTTAAGAGAATTTCACCAAAAAAAGTTTGAATAATCAATAACTGTCTTTGGAAATTTTAAAACTGATATCTTTCACAAAATATACTCTCCATGAATAACAACAATGAGGAAAATCATTCATCATGCAATGGTATGTGTGGTTTACTTATGCCTCACCTCATCTGAGTATTGGGAGGGGTTGTAGTTGCCTTTCCTGGAATCGACGGCATCCGGACTATCGTTCCGGAGATCCTGGATCCCGCTGTCCTGGGAGGTAAACTCACGCTTCTTCTTGACCGGGTCGTAGCTTTCTAGCTTACTGTGAAAACTCAGGTTCTGAATGTCGGCCGTCGTCTGCTTGATGGAGTTGTAGATGTCCTCTGGGTTCATGTTCTCTGTCTCCATCTCATCATGGTGACCCCTGGAAAACAGCAAGTACAATATCAGATTCAATGTCAATAAGACGGAATTTCAATAGTACCAGTAATATTTTCCTTAGATGAAAATAAAGTTTAAAATTCCCTCCAAAAAGTGCCACAGATTTTAAGAGCTCAACAAAGCTACTCTTACACTACACTACTTCATGTTCATTGCAATAAAATGCTGCATCTAATGTCGATCAAGTTCCCTCCTGATATTAAATATGACTATACATGCAAGAACAAATACAATTCTATCACAACAATATCTCTAGTTTTTTCTCCCATTTCATATAATTTTCAAAGGTTTGAGATGTTTCTTAAGATTCCTACTTTTAAAACTCCTTCACTCATGCACCTCCTCAGTCTTACCTGGATGGAGGTCGACTCCGGTTCTGTTGGGGGGTGACGTTTTTGGGTGACAACACATCACTGGTACTGTCGCGACTCTCCCGACTTGCACTCCTCATGTGGGTCTGTAGGATCTTGGTGGCACTGTCTTGGAATGGTTTAGGCAGATTCGTCAACATCATGGACAGTTCCGGGGCATTCAGGTTGAAGAGGTCAATCAGTACTAACTGGGCAGCCTGAAAATCAAAACATGAGGAAAATGAATTACCGGTACTGTCAACAACATTTTTATGTAAAGTCATGAAGTTCATATCACACACCAGATGATAATCTCATCAATTTTACATTTACTTTTGGTGTATGTATTTTTGCCTTTTACATTTATTTCTGGTGAATTAAAATTTTTGCTTATTTTGCTTAAGATTGTGTTATTGCTGCTGCTGATGATGATTATAAAACTGAAAAGCAAAACCTACCTTCCTGACTTCCACACTTTTGGGTTCTGTTGTGAAGTTGATGATGCGTGACAGCACAAGCCGTGTGTCGGCAGAGTTGACAAAGTCTGTATCGTTCATCACTAACACTAGATTGTGCATGTAGTTCAACAGAGAAGCCTTCACCTAGAAGTATGAAAAAACTGGTCATGTTAGCTTTTATTTCTTTAAGAGAAAATTTCGGAAATGAATACCACACATTCTTATTACTTTGCTGAAAATAAAATAAAACTCACATAACTGGCCTAATAAACAAACTGAAATTACTGCAGATTAATAAAATTGCAAACTAAGTTATTATATTGCTAGGAGAATTTCAAATGTCTTTTTTTCTTCGCATTAACAAAGCTGTAGGCACCAGTGAAGCAATTTATGAGACATGTGCTATCATACATAGAACAAGGGCAGGCAGTGAAAAATTAAAGACTCGAGAATAAGACCACCCCCTGTTGACACATTTAGCACACAGATATGAACCCTTAATTCTGTAATTCATCAAGAAATGTAGATAAAAAAAAATTTTTTTTGCTTCTAAATTTGGACAACACAGTTTGATTTGACAACATTTATTTACCCATGCTATCATACTGTTAGAAAAGACACTGACGAAAAACAAACTTCTATCCAACAAAAATTCTATATACATTTTAAATGAAAATATTTCTTTCTATACACCAATCATGCTTGTTATTAAAGGTTAGTTCTATCACCGATGAAAATAAGAAATTACTAAAAGTATTTACTTCAATTAACATTGTTGACCTGATGTTATTTCATGGAAATTTAAAATTTGTTATTAAAAATGTTCACAAACTTTTACACAAAGTTACCAATATTTAACAGTGAGAGTTTCCATGAAGGGAAAATGTAAATTTCAAGTCAATACATATCTTAAAAGCACACAGGGGCATTATAAGACATTGAGGAAAGGATCATTTTTAAAGGTTACCTTTGGCTATGTTGGCAAAATTAAAAATAAAAAAAAATTGAATTAATAAGAAATTTTCATTCCAAGAAAATTATCAATGCAATACCAATTTCAAAAACCCTTCTTTACATTTCATTCTGACATAAAGTCATCATGCATAAAGAAACTAAATAAAGATGGCATTTCTCAAATGCACAACTAATTATCAAATATTAGAATATATGCATGATATGCTTTCAAATTATATGAATAATACATGTTAATGCAAATTAGGAGAAAATGAATTACAGTGGAATGATTATGAGCTTATCAAGATGAATTGAAAATGTTCCAACATCAAAACATAGATACAGAGAAATCCCATTCCAGACTGCTCACCTTAAGACTGGCTGATTGAGTTTGATCAACAATGTATTTGGACAATGCACTAAATTGTTGTTCTGCAGGAAAATTTTCCCTGGAAAAGATAATGGAGATTCAACCACATGGTTGTCATTTCCTCCTTTTAATTGTCCTCTTGGAAGGAATTACATGTACGTTGAGAAGAATTTTTGAGCTCTTTCTTTAGGAAATGCAATTAACAGAACTCTATGTCTATTTGAGGAATTGAACAAAATTCTTTAAATTATCAATTCCAAAACATCAAAATGATCTACACATCTTTTTCACAAACCCCACCCCACAAATATGATTCACCCTTATTTGAACCCCACCCTCAGGACTTACCTGACAGCATCCAGCGCCCTCTGTACTCGATTCTGAACGGAGCCCAGCATATCTTGTCCAGACTTGTTCAGCAGACGAGTTAAAAATGGAAACATTTGGTTGGTCAAGTCTTGGCTGTGGACTTGAATCAAATCAACTAATGTATCTAAAAATAAGCTTAAAACCTGCAAAACAAAATCAGAAAATTAATTTCTTAAAAGACTATTTTGCTGTTTCATAATACTGAGCAACAATTTAACAATCTAATATAATTGGAACTATTACAGAACAATTAATTTGTCCATTCTGAATCATTTTCAGTTCAAGTTTTTTGGCAGTTAAATTTCTGCAATGGTAAGCTCTACATGTAAGTCTCTGTGATGGTTTCTATTCTATTTATACATGTATACACATCTATTCCTCTTTATAAACACACTAGACAAGTTGACATTCACAATAGCTGGCTAGAGCCTTACTTTGCTGTGAGGATCGTGGAACATTCTGTTGAAGACCTCACACACTTTCTGTAGTTCCACACGACTGAAAGACAACAAAGACCATGGATCAATCAGTCTATGCTTTAAAACACTTCATTCAATATTAAATAATATTTTTTTTTAATTCAAATGGTCTCCATGATAGTCAAAACAGAGAAAAAAAAAAGTTAAAATTATCATAAATTGTAAAAACATCAATTTCCATATATTGCATGCTAGATTTCACTTCACAAAAACATAGTGGGCTTTTTTCCCCCTTGTTAATTGTTAATTCAAAGTACCTTAAAAATCTGCCACTCCTAAGTAGGTTCTGTAGTGCTATAAGTCCTTCCTTTCTATCACCATGGGAACCGCTCCCTAACAAAGCAATAATTTCTGTTGTGTCCTACAAAACAAGATGGAATTTTTAATGAAAAATTAATAAATTAAAAATCAAGGATAAAATAAATCAAATAAGTTTTAAAAAAAACACACACATTAAAATAGTGCAACTTTATCAATAATTTCATGAAAAGCTTTTTTTTCAATAAGGCAGTTTGTTTCTTTAAAAATTTTAATAACATAGATAGAAAATACAAATATTACAACTTATGCTTTAATTCAATTTTATATACACATTTTTATATTTTATATAAAATTAATATTTTAAGAATATTGTGATATTATAAAATAAATTATTAAGTGTTTATCAAACTCAGTGTACATGTATATCAATATGTTAAGCAATTATCACTGAAAATAAAACTGTTTCATGCAAGTGAATAAGATGCATCATCATCTCAAAGAACATTTTCAGAATTAACACAACTCTCTGAAAACTAAGCCAAACACAAAATGCACTTGGATATCCAAGAAAACTTTCTAGCTGGTTTCTTATAATACATGGCTTTGAAGGCATTAATTAATTCAAAAATTATCACAGAAAGGCAGATATCATTAAGTTTCCAAATTTAAATAAACTTAACAAAGTCCAAAGCAACAAAAAACACACGATAGAAAATTTAATTTTTTTTAATTGAAATTTTTAGATAAAAAAAAATCAACACAATTACAAAGCCAAAGTAAACTGTTTCTGACAACAGCTGGTTTGCCAAATACTGTTTGTTACCTTCGGTGTTTTCATACTTTCTACAGTTGGAGGCGAACAGATTGAATCCTTACTTGTCGACTAACCAAGAAATCAAAGTATTGATTACACCATTCAAAATAAATTTATAGTGAATTTATTCCCTAACATGACAGAAAATAAAATATAAAAAATTGAAAAAAAAAAAATCCAGTGGAAAGAGAGTAGCTTCAAAATCTAAACATGCCAAAAAAAAAGGAAAATAATATTTTAATGCAAATCCATAGCAATTTTGATCAAGCCTACAATCAAAACTTAAACTACTACAAAAAATGTACAAGATACAGCCATATTGTAATATTTTTTGAGAAAAAAAACCCCCAAAATTAGAATGAGAGCAGTAAAATTTCAACCACAATGCAAATTTTATATCTGAAAGAAAAAAAATTGATACAGAACAACATCGAGCACTACTGCGTTACGACATCAGTGATTCGTTTTGGGTTTGTAATACCTGTGTAGGGGTAGGCAGACGATAATACCACTTATCAAAATCAGTTGACGAGGCCTTTAGCAGAAGAAAAGAAAAAGCCAATCAAAAGCCATATATTCTCAATAGTTTCAACTCAGTAAAAAAAAATAATGACACTTTGGAAAAAATGACCTGCACAAATGCAACCAAACATTTGGTACAAAAAAAAAAGAAAAGAAAAAACTTATTAACCCAAAACATAAAAAATTCAACACTGAAGACAAGTGATGGATGAAAGTATTTGGTTATAGGGTTAAAAGTGCCAAACAGTAGGCTTGGAATAATCATCAGAGAGAGGAGAGATTTCATGCAGTGAGTGTCATTGAGGACTTGGCGTGGTCTGAGAATCATGCCTGCAGGTTCTTCCCAAGACTACTACAGATTCTGTCAATTCATCGCACCACCATTCTCAAAGGGAAAGGACAGAATGATTCAACTGTAAGAACGTTACAATGGTGGAGGTAAGATGAGATCTAGAATAATTTTTCTTAGAAAAAAGGTGGATTTCTGTCCACGTTTGCATTACCTGTGTTCTAATTTTTCTTTTGAAGCGACTCTGTATAAAAAACTACCTATTAAAACTTTGGGCAATAAAATCTCATGAGGTGAAACAATATAATTGAGAATTGGCGAATCCTGACTCTCGGGGAATGGGAATTTACCGTACTAATTATCACCCCCACCCCCATTCCTTCTCCCATCAAAACCATCCAACCAACCATCCCTCAGGATTGTTAATGTTAAAGTGCAACAAAGGGCCACCACGAGTTAGAGTACTGCACACGGTCACACAAATAGTTAATAGTGAAAAACATTGACAATCGTCTCCAGAACTGAATGTGCCATGCCATTGTGTGGAGTGGTTTGTACCTGATATCCCCATAAATAGTACTGAAAAGGACCAGACATGGATTTGATCAAGACAGTGAGGTGTGCTGGTCAACAGCATGGCTTCAGTGTTTGTACACAGTGGAAAGTATTTATATGACTTTGAACAGCCATCTGAACTATAGCCGAGTGTGGGCCAATAGATAGAAAGGCAGCATGATGTGAAAAACAGATGAACACAACACAAAATCATGTGTCTTAACTTTGCAAATATAAAATGTACATTTGATAGCATAATTGCATAATTAAATTTCTAAGGATGCTTCATTTTCATGAAAACTTTAATTCAGCTTTAAAATATTTAAGTTTTATATAATCTTCATTTTTCTCTGTTTACAAAGTTTCATTATTACTGAATGGTCCTTACCTCCGAGGTTTGACCTATTGACCTGTAGGACCTCTCTGAGCACACACTGGAGGTTTCACTCGCCGCATCATCCGAGTCGTACTCGTACCGCCGCCTGTTCTGTGTTCTCTGTCAATAAAGAGTTGTCTTTCTTATGAATGTTTAATAAATACAAGAATTTGCTAGCCAAATTGGAACATAATCATTCTATCCTTCAGGACCCAGGGACAAAAAACTTGGACTGGCTCTTTTTTAACCTCAAGTCTCTCTTTTACATAAGGAATATAAAATGGAAAATTGACACCAAGTTCAAAAGTAAGCACGTCTAAGTTTTACGCCCCCTGGGTCTAGAACTTGTATAATTCTGTGGCCCGCACCAGTGCATCTGTGAGTGCCTCCTCTACGTCCTGTCCCGGCCTGAGGGTACGCTGTGCCAGTACCCCAGCCTTCCTCCTGCCTGCAGAAGTGGGCAAGGTCTTCCCCCCACTAAGGCGCCTCTCTCTCCCTACAACAGATTAAATGTGTATCAGAAACTTTACAAACCTACTACGACACACAAAAATCATGCTACAGTAGGTACTGGATATAGAAACCATTATGCCTTAGATACAGTAGATATAGTTTATTGAAAAATAGTGAAAAAAAGAGAAAGAATTGATACAGTCATCTAAATTGATTTCCAAGTTTTATGAAATTTAGTTTACCGGAAACAAAAATATTTCAACTGGGTTCTTGGAAATTTAGACTGCCTAAGCACTTCATTCACTTTCATCAAATGAAAAACCTACCTGGCTGCATATGAACCCTGTTGGGACTGCCCTCCCTACTTGCCCCCTGACTGCGAGTGGCCCCTGACCTCCTCATTGACCTCGGGGTCATAGGGTCCTTCTGGGTGTGTGTCAAGTAACTGATTCTGGAGGTTGGTGAACTGGATCTACTATTGGCTGCAAATCACAAAAATAAAAACATAAAATGTCTCGTCAGCTCGAAGAATTCACTGTAATGTCTGCAAAGTAAATTCTGTGAGGAGAACAGAAACTCATGCTTCCAATTTTTATTTTTTGAAGAACGAAAACAAATACATGAACAAAATGCTGTAAAGAGAGGATACAAATTGGGACTACTTCTGAAAATATAAGCCTTCAAGCTGTGCTATTAAAAGCCAGGGTTAACAAACACTGGTAAAAGCAAAGCTTACTACAATTCAATGGTGACTTATATGAATATCAAATGGTATCTTACAATACAAAATTAACTAAGAACACTGATGTTTTATAATACTGGTTAGCTCAAATACACAGGTTTCCATTATAGGAACACTCGTGTTAGTATATCAGCAGCATGTTAATTCTTTTTATTCCGTCCAATCAGGATCCAGAAAACACTGGAAACAGGGGAAGGGAAAAAACGGGGGGTGAAAATGGAGGATATGTCTTTGTGTTGGTACTTACGCTGAGATTGGGAGCTACCATTTTTGTTGCGGGCCCGACTATTACGATCCAAGGTGCCGAGATTTTGATGAGTAGAGCTACTTCGATGACGTGCTGAAAGTAACAAGCAATTGGCACCACTATGACACAGCCACACAATAGAGAGAAAGGGGAGAGCAATATACCTCCAGCCATTATTCAACAGGGGACTATATCAACAAAAAAGGAACTGAAGCAATGGAGAAATGACTGATTCGTAGAATTTAAAAGACTATATAAATACATGTATTGAACTGTTTTCTTTAATGGTCATGCTATCAAAGATAAATAGGTAATGGAAACTTTAAGAATGAATGATATGAATTTGATCTTATTCCAGTCACTTGCTTGTATTGATAACTTAAGGCATCTTACATCCTGTATGAAATATTCATAAAGAGTTTTCTATTGAATTGTTTTTTTGCTAAAAATTTAAGAACATGTTCTGTGATTTGTCTGATATCATACACCGGTTAAGAACATACACCAAGCATTCCAATATACATAAAGACATAACGTTAGTACTGTCTCTGATTATATACATACATGAAAGAAATTGGTTAACAAAGCCAAGCAGAAAATACATAGGTTTTGTAGACAAAAGGTTTTGTAGACAAAAGACTTCAACACACAATATTTTCATTATTTTACAATAGTACAAAACATTGGATCGCCACATCTGATAAAATTATGATTTTTTTTTGTGAATCCGGATGACATTAGCCAATGGGCATCAAATGTGTGAGTTTGACCAGGCCGACCCTAGACTATTGACCTGGTTTTGCCTCCTGAGAGATGTCAACCCAGTGATGGTGTGAAGAAATGATGTCAAGTTCCCTCCCTGGAGCCCACAATGAGTAGGGCCATGATGGATGATCATATGAGGATGATGTGATGGAATACCTCCAAGGGAAATGAACTTATCTTTTCAAATTACTGTCATAATTCACTGTATGGGTTTCTTTATCAAGTATTGGTACTATACCCTGCCAACCCCAATCCAACTGTAACCAAGTACATGTACTTTCTAAACAATCACCGAGCAGTGAACTTATTGCCTAAATTGATTTCAAAAGGATTCATTAAGAAGAACCTGTATACCCCTCCATAACACCAAACAGACAGAATTACCCTTGACTGGTTCCACAAAATCACACTCATCTTCCTCCCACTCCTCTTCCCCGGAGAAGAACCCTTCCTCCTCATCCTCATCCCATTCCGGTCCTCGAGGAGGAATTTCTACCACATATGGAAACACAGCAAACCTGACATGTTTTTTAACATCACAAGATCCCATTGTTGACAGTCCTCCAGCGACACCTAGCTATCTTTGACTTGTAGGTAAACTATTCACAGCCTCTATGCCCCTTTTCTTCTGCTTTGAATTCAAAATCATTGTTCACTGCATGTTCAAATACACTACACACGCTCAAATCACAAATGTTTCACTATTTTCCAGTGTACACAATGGAACATCTACTATACAAAATATTTAAATCACCGCTCAGAACAATGAACAAGACTCCTTCCTTTTCTATGAAAAACAAACTCCAGTTTGATCATGAACTCAACTTGTCCATCCATGTACAAGAAAAAAAGTAGAAATATCCTTAGGTCATCAGAAATCTATTTTACAGATAATATGAATAAGAAAAATCCTTCTTCTACCGGTAAATCATAATGTCCACTCCATGCAGGTTATGAGATCATAGGACACTGACTCCAAACCTAATCTTTGCTAATCTCCTTAATCTCCACTAAATACACAGACCAGGCTTTGATACATGGAGCTGTCACAATTTCTACAACCCTTGTGTATTCATGTCCCATTCATAACTGACCCGTCTCTACACAGCCTCACTCCCCGAGCATCTGAACAGTATATAAGCACCTGAAAAACCCACAACACTCTAAATCTCCAAAAACTAATGAATCAACTACTAAGTCAATTTGGTCATATATCCTTGGTCAATTCCAGATCATTGCTTATATGGAGGTCCTTGCATCCTACGTCTGGTGGCTAACTTGTTTTGTAGACCCCCTTGACATTTATGCCCAAATAATATTGTTTTTCACAGTATATGCAGCAGGACATGTGATACACAACAGGAGTGCTGGACCGTGACTAATTTATGTTTTGACCCCGACACACACTCTCTCTTCCCTGTTCTTTGATTACAGTTCGGCAATGTTTACTAAGCTTTTAATCTGCTCATTCAGTTCTTGCCTCATAATTCACTTTTCCCTTTTCAATACTTTGTCCATGGTGTAATGGTACGTAGACCAAGTCTCAAATCTGTGCCTACATGTTCCATTAGCATTGGTAAATACAAATTACTAATAGCTAAGTGAAATAAATAGGACTCTTTTCTTTTTTAAACAACTGAGTAAATACGACGGAAATTTAAATTAATTCTGCACTTTTATAGATGAAATTAAAAATCCATATAATAGATAAAATGTGAAGTGAAAGGGCTATATTGGTTAAGAATTGTTGAGTTCTGGTTACTTGTATTTTTAATTAAATGATATAGACTTGTCAAAAGTTAAAGGGTATGAGTAGTATAAGCTCATTTAAAACATTTCTTTTTATGCGTCATATCTACCATATATGCCACTCCATAATTCTACAGAGATCAAAACAAACTACCGGTAAGCTTATGCACAATGAAAACTAGAAAATTTTAAAGTTTTTCAATTGACTGAAAAATCCCTGATCCAACTATTCAAATTTGAATTCAGATTGAGATATCAAAATAACACACAGCACAACAGGTCCTGTAACTTACTAGTCATACAACAACTCAAACTGACAGATCACAAAATTAAACCTATCTCAGATTTTTGTTAGACGCGTGATAGTCCATGCAGGGCAGTGCTTAATCTCTGAGAGCAGTAGAAATTGGAACTCTCCATGCATAGTCCATTTTTCAGAATAATTTTAAAAATTTTCTCTTCTTTAAAAAGCATGCATGATAGAATAGAGAATTTCTCTTTTCACTGAAGCCCCCTTATGTAAATGAGATGAAATGATCCCACCCATGACATGCAGTTGACAGATGACACACCCCTTTTTTTGGAATGACTGACAGCCATGACACACCTAGAGCTAAAGACAGAACACACAGAGTTCTTACGCAGTGAGTAAGTGGCTCCTGGCATCATTCGAGAGGCAGCCGCCATTTGAGGCGACCGCCGTTTTGGTGAGGCGTAACTGGAATAGGATGGGCTCATCCCATTTGCTAGATCGACGGCACTACTAGAGCGGATAATGCGATCCTTAACAGACTTACTTAAAGTTTTGTCTAAATCTGCAAGAGGTCATGAAAGCAACTCAAGAAACAATGACAATACTGACACGGATAGAGAAATAATCTAAAATAATATTCACTACACCAAATATTGACATTTGCTTTGCACATTAAAGAGCATTGATCATGCAAAATATTTACCCATCACTTTCTTCAAAATCTTAGTACCATTAATTAATTTCATAATAATTATGATTACTTATATTATCTTATTAAATGGATCAGTAAAAGTCAATATTTTAATTTCAAACACTGTGTTTTTAGAGTGCTGATTCTACATGCTATTATAATTTCATTCCCATTCAAAAATTTATCTTTATCCCCCCTTCTCTGTCCCCTCAAAACAACAATCTATGAAAGGTTTTTATATCAGATGCTGTTGCTTTTATTCTATGAAAAAGCCAATGCTGCTCTTATTCTAAACATGTACAAGCAAAAGAATTTGAATGATTTTAAATTACTAGAAGAATGTCATTCAAAACAAAAATGACAAAAATTTACTATTTCTGAAAATCGTCTGTCATTACAAACCAAAATGATATATTTCCAAAAAATAAGGTACAAAGATTTAGACTATAATATATAGAGTACAATTACACTAAATTTACTAATACAGTAAGATATGGTACTGATCAAGTGCTTTAACTTTTTATCAAAAGTGCAATCTAATATAATTAATCAGTAACACAGAACTACAGTGAGGATTATCTGCCCTTGCCCCTCTACTGCTAGTATAAACCATGGTAACACACCACACACTGTGACAAGCAGCGCGTCTAAAGTCACATGATGCCCAATATGACAGGTCATGTGACTGTCTTACCTGCCCCATGGTGGCGTGCTGCACCACTGACATCCACGTCTGGATGTGAGACAGAAAAATAAAATCAGAACTCATGCAAAAAAAAATTTAACTTAAAAAAAATCCTTAAAACCATATTGATTTGGTGAAAAAAAAAGACCAGAGAATCTTGATTTTCACGACATTTTATCAGCTTCCAACAAGAATAGCAAGTAGTAGAGATTTTTGTGACTCAAGTTTAGACTTCCTTATGTGAACACATTTATCCACTTGCTATCCATCGGTTGCAACAAAATGTATTGAAAGTTCAAGATTGATGTGTTTGAAAGAAATATCCACAAATAGGGATGAAACGAGTGAACACCATGCTACACACTTGTGTTTATTACACAAATGATATTTCTTAACTCGATATTAAAGTGTGACCATTATCAATTCACTGTCCATGCTAAGTTTTAATTTTATTGGTGAATATACTGTGAAGTGGAAAATGATTGCAGTATTTATACCTAATCAAAACAAAATTATATTATCTTTAAAAAGCAGTCTGGATAAATCAAAGTTCTGATAAATGCTTTATTTCTGGCTATTCTATTTAAAAAATTTAATAAAATTCATTTTATTTTTTATTTCATTTTATCCTCTTACATTTGAATTATTGTACATTTCCACTGCATATGAATTTGTTTATTTATTTATTTTTGATTTATGAAGTTTATTCTTCTATGATATACTTTCTCATGTTTTTCATTTTCTACATTGAACAATCACAACATCCAAAAGCCAAGACCTCCTAAAAATTTCCTTAAAAGTATACTACATCTATCACATGGACATGCAATGGAAAATTTACCTTTTGAAAATTTAAGAGAACGTGACCTAATTTCTGTAAGGTAATGATGAAACAGTTATGCAAGAAATTCATTTGCAAGATATATTGACACTGATGATAATGTACGATGCCAATAAAGAGTTATTTCCCTTAGACTTAAACATAGTCAAACATACCTGCTCCAGTATCACTCCGCGCTGAGCTAAAATTTGAATGCTTCTTTTTTCCGATTCGACTGTAAAGAAAAATTTGAAAAGATTTATTAATAATAAAACCATCAGCTCCAGTGAAACTAAAAAGCATATACAATGATCTATCACGTTTCCTGATCAAACAGGTTATGTGTTAATTAATACGTGTACATGTATCATAATTGGCTATGATGCATCTTTTCCTTGCTCATGTGGATTCATGAACTCACCCGAGGGTACTGGAATCGAACCCTGTACTTCTGTCCTGACTGGCTGACCGTGGCCGTGATTTTCCAGTGTAATCGCTGTTGACAGAGTTACTGGAGGAGCCACTGCACTGATCGTTCAGCAGCTTCTGATCTCGGGGCTCTAAAGCGTTCATCAACATGTCCGCCTGCTCCTTGAAGTGCTCGGCAAACCCCCAGTAGCATCTAAATTAGAGAAGACAGCATGTTAAAAGATTATAGTAGTCTTGAATTGACATTAAAATCTGAGAGGTACAATAAAGTTGATTCCATTTCACTCTTAACTGATGTGTTAGGATTTTTATATGGCATAAATATATACGACAGACCACTCTACGATAACTTATCTCCCATTAGAGAAATCAATGCTAATCCTTGACTGACAAGCTGGTTTGACTGCAATCTCCAAATTTTGACAAAAACTGACAATTATACAGATAAATATTGTAGATGTTTTGTTGTTGTTGATGTTATTTTCTTCTTGTTGAAGTTGTTTTGTTTTGTTTTTTGTTATCACAACTTACTTCCTGGCAAACACCCTGGCCTCTGAGTCGGCATCAGAGATTCCCCGCTTTATCGCGTCCTGAAGTCCAGCTATGTGTTTCTCTAAGTAATGTGTACTCCAATTTTGAAGTGCTACGTTTAAAAATTCAAAACAGTGTCTGAAAGAGAAGAGAAACGCAAAAATATCATACACAGGTACAAACAAGAAAAGGTTTCAAAAAAATGCCAAGATAAAAATACAGCAAATGGAGAATGGCTGTGTGATTTTTCAACATATGAATGGTAATACTTTACAAAGATCTTGGGAACAGATTTTCATTGAAAGTTGCTTACCTCCTAATGATGTTGGACTTGGATGTTAGGTTACTAATGAGAATGGGTATGAGGCGTTGTGAATGGGTATACTGAAAAAAGGGCACAGATAGTTCAGTACTAATGGGGTAAATAGATAGTACAAAAAATAAACAATACAAACTAATGGCACAATAATCGATTTTTGAAATTCTTTATTTTAAATCCATTAAAATAATACAAACTTATTATTTCTTTAAACCTCATCTTTTAACATCAGAAGAGAAATTGAAACCTGGCAGGGTTTGTGTAGAGTATTAATTTCAAGTGTGCAAATTTTTAACTTATAAAATGTGGTTAAAAATTGGTCCCAAAAGGCCTAATAGATCAATAATGTGCTTTTTAATTAAAAAAAAAATAGATCAAACTAGCAGTCACAATGATTGTTATATGCAAGTGGCCCATCAAAATATATGATGACGCTGCAGGGAATCAGTAATTACAGGAATTGTGTAATTCTATAACACTGAAGCCAGTTTATGTTTCTATATTCAGTGAAAAAATCTATTTTAACCAATATATGTTTATCTATAGCTTGTCAAGAATATAATTTGGTAGAAAGATGGCTTTTGGAAATATATCATTACCTAAACATGCAATCTTATCAAATATTAATGTTCTGAAATGGTAGCGGATCCAAAACATCAATTTTAATTAGTATGCCCAATGAAAAGTGTGTTGGTATTTTACAAAAATTGTATTTCTGGGTGATGTGGGTCCCGATGTTATCTTCAAACCCTGTCCCCCAAGAATACAGAAACTCCCATGAACACACTACCTGTATGATGAAGTAAATGCAGGTGACTCCTGAGGAGGCCATCACCTTGGCACTGTTGGGAATGAGGTTGATCAGGTGAGGTAACAGAACCTCCGCCAGGTGTTCAAACCGGGAACCCATCCGCTGAGACAGGTACCTACAGGACCAAAATAGAATAAATAACCTAATGCATCTGATTTGTAAGGATAAGGGTCAGTGCCTTAAAAAGGGCAAGTTTTTTCCTCTTATACTAAAAAAAATATTTATGCAATTTTCCTCTTATTAGATTTTCACATTTGAATAAAAAACATTTTCAATCTTCATAAGTTCCTCAGTACAATGTATAGGTATTCAGTACCCCTTAAAAAACAAAGCCTATGTCATATGACAATACAATTTGACACAATAAGTTTTAGTTATGTAGAAAAGTCTAGCTCTATTTGTATAACACTTCGCACGGAGCTAATTATAGCCCAACCAATCAAGAAATTCATGAAAAGACATATCACTGCACGTAATACAATGATGTTCCTTACGCTAGTGTAATGCAGGTCTCGCGGACGATCTGGGACCTCAGGTCTTTGACCGAGGAAATCAGACTAATGTCCAGGGACCGGATGCTCTGCTGGAAATCATCGTACTCCATTCCACCTGCCACTATCACAGATCGGATACTTTTTACCTGAAAATTAGTCAAGAATTTTTTTAAAACTAATTAACATTTGCAAATGTATTTCCTTATATGAGCTTACTGAAGAGCAAAAAACAACTTAATTTCCAGCAGTTTAAGAGGTCATAAGGATCACTGTACAAGTTTTCATGTAAATCTAGGAACTGAATTTCATTTTTTGCAGATTTATGAGGTTATAAACTACAACACTTCAAATTGGCATATTTTTCATAAAGCTCTAATAAGGGTTCATGATACATGTCAAGGTAAAGCTTAGTAGATCACAACCTCATGAATCGTCAAATATTAAATTGACTTTACAAATCATACAATTTAACTTTGGAAATACATTCTATCTTAATGCACAAATATAATTCTATAATGTATCCAGTAGAAAATAATTTTATAAAAAGAAGTCTGCAAATAGAGAACAGGAAATTCTTTTCATAAATCATACAATTTAACTTTGGAAATACATTCTATCCCATTGCACCAGCATAATTCTATATTGTATCCAATAGAAAATAATTGTATAAAAAGAGGCCTGCAAATAGTGGACAGGAAAAAACTTTGGTACGTACAGCCTCACAGCGTTTCTCCCACACACCGTTGGTGTCACTCAAAATGGTCTGGATCTTGGATAGTTGATCCTGAACATCACGGGAGGAAAAGATCTATAAGGAAAAAAAAAGCATCAGAATGAGAGTATGGGTGCTGTTATAGAAGAAGCTTTCCTTCAGTGTCAAAGATCTATACATGTATACTGTATGGGTTGCTTAAATTGCACCACTGATCAAATTGATTCATGCTGATGTTGGATATTTAAAACAATAATCCGTGCTCACTTACATAGTTAATTAATACTGCATCATATATTCTGATATATCAAAAATGCATGACTCACAATATTATTATCATGTATAAGGTTATCTACATGTATATTTCAATTTCAATTTCTTTATTGACCAATTAGGGGCCCTCAAGGGGGAAACATGAAGATTGTATAATAAACATAATACACAAAAAACACATATACAAGAGGGAAAGAGTTGGATGATTGAAAGAGGACAGACACGAACATTTAATTAGCATATGTGTATATTTCTATACTCAATATTTATATTTATATTTACATTAAACACCCATACATAAATATGTATATTTATTATATTTAAATGTATATTTTCCCAAGAAAGACAGCCCTACCTGCATTTTTGGAACATCTTCAAAAGACTTGGTAAAAAGTTCCTCATCCACACCTCCAGACTGGCCTAAAAAATGAAATAAAAAAACAATCAAAGAATGAAAGAATATGGCACAACTTGCATATACATGTATATTAGGTGTTGAATCCAATGAACATTTTAGAGTCAAAACACTTGAAAACGACAGTTGCTCACTCTATTATCAAAGGGTGAATCATTATATTGATAATTCAGAAGATATTGTGCAAACTTTATCTAATAGATGTGCTATTTGATATACATCTATTTAATGTGGGGGGTTTTTGCACAAAAAAAATATAAATAAATAAAAAATGGGTGCTTTGTAGAGGTATCTATTTTGCACAGGTGCCAAAAAAGCTCAAAACAACAAAAGCAACAACCACAAGAACCTAGAGTAAATCATCGATGGTTTCCTCAAGCTTTGCTTGAACCACACGTAAAAAATCCCTAGAAAATACATAGTCGATTTCACACAGACACCATTCATAAAAACGCACAACATTCATTCATTAATAAAATAGGACCAAAAACTAAACTTTCTCCTTGCATAAAACAAATGGTGACACATGGTGTAGAAATGTTATTAAGTTAAAGCATGCATAATTATCCCTCTTTCAGTGCAAAATAATCATCTTATAAATTCATACCTAGAAATAAAAACCTAAGCTTTCGTTTCAGAAGGGATGAATTGATCATAAAAAGAGGTGGAGGCAAGCCAATTGATCAAATTGATAATTTATCACTTTAAATATACCACACAGATGCTTCACAATTTATTATTTGCATAAATTTGAATTTCATTAAAAAAAAATGTTTAAAATCTTAAACCTATGATTTCTTAATAGCTTTTTTAACACACGATATACACAATATTTTTTCAGATCCATAAACATAATGTTAAGTGCACATGTCTGCTGTGAATGTTGCCGTATGTTTGTAAAGGAAACTGTAAAACAGGTGGTGTACAAGTGTATATTAAGTTATTTCGGCATCCGGAATATTTGACCAGTATTCATTCTTAAAACAAGTCAATTCTAACATCAAAGGCAAACTTTTTATATTACCGGTATATGTATCACGATGTTAGAAGATCGATTATGTCTCCAAATTACGATACTCTTATATGCCTTTTTAAGTTTTTCAGAACATTTTCCTCCAGATTAAACTAACTTATGTACCAGTATACATTTGCACCATTTTTTTTTTATCTAAATAAATCAATTTCAGTTTTCAATGTAAGCAATTTCTGTCAGTTCCACTTGCATGGCCCCTGCAATAAATATATTACTCCCGAGTGCACCTTCAACATCAAAGTTCTCCTGAACATGCATACATAATCTATCCCCTTTGTACCCATCTGAACTAGATCATACTTCAGCTTTTAAATTGACATCTAGAGGGTAAGACAACAAACCACGAAATCTAAACAAAAAAGCTACGGTACACAATGAAGCTCCAAGATAAAACTTTTTTTTTCTTTTTCAAATCTACTCTCACTATGCATGCAGCTTGAATTGGGAGAAAATCATATGATCTGATATCGTTTTCTTTTTTTAAACATGCAAAATGCCTGAAAAAGAAGGAAGGGAAAGTCTTTCTGTACCAAAAAACTGGTCATTGTTTTGACATGGGAAAATAGTGGGGGGTGGGAGTGTTAGTAACAAAATAGACAACTATCCAAAAGTTCTGGTAAATGATCTGTAAGCCTCATGAGATTAAGTTGCTGATGCCTGTGTGAATGTTGGACATTTAAAACCACTCGTAAACAACTAGGTAATTACAGGTCTCTGTAGGAACTAGCCAACAAATTTACATTCATTCTGCAACCAAACATACCAACCCCTTCTAAAACCTGGGATATGGAAATAAAGAACTCAATTCCCTCTAAATCACACAGTACATGGAGGAGAAAATGCAGGCATTTGAAATATGTCCAAATATTGATTTCTTTCATTTTATTTGCCAAAGACTGTCTAAAAAGTTTCACACGTGAAGTATGTTTACCCTTGAAAGGCAAACATCCTATCTATCCAAACTAAGTGTAACAACTTTCATCACTGTCTCGCAAACACAGGACTTAGTATGGCAACATAAGGCTAACACTGCTATTGACAAATCAACATCAAATGTAGGCTAAGCTCACATCTTATACCCATATTCTCCTTGTTAATTTAATATTAAAGAAAGACTGTAAAATAATCCTAAATTGGTAAATAAACCAAGTGCACCTGCACTCAAGTCCTTTTTTACTGACAATTTTTGGCTTACATTTCTCTCAAAAATTCCTCTTTGAAATTCTTCCTTTCTACATACTAAAACACAACTCAATACATCTTCATCCTTTTTATAACTATTACAAGTCTTGACCAGATTTTGGTACAGAGAGACTGAGCAAGGGGAAGCGACTCTAGTGGTGACACTGTTACCTGAGGTATGAGGGCCCGCTATGGAGCGTCGTCTCTTCAGAGAAGTTGAGGCTAATCAGTAAAGTACAGTTAGTTATCTTAATAGCCATAACCAAAGACTGGCACCAATAATAAACAGAATATCTACTGCTTAGTCTCTACATAGTTTCTAAATTGCTATCCAGAGTTCCCTTCATATGCAAAAGTTCATACATAGATTCCAAACAGATATTTTAATGTCATAACTGAATTATTTCTCATCTTGCCAAGTTCATCCCTAAAAACATATTTCTTATTTTTACAATGCACATGCTAACTATAGCTAGAAGCCTGGAGTATATACATACAGAAAGATTATCATTTCTGGTCAATATCATATTTTTTACAGGGCCCATAATTTTACATAAAAATAGTTACATTTTGAGTAAGTAGAGCTTACAAATACATGTATCATATATACATGTAGTAGAGTAAGAAGAGGAATCATGATTTTTAGTAGGTTAAATTCCACCGTCCACCCAATGACATTTACCTGCGCTTGACCGGTTGGTGGGGAGCAGGCTTTTCCTGGCCCCCACGGAGGAGGCTGAGGAGGCAGAGGAAGCCCTCTTGGCTTGGGGTACTTTGGTGGAGAGAGGTTTGGCAAAGTCTGCATCATCATCAGATCTATGGCTTGGAGCTACAACACAAAAAAAATACTTAATTTACTTTTCGAACAAGAATGAGGTCTTTACAAAACATTTTCCAAGAAAGAAATATAAAAATAAAAGATATTATTCTTAAAGGGTAGATCAGCAGATCAGAAATGCACATTGAATTTTAAAACCACTCCAGAATAGAATAAAGTCATAAAGCTGCAAATCCTATTACCGGGTACCTTGTATACATCTCAAATTCATTAGTGTTGTAAAATGGGAAAATACATCAGTTAAGATTTTTGGTTGGGGTTGGGTTGGTTTTTATTTTTACCTTTCTTGCTAGACCCAATAAAGTCCCTGCATTTTTGCAAAAAAGATTTTTTTACAGTGGACATCGTGCATCCTCCTCAGAAATGAAAAGCCACCACTTAAAAGTCACTCATCTTCACATCAAGGTAAGCTCAACTCAACACACACTACCAGCCTCAGCAACCCATCTCAAACCCCGAGCATGAAAAAACATGAACTGCTTAACACATATTTCTTCACTTTTAACACAGATACAAAGAATCTCCGCGAAAAAAAAGCCACTTGACGATATTCAAACAAATGAAAAATCACTGCTTTTGAAAACAATACAAGAATTTTGCATCAGATAGCACTTTCTGCCTCCGTTCAGAACATGATGCAGCACAAAGCAGTATATGCACAGCCTGAGATAATAGGGACTCAACTCCCTGTCAGCTTTCTCTCCAGACCCAAAAAAATATGGATTCCCTCGATCATCTTTGTAGATAATTGACAGTTTGTTATTACGGAGCTTGAAACCATGATAAGCTTGTCTTGCACAAAATTAGCAACACTGCTTCCTCAAATTCAAGATGCAACGGAAAAAATTATAACACAACCGAACACTTAAGTCTTTAAATTGCATTTTAATTGAAAACATCCTGATTATGATTTCAAGCAAAATTTACCTGTCAAGCAATTTTCTTTTGTTATTCAATTAAAAAATTCAAAATAGAAAATAGAGGGTATACACTGAGGCTGCCAAAATTGTCTGTGTGTGCCGACGTTGAGCAGTAGACTGATAATAGACACGCGTTATTATTATTTTTCTATGGCGAACATGAATTCACACAATAATAATACCAGAACGTGCAACTAAAAAAAGAGAAACAATGTGAAGGATTCCAACCAGATGTTATTTCCCCTGAGAAAACTGGAAACCTCTTCTGATTATCATCTTCAACATATGTTATCATACTTTCCCAGAAGCTAGGCTCTGACACCCTTTCATCTGGGTCAAAGTGAAAGGGAGGATTACCTAATTTAAATCCAGGTGAGATCCTGGTAAGCAGTTGGAATTTATGTTTATACTTATTAATTATTATGAATATAAATATGCTAAAAAAAAGTTAAACACAATTAAAAATTATGTGAAAACTAAACTGGTCACTAGAAAAAAATTTCTAACGCGTGTACATACATGTAAAAAAAGTTTTCAAAACAATCTAAAATCCAGGGGGAAATGTATATGCATGCAAGTATATGTAAGTCATCAAATCATACCCAAGACATTAAAGTTGCACTGCATTTCATCAAAATAAATATGAAAAAAATTCAAGTTTTCCAACTATGACCTGAAGATACTCATTTATCCAACGATTGACAGCTGGTATATCTTACAACATCAAAGACTCAAACTTCCTTGTATTGCCCAAGACCTGTCAGCTGATCACGCAAAGAGTGTGAAATGTACGAGGATGTCAACTATCACACCTATCTAACAACAAAATTTACACTGCAGTTTACAGAAAAAACGACATACTTTATAAGAGCTAAAGGGAAACTGGGCATTAACTGTATATGAGATTTCGTAACTAAAATAATGAAATTTCCCCCTATATTACCAAACGATTAGCAGGCTTTAACTGGTGCCGGTAGATCTCCAGATGATCTGTGCGATAATTTGTTTCAATGTACATAAAAAACAGTGATCAGCTACATCAGAGATTAGGCAATCAGGTCACCACAGTCCCCTTTAAATCAAAAGATCAATCTGCAATCCTAACAATATGTAGAAGTTGTCTATTAGATTAAATGAGCTGTGCATGGAATGCATTCTTCTGGAGCTTTATAGAGCAAAACAATCGAGTACTCAATAAAAACACAAAAAGGACCCAGAATATCTTTATTTCTTACTCGATCTTACAACTATGTTACAAAATCTGGCATGTGACTTTTAAGGACTTTTTAACTACAAAGTTATAATTATTCTAGAAGATTTAATTACCCCCCCCCCCCCCCAAAAAAAACCCAAAACAATATAAGTAGCTATCTGTCAATGAAAACATAACATGTGACTTTTTTACTGTACATCCATACATAAACCCTATGTTGTTCTGTCTAGAACTCATAAATAATCCTATAAATCTACCTATTTTTAGACCTGTAAGATTAGCGCTTGTAGGTTAATTAAAAAACATGTAAATTTAATTTTTTTTTCATAATCCTATGAACAACGGCCTTTTGGACATTTATCTAAACCATGACTTGGCATATTGTTTGTCAAAGAAAAAAACCCCTGGACCATGAACAAACACAGCAAAGGTAACCAACATTATGGCCAAACCTTTGGCCAGCTGATAGTAAATTGCCAGACAGTGCTGCACCTGGGAGAGCCATAAACGTCCCAGAAAACAATCTTTTTTACAGGCAGTGGAGCTCAACTGTCTCTATGGTGTACTAATGTGAGTGTGAGGGGACACCTCTGTATTCTTGTAACATGCAAATACCAGTATATTTATTGTGACCACAGCCCAAAATGTGTGCACACACATAAATCACCCTAATGTCCATTATGTCATAAAACAGATGCATTATTCTGTATAATGATAGGTCAAGGTCATTAAATGATCTTTTGAGGTATTTTGCTACTAGTTTTGCAGTCTGTTCTAAAAATACTCCAACCATCTATCTTCTACCTTCTCTCTCTCTCTCTCTCTCTCTCTCTCTTAGTGTCAGTATTGCTGACACAACACATTGATTTCAGGTCATATTGTGGACCATATTCCTAAACAGCAGTCAAGGTTAATCTTGTAAAAATGTTGGAGCATTATCAAAATAATGGGTACTTGGATAAGGGGCCGATCAATGAGCTTAGTGTATTACACAAGACGCAGTTTCAATTTTCTTCAGTCCACAGAAAATATAATACCCCATTAGTGACCACCGGAGTTAAATCTTTTCTTTAAACAATTAGTCACATGTAATAGGCTTTCATTGGTTCCATACCAGATTGGAGGTCTTATGCAACAGAGATTGGCAAAGCTCTGTTACACTCTAATACTGAAAACCATGTCACACAAAATTTAAAGTCAAGATCTACAACCTCGATGACAGCTGAAGTTGTGTCACTTCAGTTTAAACAAATACCAGCTGTTTTAATTAAAAACAAAGTAATGGTAAAAACATTAGTTGCATTAATTCTGGGCAACTGGTTAATTAATGAAATACACATCGAAGGAATATGTGCTAATTGAGATCTCATGACTGTTAATACACCATGTAAATATAAACACCTGATATCCCAACAAGGCATCATTGGTTTCTATTCAATACACATTCTTGAATGGTCAATTGTTGACACAGATTTGAAGATTCAGGACAAACTGAAGCAAAGCATATACATGTACCCATTTACAAACAGAATTTTTTCCCCCCACTTTGCCTACAATAACTTATCTTGAAACTAAGAACTGACTGCTCTTAGACCTAGCTTGAAAATGGACCCAGGTCCGAAAGCATTTAATGAACCCTTCAAAAAATCAATGCCTTTAAATTTAATTAGAAATTCATGTCCTATATGTCAGCTATTTGTGACAAGCACTTTTGATCACAGCTAAAAGAATCAGGATAAAATCTGATCCGAGACCGCGACACTATCATAAAGACTTAGGAATTACAAAGGTTCCCTCCAAAAAAATCAATGTTATTAGACGTAGAGTTTTAATACACAATTCGAAATACGACCCTGTTGATACAACTACTTAGTACGCACTCAACACAGTCATACTTGTAACAGCCGTTTTGTTTTGACCTTCCTTCACGCCTTGTGTTGGGTTTTTTTAACTTCTTTAGAAGTTTGGACCATTTTCTTCAAAATTATTGTTTTGTTTTCAATTGACATTTCCTGCAGCAAAAATTTGTCTTCAATGATAATCTTCAAACTAAACAACTTAGCATTCAACCTCAATCATTGGTATAGCATCAATATCAAAAAGACCTGTTTCTTTCAGCAATTTTTTCCTGACCTGCTAATCAAATCAATGACCCCTTTTCACGGATGTAATCTAAGAGTTATGGGCCAAAATGTTGTTTGAAAATCTCCGAAAATTCTAAACTTAATCGTAAGCTCTGATAAATTTAAGTAAATCAAACAAATCTCCGCATTTAAATTACAAGTTTGAGAGTTAGTCATTGTATGTTCACTGGTATATCACACAGTCAATAACTATGTAAATTGTTTTTATCTGCGCATGCATCTGATATTTTTCAGTAAGTTTATCAGGATAGAAGAAAACACCCAAGTGTGAACCAGCAAAAATGAAATCCAATCTCCATGAAATTCTACCCCAATGGCCATAGTCAAAAGACCACAAAGGGGTATAAATTTGGACAATATTAAACGTTATAGCTCAAATTGCGATAAACAAGTAGGTTTCATGTAAAGGCCCGATCAGCTGAACTTCATGGGTATATGCACCCATTAAATTTTGACACTAGGGGTACTTATTTAACGGGTGTGTATCAAAACAGAAAATGACCTCCAAAGGCCAGCTTTTATAATCACAGAGCCCTGCACAGAATTGTACATATCAAGTTGAATAAACAGAATCTTGGTAATCCTTCCAAATATGCCCAGTTTCAAGAATCAAATACAGGCAAGAACTTTGGCCAAGAAGTTTTTTTATTTCAAATGGAAGTTTGTACACCCTAAAGCCTCCCTATTTAATCAAAGACACGGCAAATACACTACGATTTATTCAAACATTCTCGGCTACCGGGCAAACCCACTTGAACTCATTTAAATTTCCTTCATCATCATTGCATGTTTAATGCACCCTAGCTCTTACAGGCTTCAAGTGTCTCAAATTTCAACCTGTTGTAAGAATATTTTGATTATTTTTTTGTAATGTGACAATTTCTCATTTTTCACTCACTGATGAATACCAAAATGATGTCGGGACCCACATTGTAAGAGTTCTCCGATTACTTTGGGTGGAGGGCCTCCCCAGAGCACTAAGCAGGATCTCGAGATATCCCACTCTCCTGTCGAGATGATCGGTAACTTGATATCCCGTATCTCATGACATTGTCTTGCAGACAATTCCAGCAATTACACATGCAGCAATTACAAACTATCAACATATCAATACCCAAATCTTAAGCTAATCATTGGGGGTTTGTTTGAACATGAAATCTTTCATCACTATTAAAAACACACAACGAGAAACAACCTCCATTCCCAAAAACTAAACCCAAACTAAATCCCCGCAATTTTCAAATTAAATGAGCAGGGATTTTTTTTAAAGGTTGATAATAAGAAAGTGCTTTTTTACTTTTGTTGTTATATGCAACTTGCAAAGAAAAAAAATATCATTTTTTCCCAAGACTTCTGCAATATCTTTCCTTCAGAAAAACATATGTTTGTACTCTTCCCTCAGATCTGTTTTATTTACTATTCAATGAAAAATAAATCATTCCAGCATGCACTAGAGTCACTTCTATCTGATGTTATGCAACCGTCTCCTCCACCATTTTTCAGTGCCAACTATATCATATACATTTTCTAAATGGATTCCTATTGATACAGTTTTGGAATTTATGTAAAGGAAGAAAAATTATCTTTTTAAAAAATTGAATTTATTTTTATTTTGTAAAAAAATAAAATCAACAAAAATTTCACAAAAAAAGAAAGAACAGTATTCTTGATGCCAAAATGGACCATTTGCAAGCCTGTTTAAGAAAGCCAATCAATAACGACACAATGAATAAACTATCAATGTACCCAAGGTAAAGGCTTTGTTGATTGTACCTATATTACATGTATTATGATAATAATCTCTATTTCTATATCTGACAGGTTAGCAGGACTGGTCAGTCAAATTCCACCTACACACCCCTAGGACAAACAACAATTGACCCACACCCTACATTTGACCTGACATCCAGTCTAATTCAGTTAACAGCTAGTCATCATGGTATTGATACATAAGTGACATCTGATTGGGGGAAACAGTAGATCACATTGTTTAACACTACGATTTTCCAGTGTGAAAATAGATTGTATATTATATACAAAGATTAGGTGAGGGGGAAAAAAGAAAAGACATATGAATGTCTCTGTTGTTGCATAATGGAGTAACATCTGTCTGGCTTTGAGCTAGAATGTAATTGTTGATAGCCTTTTTTACCTTGCAATTTAGCAAAACAGATAAAAAGCTCAAAAAACACTCACTGGTTCTTCTAAACCAAGCAGTCTACACAGAGTATCAACATAAATCATCAGCAAATTTTTCAAACCAACCCTGAACCTTTTATCACAGGGTCAGCTACCTTAAAACACTTACATGGTGTGGTGTCCTGACAGAGGGGGGAGGTTGGGAGGGTGGGGGATCTCTGGGGCACAGGCAGTTTGGTGGGTCCTGAGGTAGGTTTGGCTGCAAAGTCTGGAAACTGGAACACATTGGTATCTTTGGGGATTTGATCAAACAGATCTTTGTAGTCCTCAAAAGGTGAGGTATAGTGCATGAGGGGAGAGGACCACAGCTCCGCGTCCAGGTCCCCATTCAGAGGAGGACTTTCACCCATAGTGGCTCAGGCCACAGAAACGCCACAAATCAATTCCTAACACAACGTGAGAAAACTTTCACATGGCAGTAATATTCCCTGTCAAGTTGCATTGACCAGAAACACAAGATCCTCCATATTTGTTGATTTTTGCACAGTACACACAAATAAAACTTCCCTCATTGAATTTTCTTTCCGTAATAGTAGCCAACAAAGGAGAAGGAGAAAAAAATTTTCAAATGGCAGTTGAAAATTCTTCACTGTTGGAAATGACACAATCACATCAGCTTGAAGTATACATGTTTACAATGCTTCCAGTCTTTTTAATTTACTTCAGTGTAAATCATTTGGATGCTTGTTTTCTCTTTTCTTGTTGGATGCGTGATGTTACACATCCGAGATAAACTTTCCATATTAATTACAGCTTGGCTTGATAAATACCATAACATTCTCTCTGATCATGACATGCTTCCATGATTTTAAATGTCCAATCTCCAATCCTTGCAAACTGTTTTTCCTTTTATCAATGAAAAAATTCACACTTAATAGAGTGGAACATATATCATCACTTGCCCTGGTTTAAAAATGAAAACAGCAAAAGAAAAGAAATTGATGCATAGGAAAATGACATTTAAATTCCTGAATGAAATACTCTGGTAGCTAGTTCATCTGTCACAGAGCTCTAGTGTTTCTGAGTGTTGTCTAAATCGCACTGTGAAAAGGACCTCCAGGCACTATATTAGCAGTGCTCAAGAATTTATCACACCAAATGTTGTGTGTAACATCATAAATTATGCATCACACAGTCCCCGTAGAAGAATTGGGTAACCCTGTCTCTTTTTGACATCACAGGCTTGTGTATTTTGGTAATTCACCACTCGTCAATAAAATCTTCTCCTCTGCAGGAACTAAAACATTCGCACATGGCAGAAAAAAGCCCTCATGTGTTAATCAGCTAGTAAGTATTGGAACGGAGCACGGTCCGCTAGCGGCCTCTTTGGACTTTTAAATCCCCGTTTCTGAGCATTTCTATTTTATTGGAATGGTGCCCACTCCACATTGTAACATTAGACCCAATTCTACCACCATCCAACAGTCCATTTAATTCGAATGAGATATGCAGATAAATATCATATTATCTATCTATATGTTTTCATTAGGTAAACAAACATTGACGAAACGGAGTCGCCCCAGATCTGGTCTTCTTACATTCACTCCTTCTTGTAATTCGGCCCACGCTTAATTACAATGTGACTGGTCCCGTCTTGATGCCCGCCCAGCTGTGACTTTTCGCTGACCGACAGACTATTTTCTGACCATTGATGTAAAATTACTCACAAGACAAAAAAAAAATCCATTTAAAACTTTAGGGAGAGTTTGATAATTTCCTTTCAATCTATACTGCCAATTTCAAATACTTAATTGTCAATAATGCCATAACTGGCTCCTCTGAACTTGCTGATAAATGTAATCCCTTATTTATCAGTATGTAAGAAATGACAACATTTGACCTTAAAATAAATTCTTATCTACTTTAATCAAAGCCTTGTAATTGAACCTCAAACGACTCAAAAATCACTGGATATTTTAAAAGAAAAGCATATGAAACTCTGACCAAAGCGGGTAAAAAAACATATCTTAAAAAAATCCAGATTATTGAAATTTTTTAATTATTCACAAAATTTTGAAGTTCAAAGCCTTATATTTTTAATATAAAAATGCGTAAAACTCAAGTTTATTTTATATTTCTTTAAAAACCAATTTCTGAACAAATAAAGTTACCGTAATATATATTTAAATATATTTAATATAATAATCAATAAAAGGATTATCAACTTCTTTTTTATATTAAAAATTATACCCCCCCCCCCCTTAACAAAAGTAAACTTTGAATAAATATAATTGAGCTTTCAAAATATTTTCAATAATTGTCATGAGAAAGCACTCTTACTTTCTATCTAAAATCCTTAAAGCATTTCTGACAGCCTATCAAAACCCCCTCATAAAAATCTCCAATGAAACCTCACAAGAAAAGTTTAATATATCTCAAATTATTATGAAGTGTCATAAATGTTTACATAGATTTCCTTTTAAGTCTGGGAGGATTCCAAATTGAAAGTGAGAAAACAATACACTGCCAAATTTTATTGTCAGCCAAAGAAATTTGTCTCAAGTGGAGGAACATTTTATTAAATTTTTCTGTTCAGATTACTTTTCCTTTTTAACCTGTGACATGGCCTTGCTGAAATTAACAAGCTCTGCCTGTGTGCGTCTATTTCCTAGCTATTACCCGCTTTGACAAAGAGCAAGAAGAATGGGAAATATTTCAACAAATACATGTCTACATTAAATCCCATTAATTTCAATGATATTGTGGTCAAATAACTAAAACATTTTGCTAACGGCTAACCTTCTTAGTACACAAGAGATTAGGTACATGCCCAGAGCATTTTATGAATGTAAAACACCTGGAATTTCATTAATTCTTAGAAGACAATACCATGCTTTAAAAAATTTTGCTAAATGTTATATTATTGTAATATAAACTTAACCTGGCCATAGATGATTATCTATTCTAACCAATTATATTTTTTAATCCTTTAATATGGAGAAAAAAATTGTTTCTTTAAATCATTTTGCTAAATGCAATAAATATAACTTGGTAGAAAAAGTCTATAAGACCAATTTTTTCTCGTTAATCCCTTAATACATAAGGGGACATAACAGACTTGATTCTGCATAAGACATGGCTGCTGGCATGTAATGAAATGATCACTGGTATATCGTTTTATCATATATCAGCTGGTTTTGTGACAGACCTCCAGAGAAGGGGACAGACTATTGGCACTGACCCCATCACCAATGATCATTTCTCCCAGCTCCAAGCACTCATAGCACTTGGCAGCTTACAGTCCCGTTATCATCAGATTTTTATGGGGCATAGAGAAATTTACAGCTTAAGAAAAGAAAAGATATATACATGTATGTGTGCACCCTTAGTTGAGATCGATTTGGGATTGTAGCTCGTATATCTTGATGTTCTTTAGTACCATTCGGGAGGAATCACACGTTATAAGGACCTTGTTTAGATAATCAGAAAAAGAAACCCAAGCAAATAACTTGTTTTTAAAGAAGTATTATTTATTTATTTATTTTTCAAACCAATGCTTTCATTTCCACAAAATTTCATTAAAATATCAATAGAAAGGATGACGACTAAAAAGAAACAGGTAACTAACAGCTTTAGAGCGCCTTTGACAATGCACAGATTTTTTTCAAGCCATCTGCGGAATGGTGACACAGTTATGAAAGGTATCACCCTGTCTCTTTCTCCGTTGGAAAAACAAACTGACCTAGCCCCATCAGGCTTACAGATTGGCAGTAATGTAGACCACCTAATACCTTAAACCTCTCTCTGTCATTATCTACTGCCCTCAAAGACCGCCAAAAGAGCCCTCGTTAAGCACCCGACATTCAGATTTTCTCCCTTTTAAAATCTAGCAATTACATCTTTTGTTAGTCTCGATCTTTCACAATTAGGCCAGGGATTTTGATCTTTATTAGAGTTTCATTAGTTGGACCCTGCAAGATCATTTTTATGCTCGTTCACACCTTCAAGGACAGTGTTACAGGTGTAAATTTTATACCTTACCCTGAGACTTAATCAAACAGGTGCTTCATAAATGGGTACACATTTTCTATACCTACTAATAAGCAAACTTTCTTTTTATTTTTCTGGTTATATGTACAATTACACGCTTGTCTGATTCCAACACACTTATTTTCTACAAGTTCTACATGTTAAGCCCCCCAGCAACACTTATTCAGCTGTAAGCCTTCACACGTAAGCATCACCCATAGAACCACAGAGTGGGATGTTAATTACCACTCAAGAGGTCATTAATTAAAGCCTGTTAGGGATTTGAACCTGCGTCTATTGTGGTTCTTGAGATGGGTGTTTATGGGCTGGCACGACACACAATATTATCCTGGTCCTAGGATTAACACATAAATTTGTCTGGATCAGCCTTTGAAGTGTCTTCAAGGTCATCAATATATCAAACAGTACAATGCCTGTATCTCTGTGTGTCAGCTAAAGTGAATCTCATTACTACATCTATCTATAAAAGGGGGAAAGTTGTATATCTGGAGGCCAGAAAACTTTAAAACACGGGGAAAAAAGTCTTTCATGCTGTGACACAACAGAATTTGTGTATTTTGAGTAAAATTGTGCAACATTGAATAAAAAATTGATCTTTAACCCAAATAACTGAAACCAATGTGACACAAATATTCTTAAGAGATAACATTTAGCCAAAGGTTGTTTTTCTATACTCTACAAGTTTAAACCTATTTCATAAAATTTGCATAAAATGTTTAAAAATCATTCTCTTTTTCTTCCTATTTTTACCAGACTAATATTTTTCTCTCTACAATTTTAAAACCAGTTCAAAATAGTTTTCTGTGGAATGAGTTTTTTAAAAAACCTTTTTCAAACATTATACTTGAAATAACATTCAAATAATTAAAATCCATTTTCATTTTTGAATGAACAGACCTGTAGTCTCCAATGCAGTGGTGCCTTTTTACAGCTTTGTGAATTTTTGTACACACATAAAATAAAAATAATCATGATATGTTTGCTTTAATCTAACAAGGAAAACACAGATGTATATTTGCTTGACCTCATTTCACTAATGTAATAATGGGCAGATTATTTCTTGGGCCGAATATGGGTCACTTCTGGGGCAAGGCTGTGGACATTAACTCATTTAATCATTAAAGCCTGTCAACTGTCCACAGATCTACATTTCAGCTGAAGAGATAACACTTCTAAGCCAGGATACAGCACCAGTACCTAACACTTCCATTCATGATGTACCAAATTAAAAACAATTCTTCCATTCATTTTCATTAAAATGCATGCATCGCTATTTGATTAGATAAACAATTTTGTTTACTGAAAAAAGATTACCCGATCTTATATAAACTACCTCAGAATTTGCCTTCCAGCAATATCTTATGTTATACTGAAGAAAGGGGAGTAACCTTCAATAGTTTCTTCATGATAATTGTGCACCTGATAGAAAAAATTGTTATAAAATTTGTAGCATGCATTGCAAAGTGTAAATTTTCCAGTAGATGAGTTGTAAATATGGTCATTTTTTCCTCTATTGACTAAATCCTGCAAAATATACACAAATTGACAGATTTCACACACAAAAACTGTACCAGGTGTGACAGATGGTCGCCGTCAATACAGGGCACAATTTGCTGTATAATCTGAAGCAATGCACCCAAAGCACTTAACCCTCATAAGTAATGAACCAATGTAGACATAATCACTTGAGCTTGAAATATACAAAATAAATTCACTCTGTCAATGAAAAATCCAACATCATGGGTACTTGAAAATAGGTACCTGTACTCAAGTGAATGAAAGTTTACGTAAAAATTCTATAAAATAAGAAAATTAAAAATGCACATCCTCTCTGCTCTAAAGACCACACATGCTCCCTTTTCTACAAGTTTTGTCACATGAAAGGCCCCGTGTAAGACAGAATGATAAAACTGAACCCCCGCTGGGAATAAGCTTATGTAATTCATATCATGCTGAGACCAAAAAAAGTGTTTATTAAGCATGACAAAAAAGTTTTTATATGTAGAAAAGTGGATTGTAGCAGGTTTTTAATTACTGAAATTCTCCCCTGCAGTCAGTGTAACTAAAACATGTACTGCCCATTAAAATAGACCTTCACATAAGGCACAAGATTTAGTCAATAACATTTTTATACATGTATATGTTCTAATTTGAACTAATCCTTGGTCTGTCACATGTAAATTTCGACTGACATCCCAAGGAAATATCTCGAAGCATCAAGTATTCCCAAAGGAAACCAACTTCTCATTTCATTTACTTGCCAATATTATTACAATCAAATATGTCCAAATCAACTACTTGCCACATGTATTTGACTGCTGGTTCCTAAGGTCCTATACAAGTATAATGTATAAATCTCACATACAATACATTTATTGGATTTTACCAAATGCTTTCATCTCAATTTCATTTGGCCATGCACAATTTACATAACAAAGTTCTTCCCTCTCATAATTTGGGGTTTCATCATCTCTGTCAAATAGACGATCTGCAATTTTTCCCCTGTAGATCTAAATATGAATAGTACTTACCAAAGTCTGCTGTTGCAAGCATCCCACCAGAATGTTTCACTTCATCAAACTTTGCATAGATTTGGTTAAGTCTACAACACACAAATTGCAAATCATGTTGAGAATTACTATGACACTTCCCACCAAATACAGCCAGAAAAAATCTGAGTCAATTAACAATGTCAGCTATAAATGTGCACAATAAAAAAATCTCCCCGATAGTTAATTGCTCAGGGCTTGTGGATCTTGTGACCACAAGTTAATAATCACTTAAGGAAAATTGTCATGAATACACAAACTAAAACACAAACAAAAGTTGATTTCAAATGCAGAGCACAACATGATCCTCTTATAAATTATGCAATGTAGCTCTAAGGAAAAAGTAGGGAAATTATACTGCAAACTAAATTACAAACTATTGTTGTTTTCTAAAAGGAATTGATGGATTTTTCAAAAGGCTAGTTTAGATAAAAAAAAAAAATGTTCTTGCAGTATCCCTCTTAATTATAGTATGTATTGGAAATTTTAAAATTATTCATTATATTTCAAACTCATTTAAAGATAAAATTTTGAAACAACATAATTATCAGTGAATATTATATTTCAATTCTTATATGCAAGTAAGTAAAACATATTAAAATGTACCATCATAATATTTTGAGGCCAGTAAAACTAATGATAACAAAATTGGTTAACCACAGGTCAAACCCCTCACAAAAATTATACTGTTTCTTTAATCAAGTTATTTTTTAATTTTTCTCTTGGTATCAGAGGAGAAAAATATCCTTGTTTACTCTTTCAAAACGTCTGTCTTTCTTGTGTATTTATAACATGCAGTGTACATGCCTAAAATTTCAACAAATACTTTCTATACTGATTCTTTAATTTACACTTCATTTTTTCTTTTAGTTACCGGAAGAAAAAAAATCTTGTTTTCTTTCAAAACGTCTATCTGTCTTGCTTGTTTATAATATATATATACAGTGCACATGTCTGGAATTTGAAACAAATAATGACCAATTAGACAGCTAGATGTAGATAGATACATTACAATAACTGGCTCATTTTGAGCCTCTATTATCACCTCTGTGGAGAAATTCCTTTCTTGGCCAAGTCCTGTCGCACGCGCTCACCAACATGCCTGTAGACTTCTGCCAAGGTCGTTATTGCTGTCTCTCTCACCTGGAGAAATCAGCAACGTAAATTTCAAGGAAAATTTACATAGAAACAATGTTAATTGCTTAAACTGGAAATAAACACCTCGATTCAGGTGAAAATCTCAAAAGAGATGTCAAAATCTACAGCTGACCTTTACATGGAGAAGAAATTTATAGAGCATGGAAAATATATTGCTTGTGCATAAATTAAGAGTTTTATTGACAAAAAGAGCATAACTAGGTAAACTTCAAATGGAAATCAATCAAATAAGACAGAGATAGAATTTCAACACTCATCTCGAAGAATTCTAGATCTCTCTGAATCATCACTAGTGTTAAAGTGGTCCAAAATTTACCTGAATTTTTAACAAATTTTAAGCAAATTGGCTTTAAGAATGAAAAAGAAATACAGAAATCCTTGTGACAAATTTTATGATGAATAAAGATATGTTTCTATAACAATCAGGATTACCTATAGTACAAAGTAGGAAATGACCCTATTAATTCAAGTTTAGAATAAAGAAAGAGTGTATGTTTAAGGATTTTGTACAAAAATACAGGTACTAACTATATCTGTAGCAAAAAAGAATATCTTATTTACTACAGTAGAAACTTAATGCTTAGCTAGAACAATTAACAAGTTGCTATTTTATCTGCGACTAACAGATGTTGATAGATTTTATGTTCTAACCACTGGATGAACATACAGTGACTACACATACTAAATACTGTTTTATCTACCATTTATCTAAAGATATACAATAAATTATTACCTGGCTGTTTTGATCATCTAAGAGTTTACATATGGAGGGTACAATTTTTGACAGTTGAAGACTTCTAGCACCATATCTATAACCAACAAGAAAATGATCAACTGTCAAACTGTCCACAAAGAGCACCAAAATATTTTGAAATATTTATATCAACACTAAAACTTGAATGCATTTGATTTTCATCATTAATGTGTATATATTTCATTTTTCTAATTATAAAAATATATCAGTTATATTTCAAATGTACAATCTATTGTGTTTACTGGTGCATTATAAAATGAGTCAACCAAATGAATAAAAATGAAAACAAAAAATAATTTGGTGATAAAATGCAAAGTTCACAGTAGCTTATACATGTACAGTAAAACACGGTTATAGCGAACATGCTTATAATGAATTGACGTTTACAGCGAAGTGGTTTTCATTCCCCATGAGTTGAAAATGAGTGTAAACTTGACGGATATAACGAATTACGCTTATAACGAAGCACATGAAAATTCCCTGGTGTTATAAGGGTGTTTTTACTGTATATATGTACTTACGTGTTGATGGTATTTTGGAGACAAATCAACACTTCATCTCTAACTCGCCAAAGCTTATGTGTGAAAGAACCCTGGATTCTATCAAACACAAACTACAAAAGAAATACCAAAAAACATTCACATTGTTTGATGTATATTATACACAAAACGAATCAATAAAACAATCAAAGTAACATCTTTATCTTCCATGATCCTTTATTTTCATTTTATCTCCATTTTCATGTCTATTCTTAATGAAATAAGTAAGATGTTCTTCATACCTAGTTAAGCATGCACTAGACTTAATTAGGTAATCAAAATACTAGTGATTAGGATAAAAGACCTGGCATCACTCTGACTATCTATGGTTCTTATCTTACTTTCATAATTCTTGTAATTAAATACAGAATTAATTTAGTTCATCATTACAAGTACAGAATTTCACAACTTATTTGTGTGCATTATAAATGAAAACATCATACAAATAGGAATAATTTACATAACAGTATTTAAGAATAAGTCTTGAGTCACTGTTAAAAACAGGCAATACTTTCTCCAAAAACACCTGTACAATGTATATGGCACTGTTGCACCTAAGTTGACATACCTGTGGAGATGTGGCTGGCATCATTATTTTCAGTAACAACTGTTGTGCCATTTCTCGAACCTGTCAATCAAAATAAAAAGGTCAATCAGTGTCTTTATTACTAAACAATCTATAGGCAAAAGGTGCTTCTGACAATCTCTATCAAAGTAAGAGAAATCTTAAGGCAAAGATTAGGCATTGGACCTCGAATAATTAAGCAGTGAACTTCCAAACATTTAATCTATATTTGAAATGTGTACATATGAAATTTATTTCTTTCAAGATATATAAACTCCCTTTTTAAGCTAGCATGCTCGATTCAGTGCGGATGCATCAAATTGATATGCTTTGTCATAGTAAAAATTGCTAGGCTTTCTCATTTTTCCTCTATTTTATGTCATTTGACTCGGTGGATATCATTTACATATTACTTCCTTTGTTTCAGGCTCATGCAAAATACTAAAATAATACAGGAAGAAATAAAGTGTAGCATGGAAAAAATTCCTCATATCTTTGATTTTTACTAAAAAGAATGGTTTTCCTTTTAAAACTAACATTTCAACCTAATGAAAAAGGCTCAGCCTATTATTAATGCTGTTCTGTAATCCGCTACACCTATTCCACCCCTCATTCTAATAAATTTCCCTACTTAATTCATTTCCTTGATAACTCTTTTAAATTAATTATCCACTTGCCAGTAAAAAGCATTATTTACACATACACATTAGATACCCAAAATGAATGAGTCATTATGTGCAGTGTTTTAACACTTTTTTCCTGTACAATTTTCATCCTAGTTTTCTACACACCTGGTCTTTTGCATCACCCAATCGATCGACGACTGAAGGTAAAACTGCAAACAGACAGAAAAACAATTAAGAGTAATCAAATGACAGATACAAGTGTATACACAAACACTGATAACGCAGCAGGTTTTATTTACTACGAATACCACTGCAGTGAATAATGCAGATCAATAGGCACATTTCATAAATCCCTCGAAGGTAGCGTTAATAGAAAATCAATTGCCAGTGGAAGGTATCATTTCTTTCCTGCATCATTCTGCACATTCTACTTTCATTTCTAAATACCGTGTTTATATATTCTTATTCATACACATTATAGGAAATCAAACATACAATTTTCAAGGCCTATATATCTATAATGTTATTTTTCACCTGTGAAATATCTTAATATTTTATTGCAATATTCTTCACCTATGAAATATCTTAATATTTTATTGCAATGCAAACTTTGCATAGATATCATTTTGATACTTCAAGAACAAACCTGATGATACGTGAATCTTGAAATCTTCTCCCATGCGATCAACCATCAGACACAAGATTTCTAATCCATTCATAGAAATCTAGAAGAAAAGAAAAGTTCACATGAATTTCATCTTATGATGATTTATAATTAACATTATTTATCTATGAATATTTCTTTTGGGGATGGGTGGAGGGGGGGCATGTATATATAATTATAGCAATTGTCTAGCCAAGAGCAATCATGTCAATATACACAATTAAAATACTGATGCTCATCTCTAATTTGCATATAAACAGAATTTATGAGCTGATTGTTTAGAGGACATCATTCATAACATATTATATAGACAATGTAAACAGCATTTGTAGTGACAGACTGTCATTTTTAAAAGTAAAGTAAACAATGAACTTGAACACTGTTGTTTAAATGTATCAAAAAGAAGCCCAATCAAAGGGCCCCCTGTCTGAACACATCAGTTTTAAACCTGAAAAACACAGATCATACCAAGTCCCAACTATAACAAAGGCACCACAATATGATTGAACACTGGTCTCGATTGAACCAGTCTGTTCATTATGTAACACATTGCGACTGGGTTTGGATTACAGATAATTCTAACCAGAGATATATGTTGACCATGTTTAAGTCTTTTAAATCATCTGTGCAATGCTCTTAAATGTATGTAGAGCTTTTCTGTATCACTAGCCCCAGGTTTAATAGCATAATGTGGAATTTTGCTGCATGGTACACTCGTTCATGAAATAAATCCATTACACCTGACACAAGCAATCTACCCATTCATTCAAACTGTCCCTGGGTGTATAATGAAGTTGTTGATATCCAGTCAACAGGTCAAAGGGTTAGAATTAACTGCAATGGTTTACTGAACATGGGTATCTAAATATCCTATGTACATTCAGATGCCTTAATCAAGTATTACTGCTTAAATTCAGATTTCTATTTATATAAAAATCAGGAGATTTAAAACAAGCTAATGAGCACATCCTATTTAGTACTCAATATTTACGGTACAGTCTACTTAGGATGGGAATCATTTTGACTATAATATTGATTTGTAAAGAGATACAATCAATGCAATTGAAAAGCATTAACATTTTATCAGTTTTTATATCATTTTAGCCCCATTCACTCACATCTTCAAAAAAAAAAAATTATTCTATGGACAACATGGAAAATCATGTTAAAATAAAAATGTTTTTGGGACAAAAGAGACGGTGTATTGTTTTTATTATGCTGTAAAAAAGATAAAGCAAATTTCATTCTGAAAATAATGACATGTACATCTCTGTTCTCTTGTTTAATTCGGTTAATCAAAGCAAATAGAAAAGTATCAGAATGTGCCTTACCTTATAATTAGAGCAGTTGACCCATCCGACCAGCCCACCAATGAACTCATCCATCTCCGGACAAGTGAGTGAGCTATGAGGATCACTCAGATACGGAACCAGATCCTGGTGGGCCTGGATCCTCTTCCGAGTGTCCTGAGTAGTTACATTGGGGAGAAAGAAATCCAAAGATTCCATAATGGGAAGATTGTTGGAATAATCTGAGATACACTGTATGGAATGGGCAAAAATGCCCTGGAAAGCACTGGGGATTTTTTTTTTATTTTAGACTATGTTAAAACACACAAGATTTGCTGATGTTCTTTGGTTCTAGTCGAGCTCAACCAGAGGCAACATCATCTGTAAACATATGACATTGTAATTTATAAATATCAATTACAGACGTATAATAATATCTTCAGACCAACCCACCTCTTTATAAAACAATACTGAAACTAAATACTGATTTTTTTTTTTCAAATATACTGACATGAACCCAAGAAACTTCTGATGACCCACTTTTGGATACAATAAAATTTAACTAGGTCATTAAAACACCCTTCACATCATCAATCAGCCAATTCTGCTGATATTGACACTTTGTATTGCAGTTGTTTTGTTATGATATGTTCATTGATAATTTTTCTCTGCTTGTTAAGGAAACTATGATTCATACGTCGCACATTATGGCATGCATCATCGTTTAAATCATTAATTCGCTCAATATTCTGGACCGAAAGTGAACAGACAAAGCGACACAAGAACACATTGATCGGATTTACTGTCATGTTAAAAAGATAATATGATCTCAATATGTTATAAACTAGAACAAAAGATACATCATGCCTCTATTTATTAAAACAATGAGCCAAGGTTGTCCAAAAATGACAACAGTCGGTTGGTCAACTTAGTGCGTCTATTTCAGCTAAATATAGACAAAATTAAAACAGATCGGGGATAAATCGAGACTCTTTGGTTAATTTTATGTAATCTAGGTTAAACATAAGTGAATTTGCAAATGTACATTCTTAAATATATATAAAAATAATAGCAGACCTACCAACCCTACAGCATTTATCCGCCATATTGAATTTCAAATTCGTGACGTCATTATCCCGCAAAAACCGAAACCCTACGTGATTTCGTCTCGACATGAAAAATGAAAGGGGGGGGGGGCCATTTATTGTGATAAATTAAACATAAGATAAACATATGAAAGCAATTACACAAGTCAGTTATCCACCGTATATAATAATTAAAAACATTTTGTTTGCTATTATCTTATGTTAAATCTTATGATATATTTATAACCCAAAATATTGTATTTTTTCCACATTGCTGCGATTTGACTTTCTCAAATTTCGGCTTTAACAAATGATTTTCTCGCCACAATACAAAGAAATATTTTTAACGTTAGATGTTTTGATAATGGAGGACTTTAAAAGAGAAAAACATCAAAAAGGCCCAAGCGCGTATCCAGAATATTTTTAATTGAGCGAGCTATTTGATGGTTAATGAAAATTATTGTCTTTCTATTAATTCTTCAATATTAATTCCAGGTAACAATATGCGTCATATAATTCTTAACTTTCTTTTATTATGGGTCAATCTAAAGTATTTAACAAGGAAATGTTTTGTTCAGACAAATTTCCTAAAATTTGGACGATTGGCTTGAGGTATACCTCAGTCTGAATTCAACCGTATTGTACGTGGTGCATCACATCAATATCGAATTCAGAATCGATACACCCCCCTCCCCCACCCCCCCCCCCCCCCAACAAAAAAAACAAACAAACAAAAAACAAAACACTTAGCCAATCTTTAAAATCCTGATGGGCGAAGTACCTAAAGTAAATACTAAAGTTTATTTTCCCTATAATATTTAACATGCACCCAAAAGAGTGAGAGGGGGAGGAGACACATCCTTCGGTATTCAATTTTCTTTATATATTAATTTAACAATAATCTCGGTTTCGAAATTCGAGGAAAAGTGCAGCACCCCCTTACCACCCGATGCTACGTTTCAATCTCAGCTAGTAATTTTTGTGGTCGACGGTGAACTGTATTATTCGTTATATTACGTTATATTATTTATTATATTATGTTTATTATTAATTTATTATACTAGATTATGAATAAATTTGAAAAATCCTACCTAATATATGACCTCCTCTCTCTCTCTCTCTCTCTCTCTCTCTCTCTCTCTCTCAGTACACAATTTTACGTTTTGTTTTTTAAAAAATAGTCCACATCTTCCCTGACAGAATGCTCAGACGTCGGTCTTGATAAGAAGAGTAAGTGGACGGACGGACAGCCAGAGGACAGGTGATCAAAATAAAGTAAATGAGGAGTATATGTCACTATATACATGTAGTGACTTTGTGGATCAAAAACTTTACAAGATGAGCGGGTTTTGGATATTCAATGAAACGAAATAGGGGTGCAGAAAACTGTAAAATTTAATTGTACATTTTTTATGATCTGCTGTTTTACACATTTGTCTCAACTAAGAAATTCTCCTTGATGCTTTTCGTATAATAATAATCAATTATATAATGATAAAACCACAACTTAATTCAACATTGTAAAATAATTAACGAAGTACAGTATCTCGAAACATTTAATAAAGACCATCTGAGCAATGAGGAATAATTTTGATATTAAAAAACACCCAGCAACAGATGATCTTGAACCAACCACTTTAAAAAGCAGATTTTCAGTAAAGTTCAGAATTTTCATTAATAAAAAAATATACAAAACTCTAATTGATAACAGGTCGATGCATTTTGTTGTTGATGTAAAATATAGACTAGAATCATTGGCAGCTCGCCCTGGTTATGACACTGCCACGGCTTGCATCTTACTCAGTAAGTTTGGTAGTTGTGGCGGATTCTTTAGCCCGATGAGCTTGCAACACAGCAACTCCTTCTTTAACCTGTCAAGCATTAAAAATGAGCACATAGTATGTCAATCATAGCATACAAACACAGCACATACGTATTTTGCAGGTTTACATTGGGTAATCAATTACAACCTAAAATATACATTAAACTGCAATTGTGAACTAAAAGTTATCCTTTTTCATTATACATTTCTATATAAAAATTCACATGCGTAGATGATATTTTCTACGGGAAAATCCTGCAGGTACATTTGCCTAATTTGATCCGATAATTAGGATTAAACAGGTGGAACAAACATAATACTGTAATTGCATGCTTGAAAGTTCATCCAATATTTTATTATGATAAATATAATTTGAAAAAATGTTTTCTTGTCAGTAAATTTTAAGCCCTAATCTGAGACTCCTCTGACTGTTACCCCAGCTTTCATTATTCAATGTCTGAAAACATCATTTCACAATTCATAAAAGTTGGGGGTGGGGGATCTGGATTATCTACACCCTAGCTACATGGGCTAAAAATTGTAAACTTAGGGTAATGGATTCTCAATTTAGGTAGAGGGTTTCATGGACATCACAACCATGTTTCAGTTCATTTCCCACAACTGTGGAAGAAGGGATGATTATCTAGGATTTAATACATTTTCATTATATGGCTACATTGGCCCCACCCTTGGGCCTAAACCTGATCCTGGGGCCATGAATTTCACGATTTTGGTAAAGGGCTTTATGGACACCATTATCAAGCATTTGATTTTTTCTCAAATGGATTTTCTAATATTTAATTCATTTTCACTATATGAGCATATTGGCCCCACCCTTAGGGTATGAACCCTGACCCAAGGGCCACAATTTTGGTAGAGGGTCTCTTGGACATAACCATGCATTTACTAGTTGCTTGAGTATAGAAGATTTTTGAAAATTTGTGTTTTATGGCATATTTGGCTCTGAAGAAGTGATCTGTCATCTCTACTAGTAAAAGGACATTACACAATTAAAAGTAAATGTAGTAAAAATATTCCATAATAAAGAAAACATTTCAATTCATTTTTCTTGAGCCATTTATTTCTTGTGATGGCATAATGTAAGAGACATTTCTATTACATGTACATAAATCTGTGTCTGTGAACCAGACAATAATACCTGTACAAGATTTGTAATGCACGTACAATAAGTTTTTAAAACTACTGAATTATGAAAATGCAATCACATTATACATATGACATTTTAACTAATAGTGAACACATCTTAACTAGTCTTGATAAATCCCAGACTTTAACCAAAGACTCAACTACCAAGACCGGAAATGCAAAACTTGCATAGGTACAAGTTTATTAAGCACTTGTTTGCCATGTAAATAATTCATTAATAATGGGCTAGGTAAGAATGAACAAGTTTATTAAGCACTTGTTTGCCATGTAAATAATTCATTAATGATGGGCTAGGTAAGAATGAACAAGTTTATTAAGCACTTGTTTGCCATGTAAATAATTTGTTAATAATGGGCTAGGTAAGAATATCTATGTAAAAGATGATGACTAACAACGTAACATACACCATCCCAGCATGATTTCAAACAATACTGTACAAAACATGGTAAGGCATGTAAATCGTAAAAAAAAAATTCAAATTTGATATAATACATCAATTTTCAGTATATTTACCAATGAATGACCTTCCATATCAAATATGTACACACGAGTACTTTTATATATAATCTATCCAGTTTAGAAAATATTTCTTGATCAAGATACATTGAATAGAAATAAATAGACATAAAAATTTCATCAACATCTCCATATCATGCATAATGCAAAAATTAAATATCTGATACTTTTGAAAACAGTTAACATTTTCAGACTCAAAGTACGGTAATTTTACTCATAACATTTTCATCACAAAATGTAAACAATGATTTTCCCAAGTTTAAACGTACTTCTGATAATTATGAACAAATATTCACTAGACAAGCATGACAAACATGTCTATCTCATTTTATTGTTTAAAACATTTGCACCATGTTTAGCAATTGTTTTTGCAGTCAAGAACTACCACAAGTCTGAGGTACGTGCTGGCCTGTTCAAACATCGATGACATAGTTGGGGTGAACCACCACATAAGGATCCTCCTCTCTCACCAAGTCATCCTGTCCTTTCATTCCAGTCTGAGTTAGCTCAATCAACACATGATCCTACAAAAGACAGATACAAGCACTCAAAAAAGAGAGCAGAAAGTCAACTTAGCATTAGCAAAGACAAAGTACAATTCCCATTATCTTTTTTTCGTAAAAATGTAACGTCTAGTACACACATTCTCTCCAGTTTTATATAGAGAATCTTAATACTGAACTTATTTGATGTAGCACCTGAATGAGACACAAAGGCCTGAATGACTGAGCCAGTGTGACACTTTAAAGTGCAGTGGTATGTACTGAATACTATAGGAGTGTACAAGACAATTTTCAAAACACTTACTGTATAACAAATGAATATCACATTTTCCTTATTTTTCTCATATAAACTCAAAATTAAAGAATTTTTGTAAGGTAAACACCAATATGAATTGTCAATGATCAATTATGCCTTAAAGATGGGGATAAATGTATTGACTGCACTCTATCCTGATATGTCCCTTCTAGAAAAATTTAATAAGTTTTTCTTAAACCTGTTAGCAAATATATGATACCCCAACTACTTACATGATGCACTAATCTCTCAATGACTTTCTCCACAATTGTCTTCTTCTCTACTAACTCAGCCTCTGAGTCTATCTCGGACTCGATTTCCTTGAGATACCAACCAACCAACTCGCTTCTTCTCAAGCCTGGAGTCTCGTCCTCTGCAAACAACACATAAATAGTTTCATAAATCTGCCATTTAAAACATTTATTTTTTAAGAGTGATTCTATCAATTAAGGCTTTATGATGCTGTCAGTTTACAGTAGATCAGTTACCCATGGCCTCTTCTTCCTGCCTCCTCATGTACAGCACAATCAGGTTGGCTATTTGTTTATACTCCTCGTATGTCAGCTTCAACCCTTTCTTTTGAGCATGTGGAGCATCTCCATCAGGACCTGTTGCTTCTGCAGGCGTCTGTTCAGTTTCTGTAAGGCAAATTATTTACATTAAATCTCATGCATCCTGCTTACACTTAATACATGTATGTATGAACATGTACCCATGAAACAAGCAAAAATCAGAAATAATCTCTTTGTCTTAATACTGTTACACATTACGCTATTGACCCTAAGCTGTTTCGTGTCTCTGAGATGTAAATTATCAAAGCTTATAAATTAATACCCTCAACATCCATCTCTTCCTGTTTGTCTTCCTCCTCCTCTTCTTCCAAGTGGACATCTGGTTGTTCCACACGGATGATTGATTTATTGAGCAGACGGAAGGCTTCCTTCACATGCTTTGGCTGCACCTATTTGTGTATACAATCCCGTTTGTAGCAAATGCCTCAAAAGTGAAACTTGTATTGTTTACTAATGGCAAGCAGCACTGTAATTACTTTTTTTCAACACAAAGTTGTTTACCTCATCCACACAATAAAGCCTGGCCATGGCTTCGGACAGTCGGATCATGCTCTCTAGCTGTCTGACAGTGATCCTCCAGGCAGACTTGTGGGCCCCAGAGCCGTCCCTCTGTCTCAGTCTCTTGTACTCCTCTATCATGTACTCCTGGGCATCAGGACTTATCTAAGAACACAATACCAAAACACATCAGCAACCAAAGAACCTTGTAGTCTTTTATCTTCCAAACATCACTTTTCAAAATACTGTACAGTGTACATATTATTTCTTCACGTAGTTAATTATGCTGATCCAAAGTGAAAACAAGTGCAAGTATTCAATGTATTTCTAAAGATATGATTTGTAGGATAGTCAATTTGTGAGCAAGTACTTCCACAAAATTTTCTGGGTGCATTTCCATATTGTCAATGTGTAACACCTCAAAATTACCTTCGGTTTGAACTGCCTGGCAAACATGAGATATCTAGTGACATCCTCCACAGAGTACACACGGTCCACTGACTCCTCATTCCTGCTGTGTAAATCCACTATTCTCCTGGCAATGGCATAGTCTGTCACCTATATATCAAAAAGTTTCTTTCATACTTGTTGAAATAAATTCTTCAGACCAAAAAATAATAGACATGTTCTGAAGTGGAATTTTGACAGAAATTCTCATAAATGCCATTCTTCAGACAATCGGTACCTTGTTTTGCTTGAGAATGCACAACCAAATACGAAAAGATGGAATTTCAATAATACTGCTGATTGCTATACCTCATTACACTCATCCACAAGAATAAAGAAGAGATCAAATCTTGACATGATGGGTGCAGTCAGTGTGATATTTTGCTTCAGAGATTTCGTTCTGTCATATCTTCCTCCTATTGGATTGGCCGCAGCCAAAATGGATGTCCTGGCATTTAAGGTAGCCTAAAACCAGAGAAGCAAATACATTACCATTCATTTCATTTTTGAAAAAAAGAAAAGCTCAACTCTTGGAAAAAAGAGTTCATTTTTCATGGCTGAAAGTAAGTAGAGTTCAAATTCTAACCTTGACTCCTGCCTTTGTGATAGAGATTGTCTGCTGTTCCATAGCCTCATGGATGGCCACCTGATCCTTGGGGTCCATCTTGTCAAATTCGTCTATACAACACACCCCATTGTCTGCCAACATAAGGGCACCTGCTTCAATCACGAACTCGTGAGATTCTTCATCCTTCACCACAGCAGCTGTCAAACCCGCAGCAGAACTGGCCTTCCCACTGGTGTACACAGCTCGTGGACTGAACTCTTCCACCTGGAAAAAATTAGAGTCAATGAAATTTCAGACACTTGCAGCAGTAGTTTCGAAGGAATTTCATCAGAACCGTGGCATTATTGAATATTTAATGAAGAAATGGATCATTTGTGTATATCTGCTTCTTACTTGTTTCAGGAACTGACTCTTTGCTGTGCTTGGGTCTCCAACTACACAAATGTTGATGTCTCCACGGAGATTGGTTTTCTCCAGAGTGATTTTTGGTACCCCTCCAAATAACATGAGTAGGATCCCCCGCTTAACCTCTTCATTACCTAAAAATTGATAACAATAGTTAGGCCACAATCACAAACTTCATGAAAGATGCAAGCAGTGCAATAAAATGGTATCTATAATGATGCATACCATGAATGGTAGGGAAGAGGCTGCTACAGAGGTTCTGGTACAGGTTCTTGTCCTGTGACATGTCATACACTTTCTGCCATTCTTCAGCTGTCATCTGCTTCTTCACCGTCTCAGCAGTCATTTCATCATCCTTCAGATCCCGTCCTCCAAACTGTAAAACACAACACGTTAAATCAATGAAGGGTGTGTAGTAGCAACTTTTTAAAAGTTTGAGAAAGGTTCTTATAAAAGCACTATAAACCCAGAAATCATACATGCCAATTCTAACCAACATAGAAGAGAGACATTCTTTTCATTTCTAATGACATCAGTTCAAGTTATTTTTTAACAATAACTTGTAACTAACAAATCTCAGAACTATTCACATTCAACAAGTTACATTTCCCATATTTTGTAGATACCGTAATCCAGTGAATATAATACGCAGTAGTGTACAATACACACCCCCCACTTTGGGCCAGAAAGTGGTGAAAAAAAGCTAGTTCGGGTGTATAATAGGCATCAAAAAATTGACCAAACGGTAATGCTATGTATATCAACAAAGCAGTTATACTTTGTATACGCTCAATTTCAGCGCGGAAATACACTACCGGAAATAAGAAAAACAATAAATTTTTAGATACGGATTTATTGTAACCAATACATCGCTGTAATATCTTTATTTCATAATCAATGTTTTAAATAGACCTAGTATTTAATAGTCTATCGTAAATAAAATCAACTACTTTTAACAAGCGTTATATAATTGTTTTTTCATCACATAACCCCAGTGTAGTGAAAAACGGTGTACAGGTATAGGAGATAACGGACCTAATTAAATTCTTAAATGATGCCAATCAAAGTGATCAATTAGAGGCCTGGAACATCATAAAATATGTGCACATATAGTTGTGTTGTGTATAGTACACTTATAACCTAAGGGGAGTGTCTGAGATAACCAAGGTGTCAAGCGTTAGCGGTGGGGAGCACAACAATGGCTTCAATTAACGGAATAGGTTATAGAATTATTTATAGTCATAATTATTTGCAATAAATCAATTATCATTACATGAAAATGGTTAAAAATGAGCCAAATGATGTGCAAGCTGTTTTCAAAGATCGGTTACAAATAGCACGTGGCCATCCAAGCCCACATTCTATTAATAACAGCTGTAATGGCGGCGTATACGGAGAAAAAGAATAGGCAGTTCAAATTAATTTTTAGAGGCCATTTTGAAACAGTTTATTGATAAACAGACTTTTAGTATACATTTTCTTTAATAACATGCTATAACAAGGATTTATTAATATATATGTGATAATGAAGTAATGATACGATGTATAGAGGGGTATCAGTTCTGTCTGTGGTCAGCATAGATAATACGCCAGTATGATACCCCGTGCTTCACCTAAGGAAAAAATATGTCAAAATCCTAAAGGGATGTATAATACGCACCCCTTTCTCACGGTAAAAAATCCTGGGAAAAAAGTGCGTATTATATTCAACGGATTACGGTACCTACCCTTGGGTTACTTGAGGAGACAGAGCAAGCTAAGAAGGCTAGCCTGTAGGTGAGGTCTCGAACTCCAAGAGCCTTGAGACCACGGACTCCCTCTGTCTCATATCCTTCAGCCCCTTTTAATCTTGTCGAGGTTTCAGCTCGAGCACCTGACAAAAAGATTACAATCAAATTTTTACTTTATCAAATTAACAAATGCATCAAAACTACCTAAAGGTTCTAAATAATTATCTACTTATCTTGTTTGTTTTCAGATCGAATACCTCAGACTGAATTTGTACCTGGTAATGACATAGTGGCCACATCAGGAACCACGATGAGAGTGCCAGTGAAGTCACTTTTATCCCCAGCCTGAGCACACTCCACAGCTTCTGCTCTCAGAATTACCTCAACACTGTAATATACACAAAACACAGGCTCAAAACACAGCAAGATATTATAAATATTGATTAAATTTATGGCATAATTTGCTGGTCCATTAAATGACTAAAAATTTATGAATCTTGGTTCTGTACCTCCTAGGAATGCTTCCCCTGGGGAGTTCAGCCTGTGTCTCCTGGATTCTGACTTTCTGGAAATCCACAAACCTGGATTTATTGACGTCCAGCATGAAGCGTGCTCTGTTGTTACACACAGGATTCCTGCAAATGCTCGGCTAAAACAAGACAATACATCACTTGAGACATGTGCATGATACTTCTCATCAATGGTCAACCTTCGCAGTTGTAAAGTTGATTGTCTAAAATTGTCACTCACAAAAGATAATGCTTAGACCTAAAAGGTTATCTATTTTAAAGAATAAATTATCAAAAGAGTGAATATCAATATTTTCCAAAGCATATGTTTACTTATATTGTATCAGATTGCATTCAGTTCTTTTTTATTCTTGATTTAGAGATGTACTTGTAAAAATAATTACATTCTATCTATTTAAATGCAAGCAAATGCTCTTAATGAATGCTCCAACAACTTTATTTGGCTTTTCAATTGGATAATTCATTTCATCCATAAAACATTAACACTTTTTCAACCAATCTACATACATTACAACAAAGTTATAGATGTGTATCAGTTTACCTGTGTGAATTTGAACTGCTGCTCTACATCGGGTATGATGGTTCTACAGTCCAGGCACATGAAAGTCCCCAACACTAGCTCTGGGTGAACAGGGTGAGTACGTACCACCTGGCCAGAGATTCTTAGTAGTGTGCCAATTTTAGCTGTAGCCATCTCTCGCACCCTACAAATGGAAGAAGGTTTCAATGTACTCCACATATAAATAAAAATTTATCAAGGCAGCATGGACGGTAATTAATAATTGCAATTTTTCAGATTTAGGGACACTCACTTCAGTCTTGTTGGAACATCTGTAAAACTGACATAATATTCTTTTCCTTGAGGTGTCTGAGCATAGTCTTTCACAAAGTTTTTCACAGCTCTGCATAAATATGGGTACACTCTGCAGAATACAAAAATTGTAAGCAAATCATGGCTAGCTTTGATCTAGATGATACAAAATAACCCAACTACCTTTTTATGAATAAAATGACTGAGCAAAAATTAGGCAAAGAACAGCATCTTCTACCAATGTGAGAAAATACCTTGTTGGAAATTTTGTCATGTGAATGAGATAAAAAATGCAAAAACAATGTTAAATTTGGGGGGGGCACTGCAATTAATTTAGTATCTATTTTTCAAGTTGATAAACTATCAACGAACGTAAAATATTTAATATTCTTCAAATTGGGAAAAGAAAAGAATTGTATTTCATATTGAATTTATCCAACTAAAGGCCTTACATTTTACACAAGAGAGCCATAGAAGAAAGTGGATGTTAGTAAAAGTACCTGTAATACTCTTCAACAATTGTGGTTGCAAGATTTTGATTGAACTTGTCAACATCCTCAAAACTGACTGTCAATGTGTTTCTTTCAGGTCGACCGAGATCGTTGATTCCTGCTGTGTATTTCTGCTCACCTTCTACTCTAAACCTACAAATCAATCATAAAGTTAACAAAGAACATTCAAGTTCAGATCACATGGTATATCTATACATAGTACCCCCCCCCCCCCCCCCCCCCCACCCCACGACCCTTTTCATAGTTAATATCATTCGTATAAAAAAAAAAAAAAAGCTGTGAATGATTAGAAATAAATTACACATTGAACCTTCAATAGTACGGTTGGGAAACAATCAGCTGCTTGAGATTAAAGCATGTAGGCCTACTATTTCAGCTCCGTAGAGTAAAATATACCGGAAATCTAATATACTTACTCTTCAAGAAAATCCTGAAATAACTTTTGACATCTTTCTCCAACTTGATCTTTGACTTGCTTTGTAACAATCGTTTGCTCGGCAACATCCATGATTTTGTTTTTAAAGCAAAAATATTGGAAGGAAAACACCTAACGTGTTTACCAGCCTAACAAAGATTTTCCCGCGATCTTGATCACGTGACTTAGAAGCAGAAGTCCGATCCCGACTCGATTAAGCAATATAGTAAACTGGTTCCCATTTCTACGTCAACGAGATACTGCGCTGACACTTGCTGGAGCCTGAAACTGTGTACATCTAGCCTGAAACATCTAGCTAAAGGTATTTTTTTAACAGTATAATATATCATTCTTATTAATAACCAAAAAACCCTCACAGCATGACATGTAGTTGTTTCATTAGTATTGGTCCTGCTTACATTCGCATAAGTTTTATGTTGAATCATCAGATGAGGAAAGAACATTACATGATACACTAACAGACATCAAGGAAGTATATGCTTGAAGAATTTAGCTTCTTCAGTGCCATTTCTATTGTTTACATCCTAAAACATTCATGTTCTTCAATGTTTATTTTCATTAAAAAAAAAACCAGTACGTTACTGCGTTATATATGTAATGTATAGGCCTAGAATCACAAGTGAAGTTTTATAGTCTGTCCCAAGATATTTATGCCACACATTTTCTTGAATTATTCTACATTTACAAATTAATGCCTCTGGGTTCAGACGATGTTCATTCAATAGTATGAAAAAATCCTAAGATTTCCCCTTTAATTGAAACGCCCCCTCTAGCTTGCCAGGTTTCATTACACAGCTAAAAATAAAAAGTCTACGAGGATTTTCCACTACAAAAGAGATGAAAGTACCCGGATGATAAAACTGAAAAATTGTGTGAGGTATTCCGAGTGACTTCCAAATGGAGAACAGATGTCAACATTCCCCATTATAAATCTTAAGAAATCTGCTCTCTTTCGTGTGAATGTTTACATGGGGAAAATGATAATAGGTGAATGAATTTATCTGGAAAATTTCGCTTTCTTTGATTTCAATTGCACTTATTCACAGGTTTGTGTATTTTTATTAAAAAATCATCCAAATGTGCTGCAGAAATGTTTTGGGACTGACTATAGCAATTATACTGGCATTTGACAAATTCTCGCCAAGTACAATTTCTCACCAGTGCATTGTTACATCATTTTATCAACACATAAAATTAAATTGCTATGGTGACTCAGAAAAGATGTTTTATTTTCTGATTATGACAACAGAAATAAGAAGAAATAGTATGATACAAAATTTGGTCATACGGGAGGTTTCATGCATTATAAGTCATCATCTACTAGTTTACTAGTTGTTTTAAAAAACTCTTCCCGAATTACACATGTAAACAAACCGAGTTGTTTTATACATTGATTTAAGTGTCATGTGATTGCGATTGCTGTCTAAAAATAGTTACAGTGGGATTGATGCACTGAGATCTGTAGTAAGAAATTCATATGACAATGAAGCGGAAGGGAAACTCCATATTAATTTTATGTGTTGGGCAAACGAATAAATTTATTTTTTCCATTTAATCGGATTTATTTACTTTTGAACACCATAATTTTTTTAAAATTCACCTTTTCATATGATATATAAAATATGTGGAAATCATGTAAAAATTCAATATTCGGTAAATCATCAGTTTGTGCGTCACCATGTCACTTTTATGTAAGAAAAATAAACTAACAATGCTCTGGCGAGAAATGATACTTTGCGAAAATTGGTCGCACGCCGGTAAACATCAACTATCTTGAAATGTAAGTGATGTAAGACCCACAGAGTCCCTGTCCTGTACATTTCTTCCAACTAGCATTTTGTATTTGGTTTTATTTCATATTGCAGACTCAGGTCATCATATAGCCATCTGCATCATGTATTCGGAAGACTCGGATCTTGTTGCTGACCAAGAATTCTCAGCATTCTCTGAGAAGAATGTAAGATTAGGTAAGTGATGAAAAAATCCTTTTGTTACATTGTACTCAGTGCGGTACTCGGACAACTGTAAGTTATATTAGCAAAAGAGCTTAACATTTAAAGGGCTACATTGATATGATCTAGTAGTTAATTTTTGTTATAAACAGTTAAACTTCAATATCTCGAACACTGATGTCTCAAATAAAATGGATATGTTGAAGTGATTTGTAAGTCCCAACCACTTATTTTTTAAGTTTTTTACCCTCAATATCTCGAATACTCTGATATCTCGAAGTTTTTAAACAGTCCTATCTAGTTCAAGATAACGAAGTTTGACTGAGTTTTATTTTCTATCTAAAGTTAATGTTTTGTTATAAAAAGTCAATTTCATATTTATAGGATTCATAAGGAAGGTGTATGGCATCCTTCTATGTCAAATTTTGGTCACAATCCTGGTCATGGTGATGTTTATGTACATGTGAGTATGTGGTTCAATTGTCAAAGTAGCAACACAAGTCCATTAAGTTTTCTTTTTAAAAAACAATATGATCTGCTATTTTCATGACAGAAAATTGAACTGTAAAATTGTAATAGCAGTAATCATTTCAACAACAGACAGAATCAATTAGGGTTTAAAAACTTCTTGTTTATTTTCTTGTTAGAAAAAAAATTGTGAGAAGAACACACACATACTAAATGTGAAGTGTTCTTTTTACCACTACCGCTATTAATTGACAAATTTTTCAATTTGAATTTTTTACAGAGAACCAGTGAAACAGTACTCGATGCACAACCCGTGGATTTGGTACACAGCATTGTAAGTAAATTGTTGTAGATACTCACTGAAACAAATGTCTTTGTGAATATATAATGTCTCTCCCATTGCTAAGATCAGAGAACAAAAACTTGGATGTACTGGGGGAGAAAATTGTATTTGTGAATATATGTATATGAAATGACAGTTTCAATTAGTACGTCAAAATGCATAAGGTGAAAAAAAATTAAGTTTAGTTTCTCAGGTCCAAAATTACACAGAGACAGGTAGGTATTTTAGATTGTAATTTAATGTTTGAGATTTGAAAACTGAAAAGACTCTTATGTGCTGATTTTATCCCCCTACAATGGTAGTTGAAAAATTTACCTGTTTCCCTTTTTAAAGTAGCAATAGACATACTCGATATGAAAGCATTGTACACAATACTACCTGAGAAACAAATCATTGATTTTTTGCTTTTGATATTTGGGGAAAAGAATTGCTTAAAGACGTCATATTTAAAAAAAATCTGCTAAAATTACAGTGAACCAAGGTTGTCTAGCATATTATATTTACAAAACGCAATTGAATATATTGAAGATGGCATTTAGGTGATATTTTAAACTGTCTCTTTTTTTCTTATTCCAGTGCAATAACTTTTGTGACCCTTATCGTACTGGCTTGCTGTGAAAATGTCCGTCGCCAGTTTCCAATGAACATGATTTTTCTAGGAATATTTGTAAGTTTACTAGATATCTTGCTGCAGTAAATTTATTTAAGGTTCAAGTAGGTTGAATTATTACACACATATCTATTTTATTTGAAACATATGTCACATAAGTGCAGTTTTAGCATTGCATATACCTAATATTCGTATGATCTTTTTTTTTTCAATTTCAAAGTGCAACGTATTGCTTTTTTTGTCAAATTTATAATGCATTGACATAAGAATTTTAAAAAACCATAATTCAAACAGTAAAAATCATTATTTCAACCGTGAACACACTTAGTGTAGTGATATTAATTATCATTAATACGGTACATACTCTCTTATTTCTCTTATACAGACCCTATGTGAATCTATCTTGCTTGGAGCTGTTACTAGGTAAATATATACACTAGTACTCTGAGTATTTCGAAGTTATGTTCTTCATGTTTAAAATTGAATGATTTGTGCATTTTTTAAAATTTGGAGATATTATTCAAATTCAGTGGTACAACCTGCTTGAGATTACACTAAAAGTAAAACCTTTTTGAAATTGGTTAAGATATGAGGATGATATTCATGTACATTACTTACAGAATTTATTCCCTATGAGTTGTGTGTATGTTTGATAGTTTATTCCTCGTCTGAAAATATCAGAGGTCTTCCATATTTTAAACCAGCTTAAATAATGATACACATGTATATGTATCTCTGTACCTATACAAATCCCAATAATGTTGACCAAAGCAAGCCAACAACAGATTCCAAACTTTTAACATGCACATTTACTCTGAAGAATATAGAATAGGGGGTCAAGAAATTATCAGATGCATCTGATAATTGTTTTATGAATGAGAAAGGCATGTTGGCTACCGTTGTCTATCTTTCTTTTTCATCCCCAGTCATTACGATGAGGTGTCTGTTTTGCTGGCTGTTGGAATCACTGCTGTGAGTATGAACTACAGTCAACTTAATTTATCCTACCTACTGAGATGTACAAATGCTTCAGTGTATTTGATGTTGTAATTTTAATGTCGACACACTTTCAAAATGCAACCTTTCATTAAGGAAAGGTTTATTTATTTAGGAGATGATTGTCAGGATTCAATGTCAGAGTGAGGCAAAAGTTGAAAAATAATGTATGCGAACACTGTACCATTATTCTGTGTAGAAATTAATGCTTATATATTGTAATTATTTTCTTTTTCAATAGGGTGTGTGCTTTGGACTTACCGTCTTTGCTTTCCAAACAAAAGTGAGTGCGTTACAAACAAGGTTCAGGGTTTTTTGTGCCTAATAACTCTGGCATTGTAAAAATATATTTACATGTACGTGTAATCAGAAATACTTTTATGCTGTTTTGCAGTTTATACGAGTATAATTCACTTTCTGTTATTATTTTGCAGTATGACTTCACCATGTGGGGAGGTCTTCTGTTTGTGTTTCTGATCATCCTCATTCTGTTTGGACTCTTTGCAGCCATATTTCACACCAAAGTAAGAAATGAGTACTGGTTTGATATGCAACAAGTCTTATTGTGCTTATATAGTTTTGATACAGTGCTATTTAACAATGTACATTCATGTCCAGTCACCTTAACAATGTGTTAATACCAGATCATTGTAATACTGATGTTCTTATCTACATGTATGTCATTTTTTCTACAGGTTTTGTCTGTTGTCTATGCTAGTCTTGGAGCTCTGCTATTTTCATTTGTAAGTACATGTATTTCATGTGTCAGAAAGAGGACTCTGAAATGTATATAGATAAGTTCATTCAATGTTTTGCTGCTTAATTTTGAACATAAATGTCATCAACATGTACTTGTAAATCCATTTCATGGCTTTTGCCAATATGTAGGAAAATGCTTATAGTTTTACAAGTACATGAATATTAATTTTCTTTGCTACATTATATAATATTATGCTGAAGTGATCAAATTCTAAAGTCTAATATATAATCTAATCTATTTTAAGTAAATTTTTGGCTTTCACTTGTGTCTCACATGAATTTTATTTCAATTTCCTAAGATTTTTTATTCATAAACTTCATATGAAAAATCAAAAAAGTTTAAAAATTTATACATGCTCTGTATATGTAGAATTTTTTAGTTGAAACTTCTTTTTTCAGTACCTGGTTTTTGACACCCAGTTGATGTTGGGAGGAAAACACAAATACAGCCTGTCCCCAGAGGAATATATCTTTGCCGCCCTCAACCTGTACCTGGACATCGTCAATCTCTTCCTCTTTATCCTGTCCATCATTGGCAATGCTCGAAATTAGGTCAAGGTCACAAGTTACACAGTGCAACGAGGTCAAGGTTTTTTTACTTTGGATTTGAATCATGTTTATGAATGACTATTTGATGGTTAAGCTTTCAATGATTGTCTTCTTGAGGCTTTTATATTGATTTTTGTCTTATTCAATTTTCTTATCAAGTAAGGTCTATTGCAAAGGTCATTGCAATGAGGTAAATGGGAATGTTTTAAAACACAACATTTATGCATGATGGTTTGGAGTTCTAATTTTTTTAATGTTAATCTTTAAGATTATTTTTCCTGTGCAGTTTGCTGATTACAAATTAAAAGTGTTCAAGTATTAATTTTATCAGCAAATAAGATCTACCAGTTGAATTGTTATTTTTTGAAATTTCTTGCAAATACCAATCAGCTTGAAGTATACAGGGTTCTTCTGTTTCTGTAATGACTGAATTTCATTATTATTTTTGTGTTTATGGTATAAACATGTACTGATAATGTTTATTGCATGGTATATATTTGTTGTTTTTTGGTGCAATATACAATTACATTAGTTGTTTTTTGATAAGAGGAGATGATTGGTGTCTATTAAACAAGACATGTTTGGGACCACTGAAATTGTTATGTGTATGTAGTGTTTGTAAATTCATTTTCCACCAATAGTGCACAGTGATGATGTACACCACTTGTATAAATGATGTGTTTGATTTATGTCTTTTTCAGCATTAGAGGTGAAAGAGTTGTTTATTTGATATTTAGTTTATTGTTCATTGTCATTCCTTTGCAGTCAGCAATTTTGAAGAATGAGTATTTACATTTTTTCTTGTGCTGTAAAATGCTAATCATATACATAATCTTGAATACAATAATGTATGCATCATTTATTGGTAAAAGAGATTTGTCCTGTTAGGAAGATTTCATGGGTTTTCTTAATTCCGTAACAAATAGACATCAATTTTTAAAGCTTAAAGTTTGAAAAAAAATTTTGGTGTTCAAGCAGGCTCTCATGCAAATAATTCACAGCCAAAACTACAAGCATAATAGTTGAATATTCCTTTTACAGTCCAAAAAGATAATGATATTTATCGGCACTTTTTTTTTCATTTTAAAAAAATGTCCTTTTGAATCTCTTTAGACATCTTAGTGTATTTTAAACCATACTGTGCAAAATTCATTAATTTCACGTGTTTCTCTATTTGGGTAAATTTAAATTTGATTATACATGTATAAGTGAATGAATTTAATTGAAGTTATGGTTCTACTTAATATCTAAAAAGTATGTAACTTTTGTAATGTTTCTTTAGTTAAATAAGTACGGAATCGTACATTTATGTATTATATTGGCAATTACATGACAAATACATAATTATATATAAATGCAGTATTAAAATTCATGGCTTTAAAAGTATTACACATGATGCTATTAAGCCTAGATCGAAAACAATACAATTGTTAATTGAATAGAAACCTGCTATGAAGGTTCTTTTTTACTTTTATAAATGGAAAAAAAAGGAAAAAATTAAATATTCACACCCATATTATTTATGCATTTTATAAACTCAAAATTTATTTCATGTTTTAAAGCATTTTTTCGCTGTTGTTGGTTATAGTGAATAAAACATAAACTTAAATAGATTTTGTTGTGTTTATACTGCAGATCATTTAGCGTTGATGAACAATTGTTGAAAAAATCTACCCAAATCAAACGAATTTTCCTGGTTTGCGAAACCAAAACCGTGGTATATTTTGCACTTAACGGTTTGTTTAAGCCCTAGGGTGTCTATGGTCGATCAATAGCCATTTTGGAAAATTCAAGTCTCAGCAGACATACATTAATTGTAATTATTTTCACAATTTCGAGAATATTAAAAGACAAAAGAAAGAGATTTTTTTTAAAGTTTTAGGTGCAACAACCTTTTTGATATTGAGGGCAACATGATATATAGCCTTCTGTGCAAAATGGGCTCACTCATTCTCATAAAATGTCAGATAAAGAATATAAAAATGCCATCAATGGTTATAAACACTCCCAAAATACTAATCAGTTGGTAAAACTTGATTTCGTCTTGATGATGGGTAATTTATCACTTCAGTTTTGCAACGATGTCTAGGGACCGTATACTGTACAGACATGCCCTGACAATTGGCTCATTCTGATTCAACTTTTCTTTTTAGCAAGGGTTGTATTATATATAGAGATGGGTACGATTTTCATAAAATGTTAATATGTCATAAAAGGATAATTTCATGAAAAAAGGAGCGAGACCCGCGGGTCTATACTTGTGACATTTTTGGTACTTGCAAAAGTGTAAACATTATTTGCCGATTGAGATAAGCTTAGAAACAAGAAACTTAGGTATGAATCCATAGTTTTACAAATTTAATATTGTAGAGAAAAGAGAACATCACACTGAACAAAACCATAGTGCAATGACGATGAAATATGATATTGAAAAAAAAACCCGGCATAGATGATCTTGCTTGATCTAGAGTGCGACCTTCATTTTTTTATTTGAACAATCTTTTGTACGTTCTGCCAGAATTAGGATGCGCTAGTTATACTCGGCATGAAAAAACATGAAGCATAAATCAAAGAAACATCGCAAAGAATTCTGTTCCTTACGCATGTATCTTGTTATTTGAAACGTCAACCCCTATATCAACTGCATCTTTTCTCTATCAATTTGGGGCAATATGGGCACCGCCTCATTTGGCAAAATGTAATGGAATTGCCCAATGCTGCTGTTTTTGTTGTTGATGCTTTTTACAAAAAAGGGAATACCTGGATATAAAAAAGAGATTACAAATAAATTGAAGCAGGGAAGGTTTCGTCAGAATTCTTTTTATTGTTTCGTCACATTGTATTTTCTTATTCATCAGAAGGTATGTCTCAGACTTATCCTTTTTGGTTTTCAAACAAAAGCAAGTTTAATTCAAACACATATTTTAATTATTAATTGTATAGTCTAAATCAGTGTTTTATCCAAAGTGATTTAGATGGATAAATATTAGAATTGAATTTCAGAGCAAAACATTTGGTAACTTTCCCCCTAAAATTCATTACGTACAATAATTATTTCATAACAAATTTATCAAATTTAGGAGGAAAGTTACGATTGCTGTATAAGGGAAAAAAAAACTTTATGAAATTTTTTATTTTTCATCGTATGTATTGCTCAGTGAAAGTTATAAGAATTAACGTATCTTTACGAGTGCTGCTTACATGTAACTGTGTCACACTGTTTGATTTGTTTTCCTGATTTTACTTTTTGGTGCAAGGAACACTAAGTTCTAATTGGGGTCAATGTCTAAGTTTTTATCGAATTAGACTTTGTACATGAGATGGGTTCCAGGAAGCATTATATTTTATGCCTCTCCATGATTACGTCACGGGATGCACAAGAATCATATCTACAAACAATCAAAAGATGATTAATTTAATTAGGTCTTGGTGACGTTTTTAGGTTTAATTTGTTTGTACATTTTTTTGATTTGAAATCTCTATGTTGAAATTTCAACAATTTTCTCTGTTTAAATTTGCCTTGATCTAAATGGAAGTGTAATGATGTAAATTGTTTTAAAAGTTGTATTGACTATCAATATATATAATATAAAATTTTGCCTGATCCAATTTCTGATTATAGTTAGAGAATCGGGTTAGCAGCTTGATTTTCATAAAACTTCTGAAAATATACATGACATGTACAATGTTTTCTAAATGAATATTATAATTTATGTTTGTAAATAATATTCATTAAGGACCTGTAGCTTTTTTTTCGCTTAACAGTAACTAAGTTTCATATAAACCATAACATTACTAAAGATTGGTCTAGCACGACAACTATAGAGTAGCAAAAGGGATACCAAACTGGTTCGATTACAACCTCCCGAACCCCCCCCCCCCCCCAAAAAAAAAACAAACAAACAAACAAACAAAAACAAACAAACAAACAAACAAACAAACAAAAACAAAAAACAAAAAAACCAAACAAACAAAATAAATATCAAGAAAATACAAAAACAAAACAAAACAAAAAGCACCAGAAAATTGTTAATGCAAGCTAGATTCGACATTAATTTTGCAAACACGTAACGTATACATGTATTTTTTTAACCACAAAGTTTTTCGTTCCATACTGTCGATATTAATGTGGATCAAAGTACATTATAATTTAAATACTTTCACTGGTTTAAAAATTTCAAACTATTTGACCAAAATACACGTTTTAACATTTTTTGGAAAGGTAAAAATTATAAAAGCCCCAACGGGATTCGAACTCATGGCTTACAGACCTAACCCATTGTGCTACGCTGTTAGGTAACAAACTTGAGAAAGAAAAAATAAATAAATCATATTTGATTTTATTGTTTATTTCGATAGGAAGAACGTTAAAATATGGATGTGTCCCATACCCCCTTAACTAAGAGAATGTTCCAGTTAAAGTTTTAAGTTTTAATCCCATTAACGTAAGACAAGATGACGCACAAAACTAAGCCTAATTTTAGAATCTGGAATTATCTTCCATAGTTCCGACATTTCCCGGAAATATAGCCTACTTAATAAAATTGGATATTTTGTTGATGATTTCCTCATCTGAAGTAGGGAAAATCCGAATTTTACACTGTATGGTTACTATTTAAAATTTGGAAAAGGTTGCTGCAATATTCGGAGCACATTCTGACTTGAAGAATTTCTCTCTCCAAACATTAACCCAAACATTTTTTTAAATTGTAAACCATTTACTCGCATTTTATGTATGGATTTGTTTTTATAAAGCAAACACTAAATTATTATTACACCCATCGACATCATGAGTTCAGAGGATACAGATGTTAAGCTTGTTGCAGACATTGATGCAGATCAAGAATCAGTCAATGGCCCAGAGGACAACGAAAGCTCCGTTTTCTCGGAAAAGAATGTTAGATTAGGTAAGGGAAGATTATATTTAGTACTTCAATGATAATTGATTTTATTTGCAGATGACACAAAACTTTGAAGAACTTTGGCAAAAATGTACACACAAATTAAACCTGAACATTTTCATAGCCAATTTATATTATATTATTAGTATTCATAAATGGTTTTAATATTTTATTTTGAATAATAAACATTTTCAAACCATATTATCAAACCAATTTCATAACGTTAATAGGAGTGTATTCCTGTTATTCTGTACTGTGGTAATCAATACATTGTGAGTTTCTAATAATGCACTGGAATATTCGGTCATAATGATTATCCAAGGTTCAATCTTTATTCACTGTCGCAATCATAATGGACTTTTTATAGTTGATTTAGTTAACATTAATTATAAGCGAAAACAAGATGAAAAAATCCCCTTTAAATACATTGTTTAATAAATACTTACCATACCGTTTATATTGTACAGAGATAACTAAGATGGACTGTAAATCAAATGTACTTAACTTGCAGGTTTCATAAGAAAGGTGTACGGTACCCTTCTGTGTCAATTTCTGGTGACAATTTTGGTTATGGCGATGTTTTTGTACATGTGAGTATAGTTTTTTTGATAAATTTCGTAAACACTTGAACTGAAGATAAAATGTACTTGCTTTATATGCACAAAAATGCACAAATAATTCATAAAGCATTCAGTATGTCCTTGAAATAATTGATTACAGAAAATCATTGAAACGCTACTCTAGGCACAACGATTGGATATGGATAACAGCACTGTAAGTGTTTGTAGAGCCAAAATAACATAAAAGTTCACCTTGCACCAGTTCAAAGATGTTTGATGAATCAAGATTCTTTAAGGAATATGTTATTAATTTTTGCCCAGATTACCCGATATAACCTGATTTGGGGCAGTGTGCGCTTTATAATCCGCGAAGCTACATAGCTAACCATGTTATACAAAAAATTAATTAATTTTTTTTCTGTGTCTTTAGCCAATCAAAATGCTTGTTACAAATAAAATTACATTATAAGACACCTGTATTTAAACAAAGACAAGTTTGATCATTACAGAGTAAAGCACAATCGTCTTCGAAGCTATTCAGACATATTTTATTTTCAAAAATAGGATCTATGGACACGCATCAGATTAATATTTTAAGCAAGCACTTGACCAATGCTGATATTACTGTGACATTTTCTTTATTTCAGCGTGATAACGATTTTGACAGTTATTTTATTTGCCTTCTACGAAGATGTTCGCCGACAGTTTCCGAACAACATGATGTTTCTTGGAATATTTGTAAGTTATACGTTTACGACACTTCTTCAGTATCTAAATATTAACTTGAAAGTAAAGTTTAAATCTTTATTAAACAAATCTGTTTTATGTAACGTATATGTATATGGCATTTCAATGTATTTGATAGGATATTACATTGTAGCTGCATTCATTTAACAAGCTTATTTGTCCTATTTTAGAAAGCGTTTGTATATAGGGTATTTAAAACTATTTAGATAAACAGCACAATACCAACTGTACTTATTATCAGTTGAAATAAAACATAACAAAATTTAATGAATTTTTCATTAATTAACCTAAAACAATTTTTACAAACAAATTATGTGTTACCTGCCTATTGGTATATATATATATATATATATATATATATATATATATATATCTTTCATTTTATTGTAATTTCTTCCACCTTTTTACCATACAGACCCTCTGTCTGTCTACCTTGCTCGGAGCTGTTGCTAGGTAACTATACACTTATAATAAAAATTCCAAATAACTAACGTTCAGACTTGTGTTGTAGTTAGTTTGGACAGAATATGAATATGGGTCGGGTCTCATCGGCTCACCTTGCTCAAGATACATTGTAGAAAGACAAATGGACGCAGTTATATTTATATTTTGATATGAAGAAAAACAGTTGTAAACATATAAATTTGAAAAAAGCATTGCCCTCACTTTCATGTCATATTTGTTTTGAACTTTTATACTGTGTACAATTTTACCTTATAATATTATAATAAGACCTATTTTTTTGTCTATCTGTCTACAAAAAACTTAACGAAATCTAATATCGTCTAGATAGCTGGTTTTAAGACCGCTAAAATATGATTTTTGCAATGTCTATTTAGTTTCAATTATATAGTAGTATTTCAAAGGTAAAACTACGTGTAATTTTGCTTCCATAGAACTTAACACGGGTGAACATCTTTTCCAAACACATCTTATTTACTTTAAAACATTAAGTTTCTTCTGAGAATGAAAAACTCCAATGTATCTATACAACTAAGCCAACGTTGATTTAGTAACATATAAACACCAAATCTGCTTTCAGAATATATTGAGAACACAATAACCATTCATTTAACAAACAAAATGTGAAAAGTAAAGTATAAACGCAAGAAGAAATAAGGTTTATTGAGTAATCGTTTTATAATACATATATGTAACAACGTTTATTGTTCTTTTTCATCCATAGTCACTACGATGAGGAGGCTGTTTTGCTGGCCGTGGGAATTACTGCTGTATGAATTCTGTCGTCATCGTAGAAATCTTTCTTTAAATTTTTTAATCTTTTTGTGAACTTTCCTCTCAATTTGAATTTAAATAACGTTAAGGTGAAATATAGATATGAAAATACATGTAATATATGAAAAATTACACGAGGTCTAAAAAGTATTTTTTTTCTGCACAAAATATAATAAGAACTGATAGCTAAAAAATATCACAAACTTGGCTCAAAGGAGAGAAATTTCATGTAAAAAAGGATTACTAGTATACTAAATGTGACAATGACAAGAATACAAGTGAGAAAACACTATAACATGCATTTCTGTGTAGAAATTAATTTATTGTTTTCCTATTGCAACAGGGTGTATGCTTTGGACTTGTCATATTCTCCTTTCAAACGAAAGTGAGTTTGATTTGATTTTTAGACTTAATTGTATGATTGTTATACAGGTTTTTGTATATGATTTAAATTTGTTTAAATAAATTTCTCTTTTTAAGTACAGGGGATACATATCTTTATACTAGTGTGTTCTCTGTCATATCATAGTTTATATGTTTGTTTATTTTTGGCAGTTTGACTTTACTATGTCCGCCGGATTTCTCTTTGTCTCTCTAAATGTCCTCATCGAGTTTGGATTTTTTGCGATCATTTTAAATATGGAGGTAAGAAGCCAAAGAGTTTAAGAAAAAAGAGTTTAATATGTGCTACACATGATTTGTAAAAAAAAAAAAAAAAAAAAAAAAAAGAGAGAGAGAGAGAGTTACGCTTATAAGAAAGTATGTGGGGGAAATTCCTTTTTTTTTTGTTTTGCTCCAGGTGTTGTCTGTTTTCCTCGCTAGCCTTGGAGCTCTGTTATTTTCAATTGTAAGTACATCTTCACAGAATAAAAAATATAATAGAAAGAAGTTCGAACACACATTTTTAATTTTTATGTTAAAAAATTTGAACGATATGTTTGTGTGGTATTACAGTGGTCTTTTGATTTTGAGATGTATGAATCAATTTTTATCTCTGTGTTAATGTAAATCAAATTTCTTTTCTATAGTATTTTGTCATCAGCACCCAGTTGATGCTGGGAGGAAAACACAAGTACAGCCTGTCTCCGGAGGATTACATATTTGCCGCCCTCAACCTGTACCTGGACGGCGTCGCCCTTTTCTTTTATATCTTGTCTATTGTAAGAAAAGCCCGAAAATAATTAATTGTCAAAGGGTTTCACAATGCAGTGCGGTCAAGGTTATCAAGATTAAGATAGAATTTTAGAAAGCATGTTTATGACCAACCTGAAGACTAGAGATAGAAAACATTACTTTATTTGAGGCATTTGTATCATCAATTATAATGGTTATTCTTGAAGTTGGTGGTAATAATTTTTGAGATTTTATTTGAGTTAAAATAAAATTTTTAATAACCTTTAATTAACTTTTAAAAAACTTCAACATTTGATATTTTTGTCATATATCTTATCATTTGACAACTTTAATATTATTTTGAATGGTTTGTTGTTGTTTTGTTTTGCCGTTATTTTATTTGTGTTTGATGCTTTGTACAGTTACATTGCATAGAATTGAAATTGAAAGGTGTTCGAAAAAGTCACGCTTGGGACCTTGAAACAATTGATGTAACTTTTGATATGTAAAAAAAAACTAATCTCTGTTTCATTGACATGTATTATAAAACATGTATATTTGCTTTAAACACATAGCAAAGAAATTAAGATAAATTAACTACAATTTAAAGATGCAATTTTCATTTCCTTAAAAGCCTTCGATAAATACTCAAAATCTGGGATGATTTGTGGATATAAATGTAAGGAAAAATGCTTAAAAGAATATATTTTCAGTATTGTAAAACATTGAGTTTACTGGACCATTTTATGCCTAATATTGTTTGTCTAATCAAAATGTTTGTTTAAATGTTTTAGTACGCAATAAATAATTGAAAATTATCAATAAGAAATATACAACGGTCGATTCATTCACTAAGGTTGGCAAAGCAAGGTTTTTTGTTTTCTTTTTGGTCTCATTTAATTAATTTTTTGGCTTGTCAATAAATCTGGTTAGGTCCGCCTCCCTCCGACTTTAAAAATGAACCCAATTGGGGTGCTTCGTGCCTATAAGATGATAGCCAATGATGAACAGTTCTTTAGAATTTTTATCCTTTTTTCCATCAGAATGGTGTGGTTCCGAAAAAAGTTTTCTAATAAATCAATCAATGTATTTGTGTCTCATTATTATTTGTTCTAAAATCTTCTAAAACACACTCATTTCATAACGCCGCCGCTGATTTGTGGAATAGTTGGCAACACCATGATAGTATATTATAAATCTTGGACAGATTGAATAACATTTAATTATAAAATGGAGCATTTCCTTAAGATTGTTATGTGAGCGTTGAGGAATATCGAAATGAATACTTAGTACATAGGGCAACTCAAGCAATCATTTTTAGTTTTTTTTTTGTTTAGTTTAGTAAAAGTTAATTGTTTCAGGTAAGGACTTGTAACTGTAACATAAAACTGACCCGAAAATAAACTAAGTGGTAGACATACGGGCTTCTAAATTTTACTAGCCTTGTGTTAAAGCAGAGACACACCCCCCCCCCCCCCTAGGAATCAAGGATTGGCATAGAATCCCGCAAGAAAGGATAAACCCGGACCTGCATTATATTCAGGCACGTAGCAACCCCCCCCCCCCCCCCCCTCGCCTTCACTTTTTCTCCCAGCAACCCAGCAAACATATTTCTGAAACTTACATAAAAAAAATTAAATTAAGATGGAGCCCCCCCCCCCCCCCCCCCCCCACACACACACTTTATTTTCTATATAGAATATGTTTTACATCAAATCGAATGCAATAATTTAGAAAATTGCTTGCTAGCGTTCAAAATCGTTCTACATTTGCACATTCAAAAATAAGATTTTTTTCAGCGTAATCAGTCTTTTATTTTACAATGACATTAACTGCAGGGGGAAAGTAGTACTTAGTAAACCTTTCTTAGCTTACCCGACCATGAGTGAATCGGCGAATGTGAGTAGGACACAGTGAACATCTCTCTGTAAAAATTGTCAATGATAGATTTAAAAAAATCCTAGTATTCGGTACAAAATAAAGAACTATTTGTCAGAAGAGATCAAATCGACAGAAGGAGTAATGATACAACGAATAAACTTTCTATGACGTAACACTATTATGACGTCATAGTGACATAAACGCTATCCCTTCGTTAACAACTGTGTTTACACGTTTGTGATATATACAGATCTAGACGTTTGTCTTATTTGGATGTTCAAACCTTGACAGAATGGCATTTTATGAGAGGTATAGCGAGCGTGAAATTTGAGAGCTTGATGATTTTATTTAAATTTATACGTATTGTGTAAACTAAATTCGAATTTCGGTTTTTTTTTTATTTTACAGACTTCCTTGTATAGCAGAAGAGAAGCTATACGTTGATCAGGAAACAGAATATATCTTCTTTGAGAACAATCCTACAGATGCAGGTAATCATCTTACACATCTTACACAATGTAGCCTATTTGATATATTAATATTTCTGCCTCTTGCTGCATATTGATCATTTATTCATTTTTCTAAGGAACGAATTTAAAGAATATCATAAAATATATAACTAAAATCTCAATTTCTCCTCTTTCATTGTAGGATGGACAGATGACAAAATTGAGTTACCCTCATCAGATAGCAGCTTTGTCAGGTTAGTACATGTAATTGTAATTCATCAAATATTTAGCAGACATGTGTAGTTGTATCAGTCTGATATAATGAAGTGTAATTGTTTTTTGCATTAAATTCTCTTATTGTATCACCCTTTTTTCAGCTATTGGATGAAACTTTGCCAAGAAAATTTGAGAGAAAGAAACAGAATTCAACAAGAATTGGTGAACGCCCATCTTCCCCAGGAGGCACATGATGTCTGGGGTATGAAGGAATTCACGATGCACGAACGCGTGTTTGAGATGGAGGAGAAACTGATGAAGGCCCGGAAACAGTTTCAGAAAATCGCAGCAGACGTAGACGATTGGGCCTCCCTTGACTATCTCCGATGGAAACGAGATTCGGCGTTAGAGGAAATTCGGATACAGAACAAGCAACGAAATATTCCTCCTAGCTACGCTGTGCCTGCTTTGGGTAAAGGAGTGAAGTTACCACCAATCGGGAAACCAGTTGATAGAGTGACTGCTAGTTACAAACATGCCGAAGCTCCAGTTGTACCTAGAGGTTTGCCTCGTCAAGAAAAGGTGCGCGCAGTTCCAGGTTTTTCAACGGCTTTGGGGAAAAAAGTGCAGAAGGAAATTCATATAAAAGAGACATTTGACTCGAAAAAAGCTTCAAGCAGAATTCCTGTTAGAAAATCAGATTTGACAACAGAAGATTTTCTCTCATTCTGGTCTCCAAAACAAACAAAAGCATCAGAACGGAGTAGATTACCATTACCTGTAATATGCGTCACTAAAACTATCCCTGATTCGGATATCTTATCTACAAAATGCAATTCTCAAAATCTGATGCGAAGCTCTGATCGAAAATTCAAAAAAGTGGATTTGTCGTATTCAAAGCAATCCAAGAGAGAAAAATCATTACAAGCATCATCTCAGAGTGATTTAATTTTGCCACGCATGCCCAGTCCACCAGCCTGTGATAGCAAACGGAAAACATCTACCAAATTGCGGAGATGTCATTACAAACAATCCACTTCTGTATTACCGCAGTTGTGAGCACCATTCAGCGTTTGTGCGGATGAACATTTGACTTTAATGAATTGAATACTAGTATAGAGAAATTATTTTATTAATATATTTTGGAAAGAATATGATCGTTTAAAAATGTTTGATTTTATCTTAAACCATTTTTTAAAACATGAATTTAGTTTGTTTTTTTTTTTAAATATGGATATGGACTTTGAATACGCCCGTCGATCTGTCTCTCTGTCTGTCCTTCTCTTTCTCTCTCCAGGCACGTAGAATCGTTTTTGAAAGGGGGGGGGGGGGCTCATCCGGAAAAATATTGACAAGCAAAAAAAAAAACAGGAATATATTGGCATATCGTAGAAATAATTTCAATAATCACTTCAATTTTTCACATGCTCCCATAAAAGAAAAAAGTGCCCCCTTCCGATGCTAAGTGCCTCTTTCTTTCTCTCCTCTCTCTCTCTCATTCAACAAACGATGGAAATACTGGCTGCAAGATGGTACATATTACTAAGCTTAGTAAGTATAGACATATATAAATTCCTTTTCTACACAAGTCATTATTTATATCGGTAACTGGCAAGACTTAAAAATGGTAAACATTTTTGAGAACAAGATGCGCAAGTTGCATTTATAAAATATTTCCTCGTCCTTCTAATGAAAGACAAATGAAATTGGTTTTATTATAAAAAGCTACATTTGCTTACCATAGGCCTGCGAGACTTTTCATAAAAACATAATTATATTGCTTTGGCAATAACTTATATTTTCCTACAAAAAAAATATATAAAATATTGTAATGTTGGTTTGGCAATAACCAGCTGCATCTTTTTAATTTTTATAATACCACTGTAAATCGAATGGCGAAAAATTATTTTTCATTTATATGCAGATGATACAGGTAGAAGCATAACGCATGTACAAATAATTTTTTTCAGTTGATTTTCCATCCGCTGAAACTTGATTTGTGATAGTCATTACTGTACACCGTTGCATCTAAAGCTCCATTCATATTAACCCGGATGGAGACTACGTCCATCGCGTTCAGCTGTACAACAACCAGTCCCGTTGTGGTCCGCACGTTGTTCACCCCGTACGCACTTGTGTACGTTGCCCCGACCGCATTAGAATTGACAAAGATCTGAGTGTAGAGATAGTGTCCCTCTGATACCGCCAGGGTCCAGCTGAAGACGTAGACCCCGGGGACAGGGGCCGTGAAGATTCCACTGTGGCGGTTGTAGTGGTTGCCGACATTAGTGACCGCTGTCTGGAAAACTAGTTGCTGTCCGTGCCCGGGGCTCGCCAGATGGCTTGACATGTAGGCGTAAAAAGCTACCTCTTGATGGGTCGGCTCTCCTGCAATTAACATAGTAGACACATTGACTACATAGAGACATTGACTACATAGACGCATTGACTACATAGACACATTAACTTCATGTACGAGTCTTATTTACTGACAACACATCTAATAACAAGGTCGCAACACCGTTGATTAGTTGATTGATTGTTGTCTCACGTCCCAATCCAAAATACTTGTTTACTTCACTCAGTTAGACATTAGTAACGTTTCTAGTTGAATAACTACAAATAAAGTCTATTTTTAAATTTTCATCAACAGATGATGAAGAAATTAATTTTAAACTGCTCATTTTGCTTCATCGTGTACGTCATAAAAATGAATGCTTGGTACAATATACTAATGTGACCTAATATAATCATGATAATAGTATATCTAAAATTGCAATGGTTGTCATTCTGTTTAACACAACTATATATATTTGCATGGGACAAGGCAAGATAACATCAAATGCGAATAATAACAATATGAAATTGGCATTTATGCGATTTTATCGTATAGTTAAGTATGTACATGCAATATACATGCACATATAGGTTATGCTATTTATATATTACATCATTTAATGGTTGTCCAGGTATTCTAAAATACATATTCCTTGTATTGCCGATAGACATAATATTTCTATTACAATTTTCATCATGCTGTATGAATTTTAATTAAGATGTGTAAGTAAAAAAAAATTAAGGTGATTGCGCTTGAGGCTCGATTTCAGTTTTATCCATTGGAACAAACATGTAAACATAGTCAATATTTCTAGATTTGAAATTTGCTCACATAAATGATCCTTCAAAAGAGAACCAATATACATGTAAATAAAGATGAACGACTACGAAGGATTAGTTAATGCAATGAAATTTTCAATTTAAAGCAGTATATTTTACCGAAATTTAAAATGATCATCTATCGCTGTGCCTCATTGACGTACCATCGCTGCTAATCCGTGTATACTAGTACTATATATAACTTTCTCACTAAAAAAAAAACCTTTAAGCAGCTTACCTGGTATAATAAGCCTCTTCTGTCGTGAAACCCTAAGTTCCAAGTCTCTCTTCAGTCTATGAAGACCGGAAGTTGGCTGGGGATCCAGATTATCAGGAGTAGAACCCCGTTTGAGCGTAAAATTTATATTTTCTACTATATCGTTTTCATTTTTGATTTTTAACCATTCTTTCGTTTCACAATACTTGGTCAATACTTCAATTTTCTCATTTTGTTGACCTATAATAGCCTCCATTTTTTGCATTTTGATATTTTGTGTATTTAGTTGGTCCGACATATGCTGAATTTGGGTTTGCAGATCCAAAACAATCTTTTCCAAGCGGCCAAAACGATCACCATCAGCGTCTATGGACTGACATCCACTTGTAAGAATAAGACAGACAAATATGGTTCTTGCTAGCAGATCGAAAAGCTCCATTGTTTATATGAATCTTTAAATTTTACTTTTCTAACAGATTAGTTGGTTCATTATTTTTATACGTGTATTCAAGATACGATTGGTCTTTTATAAGACCTTTTTTATGCACACTTTACTTAACGATATTCTGTGCAAAGAATACCATCCCACTTAACACGCAAAACATTTACGTAACTATCGAAGGATTGGATACGCTGCTATTTATTTACGAGTAATTGATGTAATTAAATATTTTTCACATTATAAGGTGCCATACTTTACATTAAGTTGCCCTACCTATCTTTTGATCTGTCAAATCCGACTAATGGAACTTAAAACTCGTTTCTGGTTTTGATATACATTATACTTTCTTAATTTGTCAAGAAAGCATAATGAAGTCAAATTTAAAGTAGGTGACATTCATTACACAGCCATGAATTGACCAAGTACAATTTGTTGCATTGTCAAGTATAGCAAGACATATTCGGGGTGTTTAATTTACTGACCAGGTATCATCACTTAACCGGTAGCTAAATGCCTACATATATATATATATATATATATATATATATATATATATACCTGTATATATGTTACAAATTTTCCACGCCGATGACTACATGATACCTTGACATATTTAGACGAGAATCTTAGTTATTCTTGTCTCAGATGCCGGATATTTAAATAAACGGTCTTCACATGACCAATGTCAGCCAATCAGAATTGGTCATTTTGAAGCATTACTGTCGGATGTATAGGGTAAAGAATTGATACCCGCGGTCAGTGAATTGCCATGATGTGACAACTTTACTGACCAGGTACATGTAACATCGGGTGTTCGACCACGACAGAAGAAATTTAACATAAAAACATATTGATGAATTTATTTTACTAGTGTGCTTACTATCATGATTAAGACAAGCCCCACCAACATCAACATTTCGAATTTTAAGAGAAAAGTTGGCGACGGCGAAGACAGGAATCTCAAACATGTGTTAAGAAAAACATATCTGTAGCAGCAGCCTGTTGACATTTACAGCCAAATTGAAAATTCTAAAACATACTTGCCGAAGGTAGAGTAACTAATTTTTACGTTATGTATTTGTAACATTACACACGCTAGACATTTGCAGAACGTATATACTCTACTTATTACCTACAACAAGCACAATACATATACAGTATACATTCTCTATAAATTAACAAAACTGTGTATAAAACATTTTCCCGCTACACTTAAAAAAGCAATACACGTGAATACAGTTGTTCATTGTAAAAGTAATGAAATTCATGAATCCCGATTGCATACTAATCTAAAGAAAAAATAAACCACCGCAACAGTGACAGCAAGTGTAAACTCTGCAATATAAAAAAATTAAAACTAAACATTTTAATTAAAAATAGCTGCCGTCTAGAACATGTCAATTTCCAGAATGACTGACAGTTTTCGTAACTGACGTCAAAATTTAACCCACCAGTCATTTACTTGTTATTGTATTGAGAATATTTTAAGCGTTACTGTTTATGATTCCAATGGTCAATATTTCCACGCCTGTTACTGTAATTGTCAATATAAACACGCACACTTCGAGCTCCGTCGCGATGAAGATTGATATGGTTTTCTACATTAATTCTAAGCAGTGTTTTGGAACACCACAGTCAAGCTAACAGACCCAGAGTAAGTTATGTTGGAAGCCAATTAGTCGCATAAGACTAGTATAACCATTACCAAAAAGAAAGATTCACTTAAAAGAGAGAAAGACCGCCCTGACTTTTTATTGTTTTCTTTGATATACGTACTTCCATATAAGAAACCCAAATGTTATATTTTCTTTTAGATAACTTATAGATCTGAACTTATAAGATTTAAGGAAGCCAATCAAGAATAAACATATTGCTCTGAATAGAATTTTCAAATTACATGTATACACTGTGGACTATTTTTCGGATTTTATTTGTTAAACAATCGAGCTGTAACACTCTGATATATCTGGACTTTTCAGTACAAAGTTTGAGGGCAAAAATCAAACTTAAGCCAAATTCAGGCCACATCGTGTACTTAAAAGTCCTTATCTTAAACATTGCAGCTTTACGTTTATCGTGCATTAAAAACTATTAGTTTTGTAAAGAACAACGCAGGCATAATCATGTATGATCAAAATCCTGACTACCTTCCATGCGACTAAGAATGGAAAAAAGGAAAAAGGTTGAAAACAGGTTACTTTTAATACCTTCTGTATTTGTTAAATTCGTTTAGAATCAATATATAAAATGCAAGGTTGTTGGGTTGAATAATCATTTTCTTTGATTGGTTAAGATCATGGCTTTATACTTGTATAAATATTATATATGTATAAACTAAGAATTAATATTATTATGTACATATTGATGACATGTGGTGATAACGAACAGCGTTCAAAATCAAAAGTCAAAAAATCAAAATATAAAAGAATAAAGGATCACTTGTATATAACATAAAATTGACCTATAGGGCGAGTATTGGTTTCTGTCTTTACAAAAAGCATATCGATTTCCGTTCCACTTCTTGATTTTAGGCCATACACAGTGAACTCTTAGGCTCTAGTGCTCATAATGTATAGTGATTGAAAAAAAAGTTTCACAGTCGTTGTACGAGCAGTATGAGTTATGGACGCATTATTTTACTTTATTATTTTTAAATTTTATTTTCAGTTTACTTTCTATAATACGTCACACGTACTTTATATGCGTTTATTTACAACCAGATTATTGCCCTCAAAGAAAGCGTGCTTCCACTAAGGTATAGTTACGGTTGATTGCTTTCAGTTCAGTACATATTTTTTCATAAATGTCTTCAATTTGAAGAGCAAACGTGCATTAAAGGAGCAGGCCTGCCCTGATGGATTTTAAGGCCAAAATTCATGCAGAAATAGACCGTTTTACTGCAAAAATGATGTTTAAGCCAACTTTGAAGGTTAATTTAAGAATTACAAGCGCAATATGCTAGGTTCTAAATGAAAATTCGAAAAATTTAGAAACATATACAGTAGAAAATATCAAATGAACTTTGATTTTTAAAAGTGATTTTTTCCGGGAAATCGATCTCACCTATAGGTCAATTCTTTTGTTATATACACGTGATCCTTTAAGTAGATTTTTGGTCAACAAATTAACCATAAGATCTTCCTTCAATTTTAAGATCTGATTTGTTTGGTTATGAACTATCAATTAGCAAAGAATTCATTTCTTAGATCTTCTTTCATCAATTTGACTTGAAGAGAATCATAGTTACGCGTTTATTTGAATACTCGTATGTACGTACAACTGTACATACATGTATTCTCTCTGTTACTCACTTATAACGAATTTAATTCGTAATAACAAATTGTTGAATTTGGTATAATGAATTTAATGTTATAAAAAATTTATTGAATTCGGAATTTATTTTTTAATAAAAAAATAAAAGGTTGATATTTAATATTTGACATTGTATTTTCTTTATTGTAAATTAAAACTGTATTGTATATATTTAGAATAGCTTCCAACCACAGAACGATGTTTTGTAGTAAGATGTACTGTGAATATCGCCCTTATGATGTACCAATGGATCCGAATTGACTCTGATATACACAACATCCCCTTGATTGACCTCTACTATAACCATTCCAGTTGTTGTTCGAATGTCGTCCACTTGATATGCAGTTGTGTACGTAGCCCCTACGGACTCTGAGTTAACGACTAACTGGGTTCCTATGTATTCTCTCACAACAATGGTCCATGAGAATGCATAGACTCCATAACCTGGACATGTAAACATTCCGTTGTGTTGGTTGTAGTGATTTCCCATGTTAGTGACCACTGATCGAAAAATTAGGGTGTGGTCTGGACCTGGTTCCAATTCATCGACAGGCATGTACGCATAAAATGCTGTACCTAGAGTTAAAAGATAAAGAAGTATTCTGAAGGATTTTGAACTTTCATTCAGACTTTCAATACTTTGATTTTAAAAATGATATGTAATTATTTGGTAAATGATTTATGTCAAAAAATAATTGACAGAAGTACTACATGTCTTCACTGTTACTATAGTTCTTATGAAGAGAATTTTCAGCTGAATAGCAAATAAAAAAAATTGAACACAATTATTTGATAAGAATTATATATATATGCAAAGAAACACCCCATCTTTATATCGTAGATGCAGATAAATTGTAGGGACAACCTTAACATATTAGTAAACAATTACAATTTACACGTATATTTATGCTCTTATAATCTTTTAAAAGAAAAAAAAAGATATTTAGTAGTTTACAAAATGATAAAAAAAAAAAAACCCTCCAAAAAACAATCATAACACAACATTGCATCCGTAATGAGTGAAAGCGTCTCACTATCAACCAAATGATACCTGGTTCTGCAAAGCTAATTTGTCTTGCGCGAATCAGCTGATTAAGAGCTTCCCGTTTTCTTGTCTGCGTTGAATTAAGGTTATCATTCGAAGCTTTTACAGATGGAATACTGGTATCATTGCCACTCTGTTGGCCGTTATGATGTCTTCCCTCTTCCTCCCCGAACTCAATCCCGAAAAGCCTCTCAATAACACCTCTTTGCTCTACAAATGATGCCTGTAAATTTGTTACCATATCGGTGTTTCTCGATACGAGCTTTTGTTGTTTCCTTGCTGTCTTCTTCAGGTCTTGAATTTCTTCTTCTAGATGTTGGATGTACATTTGCTGATCATGTTGCTTCCTTACCAACTCTGCAATGATAGTTTCTAGGTCAGGTTTAATCGCTTGTATTCCTATTATGGAGAGTAACTGAAGAAGAACTACTACACAAATCATATTTATTTGGTAAAGTAGAGAGCATGAACAGAAGAACTGTCCTTCACGCAGAAACTTAAATACAGAAAAAAGAAAACGAGATAAGACAGTTGGAAACGCAAACATGTTGCAGTACATTTGTATATTCTGCTCCCTTTAAAAAACAACAACTTTAATCGATTGAATTAAACGACCTGGAGTATACATGTAACTTATATTAATCATACGCTAGACTAGTACATATGATATGCTACCAATTATCAAGTTTGATCATCATGTTATCACTGTATGAACTATTAATGTATTACAATAAATAATAGGCGATCGCTTAATATGCTAGATGAAATGTATGTTGTGAACTGTCACAGCGACGGCATGATACACGTACCGTAAATAAAACGTATTAAATATACTTGTAAAGTATTTAAATATACCGGTAGTTTGTGTAAAGGTATGAATATTCAAACAACATCTTTCCCGATATAAGGATTATTAATTCAAATAACAGACTTTGTTTAAACAGTGATATCGAACTTCCGGGTTGTCAATGTTTCAGCTTAATCGTGTGATAAAACACTGCTTCTCGTTTTCACAGTAATTTTTACCTGTAAGAAAAAGAACCCTCTTTTGTGGCATTTATATATGTTTTGATCATTAAAGAATATACAAAATATCTATGATTGCTCATTAACATGTTATTGATCTCTTTGGTAAACGTTTATATATACACTGCAAGTCAATTGACTTCCTGTATCATAGAATTTTATCTGGAAGAAATTGGGAAGTCTACTATAGTGATGATATGTTTCTTCTACGTGTGAGTTTGGACCAGTGATGAAACGGAACATAGAGGTTAAACTAATGTTAAAATAATACAAATATATAACAACAGAACTTTTTAAAAACTTTGTTCCAAGGATAAGACATCCTTATTGTCCAACAGCGGATTTACCCACTTAAGCATTATTTTACATAGATACGGAGTTCATCAGAAAAAAAATCTTTATACATTTATTTTAAACAATTTTCCATAGACGGAAGTATTAAAAGTAATATAAATAAAACCATTATAATTATATGAAAACAAAACTAACCATTTGTATATGGTTGAACTTCGTCACTTCTTGATTTATTGTCCGTATTCACAGCCTTGACAAAAATTATCTTAAAGTCTGCATTTTTACAGAAAGTTGTCTATATTATGTTATTTGCTACTTAAGATTTTTCTATTTGTAGATTGACAAACGACCGGTATTTACTTACTGAATATTCTTCTTCCATGTGCATTTTAAGGAGGCTGGTTGGTCAACAAATTACCATCAGATCTTCCTTAAATTTTTATATATGGTTTGTTTAGCTATAAGCTATCATTTAGTAAAGAAAACAATTTAGATTTTGAATTTGAACAATTTGCTATATCTTTATACAGAGCTCTTCTTTTAAAGGAGATTAATTCAGTCTAAAAATGACCATGACCATTAAAAGTATTCTTATAAAACACAGCTAGTCTAATACCTACAAAAAGAGGAAGAGAACAAAACAAATATTAACAGAAGGAAGCATGTGATTTGGGCTAAACATGGTCCTAGTCACTTTAACAATGTTAGAATAATCTAATTAAAATTATTGTACATGTATTATGATCTTTAGTAGGTGTTTTCCGTCATAAAATGATGTGAAACTTAAAAGCGTCATCTATTACTAACGATGCTTCTTAAAACTTTCTATAATTACTTCAAAATATACTTGACGGAAAGAGCACATTTGACTTCCGTTGTGATCAATATAACATGATCTAGACACTAAACAGGAAAACGGTCGTAAAAAGTTAAATAAGCACGCGTCATTTTGTACCGATCATCTTTCGCCATGTTCCCTGTCTGGAAACGTCTCCTGCTTTTCTGCTGCTTCTGCTGCTTCTGCTGCAGGACTGCAAATAGTTTCCCGCCAAATAATGTTCAGTCGGAATCTGCTACACAGTCTCACTTCTCCATAACCCTGGGGGGAGTATTCGCGTCCACAGCTTCGTTCTTGGATATGTTTGACCTCGTTAATAACACTGGACAATCTTCCGCCCAGAAAGTGCAAGAATATTTCGGCACAGGTAAACTGGTTTTCTTCGTAATTGTATGTATTTATGACTATATTTATAACTTTAATAGCTAAATTTGTATCAAGAATAATTGGTGTTGTAGTTGATTTTTTTCCTGTAATTAATATATAGAAAAAATATGTACCGGTATATTTCTAATATTTTGTAAAATTTGTGAAATATTTCACTCATGATAATGATAAATGACTTGAAATGCTATTATGAAACGACTAACATTTCTAAATTACCCTAAAGTATGATAACAAATTTAGACTATTCAAGAAGTGAAATATATATACTACGATGTAGCATTTACAAACTTCCCTAATTCTATACATATACATTTTCCAGTGTCTTTGCCTGTGATAACACCACGTACCATATGTATCGATTTTGTACTATACAGTCCAATAAATTCAAATGACGTATAATTGGGGCGCAAGTTGGGTTTGCTTATTCATATTCAAATATTTATTCGTACAATTGCTGAAAATTATATAAATTTACATCAAATCTATCATAAAGCCCTTCGGGCTTTATTGGATTTGATCACGCCCCGACCAAAATTATCACCTCATAATGCTCAAAAAATCATTCCTTATTCCTTAAATAATGCAGCACTCACAACGATTTCACACTCTTGTCGAGTGTATTTTTGGCAACAGTGTTGATCATTGATTATTGCATGTTCTCGTTGAAATCCACGCCCACTACAATACATATTACTGTTGTATTGCAGCTTTATATAAGAAATTAGTATAATTGTGCCACAAAATTTGAATACATCTGTAAATTGCACTGCGCATTTAAAGTGAAAGTCAACACATTGCCTTCTTTACTGGATGTACACGAATGTGAATTCATCTAGATTGCATGTGCACCTACGGTTTATTTTCAATGATGACCTAGAAATAAAGTTATCATGCAGATATAAAAAACAAACCTCACCAATTTGTTCCATAAAATGAGAAAACAATGCTCAAATAACCCAAGATAACATTACAGTTGACATTTGGTGTCAATTAAGTCTGTTTGAATTACATCATCTGTTGTTGTGATGCAGAAGCAGGTTGAATTCATGCATTCTGGGATACGTATACTTAAATGAAATTTGTTGCGCAGAAATAGTTATGGAGAGTCGAAGTTCTGTTGCTTTGCTTTGCTGTTTCTTTGATATTGTGGTCACGTTTCCACCATTATCCCGAGTAAGCGAACCCGGGACTTCCTCTCATGGCAGTATCACCACGAAAGCTGTATTTCGCGCGACTTCGAAATACATGGATGAATCTGGTTTACACAATATGACAGGTGGAACCATTTACCATCACGTTTCGACTTATTTTGGTACAGGTAAAGAATTGAAGATTATGATATTCTTGCAGTGCAGTCTTAAAGATTATTTTTTATTGTTGTACTCCAATTTGAAGGCGAGTAAACTGTGTTATTAGGAGTATTCCAGTATCGAAAAATAAAGCCGCTGATATGCAATCATCGGTAAAGAACCAAAGCCACATAAACAACAGCACATCCATTAAGTTCCAACTATTCTGTGTCAGTAAAGTCATTAATTAACTTGTAAAAAATTGAGTTGTTTGTTTTCATATACACATATGTTGTTGAGGGGTCGCATCAAGTTTACATTGCTCATAGTTTTCAGATCATTCATGAAATTGTCTATGGGATTTCCCTTTGTACTTTTGAATTTGAACACTGTACGTTCGTTATCACCACATGTGTTTCCTAAGCGTTGTTTTTATTTCACTATATTTACATTCAGTGTATATTTCCCCTTATGTTTGCATTGGCAATCTGCGACGTTCAAATTTCTATGAATACACTTTGATAATTCATGCGCCATGTGCACAAATATAAACGTCTTCACGTGTTTTGAGTATATTCATTTTTGTAAGATTAAATGAAACGTTCAATCTTACATAACCAATTTGATATGTTCTTTTGAAAAATAATCATTAAATTATACCTACTCCTTCATAAAAAAGATTTTTTCCTACAAAGTCGCTGGCACTATATTTTTAATCGCGGAAGCGAACTAAATAACATGTTAATATGGCTGTTCCATGTATGTTTCATATCCCTGACTGAGAGCGTATGTAATGGCTTTACAGCGACAATAAACATATAATTCATAAAAATAGACATCAGTATGAATATAAATATAAGCATTGAATGCTTGTTTTTGGATGTCGTCGGTCCTGTAACACACCAAGCGGTACAGACAAATTATCATACCGCGCTAACGCGCGGTATTCAATTTGTCTGCACCGCTTGGTGTGTTACAGGACAGACGACATCCAAAAATAAGCATTCAATGCTTAAATGTACACCGAAGACATTTTGGCGTACATTGTTGTAATGTAAATACCTTAAGAGTCTGATGTGGCAAAATAAAAATCTTTTATTTAATAACAATATCATTCCATGACCCGTGTTAATTTCAGACCAAGAATCATATTCGAATCATATTGGAATTATCAGAAGAATTATCGGGTACGAAAACAACATTCAGAGGGAGTATGCCGGTATCTCGTTCTACCATGTCAACGGAGAACAAATCGAAATAGGTATGGTCATTAAAACCCAAGTACAGCGTTCTGATAATCACGAAATATGCAGCATAGTTATTCTATTGATCTCTGTTTGTGTCAATATATTCGTCCCTGTTTGCATTTCTGATAACATCTTTGTCTCGATTGATAGTTTTGGTTTATCTGTAGACAAAAGCGATAGTCTTTTTAAAAATATACAGCTAACATTAGAAAAGAAATGAAATTCCTAATATATAGAATATGAACATAGTGATATGTTTTGTTTAACCTGGATAACAGTCATCAGTAATAAATCATAAATCCTTCCTCTAGCTCATAATTACATTCGCACTCTGCGACAGTCCATAGTGGACCTATCAAGCACTGCTACCACAGAAGACGACCTGGAGGAAATTCGGGAAAAAGTGGGTGCCGCTCTGTATACCATTCAGGAGTTCTACAGCAATACAAACTGGATAGATCTGGGAAACACAATATACGAAGATTTTGGTTAGTTTTAATTCAATTGAAAGTGATTGGCTTTATAAACAAAACACTAATCTTAATAAGAAAGGAAAGTAAAAAAAAATATACAAGATACTATAAAAACTGTGTAATGAAAAACATTTCATTTTCTTTTTTTCTCCCAACTTTTAAAAATGTTGTGACGTTAAATTGAAACAAGAATTCAATGTTTTTCGCAATGTGTGACTCATTTTTTAAATTCAGGCCAAGATAATGTGACATTGGTGGACATTGCAGATGAACAGGACGATACGTGTGCTGACTGTTCATTTTTAGAAGGGTACTGTCTTCCTCACCCCTCTTACACCCCACCTCCAACCCATTAATTTTTTTTAATGCTCCTATTTTGTTTACGTTATCTAATGTTTATATATTCTTGTTGATTTGCACTATTAAATAACCTACAAATAACATAGAGATTTTTAAAGCGTAACTTTCAATTTTTGTAGGCTTGAAATCTGCAACAACAATATCAGAGGGAATAAATTGACAAGTGGATACAAGTCGGGCCAAGACGTCACAAAACCTCTCAGTATTTAGAAATAGAATTCTTTACTATTATTCAACTAGTTTCATTATCATTAAAGAAATCAAAGATAAGTAAAATAAACCATTAAAGATTCTACATGATATCAAATGATGAAAATTTCACAATACATTTTGAACAATGCATGTTTAAGTATATATTAAGTAGAAGTACATATAATAAAGTATACACTTGTGACTAATATTAAAACATTGATTGACTAGGAACGGGGTTTCTTGGTAAATGCAGCCATGGTTCACCGGATGACTTTAGTCGTTTTTCCACCGCAACAGGAGGTATATACAAAGGTAGATCTATTGTAGACGAGGCGCCTCTCTTCTTCCTGCACGGAGCGGCTTCCGACGCAGCATTAAGTGCGACGGAGTATTTCCTTATTGGTCAAGGTGTGATGTCAACTGGTTAATTGACAATTAATAAGTTACTACATTGATAGACTATACATAAAGTTCAAATATAAAATTCCCTTACTGTCTTATAATAATCGAAGTTTCTTCTGTATTATTTTAGGAAGAGGGCTTTTGAGCCTTATAGGCGCGGAAGCCTTCCGGGATGTGTTTGGTATTCGCACCAGGGAAGATGTGGTTAAAACTTCTTTAACCTTTGTGATTGACGTCACCGGTTCCATGGGTGACGACATTCAAGCCGTTATAGCTGCCACGCAGAATATTGTAAATGAGGCAAAAGACTCTGATTTTGTGCCGGAGAATTATATACTGGTTACCTTTTCGGATCCAGGTTTGTTAACTTAAAGTAAATTGAATGGCAAATCGTTGCAAATCTAGACATGTTTTGTCCAACTGCTCTATTGATAAGAAGACTAAGCATAAGGCTCACTACATGTAACACCAGTCAAACTTTCTTATTCAAAGTATGTACAAAATATTAATTACTTTCTTCAGTTTCTCAACTTGCATAATTACTTTGTATGCTTTTTCACTACATTCTTTAGGAAAAGAACCCTACATCACCCAATTAATGCATATTCTCTTTATATCCATTATTAAAGTCAAACACAAACGAAATGAATTTCACAAAAAATCTCCTTTTTTGTGCTCTTTGAACACATTTCTGAACCGCAAACGTTTCAATAAAGATAAAATGGAAATGCTTAACCCATTCTATCGTAGTTTTATGTGTTACTAAATCCATTACTTGGATTATGTGGCGAGACTTTAGGCGTAGGCACTGTGTAGTTATCTTTAATGACATTTTGACATTTCTCTAACAAGCACCGAAGTTTTTATCTTTATCACCCCTTTTCTGATATTTTTCATTAGTATATTTTATTATTTGTTTGATTCAAATTTTTATTTGTAAACTGAATTTTAAAAGTCAGCGATTTTTAACACACTGTAGAATTTACACAATCTAATTCCAAAAAAATGACTTGTAAAACCGGTCTAAAATACTCTAAACGCTTTATAGTGTATCTTTAAGGAGCAATTTCATAATTCAAATTGAATCTTACAGAGAGTTTAACGACGGGGCGAATAACTACAAACCCCCAGACGATGATCACGTGGCTTGAAGACCTTGTTGTTAGTGGAGGGGGTGACTGTGCTGAATATGCCATGTCTGGAATGTTAAAAGGTACGTTTCATAGACACACACCTATCCAAGTGAGTGTGCGGGGGCTTTTATTTTTTAAGATAAAAAGACATGCATTCTAGCGTATGAATATCCTGATGATTTAGTTTTATTAAAATTTGTAACTGAAATTCATTTGAAGAATTTATTTGATATTTTCTAATATGTGAAAGATTGTGCAAAAAGTATATCTTCCTTGTAACTTATATATACTGTAGATAATTTTCATGCTTAAATTCTAAAACATGACAAATGACAGTTGTACACACTCGTTATTTAGGAATAGAAATGTCCAACGAAAAGTCTAAAATTTATCTGTGCACGGATGCGGATGCAAAGGATGAAGTAAAACAAGACGAAGTGATGGCTGGACTGATAGCCAAAGAGCTGACCCCCGTGTTTCTTCTCACGGGCCAATGTTCCAGAAGGAGAAAAAGAAACAGTGACGAAGGTAGCTGTCAATAAACTCTTCCTCGAATAGAAAGTATTCATCAAATTAAAACAAATCCACACTTGTTTTATGAACCATACCATTTTTCTCAAAGGAGGCTGGTGTCAACAAACTACATCAGAACTACCTTCAATGTTTTAATATGAATATTTAAGTTAATGACTACTATTAAGTTAAGGAAAGTGTCGTATAAAATTTGAATAATTTAATTAACCTTAATACAGAGCTCTTCTTCTTGAGGAAATCAATATAGTCTACAAATGGCCACAACAATCCAGCTCTCTTAAGTGAACTTTTATGGCTACCAATCGTGACATAATGAAGAAGTCAAACAAATTGTTTCATTAAATGTGGCATTTTTCTATTAAAAGCAGATGAATTAGAACTTCAAGAAAGTTTTCCAAATGAAAAGAGCTCACGTGGTCAGAGAGTGAAACGGTCCAGTTTACAGGTGTTCCAGAAAATCGCTGACGAGACTGGAGGACGAGTCTATGAAACAAGTGTCACAGAACTAGAAGCAATAGTTGAAAAAGAGATAAAGGTTATAGTTATTTGTAATTTATTAATGTTTTTTGTTTTTGAATTAATGGTTTGCATAAATAACCAGACAATGAGACACAAACGTTTGAAACCAAACCAAAAAATCCTAGTAATATCTGTTTAAAATATACGGAAGAAGACAACTGTATATCACAAAAAATTACAAATTACAAATAAACAAGGGTTTACAAAAATATCACATTCTATATTTAGATCTGTATAAAAAGATATAAATATATACATGTATTGCAAACTTTGGTTTATTTTCCTGTTTGATGCAAACCCCAATTATTTAGAGACTTTTTTTTGCATGCTTTTAGCATTTACAAAGGAAGTATTACATATTAAAAAATAACACGGTTGTGAGCTTCAAATTAAAGATGAAAGAACACAAGGTTAAGCAGAGTGGATCGACAATACATACAATTTACTGACCAGAGTAAACTTAGGATTGCAAACAACGTTGCTCATCAGATCAAACAAATCAAATATACCTGATGTAAAACAAACCATTTTGTAGTTGATTTTTTTTTACGTAATTCCCATTTTTTATTTTATCTGGGACATAAATACGTCACTTGTTCTGTTTGTGAAGAACTAAATAAATGTGAATTTGAATATGACATTGGTCCTGAATGCTTTTTTGTCTGTGTTTACTCTTAAAACATAACCGATCCACTTTGTGACTCTATCAAGCTGTTTAATTGAGGCCAAGTGTCGTATGTTATATGAGAGTCATGAGATATCACTTCTCAACTTTTGAAGATTTTTATTTGTTTGTTCTTGATATCATGTTACAGGTCAATTCATTTTAAATTAAATTAGACTAGAACACCGAAACAAATTTTGACAGATGAAATTCTATTTGATAATGCAACCTAAACTTCCATATATTTTTTTTTTCAAATTTGAGAAGAAACTCGTTTGCTTTCCGAACACGCTTATGTACATGTAATTAACCTGTATTTAAGCGTTACGTCATATGAAAAGTTTTGAATAATACATTGTCCTTTTCGTTGCGTCTGCAAAGTTTCATTCAAAAAATAAAGTTTTGCTTTTGACACAGATTGGTTAATGTTAAAGGAATAGTTTATTAAATAACACTCATACGCAATATACATTAATCAATATGATCCAAATATTACCAAAATATTTTCAAACATACCAATAAGACCAAAAAGTTTATCATTGCAGGATACCTTTCCATCCTCCAATGTTTTCGTCTCACATTTGATATTTCCTACCAACTATAAGCCAAATGAAAACATCTCCTTACCGGTAGACAGCCATATGGAGACACTTAAGATCGAAATAACAACCGTTTCTGCTGAAAGTGAATTTTCTTTACTGTATCCTAATGGTATGTAATCTTTGAATTAGTAGCTGAATTTACAAATAAATATTCAAGAATGTTCTCATAAAATATGGATATTTACCTGTAGCTATAATTTGCCAACAGTTAAGGAATTATAAATTTCGTATTTCAGGAACTGACGTAATGTTCTCATCTAATAATGAACAGAAAAATATTTTAGGAGGCAAATTAACTATATCCATTGTGGTATGTATATTATGCGTTTATGAAATTTATTTTAAACTCATTTAAATTTTTGGTACCTTTATAAACTATATGAATGATGTATGGATTTGACATACTTTAAAGAAATTCATGTTTAATTGTAATGTTCTTAGAACCCATCATCCGGTGTTTGGATTCTAACAAGAAAAACCTTAAATGCATGGACAGTCAACGTTACTGCCCAGAGTCCAATGGACTTTTCCACAAGCCTTCTCGCCCCTAGTTCTGATGGTAACTCCTACTTCCTTGTAGGAAATCCAATTATGGGTATGTAGAAATATACGCGATGTTACCAAGGTTCAGAACACAAAATAACTTATAGCTCGTCTAAGATGAGAGCTTGATTTAGTTTTTTTTGATATTTATTTTACCTTCGTCTTTCTTTCTGTCTGTCTTTCTGTTGACTGTCTGTAAACGTCAAGAATTTGTATTTGATTACTTCTTCATGACCATGAGGCCTTTTTAAACAAAATTTAGCAGAAAGCTTCTTAAGATGATGACTCTTCAAATTAACTTAATGAAAAGTCATATCTCGTCAAAGGAAAGAAAATTTAAAAAAATGAAAATAAGGTAAAGTTATCTGTAAACCTTTTTCTCCATAGCAATTAAAAATAGATTGAAGAAATACTTTGATGATTCGAGTTCTACTTTTTGTGAAATTGATATGGCGGCAAGCTTATATGAAAATTTGATGTTTATATGAACCAGCAACATTTTAATCAAGGGCAATTTTCCGTGAAACTCACTGTTAGTTTAAGGATCCGGTTTTGACAATTAGTTAATCTTTGCTGAAATGTTATCTCAAGTAGTAAAGGAAACACCAATTTGAAGAGAACGGGAGGGTTTACATTTATATATCGAGAACAAATTATATTATAGCCAATTAAAAAATCATATTTTAAAATTTAAGATAGATCTGATTGTTAATTTATTGACCACCAAGCCCCTTTCAGTGATAAAATACCAACTGTGTTGGGCCACAATAAGTACGACCAGATAATCATCGTTGCATAAAAATATTTAGAATAATTCTTTGTTTTTTTCTCCAGGATTTAACTACTCAATCGTCGTTGATATTCAAAATGTAAACCATAATTTTACATGTGACTATGTTCGACTGTTTGATGACAATTGGAATGAGGTGGCTGAAATTCCACTGACAAAGATGGCGGTTCAAGGAATTTCTTCCTGTATTGGACCATATGTACCATTTAACAAGGTACCACATGCAGTAAAGGTGTATTTACATTAAAATTATGTATATTAACCTTTCGACAATGGTTTCTTTTTTTTATTTATTTTTAGCAATAAGAAACATAATAGATGTATAGATTATAAGCCTTAATTCTGTCTTACTTTACTTCAGTCAAGTTTTGTACAAATTAATGGGTCTGATGAACTAGGAAACACTTATCTAAGGACACGTATGTTTAGTATTCTACCAACCTCAGTCCAACTGCGTGTTTCACCCGTCCTAGGTCAGTACTATCATTTGATCATTTTACATTGTAATGAGATGTTGTTATTTTATTATTAAAAAAAATAATCTTGCTAATCTTGCTAGAGGATTCATTTGATGAAAGTTTTTGATCTAACTTATTACTCTAAATTTGTAGACTTCTGATTGGATTTGTGTTACATACAATATATTGTTATTCGTAGATTATAATGTTTTGATTGGTAGGTGGCCTACGACTGAATGAGGGGACAAACATTTCGTTTTCCCTGACAAACACCGGGGACTCTACAGCCGAATTTATCATCACCATATCAGATGGTGACACCAACATCGACGTTCAAACGGGTATTCTAGAGGCTGGGCAAATTTATGAAGCGGTTGTCATGGTAACGCCGGATTCTTTAAAATCAGTGTAAGCAATGCAAAATCCTTTCAGTCAATTGCATGTCTTTCCTTTTTCGTTTGTTTAAAAGATGTAATGTATAATATACAAGAAATTCATTTTCACAGTTTCAAGATTTGAAATCAATTATTTTTGTATCTTATGTATGATGCATAAAAAAGTAACATAAATCCTTGTTTGAAGTAAATAATGTTTGATACACAGAGTTCTACGATTCTCCGTCGCTCTGAAGAACTACACAGGTGTCGTGCAATCAGAAACGCGGCGCTTTTCAGTAAGTAACATCCATAGAAAATCTGTCAAATCTGTAATTATCGATAGATCCCTGTTTGATTCATGGACTCGTTATATAACATTGTGTTTAGGGATATTTTTCAGTTAATTTCTAAATTCAGATGATAACAACTTTTGAAAAAGGTGTAATCAATGGATGAGCTTAAATCATACTTAATGTAAAGAAATGGTTAAATCCTACTTGAACTTTACAATTTATTTACAAGTAACCTTTATTCATTGGTAAATGATTTCATTGCACATATTTGAATAAAATATGGTCTTTATACATTTGATTCTTCACTTACACAGGTGACTGATACTCGTACAGCAGACTGTACCGTTCTTGAGTACCCGAAAACATGTCCAGTGGAGTCGCTTAACACCTACAACTGTTCCATGTACATCTGGACTGGTCAGGTCGAAGTCTCTTCGTCGACCATCCGCTTGTCAGAAATTATCGTGTCTTCTAAAGAAGTTGCACTAGAATATATGAACCTTACCCTGGCGAATTTTTCGTTACCCATATCAGTCGGGTAAGTTTAAATGATACAAAATTAAACTGTTAGAGACAAAATGTCATAAAGAAACGATTGTTTGCAATATGGTTTTAACAAAAATAAAGCATAGCATATATTTTGGTTTCATCAGTATTTGTTGAATACTAATTTTCGTGTATTTCGTTGTTGACTTATCCACGAAATTAAATGATCATTAAAGTGCAATATTTAATAATATATTGTATTGATAAAAGCAATGGCCACGAATTGACATATCCTTGAAACTGTGATTTTCACTAAATCCACGACAATTGACGTCCACGAATAATAATAAAACAAGAGTATGTCTTGTTACAATGCACTATTGTTTATGATACACCAGGGGTAGCTGCTGTGTGCAGTCTGTTTTGATCTCCATTCTGGACAAAAACGGATATTTCTCCCAATGTCGTTTCGAACTTTCCAACCAACCACTAGCTATTGTGGAGACTACAACTCCGGCAGTCGTAGAACCAAAGGTTATTTGCTTTAATTATGTAAATCTTTAGTTACATGTATATTTTGTAATGTCATTATTAATATATGGATTTATATCACATGATATATCACCCTAGAATCACGAATTGCAATGATGTATATGACTTATTCTATATCAAAAACCATGGAATCGAATACCCGTAAAATTCCATATTTTACAACACGAACTTTTAGGATAACGAGTTTTATCTCCAGTCGTTAACCATGGAAGATCTTATGAGATTTTATGTTTTCTAGACGGAAGCTGTTGTCAACTGGATAGTGATAGGTATCGTGGTGGGATCAGTTGCAGGAATCATCATTGTAGCTGTTCTCACCGTGCTCATCTACAAGACCAAATTCAAACAGAACAACTTAGGAGACACTGTGTCCTATACAAAAGAAAAACTCTAAGTTTGACGAAGTTTATTTTTTAAGAAATATTCATGTACGTCGCCTGTTTATAAAACTTTTCTTTATAGAAAAAAGAAACCTAAAGGTTATATGATTGTGCCCATGAGAAAAAAGGGTGCTTATGGCATTTTTTGCACATTTTTGGATTTTTATATAATTGAATAGAACACATCTTATTATGAGATTTGCAATGTACCTATAAAATTAAATGGATTTAGAATACATTTCATTGAATGTTACGTATAAAGTGAAAAAAGTATAAAAGCACGTATTAATAGGCAGACAAATTAATTTGATCGTGATTAGTTATATCCATGGTTATATAAAATAAAAATTTGAAGAAATAGGGGAGAAAATACTCAGTTAATGTAAATGAATGTATGAATATACATGCTCTTCAGCTTGAAGCAGTCAACTCGATTTTAATTAATTCGACTCATTTCTCATTCTATGTTAACGTTGGTTCAAAGATCATTACAAAATTAATAAAAATGGGAAAAAGCTTCAAAAATCGTCCGATAAAAAAACGGGGCTTAAAAGGTTAGATACCGTGAGCCACAAATTAGAGGTACATATCTTATTTTATTTGTACAATACTTGTATTCTTTGCCTAACCTATAGGGCTTGGAAGGGTAAATGTTTTCAGCCTGGCATATGTACTCGACTCTAATATTGTTCCGCTGAAGCCAAACTCAATATATGTTTTACAATCTTCTATTCTTTTCTTTTTTATGAATATGTATGATAAACAATTTTGTTAAATAAAAAATTAAATGTAAAATGTATTTATTTTATGACACGAAACGTGACGAAAGGGTTTTAGTTGCTACTTCACGTCTGAAGTGCCTTTTATAATCTCATACTATTCACTCATCCGTTATACTTTCTATCAAGGAAAATTCAAGTGGGTAAGAAAAACAAATGTGGATTCTAATTGTTGAATTTTGAAGTGCATCTCGAGATCCCCACAGTGTCCACCCTTCCTGATTTCTAATTTTCTTGGATAAGTCAAGGAACACAAAAATAATGCAAATCAATCAATCACGTTGCTTTATAAACATGAATGAGATTGCAATTATGTGTTACTTGATATTTTGTTTGTTTACGTGTTCACCAAAGCAACCTAACAATAAAAAACTGAAATATTTTTAAACTTAATAAATATATACTGTTTCAAGCTTTCAAATAAATCATATTGTAAGATTTTCTTTTAGACTTGTGTTGTCAACATTCAGATTGAAAGATTTACATCAATATCATTAGTTTGTGCAAATAAACTGTAACATGTTATCTGATGTATAAAGTTTACTTAACACCTTCAATATATAACCATTTTCAATGTAGACAGGAAAAGGAGTTATGTAATTTATGGCCTGAACCACTTTTGTTTCCATTGTATTTCATTTTTGTACTTTTTTAGCATGTAAACTAGTTTTAGCAATTTTGTGGCTGGGAGACCCCTTTTGTTCTATACTCTCCAATTTGTTTTCTAGTCAAATGTTTGTGGATCTTCCAGCCACTTTTGTTTATGTTTATATGTTCTATAATTTTTGTCATTTTTAAATAAATGACAATATTTTAACAATCACGAGGTGTTACTGTCTTTATTCAAATGGAAACAAACAAGCGTCAATGCTGCCTTGAAACGTTAAGAAGGGGTTTTAACATAAATGAAAATTATGTTTATGTGGAAATCTGTCATCAGTTCATGTTCTACTTAGTGATAGCCTACGTTTCCGTTGATCATAAAGTTAGTTACTCAAAGTCAACTTTACAGTATTGAAAGATAATCACTTAAAGTTTTAAACATATTAGTTATTATAAGCATTTAAATTTTATTTAAAAGTCATTTCATGAACTGATTGGCAGTGATAAAAAATGCAATTCTAGACAGTTTTAAAAATTACAAGGAAGTTCTATATCAATACACAGACGAATGCATTTTAACTGGTTGGGATTCGTTTTTGTTTATATTCATTTTTTCATCTGTTAAGATTATCATCATACAGGTACTGACACAAAACGAATCAGGATTTAACCAGTTAAAAACTATGAACAACAAATTGTTTTCTTTATGTAATATAAAAGAAAATATTCATCGGATGTAAATAGATAGCTAAGGGGGAAAACAAGGTTAATGGACCATAGGAGGTTTTAAATGCCTTACTGGATATATCTGAGTTAAATTGGATAAAATCAACCGTATGCCATGACCAACTCTGGAGACGTGTTAGATATTATCTCATGCGAACTAACACTTCCATCTGCATCAGCCGGGGGAAATCTTGAAAACAATGAATCATGATTTATTGTCATTTTATCTCATTTAATATCAATTAATCTATTGTTCTCTTCGAGTATCTCATCAAAATGGCACAAAGAAATTTGTATTTCATCAACAATATAGGAAAGAACAAATAACAGTCTAGAAAACTAAGCTATGTTTTACATCGTAGTTTTATCGTTCACAGCATAAATAAAGGACAAGTATTCATAACAATTTTTTTTTATAAAAACAGTTATCGATATTTATAAACTCAATGAATGTCAGAACTTTGGTCATAGTAACACTTGTAAAATGTACAACATTCAAAACTGTTTTATCCTTCAATTTGCAGAAAAGGCACACAGACAAGATGTTGCCATTGTTAGTTAAAAGTTAAAGGTTAACCAAATACAAATGATTTTAACCATATATGTATTTATTCCTACTCATTGTTGTTTACTTTAAATACAAAAGAAGAATCTTATCATTTGCCCCTCCAAATAAAAAACCTTCATTTCAAATTTGTAGAAACATTAATATATTGCGGAAGTTATTTTTATCTGCGTATTCTTTTCACCTTGAATCTGTGTAATTTAAAAAACACGGAAATATTAAATTTCTTCGGTAGTTTATATATAAAAAAATGGAACAAATAACAATAGTCTTCATAGGCCTTCCTCAAGATTATAGCAAGCTTTTAGATTTTGTTTGACATTGTTTTTGTCAAATACCCAGTAGTTAAGCATGGTGTTATTTTTCGGTAAACAGTGTACGATTCTTTTATAAAATACGAATGGAGTAATACTTAATCGATAACAAAACTGTCACATTTAGTTTCAATGAAGGTTTGAAAATAATGATATAACCAATACAAATCTTTTTCTTCATGATTTACTATTTTCCATCTAGGGCGCGTATTCAGGGGTTTTTCTCCTGGGTTTTGTTAGTTTACTATGGAAGGATGATTTAAGGCTTTTTTGTAATTTTTCTATAAATCTGAACTTTATTTATTTTATAACGATTGATAAACAAGTTCTTTATTATTCCTTGAATAATGTCTAATTTTATTTTGGATCTGGTTGGGGGGGTGTATTCTTACCCCTTTCTAGATATGCTTATGCACTTACATGTACTTAGGCTTGTTGTGACCGAGATCCAAGGAATGTTTGAAAAATTAAACGTGTTATAAATCATTAACATGAATAAAAATTTTACGAAATAATGAATAATTTTATATTTGAAAAAGTCAGCGAAAAACTTGATGTGGATGCATTTTTCCATGTACATTATCTAATGATTTTATAGAAGAAATGACTAGAATTTCTTAAGATTGATTTAAGCTAATGCCACATCATTAGCGTTGTGTCTGTTATATTATGAAATGCTGAATAAATACAGGTAGTAGTTTAAGATCCAATTGCAAGGAAGTTGATTTTATGTACCATGAAAAGGTAATATTTTAAGAGCAAAATTTAGATTCTGTACTGGATAACGTATGATTCGCACCTTTCTGAGTGAAATTTACATACAAAGTGTATTACTACATGTATAATAACAACCAAGCACTTTTTCTGTCATGAAGTTTTACAATGTATGATCATCTGTCAAAATAATTATTAAAAATCTTATGTACATTCTGCTTATTTGTTCGTGAGATCAGGGAAATCAAAATGACCCCTCTTTACATTTAAAGGAAACAAAAGCAAATACTCGCAGGTATATATTTAATTTCATAAAATAGGGAAGTTAGAAATATGCGATGTTGTGATTGGCGGTTAAGTTACAACTGTTTACGAAATATCATCTACATGGACATGTTGTACCCACCAATCTTAACCAATCTTCTATAAAACTTCCTTTATTGAAATATCGTTTCTCTCCGTTAGATCAATGCTAATTCTCTAAGACACAACAGCGTTTAACCTACCATGTCTATGTATTGGTGGTCGATTTTGGTTATTCTATGTTATAACGTTGAGAGTACTCGCAGTTTCCCGGCATATGAGATACCGACGGAAACTGAGACTAAGTCACATAGTGCCATCACAATGGACGCCATCTTTAGAACCACTGCAACATTTTTGGATAGGATGCAGCTAGAAAATGATACCGAACAATCACCGTTTCTTAAAGTTTCCAACTATTTTGGTTCAGGTAAGGCTTTATTACCGAATTAAATCATATGGCTAAATTGAAAATGTCATATTGATTTCTATATTTTTGGACAACACAACCCCATTACCAAAGGTATGAAATTTAGAGAAAGGAACCATCGGTATGTTTTCTAAACAATACCAAAGAATGAACGCCTGCAATTATTGATCAAAAAGTATATATGTTTGAAAATAATTCAGAAAAAAAACAGCAGGTTAAAAAGTTCACCAGGATATAAACTTGGTTGGTCACGTGATCAAATCCTATGAAGCCGGAAGGGCTTCTCAAAAGTTTTGGTCACTTACCAATGAAGTTCATATCCCGATGAACGTTTTAACATTGCTGTTTATTACTTATATTTACGTTTGATAAAGACAAACCGTGTCTTTATGTTTTTATAATAATGCAACCGTCAAACCATAAGCGTGCGCGTTGATCATTGTGACGTAAAAATAATGACCTTTTAATCCGTTAAAAAGTTCACACAAAAAAAACATTTTTTCTTCTCTATAAGTCCTTATCAGGAAACATATTTGCAAATGTAAATATTACAAAATATTCAGCTTGTTGTTGACAGATAGTAGTTATTGCAAAGCAATTGTTTCCATTGTTAATTTTCTTTAAAAGACGATAAACTGTCCTTTTCATTTAAGAAATAAACAGCAAGTTAAAAAGTTCACCGGGATATGAACTTGGTTGGTCATATGATCAAATTCTGTTAAGTCCGAAGATTAAACCAGTTTCATGTCCCGGTGATCTTTTTAACATTGCTGTTTACTACTTATATTCACGTTTGAGAAAGGCAAATTATAAAAAATATATAAATATAAACATCAAGTTAAAAGGTTAATCGGGATATGAACTTGGTTGGTTACGTGATCAAATCATGGAAACCCGAAGAGCTATTCAGAAGATTTGATCACGTACCAACCAAGTTCATATCCAAGTGAACTTTTTAACATTGCTGTTTATTACTTATATTTACGTTTGAAAAAAACAAATCGTTCAGAATTATCAAAATAACCGTGTTTTTATTGTTTGCAATATTGCAACCGTCAAGCGATAAGCGCGTATTGAACGTTTTCACTATTCTAAAAGTTCATATAAGGAAGCATATTTGTAAATGTAAATGTAAAGAATTGAACGTTTTCACTATTCTATAGGTTCATATATCAGGAAACATATTTGCATATGTAAATATTTAAGAATATCATAGTTTAGTTGCTAAAACAACTTTATCCAGCAAGCAAGCGTCCTTAAGAAACGGCTCATATAAATAACTGCCGTCTACTAGTATTCTCTTTTAAACGTCGACAAGAAAGTGTCTACAATGCACATGTCGTAAAGTATTTGAAAACCAATTTTAAATCATCTTCAGAAGATAAAACAAGTGTCACATACCTAAATAATGTGCTAAAATAGATATCTCTTAAATATTGGATTTGTGATTATTTGTCTTTATTTATTGACTTTTAATGATTCAATTTTCTACATAATAAATGTAGGGATGTACTTTGTTTAAAATATTGTACTTTGTAGATCAAGAATCATTTCAACGGTTTATACAGATAATTCAGGAAATAAGCGGCTATGAGAGTCTTGTTAAAACAAATCAAGCAAACGATTCCAAATACCACGTCAATGGAGAGCAAATTGAAATGGGTACAAATTATTCTATGTTTTAACTGCACAGAATTCTTTTTGAATATTTGTTTATCACAAATATCTAAATTTAGTAACATGTAAATATATGCCGTGTAAAATTGTTTTCATGGCATAGAGTGTTAGATGTCTTGATTATTTTCAGACATTTTTCTTTGCAGCTCACATACTCATTAAGCAAATAAGAAACAGGATCGCGGATTTTTCAAAGAACACTAACATAGTGAAATTCAACATCTCATTAATTCGAGAAGATGTGGCTACTTTTTTATACATTATTCAGGAATTCTATAGCAATACTAATTGGGTAGAGCTCGACGGAAACAACACGATCTACGAAGATTTTGGTAATTCATATTACTCAATCACTTGTCTCATTTCAGTGAAAACGTAAAACTAAATAAAAACCGTGCATGTGTGTCTTAAGTTTGTTAATTTTTTATTAACTCATATCTCATTAACTACAGAGTCAAACTCGACTAAATATGGTGTATGACATTTGCCGGGGAAAGGAAACCTAGATATAATGAAACAAAAATCAATAAAATCCTATATACTGTGTTATTCATACTTTGGATTAAAAACTGAGAATATTGATGCAATCTTTATGAATAGTTTCTACTCCAGGGTATTGTGCTGGCAAACAAAGGATGATGCAATCCCGACTTGCCCTTAATGTTCTTTTCGAAGTTATCTTCAGGAGTTTTGCGTTTAAGCTTTTTATCTTCCTACACTTATTAAAATGTTTTTTCCATCTGTAAGAAAAATAAATCTATGTTAAATATATTTATTAATTAGAATTTTCTTTTGTTAAGTCAGATTATTTGGTCTGTCTGTCTGATATATATGTAAATAAAGAATTTTCCCCCAAACTACTCCTAGTATTCAATACTGTACAATGCTATTGTAATTTGGTCGAAATAATAAACACCTTTTAATTTATCGTGGCATATTAAGCAGGACTTCAACCGAGAAACACATTGCCTGGGAACAGGGGTTCTGTTGCAAATAAGAAGGCAAAAACAGTTTTTTTGTCATGGAAAGCAAGGATATATCTATATTGTAGTTAAATTCTAAGGAATTGTTGTTCAGAAATTTAACAATCTATTATCTTAATGTATTATAATTGTCAACACTCAAGATCACAATGTGATTTTTCTTCGTTATTCAATAAACAGTTATATATATGTTTTAACTCTTCAGATTGTTTTTTACAGGACAAGACAATGTTACTTTAAAAGCAGTTGCCGACTCCAGTGAGGATACTTGTACTAATTGTATCAGTAGGAATGGGTACGAAAATAAACTGGATTTCTATCAAATACTTGATTTTATTTTATTTTAGTATTGGATATAATTTATCCATTGCTTACAAGAATTTTAATAGATATCCGATCTTTATGATATTTAGGTGTAGCCCTTTAGGTTAGGTTTTCTTCGTAATACAAACAAATTTAGCTTATCTGCACATAAACGCCATCTATTTTTATGTATTCAACAGAATGGAACAGTGCGAAAACAACACGATTGGATCGAACCTGACTAGTGGTTACAGATCAGGTCAAAGAATTACAAAGCCCGGTGAGTTTGCTCATATTTTTTGTTATGTAAATCGCATTTTGATAGTTGTGATACAATGCAGTTATCATGAAATGTATACCTAGGTTTTTTATTTGTGTCAATCTTTATTATACAATGATATAGACAAGTACAGTTCCTGGATGAAAAATAAACAAGGCAATTTTTCTTATAAAGTCCAAAAAAAGGTTTCACTTTTTATTTAATATCTACCCAATAATCCCGATAGTGCCGTTGTTAAAACAATTTTTTACTCTTGCCCTTATTTTTATATATGGACATGTGAAGGTTTGACTAAAGCAACTCCTCATTAAACTATATGAATAACAAAAAAGTGCTCAGTTTGTATATTGATTTTAAGGTACAGGTTGTAATATTTACCATAGACGATGATGAGGTTTTGACTCAAAACTACTTGAGTGTTTTAGTATCATTAGGTCATGCAATCCTTCTTTGTGGATGTGCTTTAAAGGGGCATTGTCACAATTTTGGTCAAATTTTATTTTCTAATTTTATTGTTTACAATGCTTCAGTAATGCATTTCTAATGATCAACCAATTTTTGAGTGTCAGTCGTAGAGTTATAAGCAAGATATAGAGCTCACATTTCTTTGTTTTGTAAACAAGGCTCGTGCCATGTTTTTGTTTACATAAGGTCTAAACCTGGAATTTTCTTGTCAACATTCAAATTGTAAACAAAAATATGATCTGAGCTTTGTTTACATAAAAAAGAATTAAAGCATCTCCGTTGTAACAAATACCAGGATTAGTTTTATTTTTATTACATTGTCTTTTAATTAATCATAGTAAGATACCTGAATGGAATAAATGGTAAATGCAGTCACGGAACACCAGATGATACAAGTAGATCTTTTACTGCTACCGGTGGTATTTATAAAGGAAGATCCAGTCAAAACGAGGCTCCCCACAGCTATCTCCACAGCGCAGCAGCGGATGCGGCAGTTAAAGCTACAGCATACTACTTAATTGATAAAGGTTACAATATATATTTGATATATCATTTAAAACCATCCTTATCTATCATCCATGAAGTAAATAAATATTAACCTATTACATCTTTTTATGAGTCTCTGGTTATCATTATTCTTTATAATCTCTTTTTATTATTCTAGCACATTTATTAATGTTCACAAAGAGGAAATATTTTCAATTTTAAATGCACATCAACAAAGAATATTTTAAAAAAATTTTGCTCTTGCAATACTTTATACTGCTCAATCGGATGCATTCTAATGATTGTCATTTAAAATTTAGATAAGGGACTACTTGAGCTAATTGGTTCAGAAGTTTTCCGAGATATATTTGGTATTCGCTCAAGAGAAGAAATAGTGAAATCATCCGTAACATTTGTCATTGATGTCGAAAGTTCCAAGGCTGATATTTCAATGATCAAAAAGGCAACTGAGAAAATAGTAAATGAGACCAAAGATTCAAAATTTTTACCGGGGAAATACGTTCTGGTTACATTCTCAGATTCAGGTATGTTATCTTTTTACAAAGTATGCATCTATTTACCTGTTATTAAGCTTATTCTGATTTGATTAATTTCAGATTCAAATTAAGACACTTTTATATTACAAAGTGTCTAAAATTAATTTTATATTAAAAAGATAAAAAAAAAAAAGAACCAAATAGATAAATGTTCCAATTTTATTTTTGTACGAAGACAACTGTAGCGTGTATATAAAATAAAAATTGCGTAGCAATGGTAAATAAGGTTAATAATTGACAGCAAACTCAACGACCGGAAACAGCACAGATGACTTCCAGACTCTGATATCATGGCTTGATAATATCAATGTTAATAGCGGAGGGAACTGTACGGAATCTGCCATGATAGGAATACGTAAAGGTAAAATTTCTTAAAATCAAAAATATATCGAACAATTTTACCCGATGGTTAAGAGATATAAAAAGGTAACAAATGACATTGCAGGCATAAAACTGTCAAACAACAATTCCAAAATTTACATCATGACTGATGCAAGGGAAACGAACGCTTCTTTGAAAGAGGAAGTGATAGGTGGACTGAAGGCAAAGAATTTAAATCCTATTTACATTCTTACTGGAAATTGTTCAAGACAATCACAGGAGGACGTATACGGTAAAAAGGCTGTTTTTCTCTGTTTTTGTATTTTGTGTGCTGCCTTTCTATAAGCAATCGTATGTACTCCTTAAATTTGAGATAATATCTGAAAAATATATAAGAAAAATATTGAAGCAGAACAGTTCATGGACATATTTTTGTTATATGTATGTACTCATTTTCGTTTTGTGAAAGTTAATAAGTTTAAAATCTCAATTGTCCATTTAAAGTGGCCATTGCCAAGGAAACAGGCGGAAAAGTATTTGAGAGAACAGCGAAACAAAAGACAGTAATTGAAACAGAAATCAAGGTTCTTATGTTCCTGTTTTATTCATTTTCGTGTTTACGTTAAATCTAAAATTAATCTGGCTTATTAGGAAGAAGCAGATACCAGTTCTTTGAATGTTTCATAATGTTTCAATTTGAAATCATTTTTAGAAATTTACACAATAGAGATAAAATGATAATAAAAAAGGACAGGGCTACTACAAAGCTAACCTTAAAGTGTTTTTTTTTTAAGGAAATATTTCCATCTTCGAATGTTTTCATCACATGGTTTAAGATGCCAGCAAATTCCACGCAAAACAAGACAATACCTGTTGATGAATACACCGAGACCCTGGTGATTACCGTTACACCCGTAACGTCGATGTCAGAAGTTGTTTTATATAACCCAAATGGTATGGAATTTATTAAGTAAATTTGAAGAGTACAATAATCTATATTCATTTCACTGACTTAACATTATTATTTCAGGTATACCTGTGTCTTTATCAGCAAATGAACAAAGTGACCTTTTGGATAAAGTTTTAAAAATTTCAATTCCGGTGAGTGCATTTCAGTTGTGATTACGGTAGCGCGTATGCCATAAACAATTGATAGACAAACATGATTGGAATAATTGCTTTCTTTAGAAAGAATTGAATATTTTGACGTTATTGAACGATAAGAGTATTTTAAAAGATTTTGTTATTTGAAGTTTGTAGATATAACAAATAATTATGAAATTATTGGTAAAGTAATAAATATATGTACGATTTTGTAATTGATTAATGTTTCATAAATCAATTGTATTCGATATTTTTTTTAATCTTCACTTAAGACTTAGTTTGTGTTAACAATTTAAAATCATTTGGAAGATGCAAATTGTTTTCACTTTCAAAAGTTTCCAAAGGCGTAAGTATTTGAGTATTTTAAAACACATTTTTTAAAATGTGTTTATTTGTGCTTTTTTATAAGATGAAAATGCAATAAGTGCCCTAAACAGTTCAGTGCATAATTTGATCTTTATCCTTCCCAGAATCCTGAATCAGGACAATGGAATCTTTATAAAAATGGAACCGACTCTTGGAACGTGAACGTCACTGCTCAGAGTGCATTGTACTTCTCAGCTAGTATTCTTGAAACAAACATGGGAGGAAACTCTTATCAATTAACAGGAAATCCGTTAAAGGGTATGTCTTGCAATCGTAACTATATTCCCGGTGGGTTTTTTTTCTCAATATATTGCATTTTAACATCATATTCTTTTCTTCAGGCAATCGATATTCCGTTGTTGTTGATATTCCAAATTGGAACTCGACTTCCACATGTTCAAAAGTAGCTTTATTGTGTGACAGCGGAACAGACGTTTTTGAGTTTAATGTCACTAGAGTGCGTTTGAACGGGATTACTCGATACATTGGCGATTTCATTCCATCTAATAAGGTAAAAAAAAAAAGAGTAATTGTCTAACTTTGTATGATTTTGAATTGTCAACATCAAATGGGTATCTTTAAGTTTTTGTCAGTGAAAAATGTATGTGATTCTTTTTTGTTGTTGTCTTTTCAAAGAAGGTATTGTATGCTTAGGAACCTTTGTAAATTTTCTTCACGTATTTCAGTACTTTTTCATAGAAGCAATTTAGTTTCTCATTTAACATGATGTATTAACTTGAATGAAGAAATGTATGAAAAAAGTATTTAAAAAAGCACGAATAAATATCTAGTTAGAATATTTTCTAATGTTTGATATCATGAAAAGTCGAAGAAGTGTTTTAAAATTATTTTCGTATCTTTGTACCAATGAGTTCTTGTACTATGTTCATACGTTTTCCATATAAGAGTAGTTGTTATTAAATGCATTATTGCTCTGTTTAGTCACTTCATTATATACAAATACGGGGTAATGATGGTAAAGGGAATCAGTTCTTGCGGACAAGATCATTATATATCAAGCCGGTCTCCGTTCAACTTGACATATCTCCTCTATTTGGTAAGTTTTTCTGCACTAAGCCTGCACTCCTCACCTCTTAGCATAAGTACATATCATTTCAAATTTCTTAATATAACTATTCATATAATTTTTGTAGATATTTTGAACATTATTTATTTCAAGGAAATTTGCGACTGAATAAGACAAGCAACATTTCCTTCTCCTTGACAAAAACCGATGAAAACTTCGATGATTTCGTCATCTCGGTTTTTGATGGTAACAAAGACATTGATGTACAGAATGTTAGTTTTGCTGACAAGCAGGTCTATGAAGGGGTTGTTATGGTAACTCCAACATCCCTTCAAACATTGTAAGTTGAATCATATATTGATAACAACATATATAAACATTGATCAAATGATTATAAAATTTTTTTTTAGCTTAAATATACTGAAAACGCTTTTAGATAGCTCTCGGGGCTGTGTCCTTGCATCTCGTATTGTAAAAAGGTCATTGTTAATTTTTTTAAATAATACCATTTTATTATTATTATTATTAAATATATAGAAATTGTTTATATGTTTTGTATATAATACTTTCTTGTATTTTATTTCAGAATATTACGTTTTTCGATAACTCGGGAAAACTTCACCAGTGCCATTCAGACAAAAACAAGGCGATATTCTGTAAGTTTATCTTACTTTCTATTGATTCAATAGGAAAACATCCTAACCTCCTAATTTCCGATTCAGTAGGATAACATCCTATCCTCCTAATTATGGATTCATTAGAATAACATACTAGCCTCTTAATTATAGATTCAGTAGGATAACACCATAGCCTTCAAGTTATATATTAATCCACCAACCAAAAAATGCATTTGTAATCAAGTCATATACCTACCAGTTTATAACCTCTCTTACAATTGCAAAAATTGAAAATCTTTTATATTTGATTTTTTCTCAAAGGTTATGGACACGCAATCTGCAAACTGCATAGTCAAACAATATCCAGGAATGTGTCCTTTAGAGTCGCTAAATACAGAAAACTGTACTTCCTATAACTGGACAGGATCAGTCGAAATTTCATCGAAAATGATAAGATATTCAGTCATTAAAATATCTACTAACGAAGTTATTCGAAATCACATGGATTTAAGAAACGCGAACTTCTCAGTACCAATAGTGCTAAGGTATAAGACTATTTTTTAAAGTTTAAATTATACACAATGTCGAGTTTAAATTGAAATTATATAATGTATTATTAAACAGCGTGCCATTGAATGCATAATTCAATAAATACTGTTCATATCTAGGTTTGTTTATTATTCAGTAATATTTTTTCAGTGGTCATTGTTGTATTCAAACTGTTCTACTAACCATCATCGATACGAAAGGAAATTTCGACGAATGTAGTTTCATTGTCTCGGAACAACCTTTAATTATTGTCCAGTATCCATCATCATCTTCATCATCAACATCATCAACAACAACATCATCAACAACAACAACAACAAAACAAACAACAGTTGCAGAAACTTCATCTTATGTAACGGGAACAGACAAACAAACTACTACAGTTGCAGGATCTTATGAAGAGGTTGGTGATGTTATGATATATATCTTATTACTATGTTCTTAGAAATAATGAAACATATTTATCTTACATAAAAACGATCATATAAGTTACCTTCAATAACTTCTACCAAACCTACCTTGAACATGTACCAGTTACTTTTTAGAGAGAGAAATTGAACTCTGTCACAGGTTCTTCTTAGCTGCTTTCTTCTTGGTATTTTCATTCTGATAAATATCTTGGTTTGCAAATCAAATTCTTTCACTACGTTAAAACAGACTAATTTTTTTGTTTTGATAAGCACAGATCTCCTTAAGTTGAAGAATACAGCTAAAATAAACAAAAAGTAAAGAGTAAAAACCCACCGGATGATTATGCTGGATTATTACGCAAGGTGTTCCGATATACACTGAACCAAAGTTTTAAGTGTTCATCCAATATAATATATTGATTGAGAAGAACAGATTCGTTTGTTTTGCCGTTTGAGTGGCTGATTTTCATATAACTCTCAAGTGGTGAAGAACGATGTAGCGATCTTTACTTTTGGTTGCGACCTGAGACCTGGGCCTTGGCTGGATAACATAAACACTTCCAGTTTCGTTGAATTTCCCCTAGGGATTTCGGATTTTTGTTTATTGTCGATGAATTTAATATAGCACTGAAAAATGATGTTAAAACAACTTTTTATATAGTTGGCCAAATATTTTAAACAGGCCGAAATGAACAATAAATTTAAAGTGGGTACAACTTATCGAAAAACAATTCAGACACCAACATTCCAAAGGCTCTTGGTTTTTGTCAGTGGTCTTTCTGTACTTTTTAAGTGTTTTTCATTTAAGACTATTACTAAAGACAAATCTCAATCGCAAAAAGTTGCCATTTATATGTAGCACGTGCTGGAAAACACCAAGTCATTGTTTTGATATTTCGTCACGACGGGTAATTGATTTTAATGTTTATTGTTTCATTTTATCTATACTATTTTTGAGAAGACATATCGGTTCCGAAATGTAAAAAATTTCATATTTTATTCAATGATTTTCTTATTCGATTTATCGGAGTGAACACGTAGAAGTTTTGTTACGTAAATAAGAAATTTGTTTAATCAATATCAATTACTTTGGGTAGAAAAAGAAGACATCAACGAATAAATAAGACTTTTTTATACTTATACATCATTGCAGGTAGATAAAACCGTCAAAACGTGACGGAAAAAAAGAGCCTGGGACAGAGTATAATGTTGTTTTAACCTGTTTTTTATAATGTCATATAATACAATTAATCTTTATGCGTAGTAAGACAATACATTGCAATTGCATATGGTTTAATGATAATTCACTTTTATGTCTGATTTTAGAATTTTACCGATACAGGAAACTCTCGAGTCATAGGAATGGCGTTAGGGTTTACATTCCTTGGGTTAACTCTTATAGGTATCATTATCTGCATAGTCTACGGGATTAAAAAGCAAGCCTTCCCTAAAAATCCTGTTGCGTTTTTAAGCTATCAAACTTTGAAAATTAAAGATGAAAACGATCATGGGGTCAACGAAATTTTAGATAAATGTCACGAATTGCATAATGAGGATCATGTGACAACAGAAGATGAGATAAATTCGTCTAGCTTACAGGAATGTAAAAATAAAGAAAATAATGATGAAAACAATGGCAGTTTTGTTGATGATACTGACAACACAAAAGAAAAATTGGAAACAGCCGAAAACAAAACTTCGGAGGCAGATACTATTAACAATACAAACCAAGAAAAGGACACAAGTAATGACGATAAAAAGTTAACCTCAATCCATCCAGAATTCGGAACAATTAACGCTTCAAAAGCCGGACCGGAATCTTCAAATAGTATTAATGGAGACAAAATCAAAGAAGACGACAAACTAGAATCGTTCAGCGACCACGGACAAAAAGATACTAGTAGCTTAAGTTCTGAATCAAATAATTCTGAGGATTCCCAGAATCTTAATATAGAAAAGGGAAACGATTTGGATAGCACAGTGCCACCAAAGAATTCATGTCCCGCAAATAAGCAAGACAATAATGAAAACGACCAAACTACTCAAGTTCTTCATACTGGTAAAGACAAAAAAGGAACTGAGGAAAGCTCTAAAGAACGTAACGAAGAAATAGCTGATTTGGCCGTTACAAATGATTTAAACCAAACTCTAGCCGACGAAAACAAATCTCAAGTTTAAAACGTTTCTTAATTTTCCTTAATAGTCTTTGAAAATGAAATGTATTGTAAAAAACAATATATGATAGTAAAATTTGCCAAGCTAGAATAAAAACTCATTAGGATCTTCCACATATGACGTATGTGATTACAAATTGAATGTCAAATCATATAAAAACAGCGAAACAATTCATGAAAAAATAATATAAAATAATAAAATAAAACTCACTACTTTTGTAATGATATTAGTAAGAAAATAACATTTGTACAAAAAATTATCACAACTAATTATTAAAAGCTGCCGTTGAGGTTGCTAAGGTTATTTTTTTATAGATCTCAGCAATGGAATTTTTGGTAGTCGTTTTCTGTATTTTGTTTTTATATCTTTTCGGTAAATGAACTAGCCTTAAATGCACAATGCCATCACAAAGCATTTTATGAAATCATTGCAATATCTTTAACAGAATGCATTTAGGAATGGCATTTTTTTTCTACTTTGGTTCACGTAGGCATTTATTTTCAGTATAGCGTTACTCAGATATGTAGTATGATTTTTGCACCATATTTTGAAAAAAAAAAAGAATTTACAAGACAATTCAAAACATGTGTTCGAAAACGTCTGAGGCCATTTAGTTAAATTCAGTTTGGTTTGGAGCAGTGTCTTTCATTTAAAGCAATTTTTTGCAATGATGAAATGTTATATCTTTAAAAAAAAAGCTTTCTAACCTCTCTAGATCGAGATACAAATCAGAATGTAATAATGAGTAAAGGGAAATCAGGAATGTCACACCGATCATCGACCAAAAAAAAACACTCTTACTCGTAATTAAGCTGGTTAATGCAAACATGTAATTAGGAAGAAAAATGTACATGATATGATATTTCTACATAGATATTTAGCAAGTGCATGGTTTTTTGGTTCAGGAAGGTATTAAGCATGGTTATGTACGGAATTTTTGAAATATCTAGTTTAAGCTGTGTGTTATTATGAGTCATACGTCAATGATAAATTTAAGCATTAAACAATACTGCACATGTTTTAATGAACATAAGTGATCTATGTGAATCAATTATATTATTACATATGTTATTGTCAGTACAAAAAAAGAAACAAAAATGCCAGATTTTTCAGAGATTTTGTATAAAAGACTTCACACATATCGATTGTGACGTCATATTTACATTCGTTTGCATCAAATAATTGAAACTTGTCGTATGTACATCATATTTCCCTTAACTTTTATAAAATTAGGTGTCTCGAGATGGTTAATAGGTTGATGAAGAGGTTTCTCGTAAATAAAACCTTACTTGCACTCTTATGAATGCTGGATTTATGATCTATTGCGTAAAGAACGACTGTTCTACGATGAGTTCTGATACACCATTTGTTTTAATCTATTTGTGAAATGTTAACGTAAATCAAAATATTAATCTTACAATGCTTCATTTGTTATAGGGTCAATGATTTTCCCCAAACAAGCTTACGAGGGCTGTTCGATATTAATGTGTATTGTAGCACAGCGCGATAACGCTATCCACGCTTTTGTCGATGATGAAATTCTTGAATAGCTCTATTTAATACCTTCCAAACGGTAAAAACACGAGTCTTTAGCTCCATATAGTTTTATCTTAAAGTCATTTCAATAGAGCCAGTCCTTGACCACTGTGAAAGTGGTTGGAAAACGGGTTGAGAATATTGAAGACATAAGAGCTAATATAAAAATTTGCACAAAACTTTGTCATTCAGTGATTTTTACTGAATAAAGAGAAGTGTTTATGGGTCTAATAAAGTATCTTATGAGACAGTTGAGACAGTTGGCAGAGAATGAAATTTTTGACTGACACCGAGTCCGTTAAAGATGCAACAAAATCTAGCCGATCTGTGACTGTAACAGGCAAGGCAAACGTTTTAAAAGACAGGGAAATACCTGGTAGTTGAAAGTGATGGCAGATACAGGATTCTTGACATTACCAAAGGTGTTGGCATATTGCTATCGATCGCGGGTGCATTTTATTTTGAAACGCATTTTGAAAGTACCTATCCTATCAAAATTCGCCCGTGACGTAAGGAAGGTATGATTGTATTATGACTTTGACATCGCTATAAAGAAAGGTCATAATGTTGTGGCAAATCAAAAATAAACCTGTGTATATTTTGTTCACTAATATTTCTGAAGTTAGCTCTGTTTACAATTGATGCGCAACATGCGGGTTGAATACATCCAATCATTCGGGGGACGAAATCAAACAGTTCCCTTTATAAACATTCCCATGATGCATTTTGGTTTGTTTTTTTGTTTACCCATAAAGAAATTATTTTATTTACTTTGAAAATTTATAACTTTGAAAGGAGACCGATTCTGCTGATGTAAATATGCGAATGTCTATGACTTTCTAAGATATTTGGTTTGTATGGAAAATTATTTGATACTGTAATAGCCCCCAAAAAAATAGACCAGGCAGCTTTAAGAGATTTCCGAAAATCAATCAAATATTTTTACTTGCGACGAAACGTGGGCTCACTATTTCGAACCAGTAAGACAAATTTGAAACAAATTATGACAAACTAAATACGGTAGAAGGCCTGTAGTTACAATGTACCAAAAGAACCATAAGCACAAAGAAGGTTCTTTATTGCATATCCTTCTCATGTGATGGTATAGCCGTACCAATTCCGGTGCCGAAGAGCAAAAGTGTTACAGGTCGGTTTTTCCGAGATGTTATACTGAAAAAAAGCTAAAGAAATATAATCATAAACGCCGCCCTGTGTCAGGATTTAAGCATGTTCGTCTTTTTCATGATAATGCTGCATGTACAGCACACTTAAGAGGAAATAACATATACACAATGTGAAATTGTTCATTAAAAAAAATGGATGTTAGTAATTTTCACAAGAATAATTTCAAACTACCTCTAGTCAAAAATAGTAGAAAGGGTAAAATATATTCAATATCTAAATATTACGTGAGAAAATTGACCTTAGAATAAACGAGTCACTATCGTCAATCAGATTAGATTCGTATGTTTGCTGAAGTCCTCACCACTGGGGAATAAAAAAACTAAACACAAAACGACCTTAATTTACCTGCTTTATTTAAAAGCAAATTACATAATATCAACAGTGCTTAATACATAAAACACACTGAGAAGATAAAATCATTTGTTCCTTATACTGTGCAAACATGTGCTTTTTACACAAACAGTTTTTTGTGTTTCCTCATCCTGACTACAATCATAATATCATTGCTCTGTTGAGTCGAAACAAAAAAAAAGAAAGAAAGTGAACATTAAGAATGGGGAAATAAAGGCTTGAATCCTGAACTTTTTTTAAATAGGAAATTGTGTAACGGTTTCCACAGAGGCAAATTCGAAGATTCTTAAATTTAATATATCATACTGTTAAACCGAAGGGGAATGTAGTGTTGATATTTTCGTTTTTCCTTTTATTTGTCAGTAATTATGTTCAAACTTGATTTTTTACGTTTTGCTTGTCTATGGTTATTTGTAAATTCGTAATCCAAAACTATTGATAAAATTTAAGTTACTAGTATACAGGCAATGATGTTACTAATTTTAAATGACTTGTTTTTCTGATGGGTTTTTGTTGTTTTTTGAATATTGTTTTGGACGTAAGGAGTATTTTAATTGCTATCAAATAGTTTAATTATTCTGTCAATCTCAATCTTATATTTTTATTCTGTTTGTGATTGTTTGTCATATTTCTTTCCAAGCTTAGTTTCTTTTTGCATTTTATATTATTAAAATCTGGGCCAGTAAGCTCAAAAGTAAACATTTTATTGCGTAGTTATCTGTATGATATTATGCAACGTCCTTTGTTTTGATCAAATAACAGGGGTCCTATCAAAAACATATCAGCTGCTGGTTGGTGGAAACTTTTGTCATGCATTAAACTTATGACTAAATCTGATCGTCTGCCAAAAATCATGACAAATGGTGAAACATTGTAGGAAACAAGAGGAAATAAAAACGTTCTTATCTGATGAAATTTGATGTCTTGGAAAAGAATAAACTGTAAACAAATGATTACTACATGTAAACGTTTCACAAAAAGGGGAAGTATAAAATTTGCAGTGTTAGTTTGCTTTACGTAATACAACAGTACCCTCCCTTTTTTTGTGGCACTAATATAGTTTCATTTCAAGAAGAAACATTTTTCTCTCTTTAAGGATTTAAAGCAATCTTTGAGAAAAGAAGACACACGTTTATTGAGTTTTTTCTCCAAGGACTTTTAAATATGTCATATTTTGGCTGGTTGACTTTGTTTATTCTCCGGTATGATGTTGACCATGTTTCCAGTTTTCCGATAAATGATATACTGATGGAATCTAAAACTAGGTCTCACAGTGCCATAACATTGGAAGCCGTTTATGAAACAACTGCAACGTTTTTGGACAGGATGCAGCTAGTCAGTAATACATCGCAAACAGCTGATCTTCAAGTAAAGAACTATTTCGGAACAGGTAAGATAATATAAACAAAATTCCTTCTTATCCGCTGGCACAGATGTATTTCTGTCGGGATATTGGCTGAAGGGGCTAGTGTTTAAAAGATTATTCTAAGGGAAAAGTATTTAAAGTGGAGGAATGTTAGAACGAAAAAGTTTTCTTTCTTGTTTTGTTTTCGATTTAATTTGCTTTAGATAAATTAAAGTCTTAAGTATGTAATTGCACTGACACAATTTTATCGTGTCTCATTAGTACGGACCAATGCACCTTGTGCTTTTATGAGTCTTACTAGAACAATTGGCGTGTCAAGCTATCTTACTTTGGCCCATTGGTTTGAATCATCAGACTTTGGCGCAATCTCTGGGACCATAGGACTTTGGCGTGTCACACCATCGGACATTTGCGTGTCGCACAATCGGGGTTTGGCGAAGACCATAGGACTTGAGAGTCACATCGCACTTTGTTACAGAGACCCACAAATTCATTGGATAAAATTGACTTACAGTGAAGATTAGGGCATTAGATTTAAATAATTCTACCGTAAAAATTGAGAGAATAATAATTCTATTACTTTGCCGACTTGTGAATTTGAAGTAAAAGCTAAGATTCAAATGTTGTGTGAAGGCCACTTCATGCCATCAAACATTGGACATCGGAGCATAATGATTTTTGCACTGTCTGTCTGACGGTCCCTCTGTCCGTCTCTTTGTCTCACTTACTGCGATAATTTTAATATTTTAAATTTACTTGATATTTTTGGGTCAAGAATGAATGATATATCCTCGTCTCAGACTAAAGTCTGTGACTCAAAGAACAAGGTACAGTTTCAGTCATATTTATTTCTGTTTAAAGTAATTGTAAAAACATCATAAAAATTGAAATGTAACATTTATTTACACATGAATACCTAAAAATTAAAAATCTATTAATAGTTACCTGTTAGACTTTTGAAAGAGGAATCGTAACGTCATAAAAAGTGCATTTTCCCGTATGTTTCTTTAAACTGAGCAGAATACACTAATTTTTAGTAGTTCTTCGAATTGAAAACTATGTCTGTAGCCGTCGCCCACGATGAAATCACATTATACTTCATCATGTGATATCACGTGAAATATATCAATTCGTTGTAGACGACGGATGTGGACACATTTTCCTCTTTAAAAAACTTTGAAAAATGTACCATTTTTGACTGCATCTTAGAAATATAGCATAATGTTAAAGTCATTTATCTCTTATGAAAACAGAATAAAAGTGAATAACCTAGTACTTTATACACACATGTGTTCAAGATGGTATACAGTATGTGTATTTTCATATAATTTAAACAACTTTTGATATATTGAAAGAAACCGTACCTTCTTTCTTAACTATAACTATATTTCATATATTTTAGACCAAGAATCCCAACACCAATTTACAAATATAATTCAAGAATTAAGTGGATATGAAGGCAATGTTCTAAGAGATTATGGATCTGAATCATATTACCACGTCAGTGGAGAGCAAATACAAATGGGTAAAACGTTTATGACGAAAACAAGTAATTGGGATAAAAAATTTATCGATTCGCATTGTTTTGGACTTTTAATGTTTTGTATTTGTTGTTCGTGTATTTATGTTTTTTTTACAGTCATATTTTTTTATTAAGTACAGGAGAGAGTAGAACATATTTAGGTTGACTAGTTAATGATTTTTATTTCTTTACAGCTCACTCCTTGATTAAGAGTATAAGAAGGAGGATAAAAGATCTCTCAAGCAACACGACAATAGTGAAATCAAATATATCGTTAATTCGAGAGCAAGTGGCAACAGTTCTGTATATTATACAGGAATTTTACAGCAATACTAACTGGATCGAACTCCATGGCTCAATCATCTACGAAGATTTTGGTGAATTCGTTTTCTTACACTATGATGACACTATCTAAATCAGATTAAGATAATTAATGCATACAATTTCTTTTTAAACAAGACGTATATGAAATAATTTTACATAACGGTAGTGAGGGATATTAACTCTTTGATTAAACAAGAAGGTTTATTTACACGTGTCAAATGCTTCCTTTTTTACAGGACAAGATGGCGTTAAATTGGTTGAAATTGCAGACTACAAGGACAAGACTTGTATCAACTGTAGATATGTAAATGGGTAGGTAATAATTATAATATATCGGGTGATAATTTAAAAATACGACATATCTATAAAATAACTAATATTAACTAATTATACATATGAATCTCTATATCTATATTGACCTATACTCATTGCTGTGTTGTTCGTTGTCTTCAACAGAAAAGAACATTGTGTAAACAACACAATTGGTACAAAATTGACTAGTGGCTACAAATCGGGACAAATTCTGGGGAAACCAAAAGGTATATATTTTTATTATCTACTTTTTTCAGTAATTTTTACACCTTTTCTCCGTAAAACGGTCCTTGAGCAATATTATTTTGGATTTACAAATGTAATTTTACGGTTGTCAGATGCATTATAAATATGAACATTAACATCTTATAGAGAAAAATAATGTGATATATTTAATAAAAACAAAATTCAAAGTATATGATAGCTCGCCTTAGGTCTTTTAAATTTCATTTTTGATTTATTTCTAAATGTGCTTTAAACATAAATACTTTTAAAAAAGTAAAGGTTGGTTCATTCCTAATTTCAAAATTCTGTCATAGCTAGTAGCCCCAATGATATAAGTGGTAAATGCAGTCACGGAACACGAGATGATACCAGTCGGAATATAACAGCTACCGGTGGTATTTATAAAGGAAGATCTAATCAAAATGAGGCTCCTCATAGCTATCTCCACAGCGCAGCAGCGGAAGCAGCGGTTAAGGCAACGGAATACTATCTTATTGACAAAGGTAAACTAAAATCACAAGCCTATCATTCTGGGTTTTATTATTTTCAGATGAATGACCATATATAATTTTGACAATCCATGATTTTTATTATCATTCTTATTATGATCACTGATTACTTTTATATCATATAATTAGCATAAATTGCTTTCCAAGCTCATTTTTTTAAATTAATTTTTCCATGAAAATTATCCAAATTTAATAAAATGCAATTATTGCACTGTAGAATTACACTAGACTCATCGTAATCTTATTCATGTAAATTGAGAAAACTAATTTTGATTCAGATCGAGGACTTTTAGAGCTTATAGGTCCAGAGGTTTTCCGAGATTTATTAGGTATTCACTCAAGAGAAGAAATAGTGAAGACGTCACTTACTTTTGTTATTGACGTCACTGGCTCTATGAGCAATGACATCGAAGAGGCCAAACGTGCAATTAGAAAAATAGTAATTGAGGCCAAAGACTCACAATTTGTACCAGAAAAATACGTTTTGGTTACATTCTCAGACCCAGGTATGTATTAAACACTAGATTTATTATTAAGCCTCATTCACAACTGGCCGTCTGTGCTTAGTGATTTTGCGTGCGCCATGGGTTTTGCCAGTCCTGGTTGCGGTGGTTGAACGTAGGGAAGAAAATACTAATGAAGTGATTCCAAGCGCAACGTAAGACAAAAGCAGTCGAAGGTGTCACGTGAGATATTAAATGGAGACGGATTACCTTACGCAACGTGCGATGCCCGTACCTTACGGTTATCATGCAAAAAATGTACACTCGCCTTGCGAATGACAGTAACAACATCCAAATTCTTAACAGCTACACCATTTACACTAATTTGATTTCACATGATTCAATATCATTAAAAATCGTTATAAAATGTTATTTTAGTTAGAAATTAATTATTAATATTTTCAAAGAGGAGAAAAAATTAATTAACAACCAATTACTATCATTTTATTAGGCTACGTCTTACAACAGTTAACTTTTGTTGAATGTGTTGGTGCATTGTGTTGAATATTTATTGTCTAAACAAACGTTATGTGCGAAAATAAATAATTCCTTAGATTCGGTTATAAGTGTATACTGATTCTATTTCAGTGCACCTGCAAGTTGAAGTACTTAGAGCACTGTCTGCCTCTTTTCTACAATCTACTTTAATATTTAATTCCTCCCCTCTTTTCTTCTCTTCTTTGCCCACCACCGTTTTGTTTGAGGGGCTGACTTTTTTTTGTTTTTTCTGGGTATGGGGAATTTCTTAAAAGTTTTTTTTTTAAATTTTGGTGGCATTAAGATTAATGATAAGGTTGTCAATGCTCTTTTCTTAATGGAGATGTTTTACATAATGATTTTTTTCATAATTTGTTTTATAAATCATGTTTCGGGGAGATGGGGTTAGCAAAAACTACGAGCAATTGATGTACCCATGCCGTAGGTTTACTATGTGTTCATTGTGCGTTGAAATGCTGATAATGACAACAAGCGATTTGCGGTCAACGTACGTGTAACGCAACGGACAAAAAGGGTATCCTTATCTCATTCGTGCATGCCAAATCTTACGGTTATCTTACGGGTTCAATAAGTGAAGCGCAACTGCTGCGTACCTTTTCAGATCTGGCAAGGAAATGGTGGCGATTGTTATCCAACAGCCACCGTGTGTGCTTACGGGAAAAGTACGTCCTTTTAAAATCGTGAAGTCCACGTGCTTGTCTCTCAAGATTTGATCAAAATTCACCCGCAGACCGCCCGTAATAGCACCTACAACCAGTAGTTACTGAGGCTTTAATCAATTTAAGTCAACCACATATTTTCATCATGATTCATTTAGAATGTAAATTGTGTTTGTTTTCAATCTGACGTTGTACCATAGCAAAGAAATATTATAGCTAATTACTGATGAGAATATAAAGCAAAGCAAATAAAATCAAACTAGAAATATTGAGTTCTTCATTTAATAATAACCTGTATACATGTCTATGAATGAAAAAATGACAATATATCAGAAACTGATGAACCTTTAAGTATCGATCATTTTTAAAAATGGATAAATTAGTTATTTGTATTTAAACTGTTTGTCAGCTAACTTGACATTGGGGAAAAACACAACTGATTTCAAAACCATGTTAACATGGCTTGATGATATTTGGGTGACTGGAGGGGGTGATTGTCCGGAATATGCCATGTCTGGAATATTAAAAGGTAATGGTTAATAAGTAATTCACATAATAAACTTCAGTATTAGTAATGATGAATTTGATGTTGACCCTTAATATCTTCGTAATTACAGGCATAGAAATGTCTAACAACAATTCCAAAATTTACTTCATTACTGATGCAGACGCAAAGGATGCTTATCTAGAAAATGAGGTAAAAAACGGACTAAAGGCAAAAAATCTGGAATTCATAGCTATACTTACGGGTAAATGCTCAGGTAGAAGAAAAAGAGATGGCGGTGGTAAGAATATTTTTCTGACCCCTTAGCTCGTTTCTTTGTGGCATTCGTCAGTAAATTGGCCTGAAATATTTAAGTAAGCTGTAATCTGGTTAGGCTAATACCAATCTCCAACGAAACACAAAAGGAATCCATAACAAAACTTTCAATAAAAATAATAAAAAGTGATCAAACTCTTTCGAGACAGTAACATAATGATAATGTTAATAAACAAATATAATTTAAAAAAATTATTGAACAATAATATTTAGAATCATATTAGTCCGAATTATTGTCTGAATTTTACCCATTTTTAATTTGAAACCTAATTGGCACTTTTCGTACTTTTTGATAATATAACCATCTACATTGTTCAATTATTTAAAAAAAATTAAAGTTAGCAAATTCCCACATTTTGCTATATATTCTAAATAATTTCATTGTTTTCGCAATGCACGTTTTTCATTAAAGGACAAAATTACGGGTCTACAATTGTTAACCATGAAGTAGATCTATTGTTTCATCGAGTCAAAAGATCAAGTATAAATGTGTTCGAGTCCATCGCAGCAGAAACAGGCGGGAAAGTTTATGTAACCAACACTTCGGAAGTTGAAGCAATAGTGGAAAAAGAGATAAAAGTACGTGCAAAAGTTTTAGAGTCATATGAAGATAAGATCAATATTTAAAAAAAAATACATAAACTGATGTTTTTAGCGATTTTGAATAAAGAGAATTGCAAACATGCAATATGTTATTTTAAGAGAGCTATTTTTCTAGGAAACATTTCCATCTTCCAACGTTTTTGTTACACTGTTTGTGATGCCACCGAACTCCACCCATAACTCAACAATTTCTATACCCGTAGACGATTATATCAATACGCTCAAGATCAGGGTTGAACCTGTAACGACTTCGGACGAGCTTGTTTTCTGTTATCCAAATGGTATTTTAAAAAAATCTGAAATACACGTATTTATATATTGAATAGCAATTAACATCCTTCTTCCTGACTGAACATAATGGTTTTAGGCACAGAAGTTTCATTTTCATCACCAAATGAAGAAAGGGAACTTTCGGGCAATATTCTAAGAATATCGGTTGGGGTGAGCTTCTTTTAATTAATATTTTCAATTATTTAATAACAATAAAAAGACTTAACCAGATACAAATTCATAATTTTCAAATATTGTGACGTAAAGCCTATTATTTCTGATTTTTATAGCCCTTTAGATAATTTGGATATAAATTGTTTAAAAGGCAGAAGTGATAGAACTGCTTCGTACTTTAATAATAAATGTCGACTTTACAACAATAATAAAGGTGCGTGAAAAAGGTACTGATGCTTTTCAGAAAAAGACAACGTTGATAATGCTTCAATATTTATCCTTTGACAGAACCCAGAACAGGGGCAGTGGACTCTTCAGAAAATGGGAACGAGCACATGGAATATAAACGTCACAGCTCATAGTGCACTGGATTTCTCAACAATGGTTTTAGAAACTAGCTCCGTGGGCAATTCCTATCAGCTATCAGGAAATCCTATTAAGGGTGAGTTTTTAAAATTATGCCTCTAACGAATTGGTGGGTTTATTTTCACTCCAATCCAACTTATCTTCAAATTCCTTCTGCAGGTAATCATTACTCGGTTGTTGTTGATATCCAAAATTTGAATCCAAATTCTTCGTGTACAGCTGTGGTTCTTATGGATGACAGCGGAAATGACGTAACTGAAATATTTGTAACCAGAGTGCAATTAATGGGAATTGCTCGATATATTGGAGATTTCATTCCATATAATAAGGTATATTCTTATAAGAACAACTTAAGGCAAAAAAAAGCTTAAGTTCTGAAAAAAAGTCGTACTTTTTTTATATACTTTATATTGCATTCCAATTCATATAACCCTCTTTTTAAAAAAAATTGTATGTTTTTGCCATATCTTTTGAATATGTCCTACACGTTATTTTTTTTAAATTAAATTGATAGTCAAGTTATGTGCAAATACGAGGAGAAGATGATCAAGGAAACCCATTCCTGCGGACAAGACCTTTATCCATTATGCCCGTATCAATTCAACTTCGTATATATCCTTATCTTGGTAAGATTATTATCCTGAAGATTTTGCTTTATGCACCAAGTTTGAGTTAAACGTGAATATCTTATTTTAAATACCTAATCAATATTTTTGGGGTTTTTAAGGAGATTTGCGACTTAATGAGGCTAGTAACTTATCTTTCTCCTTAACTAACACCGGTGAAAGCCTAATTGTTTTCGTCATCACGATTTCTGATGGCAATACTGACGTCAAGGTACAACGAGATAGTTTATATGGCGGCGATGTTCACAACGATGTAGTTGAAGTAACTCCAAAATCTTTACAAACTATGTAAGTGAATTTTGTCTTTGTCAACATAATTATGTATATATTTTTTTTAATTAGTCCATAATTCTTTTGATGAAAGGGGGGGGGGGGAGGGGGTCTTCAATTTTTATGTGTTATAAATAATTATGAATATATGTGCCGATTTTATCACCACGTTGCACAAAATATTCGTGAATAAAGGAGGGTTTCTCTACTTTGTTTAATTGAAAGGATTTATGTGTAAGTGTTTTATACATAATTATTACATTCTTAATGGATAAATGTATATATATTTTTGAATTTCTTTTTCACTTGTTCTGTTGCAGAACATTACATTATTCGGTAACTCTAGAAAACTACACTGGTATGATTCAGGCAGAGAAAAGGCGATATTCTGTGAGTTTTTATTACCCACAGAGTATCAGCTCTTCCAACCTTAATTAAGTTAAAATTCATAAAGCAAGTATATGAGTCAGTAAATAGCAAGCTAAAATATCCACTTATCAATTACACCTGGGCATTGCACATTGAATGAAATTAATATTACTCTGGCATTAACCGAAGATTTTTGTTTACTAAAGGTTATGGACACAAGAACTGCAGACTGCACAATTTTAGAACACCCAGAGATGTGTCCTACACAGTCGCGAAATACAGAAAATTGTACTTCGTATAACTGGACGGGATCAGTCCAAGTTTCCTCAGCAACCATCCGGGAATCGCTCATTAGAGTATCTACCGACGAAGTCATTCTAGATCACATTAATTTAACGGAGTCAAACTTCTCTGTACCGATATTAATAAGGTAAAATGCATGCTGTTTATAAAAACCCAGAATTTGAAGAAAAAAAATGATTTTTAACATGTTGTTAATGATTGCCTATTTAATTGAAAGATTTGTTGTGAATTGCATTTGATTGAGGTTAATGAAATCTTTTCTAACTTTTTTTCAGTGGACATTGTTGTATTCAAAATGTTATAATAACCATCATAGACAAGGACGAATTTTTCGACCAATGCAATTTGATTGTCTCTGAGCACCCTCTAACCGTTGTCCAATATCCAACGACTACAGAAAGGCAAACAAAACTTGAAGAAACCACAACAGCTGAAGGAACAACACCTGTTGTAGAAACCACAACCGTGAAACAAGTAACAGCTTATTTTAAATCGATAGAAAAACACACATTTACAGGGCTCGGTAAAGAGGCTAGATTCTTTTTGAAATATTTATTTCACATCTTTAAAAGATATAACTTATATGATTTTGTAAAACTATGCGATGATTCTCCAGAATTGGTCACTATTGCATATATGGTCATTCGTGTCTTTGTTTTATTGTAGGCTATAACCGACGAAGGAAACTCAAAAGTAATAGGAATGTCGGTAGGGTTTAGTTTTCTCGGATTAATTCTTGTAGCTATAATCATATTTGTAGTTTATACTATCAAATCGCGACCCAACAACAATATCCCTGTTGTGTTATCAAACTATCGCACTCTCAAAAGGGAAGATGACAAAAATATGGGGGTCAACGAAATCCTGTCTCAATATCAAGAATTGCATAACGGAGATCACGTCACACAAGAGCTTGAAGCAATTTCGGCAGATTGCCAAGGAAGTGAAAGAAAAAAGAAAAATAATGTGGACAATACTATTAACACTGATTGCACAAAAGAAGAATCGAAAACAAATGAGAACCAAACGCGTGCGGCAGATTCTTCAGATCATAACAAAGAAGAAAAGGAACCCAGCAGGGACGACGAAAAGTTGACATCAAACAAATCACACTACGAAACAATCAACGAAGCAAACGTGGTGTCTGAATCCTTGAATCGTGATCACGCAGGCATCCTTAAAAATGACGTCATTCAAGAGTCTTCCAACAGCCTTGGTCCAAAGAAAAGCTCTAAAACCAATCTCAATGTTAATACGGATTCCCCAATTCTTGATCCAGGTGAAGAACAGGATATGGTAAATCAGAAAACTCCATCAGAGAATGGAAATCCATCAAACAATAAAAGGGTCCGAACTTCTCAAGTTCAACAAATCAATGAAGGGACTGAGGTTAAATCCGAAGAACGCAATAGAGAAGAAGCTGATTAAGCCTTAACAGATGTCAAATCATACCCTGGATGAAGCAAATAGAATTAATGATTGAAACATATTTTGCAATATTTAAACAAACTTAGAAAAAAGACACAATAAAAATGTTATGACGAAACAAGCTAACGCAAAATACAGTAAGTGTTACCATCGAATAACGTATGTGGTTTCATGCACAGTGTTAATTGTGATTGCAATAAAATGTCGTCTTGCACTCTCGAGAACGGATAAACACTGTTAATATGTACACACGATTAAACTAAAAAGTCGGGTCTCTTAATTTAACATCTAATTTGCTTTAAAATAATTATATAGTTTTTATGTTTTTACATTTATAACGAAACTCTAAAATGTTTGTAAACCGCTTGATATTTTTGGAAATAACGTAGTAACCAAGAATGTTGTGATATTTTAAACTAACAAACTGCTTCCTTCCTCCGAAAAAAATAGGTTCATTAACCTTAAGTAAGAATCAACAGAAATTTTCGAAGTAAAAAGGTACGAATAAATATGGAGAAAAACATGCAAATAAAGTTAGGTTTTTATTTACTATATCCTGTTCTAATGTTCGGAAAACGTGAATGAATTATAAATAATGACTTGCTGTGCTGATAGCGTTATTTTCTTATAACATCAAATGACAGATCACTTTTATCAACTGAAAATACAATGAAATTAGTTAGCAGTGTTAAGAGGGTCTTTTATTGGGAAAATGTATAAGCTGTAGCCGATGACCTCTCGGTTACTTCATTGAATCGGCCTTGGCTCATACCGCTTAATAAAGCATTCTTATAAATTTTTGGTGTGTTGTTGCTTGTTTATAGAAATGAAATACTGGTATACCAGTCATCTTAGATAATGTGATTTTGATCTGTTTTTTTCAAGGAAAAATAAGGCTCTGGCAACTGGCTACACCCACGTTTTCTTTGTGGTTTGTTCAGCCATGACGTCACATATTTTCCCCGCATTTTTTCAATACCGCTAATAATACCAAATATATATTTGTATTTTAGTATTAAAATTAAGTTGTTGTTTTCATTCATTGCTTTCTAATACTTTGTAGCAAATGACCTTTGGCGCCTTTAGTACATACATCTTCTAACCAACAAGTAACTTGGTATCTCTGGTCATCCATTATGGTAGTCATTGGACATTAAATAAACCATATCAATAATTTGAGTAAAAAGACGGTAGTCCATATCAGTTTTCTGACTAATTACATTTTTAAAAGTAAATTTGAATAGATTTTCGCTATGCTGAAATGACTTGTTGAACACATTTTTTAGCATGTGAATATTTTAAAAATATCATGAAGCTTAGAAAATCGTCTTCATTATCAAATACTTTTATGCTACATTTGAATGTATGTTCAATTGCTTATTTTGTATTGTATATTTTCCCACCTCTGATAATTTGTGCATTTCTGCCAAAAACGTTTATTTTTACAGGACATTTCAAAATAATACAGGAAGAAATAAACTTAGTCCTATCATAAAACGTTTATTCAGAAGTAAAAAATGAAAACAAATTATACAATGATACATGTCAATCTAAATGGGAAGTATTAAGGCATAAATTAGTAATACACTTATATGGTTAAAAAACTTCGACGAACTTTGCTACCTTTTTTTGTCACCGATAACACAACACTTCCTTAATGAAAAAAAAATGTTATAACATAAAAATGTGTTTGTCAATATTAGAATGTCTTTTTACAAATCATAGAAAGTTGTCTTTCAAATCAAACAACCCGTACAAATTATTAAAAAAGAACCCAAAATGTCGCGATCAATTTCTAGATGGCTTCGCCCGTTTATTCTCTGTTTTTACGTCGGATCGCTGTTGAGTTTCCCTGCCGATTAAAAACCGAAGGAGAGTGTGGAACTAAATCATATAGTGACATCTCATTTGAAGCTATCTTCAAAGCAACTGCAAAGGTTTTTGAGAGAACACAAATGGTCAGTTATACCGGACAGTCGCCATTTATTATGGTTTCCAAATATTTTGGGTCTGGTAAATATTCTTCTATTGTAATTTAAACCGGATTTTGTAATTTGCAATCATTTTCAGTATTCGGTACTTTAGATTAGCCAAGTTTATATATTTCAAAAACTTATTTGCATGCATTTGCCCCACATAATTAAAAATAGGCGAGTTTTATTTGTTGGTCCGTTTTGTAATCGAGTTTTTTCCTAGGTTTAAACTTTACAATTTTTGTTAAAAATGAGTACAATTACCTTGAAAGATATATGCATAACACTATGCAATAATATTTTATCAAAGTTAGAAAACATATCATTTGTGTATAGAGGATATTTATATGAAACTTGAAGACTGGTTACTTAAACATTTATCATAAAAGGACTCGTTGATCAAAATCCTCTGATTTTTCCTTCGCGCTCTCAATCTAAAGTAATTTGATTTGATTTAATTTGATCTAACTGCTTAACATTCTACAAGACTACATTGTAGAAAACCTACGAAAAACGAGGATATCAGTATTTCTTTCACCACAACAAATACTGCTGATAACCTTCTTGATTCTGTCATCGCCATTTCGGATGGACAGTCTGATCCAAGTGTACGACGAGTTAGTTTAAATGGTGAACAAGTCAACAGCGGAGTTGTCATTGTATTCCCAAAGGCCTTAGTAACTCTGTAAGTGTAAATACGAGGGGCATTCAATGAATAATGTCACTAATCAGATTCCATAAAATACAGGGTTCAATTGACCTTTGAATTTCTTTTCACGCATGATTTGGTTCATATTCTATTTATGGCCGTTTATCTTACCACGTTTCATCATCAAATACTCCTTTGAGAAACTGATATATAATTCCTACTCGAGACACTGTACGAAAATATGACTGGTAAGTTATCATCCAATAAGGCTGAAATTAGAGGCTACATAAAAGCATGCGTCAGACTAGGTAAAGACTCGAAAGAAATTTTCAAAGAACTGTGTGATGTGTATGGAAACAATTGTATGTCATTGAGACAAGTTTACAGGTGGGTCAGCAAATTCAAAAATGGCCAAACAGACCTTAAGGATAAGCAACGTCCTGGAGCACCTCGTATTGCCCCAACGGATACAATACTTGCAAAAATAACCGATATCATTACTAATGATAGTCGACCATTAATAAAATAGCAAATTTAGTAGTCATTTCATCGGGGACAGTATTTAAAATTTTAAAGAAACACCTTGACCTCCGAAAGGTTAATGCAAGATGGATATCTCATCTATTAACAGAAAAACAAAAACGATTGCGGATTGAAATATGAAGATAACTACTTAAAATCTACAAAAATTGCAATGGACGACGTCTATCGGAAATTGTTACATGTGTTGAAACATGGATGCATTATTTTGAACCTCATAGGAAAATTGATAACAAGATGTGGTTGACTAAAAAGGCAAAACACCCTGTTATAGCAAAACGATGTCAAAGTACAAAGGAAGTATTATACGCAATTTTCTTTAATAGTGAAGGCCCTGTAGTTCAAGTTGCTATTCCAAAAGGTCGATCAATCACCAGAAATGTATACAAAAATGATGTGCTGAATGTTAAGAAACATTACCAAATTAAAGGAAGATACCAAAAACTGGGATTTGTAACAGTTGACTTCTTCATGACAACGCCCCAGCACATAAATCCCAAATTGTGAGATCATTTTTGGAAAAAGAAAAGGTTCATGTTTTGCCCCATCCTCCCTATTCACTTGACTTGTCTCCCTGTGACTTTTTTCTTTTTCCTAAATTAAAAAAAACACTTGTCAGAAAGAAGATATGCTTCAGGGAATGCTGTGGGCTCTGCCATTTATTCATACATGAATACCACTCCAAAAAAAACATTATAGGAATGCATTCAAAGCTTGGATAAATCGGTTGAAAGTATGTGTGTCTGTTAAAGGAGAATATTTTGAAGGTAACCATTTAAAAAATAACCAAAAATATCTTATTTTGTTATTTTATTCATACAACAGAAAAGCAAACGATCTTTTTTCACTTACATATAGCATATCATTAACGTAAAATCCAAAAACAAATAACTAGTTAAAAACTCCTATATTGTAAGGTATTCTATATTTTATTCTAGCCTGTCAACGATGAAGGGAAATCAAAAGTCATAATGTCTTTTGGATTCAGTTTCCTCGGAATAATGATCCTAGTTATCTTCGTTCTCATGGTCTACAACATAAAAATGGAATCAATTTACAAATATTACGCAGAGTTTAAAAGCTATCTCACTCTAGTAAATAAATGTGAAAAAGCTATGGTTAACAAGAATATTCTGGAATATTATGGTCATGTCACAGATGAACTTAAAAAAACAAAGAACAATGTGAAAATTTATTTCCTACCTGAAAAAGAGTCCTTTACGCCACACCCAGGGAAGGAGTAAATAGACTGACTAGATGATAGGGGCTGGTTTACAAATTTGACCAATCTTGCGTATACAAATGAAGGAACAACAACAATAAACGTACTCAATGTTTTATGAAAATTAAACTGTAAATAAAGATGAAATGTTATATAAACGTCCTAATCAAAACTCGCAGTAAGAACGTTATCAAATCATAAGGGGTTTCGGTAATCTTCAATACCTTTAGCACAATCTAAAAAAATTTTATTTTATAAAATTCATAAAAATGATGTTTATTGATATGACATACAATAGCTATGATTGTGTTGACAATGAAAAAAATTGAAATGATTTAAAAGTGTTGTTTTTTGTTTCTGTGGTGCATAAAATATACATGAAAATACATAATGTATTATGAATAAAGGATATGAATGTAAAATTGTTACCGAACTTTATAATTGAATTGAATGATATTTGAAGAGTGAAATATTGAAACTTTTACACCTTGGCCGATTGATCATATATATTCCAGTTGGTGATATAAACGCTGACATAAATGAATAAATACGCGTTATTCCCCGCCCCCTTTCGTCTAGGTACAACTACTGTTGTTTAGTTTTTAAGTTCTATTTTTACGCTTAACGCTACAAACCTGATATTTTAGGACAAGAGCACTACTCATGCTAAATCGCATTCATATATTTCATTCAACCGAACACGTTATATTGATTAAAGATTTGTAGAGTCATTGGACTGAGAGGGATTATATAATAAAATATAGATTTCAACAGACTGAAATTCAGGAACAATATTTCAAAATCCTCATTACAGAACATTTCGCTGTGTTTTACTGTCATATCGGTCCACGTGCTCAAACGCATCTTGTAGTGGATCGTGCAATGAAATCATGGACTTTAGAAAACGACATATTTAGTTTGAGAAATTAAACTTTCATTTTTAATCTTTTCAATATCCAGTCTTACGACATTCCTGTTCTTATGCATCAGCTTACCAAATTCAGGTTATTTGAAAATTTAAGAGCAATATATCAGGGTTTATTGACACTTTGAAAATTTCCAAGAAAACTTTTAGTAAATCAGATACTGAAAACTTTTAACAAGAAACTCTTGTGAAAACTTTTTCTTGAAAGCAGTATGTGGCGTTCAATGCTTTAGCTGATGTTAGGGCTTTCAAAGATTTTTTGAAGCAAAGTTACTTCCCTTGTGTGGCATTGCTGATGTTTTCTCATATTGCTAACCATAGGATTTTTAAACCGTCACGTGAAGAAGAAACTGCTCAACAACCACGTTTGTTCTTTAAACTTCAATATGCCAACAAAGGCATTGACGCAGTAAATACTAGCTATATCCTTAATCACAAAAAGGTTCAGTCTTGTATTCCACCATATTTTAAGTTAAAGTCTACTCCTTGTATTTCGTACAATTATACATGGACCATTGTATCCAAACATTTAATTACAAAAAACTCTAGAATGCCTCGACATCGATCATCTGAAAGGTAGTCCTCCAACGTGTTCTTGTTCTTCTTCACCCTTTAACAATAGTCCTGCTGGACATGTCATTACTGGTGACGTAAATATAGTAAATAATGATGACCTTAAATCACTTATTCTTAACGGTTCAAAATTTAGGGAACTCCGATCTTTCCACTGGCATTCTAATTTCATACATATTATGAATTATGTAGAGGAATACGCCAGACGATGGGCCAAACACGAAAAAAAAGACATTGACACGTTGTCCGAATGGACAAGAAGTGTCCGATTCATTTTAAAATCTCGCATTAAGCGATTTAAAGGCAGTATGAAAACTATCTATCCTTTTATATTTGAAAATTAGAATTTAGAAGTGAAAAAAAAGAACTAGGTAGATTACACGATCAATTTATACTGGTCCCTGCCTACAAAGCAGGAAACGACGATGTCTTTGTAAGACACATTATATAAATTGTATATTAGAAGAACTTGGATTTAATTCCACAAGTGGCAATCCACCTTATACTCATAGCTCTTTTTCTAAGGAAGAACTTTTTCAAAATCATATGTCAGTCTTGAATATTTTCAATATTCCCAACAACCAAAATCAATTTGAATTACCTTACCTATATCGGATACCTAAACTTCATAAAAATCCTTACGTACAAAGATAAATAGCGGGTTCCAGTAAATGTTTTACGAAGCCCTTTTCTTTACTCCTAACCAAAATAATAACAACAGTAAAGGAGAAACTTCAAGAGTACTGTGCAACGGTATATTCAAGAAGCGGTGTAAATCAGATGTGGATACTTAAGAAACCCAAGGAACTTTTAGAAAATTTGAAATCCCAAAATTTTACCAATATCAATAGCATCAAAACTTATGACCTCTACACTTTATACAACCACCCCCAACGATAAATTAAAGTTCAGGATTTTTTAAATAATTGATTGCTGCTATTTTGATAAAAATGGATCACCTAAATCTACTTACCTTGTCATCGGTCATTTACAAAACTATTTTGTTAAAAACCATTCGGATTGTGCACAAAAGTACTCTGAAGTGGATATTAAAAAGATGCTTGAGTTTCTGATAGACAACATTTATGTAGTTTTTCGAAATCAGGTCTTCCAACAATCCGTTGGAATTCCCATGGGTACCAATTGCGCCCCATTATTAGCAGACCTATTTTTATGTTCATATGAAGCAGAATTTATTCAAAAACTTATACGTGAAAAAAATAAAACACTCGCTGTGGCCTTCAACTCAACATTCAGGTATATCGACGACGTATTATCAATTAACAATTGTTACTTACGTCTCGATATATCCCAGTGAACTTGAAATAAAAGGTACCACAGAGTCTTCGACATCTGTTTCATATTTGGATATTTTACTAGAGAGGGACATTGATGGTAACTTAAAAATAAAACTTTATGATAAACGTGATGACTTCAATTTTTTTATAGTCAACTTTCCTTACTTATGTAGTAATATACCTTCATCACCTGCATATGGAGTTTTTGTTTCTCAGGTAATTCGATACGCAAGGGCATGCTCTACGTATGAACAGTTTCAAAGGCGAGGCAAGCTACTGACAAACAAGTTGAAAAATCAGGACTACGAACAGTCTTGATTGAGGTCATCTTTTCGTAAGTTCGATAAAACGACCTTGTAAGCAAATACAATCTTCCACTGGGTCGCATGCTGATTGACGATTTTCATGCTATATGTTTAACCCTAATTAATCACCAAATTGTCTACGGATTTTTCTGTTTTCCGATTGCGACGGGGAGCACACGGCCGGTGTGACCGGTCAGCAGAGGATGCTCACTCCTCCATGGCAGTGATCCTACCTCTAATGTTTTAGTGATCCGTGTTTGCTCTGCTCCTGTTTTGTATTTTTGCTTTGGACTTTTGATTTTAAACACTATTCGTTATCACCACATATCATATTTGACTATTATGTCATTAAATCTTCCCTAGAGCCACTTGTAAAAGCAAAAGCTATTTCAACTGTCACATCTAAAAAAAAAAACTAATTGAAAACGTTTTGGCTTGCCCAGATTACAAATTATGCATAAGAGAGATCCTGATAATGGTATTCGAAACGTTTTTAGTTAACCTGTCTGTGGATATTTATACAAGCCAAGGATTTCTGTACAAATGTCATTATCAAAATCATAGATTACCTAAATAAATGTTAATTCTGTGTTATTTCATCACACCCAGGCTCATTACATTACTACAGTATGTTTATATTGTGTGATCATATAAAATTTTGGACTGATTCAGCATACTCCATTTATTGCATTTATTAATGTTGACTTACAGTACTCTAGCTTTGGTACATGTTTATAAATGATATTAAACCTTTTTTTATCATAATTCATTATTGATCTTAGAATTTATGTAAAATATTTATCACCTTTTGTCATTTATAACTTATGATGTGTATGTTATCGTTTTTCACTTTATTCACTGACATGGGGTGAGTGTGCATTTGATTTCCTAACATGTAAAATGAGCGTATGCTTATTTTGTGTTTAATATATCCCTCATATATCAATGTTGATAAATCAAGAACAAACATATGATATACATGGCAATTTTTTAATTTGAATCTAAATATCAATTTTTGGATAAAAATACATCTTCTATTTTTTATTCAATTGTGACTTTATTAGTTCAATATTTTCCTTATCTTGTCTTATTTGTTGTACTTTCTATGTTTTTATGATGAATGTTTCTGTGGAGTCTAGTTGAAATATGTAACTTATCATCAGAAATTATTTTCTAATTGTATGAAATACATGTTTACTTAGATAGAGCCGTGGTTTTTTTTAAGAGTCGCGATACATGTCTATATGGAGCAATATCTAAGTAAAATGAAAGATGACTGCAGTGTTATTTTGCTTCTTTTACAAATAATGATTATAAATCACATGAGAAACAATACTGTTATCCCATTAAATCTGTGAGTAGGGACCTACCTTAACTTCATTGTGTAAACGTAAGCGTGAACGTAGATGTAGTCGTAAATTGCGACGATTTCAAAAAGTCGCGGATGGGTATACCGTGGAATCATTATTGTTCGTGGGGGACCAATGTTCGTGGATTTCGTGGGTAAACCTTGCCCAGGAATTTGCATCCCCTCGAACGTCTATATAAGCATTTATTTGATATTTATTAAAATTTCCCGAACTTGCTACCAACGAAATTACGTCCCCATGAGCAAGGAAAATTTCGGCTGCCCACGAACATTGACCGCCACGAAAATATATTTTATTCCACAGTATTAGAAGTAAATAATGTAAACTGTAAGTTAACGTCTACGTCTTCGGCAACAATTACAATCTTCAGAAAAACTCGACAAGGGCAAGTCAGTAGTGTGGTCTATGAAAGTGCTTGAACAGAAAGTACTTCTGAAACATTTTTGATGTCACTGAAAAGCTTGTCAACGGAAGCGGATCACCTCTGCGGAAACTTTTTAACGATCTGCAATGCCGGAGGAAACGAATGCAACACAATGAAGCACAGAGAGGCACAACAACTTCCATACTATGTTATACATGCACGTGCCTCACGTAATGAATCCTACCATTAGTAGTTTAATGTCAGTATTATTTTCTGATTGAAACATTGCTGTTAGCTGCGATAATAGCCATGACCTAATTAACAGTGAAAAAAAATAAGTCAATCTTGTTTTAAGTATATACGTTGATATTTTTCTATAAAATAGGGAAGTAAGAAATCTTTGCAAAGTTGAAATATAGATTTTTAAGTGCTTGAATAACTCTACAGTATACCTCGTTTACGTCACTGTGTTGATAACTTCAACCTCTTTTTCAATTGATGAAAAAAACTGCTCTAAGATAAGACGACATGTGTTTGTTATTCGTTCGCTCGAAAAAGAACTAGCCATGTCAATTTGTTTCTTAACCAGTTGTCTCTTCGTTATTTCTTCGTCTAGTTTTCCAGCAAATGACTTTTTAAAGGACACTGGAACTAAGTCACACAGTGCCATTACATTGGAGGCCATTCACATAGCAACTGCAACCTTTCTGGACAGAATGCAGCTTGTCAATGATACAAGGAAATCGCCAGGCCTGAAAATATTTGAATATTTTGGCACAGGTAAGACACTAGAATATGATTATTTTTTCCCGCATTATCTGTCAGTCTAAATTGTAATAATGAAATGAGAATCTTGTCAATATTGAAATGAATTAAAAACATAACGTGATGATTGAAAAAAGGAACCTAAAGCTTGTGGTATTGAAAATGTTTCGTTTATTTTAAGATTGTAACGGACTGTGTTAGTCGTTTCAATTTTTTAATTGGTTTGTTCTACAGGCATTCTTTCCAATGTTACAATTTCCGGAGTTCAAATTTAAAGCAATTAACATGGCTCCGTCTGTTGACAGTTTGCACCAAGTTTGAACTATGTGGGTTATATAAATTGCTGGTATAAGAAGCATGGTCTTTTGTAATTACTGCATGATTCAGAATAGAACAGAGATAACCAATATGGTATCTTGTGTTACAAAAATATCACGAGACAGAATTCAAGAAAAATCATTGAAAATTAAGATAAAAAAATTTTGATATGTAATGATAATGCATGATTATGAATCATAAACAAGAGACAGTCTGAAGGACTTTGCATCAGCACTTGTGTATTGAAGACTGAAATTTGTTAGAGCTTTTCTTTACGTCAGACATTAAGGAGATAAAACACATAGTTTTTTCTAAATGTTGATGTTGCATATAAATTCTCTGGGTTTGTTACAAATTTATTTTTTGTTGCTCGTGAGTAAAGCATGTGCAGTGAGTTTTACGGTCATGGTCGCTTATCTTTGAAACAAAATCCTTGATTTAGGGAGTCTCGGGGGAGAATGTTTTAAACATACAATTTCCTTTAATTTTTTTCCAGTAAACGGTCAACTTATGAGTAAACTATGTGCAAAATATTAAGTAATTTGACCGGATAGTTTATCAGTTTACCGCAATCAAATGTTGGTCATATGTCCGAATCACCCCCGACATTTTATATAAAATTATATAGAAAAAAGGGTTTATCATTTTCTATATAATTTGTAAAAATTTACAAACATTTGAATTTATCTTAATTTTCAGCGATGGAAGGTTTACGTATAAGTAAACGTTTTGCCAAATTAAAACGAAATTGACGGGATGATTTTGATGCTACCCGCCCTCATAGTTTGGTCCTATAAATGTGTCTTGCCAGCCATTTTATATATAGAATTGTATAGAATAAAAGGATGTTTACGAACCAAATCTAGTTTTATTTGTAATGGATAAAAAAAATACCTTTCCATTCACACAGAACATGAAAGGATTTATTTTTGTCAATTGTTACGTCAAAGTCTCAACTGACGTCACTGTAAGACGTTGACTCCGACGTGGATAACGTTGATTTTGAAGAAGCGGCAAAATGATTAAAATACTTCTGAACATTATTATTCATTTCACTAAAAATATTAATAATAAAAATAATAAAATAGAAGTATTTTTTTTTTTACTAAAATTGTTACATGATAACCTGTATATTTGAACATTTTACTCTGCATTTTCGTTTTACGACAGTAATGCGCAATACCCTGCGCAGAGGGCACAATATTTTAAACCCACGACCGACCATAAATATATTTAACTCACTTTGCCCCGTTTGGCTCACTATTCACCAAAGAAAGCCAAAGGGTAAATTGTAAGTCAAAATCCAATGTCAAAGCATATTTACTATAGGTACGTGTGTAATGTCCTGAACATATTTTGTTAGCTATCTTCATTTTTGTCCTTTTCTCCTTCGTGACATTTGCCTGTTTATCACACATTTCCTTAAACAGCTTTTCTTCAAAGAAACTGTTCAATACAGTTTTATGTAAACATACACATATGTATTGGTAACAGCAATCCAACATCATACTTACAGTTATATATAAACTTGACCTTCTATATGATCCCGAATCTTTTCTTATTAAATTGTACTATTCATTTAATTGAATTTATTTAAGCCTATTCGCAAATAAATTTCTATGAGGATTTTTCAAGTATAATCATTTTTCACATATTTCCACTGATTACAAGACATTAAAAGATATAAATTTGCTTTAAACAAAATTGTTTGACAAAAACTAAATCCAGTAAAATCAGTATGATATTCACCGCAAATAAATTATGCATCAGTCAATATATTAGTCAGAGAAAGAATCAATGCCACTGTACATTGTACTTGTACATGTTTTATGTTTTAGATCAAGAATCTCAACAACAATTTACGAAGATTATTCACGAAATAAGCGGATACGAAAGCATATTTCAAAGAGACAAAACAGATGAATCATGCTATATGGTCAATGGAGATCAAATTCAAATGGGTATATAGCTTTCTAATACATGTACAAATATTTCAGTACTTTACTTACAAAATGTGAAAATGTTAAATGTTGTTGAATGGTAAACGAAATATGAATTCTACGACCACAATTTGGTCGACTGCTATTGTTGTGATTTCTTTTCTTTACAGCTCACTTCTTAATTAGGAACATAAGAAGAAAGATAAAGGATTTATCACGCAACCAAATGATAGTGAAATCCAATATCTCCTTAATTCGAGAACAATTAGCCACCATTTTGTATATTCTACAGGAATTTTACATCAATACAAACTGGATTGAACTGTATGGAAACATAATCTACAAAGATTTTGGTAAAAATGATAAAAATATGACTTTAAATATTCAATGTCAATGCAAATTTATGTTCTCTGAAGCATAAGTTACTTTGTTATTTAAATTCGCCAAGATAAGAAATTCCTGACATAGCCCGGCCGTAAGTTATCAAATACTAGTTGCATTTTTAATTAGAGTCTAGATTGGTGGGGGTTTTTTTCAAAGAATTATCACAATATCAAAATTCTACATTATTGTTTTTGGGCATACTACATCTTTTCTTTTTCTTTTCTCTAAGAGAATATCTGTAGAATAATATTGGTAGAAATCTTCGTACTCTTTTAGAACTTACATTTTTAGCTTTCAATCTTTGATTGGCAGTGATTTTTTATCGCTCATTTCAACAGATGGAGGATTTCAATATATTTGGACCCCTTTTGATTTTTTATTATTATACCTCTACCTATTCCGAATAAATACATGAATATTCATAACCGTATGATTTAAACGTCCTTTTTGATTGGCTATTAATACTTATTCATCTTTATCGTATAACATAACTTGCCTACGTCACAATACGACGCGCGTGCAATTTAATTTTATTTATTTTGACGTTATAATTTGTTGCATACACGAAGAATTATATGATTTTGAACTTTTTCTGATGAATTGTTTGTATCGGTATAATAAAACAGTTAAAGTACACCTTTAAGGGAGTTAGCAAGATTCCAGTTCCAACCCAAGCATGGTTATTTCCCTCGACTTCGCCTCGGGAAATAGACTTGCTTTCAGGGAACTAGAATCTTGCTGTCTCCCTCAATGGTATACTTTGATTGTATACTAATTTAAAATGAATATGTTACGAGCCCAAGGAGCAAACGAAGTAGCCCTCTTGTAGTTTTTTGTTCATAACAAGAGGAACATATAAACATTTTATATTCGTGTCAAGTGAAATCGACAGTTTTTAAAGAGCTGTTCATAAACTGTACAATGTAAAGTGCGTTCAAAATTTGTTTTTTTTATATTGTTATGATCATCGTACTATACATGAAAAATGATATAATTTACGAGTTTACAGGACGTTTTCAGCATGTTTCATACGATTGATCATTGTCGTTGTATTTACAGGACAAGACAATGTTAGCATGGTTCCAGTTGCTGACCTGAAAGAAAATACGTGCATTAACTGTAGATATGTGAATAGGTAATATTTTCAACTATAATAAAGATAACTTTTGCAATGTCTGGCTAGCAAGATGTGAGAAGGAGTTCCATTGCAATTTGTTGGAAACAAAGAAATGCATGTTTAATACATGTATCTAGGTTGTGGATCGTAAATACTGGTACATCTTTGTCAGCATTAGATGATTATATTGATAAATAAATCGATTGAAAACAAATAATGTTTCAATAGTGATTGGGACACAGCATATTTATACTGCTTCATGAGAGTAATGCGTCAATATAACTTTTTTCTTCATTTTTTTTACAGAATAAAACAATGTGAAAAGAATACTATTGGTTTCAACTTTAATAGTGACTACAGATCGGTGCAAAACGTGGCGAAATCCAGTGAGTTTACATTTTAAGCTAATTGCTAAAATTGCAGATATTTTCGTACTATTAAGAAAGGAGTCTTCTCTGGTTTTCGACTTGTCAAAAGTAAATTTGATTAAATGTTTATTAAATCAAGATAAAAAGAAATTAAAATGTCATATTTTTCTTTCTTTTTACTATAATACAACTTAGCGTAGAAATAGTAATCAAAGTTTAGAATCTAAGAAGGACTATATTTTTGGCGGAACATTGGCGTAGGAATATATCACATGTATTTGCAATTCAGAATTGCTGTAGATTTTTATTTATGTAGAGTTTATTTAGCATTTTAAAAACAATAACATTAATAAGAGATTTTTAAAACTAATTTGAACTAATGATAAGATACTTGGGTTTCCGAATATGTTTCTAAAGTATGACTTGCCTATTAAAATTAAATTTTTATTAGCTTTTTAAGCGCTCATTCTTTTAAAAGATTTGTGTGAAAAAAATCACTAAGATTTTCTCTCTTATTAAATGGTCAATATATATTATAGTTTTTCTGACAATTTATATTTTTATGCAAAGTCTTCATAATATGAAAAACATCAGAAATATCTTGATATTGGAAGCATAGAAAAATAATCAAAATATATTCAAAATTTCAGCAAATAAGAGGAAATGCAGGCTAAGCAATGTCAATTTTAGTTTGCATATTTATTTCAATTTAGTAGTATAAGCCAATAGACAATCTGATATCCTATCATTTCATTGAAAAATAGAAACTTCGCATCTTCAGCAGATGTCTACATAACTACAGATAACTACATGTATTTTTATCATCCTTTAAGTTGAGAAAAAAGGTAGTGACCTTGACCCGACCATGATGCGAAAATAAGAGGGTCAAATCTGATTAAACTGATACAATCATTTGGTTATATGATCTGTTTGACTGTGTAAACATTTCAAGAATTTCTTGATATAAGATGTATATCTGATAACGGAAAGACTCCTTCCTTAAAATATGCATTGACAATTGACCCATTGGCTAAAGTGTTTAAATGTGAACAAGTCTTGTTCGTAGATACATGTATTATTTAAAAAAAAACAAAAACTTTTAGGGTTAATTTAGGGTTAATGTGTTGGTTGGACATCGAATCCAGTAATTAATTTTGTTTATTGAAAACCAAATGAATGGTGCTTTAATTATCATAGTTAATAGCCTCAGTGGTGAAAGTGGTAAATACAATCATGGAACACGAGATGATGCTAGTGGAAGTTTGACGGCTATTGGTGGTACCTATAAAGGAAACTCTAACCAAAACGAGGCTCCTCACAGCCATCTTCACATTGCCGCAGCAGAAGCAGCAGTTAAAGCTACGGAGTACTACTTAGTTAATGAAGGTTAAATTGCATAAACAAATGATATCAATGTCACCTTAATCATCCTTTTTAGGCATACACATTGTACCATAAATTGAGATTTGTTAAATATCAACTGTTATGACATCATGCATTCGATTTAATACATGATTGTAAAGACTGAAAAATAAACTCAAATTCCGATGAAAATGATCTTAAAATATACACCACGAGCAATGCTACCTGCTGGAATCAAACATGCAAGCATGGCAATTTTAATCTTTTAATTCCAATGTCATGTTAAAATTTATTTTGAGTTTAGATAGAGGACTTCTGAAACTAGTAGGTCCAGATGTTTTCCGGGATATTTTTGGCATTCACTCAAGAGAAGAAATAGTGAAGACGTCTCTTACTTTTGTTATTGCCGTCAGTGGCTCCATGAGTGACGACATTGCAAAGGTCAAAATTGCTACTAAGAATATATTAAATGAGGTCAAAGACTCCGATTTTTTACCAAGAAAATACGTTTTGGTTACATTCTTAGACCAAGGTTGGTATTTATTCCCCATAAGCATTCTTTCTCATATTTGGAGTATAGTAGTCTCATATAACTCTAGTAATTTTTGCATTTACTACCACCCATGTATTTCAAAATTTAAAACAAAACATAACTTTTCACTAAAACAGTATACTTATAATTAATTACAAATGTCCGACAGCAAATTTGACGACCATGAAAAGCACAACTGACTTCCAGCTTATGTTAACATGGCTTGATGAGATCACTGTGAGTGAAGGAGAAGGCTGTGCAGAATATGCCATGACAGGACTACTAAAGGGTAAATTTAAAATTGAATCATGAAAATGAATAATCTCGCATTATCAAGTTGATAATCTAGTATTGTAAGTAACATGGATATTTGGTTATTTGCAGGCATAGAAATGTCTAACAACAATTCCAACATTTACTTCGTTACTGATGCTGACGCCAAAGATGTTAACTTGAAGCAAGATGTTATTAAAGGACTGAAGGCCAAAAGTTTAAAACTTATAGCCATTCTTACTGACAATCGTTCTCGGAGAAGGAAAAGGGGTGCCGGTGGTAAGAAAACTGGTATTCTATATAAGTTTAATTTTTTATGTCAACATATAATTACATTTTTACAAAATTTAATTTTACTCAAGAAAATACCAATTATTTTTTATCTCATTTTCAACGATAGAATTGTGATTTACCTATTGATATGAGTAACAATAGAAATTAAGAGATAATTTAGTGGTATTGTCGGAAATGAAAGGGGAATAATGTGCATTTATGAATTTATATCAGATTAAAGACAAACGATTTCACATTAACGTAGTGGTTTATGTTTTTTTTTATATCATTATGACATTGTTTAAAAAAATCATGTAAGCAACAATTTTTGCAACTGTAAAAATATTTTCCAGCATTTCTATCAATTATTGATTTGTCACAATATACACACAATTTCAATTTTATAATCCAGGACAATATTACCTGCCTACATTGGTAAACCGTGATGATGCTTTTCAGTTTCACCGAGTGAGAAGGTCGAGTATAAGTGTTTTCGAAGCGATTGCAAATGCAACAGGTGGGAAGGTCTATGAAACGACAACCGCGAAAGTTGGGAAAATTGTTGAGAAAGAAATAAAGGTACACATATGGACTTAATTCCACATTTGATAAAGAAGTTAATTTATCACATGCAATGTTTTATTTTATTATATACAAGGAAACTGTATTTACAATATTCAAAAACCAGACAATTGTTTGATTTATGTTTAAGGAAACATTTCCATCCTCCAACGCTTTTGTCACGTGGTTTGAGATACCACCCATGTCCACACACGACGACACAGTCTCCATACCAGTAGATAACTACATTAAGACTCTGAAGATAATGGTTCAAAATGTCACCTCGCTGTCTGAGTTTGTGTTTTATTATCCAAATGGTAATGTTTTTCTTAAAGTAATTTTATATTTAGCTAAATAAACTACATCCATCTGCTCAATCGAACATTATAATTTCAGGCACGGATGTTTCGTTTTCGCTAACAAATGAAAAAAGTGATCTATCAAACAATGTTTTGACGATATCAGTGAAGGTGGGTACATTGTTTGGTGTACTGTTCCTACAGGTAGTCAACATTACGTTTTTATGTCTACTCAGTACTCCGCATTAAGAATAATAATTGTCTGTGTGTTTGTGAGTAACATAAGCAAACATGTACTTGATAGTAGAACACACATACACAAACTTTCTCTGTCGGCATCCCTGTTGTATGAATGCATAAACCAGTTTAAACCAGTTTAATACATTTGTATACTTTCACAATTATCTATCGAAAGAATCCTCAACCTGGACCCTGGAAACTTCAGAAAAAATCATCTTACTCCTGGGTCATAAACGTTACAGCTCAAACTGCATTGGGTTTCACAGCGAATATTTTAGAAACTAGCACGGATGGTAATTCCTATCAACTATCAGGAAATCCGATTAAAGGTATATTGTTTCACCTTTTTCATCCTTTTCCTAATTTGTTCAATATTATCCATTTCATTATCAATCTTTTGGCTTCAGGCAATAATTATTCCGTTGCTGTTGATATTGAAAACCTGGGCACGAATTCCACATGTACAAGTGTGGCTCTTTTGGATGACAGCGGGAATGACGTTACAGAAATTTTTGTTACTAGAGTGTATCTAATGGAGATTGCTCGCTATATTGGGGAGTTAACTTCATATAATAGGGTAAATGCTACCATGACACAAACGTTACTCATTCTTTTGATCAAGGATGTCTGACTCTGTTTTTTAACAAAAAATGGCGTCAGATAGATCTCTGATGAGATGTAATTGACCTGAAAATTACAAATAAACTTAGAAATACTACATTATAAAACATTATAGAACAATCACCATTTTGTGAAAATCTGACTATATTTAAAACGTTGGAATAGGCTTTTCAAATTAACGTTTTTTAAATAATTTTGTAATTTGAACTGTATTTACATTATCATTTGCATTTGTAGTCAAGCTATGTGCAAATACGAGGAACGGATGATCAAGGGAACCTTTTTTTGCGGACAAGACCTTTATTTGTTATGCCCGTCTCCGTCAATCTTCGTATATCTCCTCTTCTTAGTAAGTTCTAGAGCAAAGAAGATAGGTATTCTTATACTTATCTAAAGTCTTATTCATTTTGTTGGATAAATGACATCCTTTTTATAATTCTGCATGAATTACTTTTAGGAGATTTGCGACTTCATGAGGCTAGCAACATAACTTTCTCCCTAACAAACACCGGTGAAAGCCTTCTTGATTTCGTCATCACGATAGCTGATGGCAATTCCGACGTCAGTGTTCAACGAGGGAGTTTAGACGGCGGAAATGTTTATGATGGTATAGTCACGATAACCCCGACATCCTTACAAACTTTGTAAGATCATAAATTTATTTTTAACTAAACTTTTGCTTATATATTATAAATCAAGTGCGTACACAGTGATTTTTTTATTTTTATTATTTTTTTGTTGTATGTCCAGTAAATTTTACTGGTCGTTTATATTAATTTTTTTACCTGATACAGCAAGTGAGTCATAACAGTCGCACAATGGTATTTTGCTACAATTTTTTTTGTCGGAGATTCTGTCTGTATACTGACTTTAAACGTAAATATTAATATACTGATATACTAATCTATCAATTACAGAACAATAAACTTTTTGGTTACTCTTGAAAACTACACAGGCATTATTCAAACAGAGAAAAGACGATATTTTGTGAGTTTATCATCAACCCTATTACATTTATAGATATTTTAAACTTCAGAAATACCAACAAAACGCTTTTAATGACGCAATAATTAATTAACTCTTCTTTTTCACCAAATAACCAAATTTTTTCTCTAGGGTATGTGTTATAACTTTTTTTCAAAAGGTTATGGACTCGAGAACTGCACGCTGCATATTCACTGAATACCCAAGGATATGTCCAAAGGAGTCTCGTAATACAGGAAACTGTACTTCCTATAACTGGAACGGATCGGTACAAGTTTCCTCAGCAACCATCAGGGAATCAGTCATTAGAGTATCTACCGACGAAGTCATTCTAGATCACATGAATTTAACAGACTCAAACTTCTCTGTACCTATATTGATAAGGTAAACTGTTTGGCTTTTACATAATGAAAGTACTCTATGTGAAATGATATTATTGTTTTAAACTTTTGAGCAAGGCTGACTAAACAAATAAATGACTTGATGTTGAAAACGAAGCTACAAAAACTGTGGATTGATGCCTATTTTACAATCATTCTTTCATAAGTCATTGTTCTATTCAAACTGTTGTTTTATCAAATTAAAAACAATGTGAATTGTTACCTCCTTTACCATCATTTTTTCAGTGGCCATTGCTGTATTCAAACTGTTGTTTTATCCATTATCGATAAGGATGGGTTTTTCGACCAATGCAGCTTCATACTCTCTAAACAACCACTGACCATTGTCCAAAACCCAACCACAACAGAGGAACTGACAACGCTCCAAGAAATCACACCATCACGCGTAAGAGCAACATTAGATATTTATATCATGAATATTTAAGTACTATATTTTATTTTTTATTTCTTTATTAAAGTACATGTAGCAACACTAGCTAAACAGGCAACTTTATTTGTCAAAACCATTTTTAGGACACCTGAGTCAATCAGGTGACCTATTCTAATAGGTCTTCGTCTGTAGTCGTGCGTCGTGTTGTATGCGTCGTCTGTCGTGCGTTGTGCGTGAACAATTTTACTTTTGAACTTCTTCTTGAAAACTACACTGCCAATTGTTACCATTTTTGGTTTGAAGCATCTCTATCGTAAGAGGAATCTAAATTGTGAAATTCATGGCTCTACCACCCCCGAGGCGCCACAAGCAGGGCCAAATATGCAAAAAAAAAAGCCAAATTTTCAAAAATCTTCTTCTTTACTCCCACACTTGTGAGGAAAAACCTGAATGCATGGTTATGATATGATTTCGATGAAGCCCTTTACCAAAATTGTGAAATTGATGGCCCCTGGGTCAAGGGTCCAGGCTCTAGGGTGAGGTCAATTTGGCCATGAAGTAAAAATGTATAAAATCTTAGAAAATCTTCTTCCTTACTCCCATATATATTTGTTTAAAACTAAACGCATGGTTATGTCCATGGAGTCTTCTACCTTAATTGTGAAATTCATGACCCCTGGAACAGGGGTTTAGGCCCTAGGGCGGGCCCAATATAGCCATATAGTGAAAATGTTAAAAAAAATCTTCTTTACCCCCACACATGTGCGAAAAAACTGAATGCATGGTTATGAGGTCCACGAACTCCTCAGCCTAAATTGTGAAATTCATGGCCCCTGGGTCAGGGGTTCAGGCCGTAAGGGGGGAGGGCAATGTAACCAAATTGTGTTAATGCATATAATGTTTAAAAATCTTCTCTAGTCTCACACTTCTGTAAGAAAAACTGACTTCATAATTATGTTAACCAGGAAGTCCTCTACTACAATTGTAAATTTCATGTCCCCTGGAGTATGGGTTATTACTCTAGGGTGGGACCAAGCCAAAATGGATGTATAGTATTAATGCATATTATGTTCAAAAATTATCTTCTCTACTCCCACACACCTTTAAGGAAACTGATTTCATAATTTTGTAGACCAGGAAGCTCTCTACCAAAATTGTAAATTTCATATCCCCCGAGGTAGGGGTTCTGACTCTAGGGCGGGGCTAAAATAGTCATATAGTGTTAATGCACTTAATGCTTAAAAATCGTCCTCTTTACTTCTGCTGATACGGAATAAAAACTGATTGCATATAAAGAAAGAAAAGAAATCCATCTATCAAAATTTTAAATTTCATGTCTCCCAATGTAAGGATTTGAATCTAAGGCGGGACCAAAATACTTCTAAGGGTAGGGGTTCTTCATGCAGGATGTGGCCAAACTGGTAATTTAGTGTTAATGTATATAAAATGTTTAGAAAACGTCTACTGACAGAGAATAAAAACTGACTGCATATTTGGGAAAAGACTACCAATTATTTTCCCATAGAACTTTATACAACCTTTATGCCCTCTTAGTACTTTACTAAAATTGTTTCAGTCAAACTTTGATATCATTTGAAATTTTCAATACAAGACCTTTCAGAAAATGACAAAAAAAATTATAGGGTCCCGTGGCGTTTATAGGTCAAATATGAAGTTGTTTACAACTTACAGCGACCGGCAGTAAATGTCAATCTACATAAAAAATTCAACCCCCACCCCTACAATTTTTCCTAGTCTTGTTATATTCTTTAAAATATTCCCCCATTCCATCATATACTTTAAAAACTGAGATATTTACTTCAAAATGAGAATTGTTACATACCTGAATTCAGTCAATCGTGTAACGCCTACCCATTCATTCCTGATGAAAATATCTGGGGATTTGGTACTCTCAATCCATTTAGAAAAAAAATATGAAGTTTCATCTTTAATAATATTTCATGTCACCTACATGTAAGGCAAGGGTTATGACTGGGAGGGCGGGGTATATATTTGTCTTGTTATTTTATTCTGCTCATGAATTTCATTGAAAGAAATGAGAAAGAATGAAGCTGTCTATCAAAATTAAGATACGTTGTATTGTGAAAGCATTTGGAAAGAGTTCAGGCAGTTAATCTTCCCTTGCTTCTTCATAATGGAGTTATCTTCCTTCGCTTGTTCATATTGAGTAATTAATCAGTAAATATAATGTAGTCAAGAAGTTATATGATCAAAAAAGTTATGCAAGTATTTTTATCATTGGAAACAATATCAGTTTTTGAACTTTTCGTACTTTTAGTAAAGTAATAATTGGCTAACCAAAATCACTGATAAGCACTTCATGTAAAAGGATTTTTGTATAAATGCCAGATGGTGATCCAATGTTAATGAAGTTCAAATATTCAAAAGCTGGAACAGAAGTGTATAACACGGAGTAGCTGGATTTTTGTTTTGTTTAAATGCCCACAAGGAGCTTCTGTCTGCCCCTTGGGATGTGGGATGGGAAGTTGTTTTAAATAAAACATGTATACTAGCAACCTTGTTTTAGTTTATCTATGAAAACATATAAACATAAAACCTATCTTGAAAGTTAACACATATTGGAAAAGTATTTTCTATCGGAGTCTTGCACCTTTTCAATATCAGGTCATGCACTCTATTATGATCTTTAGGTTTTTCGCTAAAATTATAGGTTTCATCGTCCTTTTTGAAAGATTTCATGCAGGGAGGTGGTCGTCATTACAATATTATAATTTAAATGCATATATGAGACTTCTCGACAAGTTTGTGTATGGGCTATGGTACTCATGTGTCCGCTAAGGCCTATTGGCCTCTTGTTAAAAATTATTATGATATCAAGAGTTGAAAATGACAATATATCTAGACAGCAAATACTTCAGCATTTCCAACTGTGGCATCATTAGTTTACTTCTAATTATAATTTACCATATTTTATTAGGCTTTGTATAGAAATTTGGCATATTATCTAATAATTTACATTCTTAACTTATTTTAGCCAGCTACCCAAGATGGAAAGTCAAAAGTTATTGGAATATCCATTGGACTTAGTGTTCTTGGAGTAATACTAATAGCTATCATTGTCTTAATAGTCCGGAATGTCAAAGTAAGGTTCCGCCGAAAAACTTCGGTAGAGTTATCAAACTACCGTTCTCTAGAAAGGAAAGATAAGGAAATTACGGAAGAACACGAAATACATTCTGAACATCAGAATTTGCTCAAGGCTGATGTTTTACCTGGAATCAAAGAAAATGTAGATAGGGACATTAGCATTTCAATGAAAGTCTTGGATTGCAGAAAGAAAGAACCACAAACACCTGATACACAAAATATTGCTGAGAGGTCTTCAGATAATGTAAACGAAGAAATCGACATCAGTAGCAAGGCTCAAAAGCTGGAGTCAGAAAATAAAGATCAAGAAAAATATTTTGAAACAAAAGTTGTGCCAGAGTCGTCAGTTTGCTCGAACTAACAAGTGGACAAGGAAAATGACATCTTAGTGATTTCTAGCGGACCCAGACACAAGGAGGGCCATGGAACTGGCATTCTATGAATCCGTTCCGTCTAGACCTCTGTTCTACTCTCAACCTTTTTCCTATGATTTGTCACACGTTCCTTGACCTAAATTTATAATAGTCGATGCTTTAATTATACATGTACATCAAACGTTATTATATGTATGTTGATGTTGTTTTATACGAAGAAATACAATCATGTATGTTTACAGAATCAAACATTTATGCAAGAAAATTAAAAGAATGAGAAAAAACGTAGTTTTTTGTACCTTTTCGACCCTCAGGAAGTTTGTCAACTTTACTTTCATGACCCTGACACAAATTCGGTGGGCATTTGGATCAAATGAATGTTATGAAAAAACTTCACATGTGTACGTACAAAGGAAGCAAGGAATTACAATAAATTGATAATGTTCATTTTCGGGGGCCATATTAGGCCCATATCATATGTAGTCCTTTTATTTCTTCATTTAAGTGTCAGTCAGACTATCTATTGAATACTTACAAATTCTGTAATTTCACATTTTCTGTTTAAAAGCCTCTTTCAAAGGAAGAATAGCGCACTGAGTGTACGATATGGTCTACAATATGACGCTTTCAACATTAAACAGTTTCGACATGTATATTTTAAAGTAGCAATACAGAAATGTAATTTACACAAGTACCTGGCTAAAAGAGTATAAATTGCAATGTTGAAATTGACATGTCGTACATGTATAAGGGATATATGACAAGTATTCCATTCAAAGGAATGATCGGCATGTGATATCAGCTTCATGTTAATGTAATGCGAAAGCATTATATGCAATACACATGATAAATAGGATATATCGCACCGTTTTGTTGATTATCGAAATAGCAAGGAATGAATAAACTTTACTCTTAGTAGGCGAAGTGTACTTCCGATTAAAATTCTTACGCATGTACAGAAAAACGTAATTTGATTCATTATGTAAGTGTATAAATATTTTAATCTCAAGGCAAACGCATAAGAATAATGGGTTTTATTTTTTTTTACATGAAGCTGTCACTGCATTGTAAACAAAGAACTGCGAGGCGCAAAGCGTGCGCAAATAGTAAAATTTGCCGGATGCAAAAAATATATTGATATGCATTAAAAAATTTAAAAAATACCAATTTGAGTATTTAGCTCACGTTTAAGGTAGCACACAACATATAAGACAAGTTTTCTATAATTATATTTTTTCTGAAAATTAATACAGTGTATTTTGTTCTTTGGAATAAAACCTGTAAAGATTTTTTTTCAAATTGAAAAACATGTGACCTCGCAATATTTGCCCACATCGCTTTAAACCATTTGAATTTCCTTTCAATGGAGCGTAAAATGTAAAATTCGTAGAAAGAGAAGACAATTACTCTGTTATTGCTGCTTTGGTGATTAGACTAGCTAAACTGGACAACACAAATGAAGAATGTTTTGAAAACATAATAATCTTTCGAATCTAATACCATAAAATATTGAAAACTTCTCTGAAATCTAGAAGAAAGTTTGCGCAAAAATCTAATTTCAGCGAATTTCTAGTAATTATCAACTAATAGTTTTCCTGGCCAATGTAATATTTTTAAATGATTTTACAATTTTATTAACTATTTGTTGAACTTTACATAATTTTCAAAAAAGCTTTGTCGAAACTTTTATATTGTAATTGAAAGTAAAAAGCCACTTAAGAAATAAACCGCAAGATAAAAAGTTCACCGGGATATGAACTTGGTTGGTCACGTGATCGAATCCTGTGAAGCCCGAAGTGCTTTACAGAAGATTTGATCACGTACCAACCAAGTTCAGATCCCAGTGAACTTTTTATGTAATTTTTTTCTGCAATGAAATGCAATCATAAAAAAAGCATTTTATTGTTTATATATACATCTTTCTTTTAACAAATTAATAAATTGGTTGTAAAAAGTAATTAAGATTTACTAAATTACTGCTGATGTACATCAGTACGTTAGCGAAAAGAAGCCAAATCGTCTCCTCTAGGAATTTGAGTCTGACATCATCATAATTATTTCGTGCAGTCCGTGATTTTTCTGAGGTCGCTGTAGGTTTCACCCAATCGATAAACGGGACGTGTAGATTTCAGTCCTGTCAGTTTCCTGTCAGTAGAATGTGTTGGAGTGTTTTGTTTAGTTGGTTTTAGTTAAAAATATCGTTCTGCGCGTAAACATCATTCCGACGATGAAATATTATTTTTCTTCTCCTTATCCAAAAATGCATATGAATCTATCCTATAGCACGCTTGCAAGTCAAAGTGATCGGGAAATCTTTTGCCTTTCCTCTACAATTTATTTCAATATCTAGTTCCTTCTTGTCCTGTTTACCTTCTTTGCCTTCCATCTTTTTGTCAAAAATAACGTACATATATTTGTTTGATTTTGGATTTTAGAAGAGGGTTCCTAGAATCTTTGAATTTGATGAATGGTAAAACTTCTCTAATCCTTATGGTGATTTTTTTCATAATCATTTTTTATAAAAATCTTGTTTATGGGCAATTTGCACGCATCACGAGCAATTAATGTACGCATGACGTAAATATGACGTACGTTTACCGTGCGTTCAGTTTATATATTGATAGTGTGCACAAGCGACTTGCAGTCAACGTACGTGTAACTCAAGGGACAAGTGAGGTCCCCTTACGTCATTTGTGCAAGTCAAATCGTACGGTTATCTTACGGGTTCCTTGAGTGAAGCGCAAGTGCAGCGTACGTCTTCAGAACGTGATGTTTGTTGTGCATGTACAACAGCCACCATGCGTGCTTACGGGAAGCTTACGTCCTTCCAAAATCGCAAGATGCACTTTTGTGTCTCGCAAGATTTTCATTAAAATCCGCCTGTAGACCACCCATAGAAGCACGTACGACCAGTTTTGACTAAAGCTTTATAGTAAATTCTGGTGTAATATAATGTAAGAAAATCTTGTAAATTACTTTTGAAAGGGGCATGGTCACGATTTTGGTCAAAATTTATTTTTTCTGTTTTAATATTTACAATGCTTCAGTTATGCATTTCTTATAGTCAACCACAATTGGTGTGACAGCCGTCGAGTTATAAGCGAGATACACAGTTCACAATTCTTTGTTATGTAAACAAAGCTCAGGTCATGTTTTTGTTTACATTTTGAATGTTGAAAGTAAAATCCTAGGGCCCGTTTGGCAAAAGTATCTTATGACCAAGATCTATCTTAGCATCAAAAAATGGCATAAGATCTCACCATAGCTGTTTCACAAAACTGTCATATCTTATGATTATCTTAAAATATGTCATAATCTTAAGACAACCAAATACCTGTCTTAAGTCCAACTTTAACCTGGCGAAAGCCAGTATTTTGGTTCATAACCAAAGGCCGAGTATAATTCGAGTGCGCACGACTTTCGACAGTCTTTTATTTTCATGCTGCCGTTGGTGCAACGTTAAAACATTCTTTAGTATTGTGTTTTTAATTAAAATAAACATTATCCGTTATATTTCTGTGTTAAAAATAAATCATTTTAAACATGAATCGGGTAAAATGCTAAAGTGGTACTAAACTGTGCCGGATAATTATGCCATTGCCAAGGTGGCATTTTTGCACCCGCTTAAGATGCAGTTTCGTAAAAATTCATATATACCAAATGATAGACCATTGTCTAAAGAGTATATATAACCACTTTTATTTTAGCGTGTCTTACGTGACAGGTGAGATATTTACCTTTAAAAAATATTATCCCATAGGAAAACAATAATTCGCATAGGAGAAATAACTTTCCTACAGGAAATATTGAAAATCATATAGGATTTTCTAAAAATCCTATAGGAATTAATTTTCCTATAAGAGAAAAATATTTCCTGCAGGAATTTAATTCAGACAGGTATTTTTCCGATAGGAAATTAAGATTTCCTATCGGGTTTTAAAATCCTATGGGAGTTTCATTCAAATCCGATAGGGATTCAAATTCCTATAGGAAGTTCTTTTATTCCGGTAGGAAATTCCAAATATCCTATAGGAAAATTGTTTTTTGGTTGATCATTAGAAATGCATTACTAAACTAAACCATTGAAAGCAATAAAAATTGGAAAATAAAATTTTGCCAAAATCGTTACAATGCCCCTTTAAGACGGTAATTTGAAACACTTAAAGATCTCTAGAAAGAAGTTGTAACACTGATAAGGTTTCGAGCTCGGCTGGATTGAGTAGGGTGAAAAGCCATCAAAATATTTTTTTGTAATTTAGACTCTCGGAACTAATTAAACAAAACAATTTAGAGGGTACTGTACTTTATATGAGCAAGAAAAAAAATTAAGATGAAGTTAAGACATACTATGACACTCTTTATAAAAATGCAGAGTTAAATTTAGTTAATATAAATTTAGAAGAAGCCTTTTCCAATTATACTATTCCTAAAATAGATACAAATACGTCCAAAGGTGTAGAGAAAGACGTTGATGTATTAAAGCATATGACGACTAATAAACTCCCTGGTAGTGATAGGTATACAGCAGAATTTTTAATTTTTTTATTTGTTTGGAGTTATATTAAAAATAATGTTGTAAGAGCCATCAATTGCATTTTTCTTAAAATGAGTCTCATAAAGGCTTGGAATAAATTCATGCTTGACAAAAGGTGACAAACCAAAACAGTTTAAATTAAAAATTCAGAAACTGGCGACCAATAACCCTTTTTTAATGTTTTATGCAAGATTATATCTAGTTGCTTAAGGTAGGTTGCGGGTTTGCTTTCGTCATCAAATTCTGTACACAATTTAGACAACTCGAGTGGCCGTTTTGTGCTTATTCGTTTATGACGTCATTACGGAGACATCTCAAGATTTTCCGCCTCTCTCTCTCTCTCTCTCTCTCTCTCTCTCTCTCTCTCTCTCTCACGCAAAATGCTCGGTGTGATAATAAAGTTATTATATATATATATATATATATATATGCATATATATATGTATAGGATCTCTCATGATTTGTGATGGTATATGATTTTTATCCAACGATCGAGTTGTGTGTTTTCTATCCCCGAGCCTTGACGAGGGGATAGAAAACACACAACGAGCTGGATAAATATCGTGTATCATAGCAAACCATGAGAGATTCTTTTTATCACATGTTTTACCATGTTTTTTGTTAATCTCATTTTTTTCTGTGAAAAGTGTAATTGTGAGCCGCACAATACATTAACTACAAGACGTCAACAACTTTAACATGAAAAAAAGTTCCTTGAAGTTTAACAAAAAAACATTTCATTTTCTGACAATGTTTTATAAATTCATGAAAAATAAATAAAAAACTTTTAACATTAAATGCTTCACATTTACAACTCAAAGCCTTTCTTAAGAAATAAACAGCAATTTAAAAAGTTCACTTGGATATGAAGTTGGTTGGTCACATGATCAAATCCTGTAAAGCCCGAAGGGATTATCAGTAGATTTGATCACGTACCAACCAACTACATATCCCAGTGAACTTTTTAACATTGCTGTTTATTACGTATATTTACGTTTGAAAAAAGAAAACCGCTCAGAATCATTAAAATAACCGTGTTTTTACGTTTGATATAATGCAACCGTCAAGCGATAAGCACGTGCGATTGTCATTGTGACGTCATGAAAAAGTTCACACAGAATTGAACGTTTTCATTATTCTAAGGTTCATATAAGGATGCATATTTGCAAATGTAAATATAACTGAATTAATTACTTTTTCATTATACGTCAATAAACCGCCTAAACCTACGTAATGTTTAATTATGACGTCACGTGGCGGAAGAACACACAGAGTAATATCAAAAATTTATCCCACGAGTGATATCCACCTTATATTGAGATAAACATGTAATAAAAGTATAATAACTATGAGGTTAATACGAGTAGTAATTCATATTTGTTCTTCTTGTACGATTCACAAGTAGGAAATGCAGAATGAAAGCAACGCATCATAGCTAAGAAGATAATCAGCAAGAATCGGATCGGAGCACAATTGTTTTAGTTAATATGAAGATCAAACTGTACATAAAAACAAATTAAAATGCAAGTGGTGTAGTCTCAGGAGAGAGAGAGAGAGAGAGAGAGAGAGAGAGAGAGAGAGAGAGAGAGAGAGAGAGAGAGAGAGAGAGAGAGAGAGAGGTCTGTAAATTGAAATAGTTTGGTCTTCCGCTTTGGTAATAACTCTTTAACAAAGAAAAAACATTACAAGCATTTAATACGTTAGTGCATCATGTAACTATTTTGACTTAAAAATAAAGGAAGGGCACAAATTCGTTGTGAAAATCTTGATAAGTAAATAAAAACCCAAAGTTTACATGTACGAATATCATCCGTTTTTAGCTCACCGAGACGAAGTCAGGGGGAGCTTATGCTATACCCCCGGCGTCGTCCTGGTTAAAGTTTTTTGGTGCAGGTCCTGTATCTAAGTTATTATCTTCACCAAACTTGCATGGATGATGCATCTGGATCTACTTTGGAACTTGAAAGACTTGGATGCTGAATCTGGGCCATGAATTTTAGATGCTGGAGGAGGTTAAGGTTTTTGGAGCTGGTTAAAGTTTTTGAAGCAGGTGCCCTCTGATTATTATATCTTAGTTATTAGTGGTCCAAACTTGCATGAATGGTGCGTCTTATGATAATGATGCACTTGAAAGACTTGAATGCTGAATCTGACTCCTAACTTCACCAAACTTTCGAGGATGCTGATGCAATTTACAGACTTGAATGCTGAATCTGAGCCATATTTTTCGGATGCTGGAGGAGGTTAAGGTTTTAGAGCAGGTGCCCTTTGATGGACAAATCTTAGTTATTATTGGTTCAATCTTTATCAAATTTGAATAGATGATGCATCTTGTGATTCTGATGCACTCCATTTGATGTCATTTGATGTTAAATGATTTACATGATTCCTATGATAAAGTATTGTTATTATACGCCAATGTATTATATGATACAATATTATATCATGTATTATCATATTGCAAAAAATTATATGATACTATATGATATTGTATCAAATTTGTTGTATATTATGACATGATATTGTATCATATAAAATTGTTATATATAATATTGTATATTATGATACAATATTGTATAATTATGATAAAGTATTATATAATATATTATTTATCACATGATATTGTATCATTTATGATATTGTAATATATAATATTGCATCATAAGATATGCTATTGTATAATATGATATTGAATTATATAATTCATTATTGTATCACATGATATTGTATCATATAATATTATAATATATAATATTGTATAATACCTTACAATATGATATCAAATGTTACAATATTGTGATGTATTATGTGATATGATATTGTATCATATGAATCTATATTGTATCATATATTTTGTTATGATATTGTATTATATTATCAAATACAATAATGTATAACACAATAAAATACCGTATCATATTAATGTCATATCATATTGTATCCTTATATTACAGTATTATATTGTATCATATTATATATCATATGACACAATATTGCATAGTATCATAGGACGCAATATCGTTCTCGTGAGAATTTTTATGGGGTAAACCCGCGATCCACCTTAAGTTTTAGAACCAAGCAAGTTTAAGAAATTATTATTTCAAATACTCAGTCTGGTTTCAAAAAAGGTAGATACATAGGGGAAATACTCGCTTTGTCTAATATGATCCGATGTCCTACACAGAGATACATGAAATCTCAGGTCTTCCGGTCCTCCTTGATTTTAAAAAGGCTTTTGACTCTATATCATGTTTGTTTATTTATAGATTTTAATTTTAATTTTTTTTTTAGAATATATTATTCAGTGGATAAAAGATTTAAACACAAATTTCCGTGCCTGCATTTTACAAATTGGCTTTTTATCAGTACAGTTTGACATACAAAGGGGTTGTAGAACAAGGAGATCCTGTTGCTTCTTATTTTTTTATTATATGTGCAGAAATAATTTCAATTTTTATGAAGCAAAACAAATATATGAAGGGTATTTTCATAAATAGCAAAGAACATAAAATATCACAGAATACAGACGACAGTGTACTAGCCCTTGATGGTTCACCCAAATCCTTGTTTGAAGCACTGGAAACCAAAGACTTTTCAGGACTCAAAGTTATACATCTAAGACAATAATGTTTGGATTGGTTAATGAAAATTTGATCAAGTTTTTCATCATACCAGATGGAAATTGGATTGGGAATCTACATCTTTTAATATATTAAGTTTTCAATTTTCTGTTGAACTTTATGAAATTGTTAAAAATAATTTTGGTCTTCAGATTCCAAATACTGCGAACAATCACGATTAAGGAAAGAGTTACTGCTTTTGTATTCTCCAAATGATTTAGGGTGTGTGATGATAACAAAACTGGGAAAAAGGAAATAATCCAAAAACAGAATGAGAGCGTGAAAATTATTCAGAAATATTTAGTATTATTGTCAGTTTTGGTAACTTTTAGTTATCATATATATATATATATATATATATATATATATATATATATATATATATATATATATATATATATATATATATATCAATGTTGAGTTTGGTCTTCTAGATGTGAATTAGAAATTCTTCCCCCCCCCCCCCCCACCGGGGAAAAATTGCTATATATTTCTTTGGTTTTTGGTTCTCCTGTTAAATTAAACATCTAGCTCAAATATTTAATTTCTCGAATATTCTTTTTCTTAATATTGTATGCATTTCAGAGACATCGCTAATTGATTCAGGAATATTGATTTATCGATCTTGGAAAAGTTAACTTTTCTCTTTTGTTATCCTTTAAAGGGACCTAAACACAATTTGATATCAAAGTTTTATTTTTGTGTGTGTATAAAATGGTTAGCCTGTGCATTTTGAGTGTTAGAATTCAAGTTATAAGAGAGATACAGAGGTAAGAAATCGTTGTTATGTAAACGAAGATCGAGTCTTATATTTGTTTACAAATTATGTAAATTATAGAGTGATTATTTCTTTAACAAAATGACTCGTGGCAAACAAGATAAACTGATTCAATGTATTCATAAATAATATTACCAACAGAAAAAGCAACATTTGATTGAAACTTATACCAATAAAACACATCTGTAAGATAAAATTTAAAATTTTGAGCTCAAATCGTGTCTATGTCCCTGTAAGTCATTTATCAAACAAAGGTCTCTTCAATAACATTCAAAGTGTTCAGCAAATTTTTAATGAAAAATATAATTTAGTGTTTTGGGCTACTTTTCCATAATTACTAGTTTGAAATAGAATCTGGTGTTATGGCTTCTTTAATGTAGTCATAACACCAAGTTTTATCTTTAAATAACAGAATGTGGAATTAAAGCAAAAGAACGATGAAAAAATTGAAATGAATATCCACAATAAAAATATCTGTAAAGGTTCATGTACCTCTTAGATAACGCCAGCAATTGAAAAGAGGAACAAGAAAATATTGATAATGCTGCATTTTTCAAATAATTTAATCGATTTTCCAATTAGCAGTTGCGTCTAGCATTATCATGCTCATTAAGGCAAACTTGTAGTTACAATGTATACCAGATAGCCAACAAATAATTACTGAACAAGGATAAGATGATCTTTTAAAAATTTTCATAACATTCATTCTTGTCATTGCTTGATCCCTCACCCCCCCCCCCCCTTTCTTTTTTTTATTCAATGGATGTCACATCTGAATCCGCGACTGAATTTCAAATGTATTTAAAAATTTAGCTATAATTTTGATAATCGGCTACTAGCATAATAAAACATATTACTTCTGCAATACATCTAAATATACCAAAACGTATTTATAGTTTCAAAAATGTCAATATGGGGATAAATATATGTACATGAACAATACTAAATTAAGGTTGCGCATATCTACTTCAAGTCCTGCCATGAAATGACCGGGGCGTCTGCTGTTTTCCATTTCCGTCCGACATTTCGTAAAATATTCATATCATTAGTTTTTGGACTTTTTTCCGCATAGCCTGTTGATGACATTTGGAATGATTTTGTTATAATCGTTATCCTATCAAGTATGAGTCGAATGACCTTTTTTACTCAAAGACAAAATGAACTTCTAGCTATTCACTGTTTGACCCGAACTTTAGCTTGCAATGCTTAGACTAGACAATGGGGTAGATTTTAAATATGTGTCTTTCTATCTTTGACTAACAGATAAAATTAGAAATTTTTTCATCAAAGTTATTTATTTCACCCAAAATTTTGCATAAAATTTCTGATTATTACTGTGCATCTTACTTTTTGACGAGCTTTAATGATTCAATAAAGGTTTTTTGTTCATGTTTATGACTTTATTAATTATTTGTTATAATCAACTCCGAATTCACAATAAACTTGCTCTAGGTAATTTTTAAAAATATCTTCGGAGCAAATTCAACAACGCAAGAAAATATGAAATATATCGTTGTGTTTTCTTTTTTTTTTTTTTTAATTTGGACTTCTGACTATGAAGTAAATGTGGGCGGAGCATCCGTGTCACACTGACACATTTCGATCACAATTCGATCGGGCTCGAGATATACAACAATTACCAAAACAAAATAGAGGCCATTTTGAAAAGAGCGATTGTAGTCAGAAGAGGGAAATCTTCCGCTATTTGTTTTATATAGATATGACAATTTTTTGAGGCCAGGAAAGCTAAGAAGGCAAGATGCCGGAACAGGTAGCCTTGTCGGACTTCATGAGGGACACTTGGGATGATTTCAAATCCCCAACGACCTCCTCGTTCACGAAAAACATGTCGAATTATAAAAGCTTCGTATCTAGTCTTGAGGAAGTGAGTAAACAATTTAATTCCGTTCTAGTTGCACTGAACTTGTTTTTAAGTGAGACAAAGTAGCTGCTTGTTAGAACGATTAACGGTGAACGAATTATTACGTTCTTTGTTTTTTGAATGAAAAATTGTCAAGAAAGATGTTGCTCTGAAAACGCCCACTTTACGTGCTGTCAGTTGTTTATATATTATTCAGTAAACTTCAGTGGTGATCAAGAATTCGACTTTATTTCCAACAAAAATTTAAAGTATTTTTGAAATATAAAAGAACAAAACAAATAGATGCTGACACTTAGGAATTTAAAAGCCAAGTGGGGGGTACATGTCTTCTTTATTTTTCCACCAAATGACCCCTGTCTTCTTTTTTTTGTTGACTAAATGACCCATTTTTCTGTTCATCAATGTTCTTAATAATTAGTATGACATGTTATAAGAAGAATTCCATTTTGACAATTTCATAGAATAGTTAGCTGGTTAGGTAACCGTAAGAGAATATGATTAAAATTCTATTGCAAACACTAATTCAGATAATCCCTTTTCACATGCATCTATAATTTTGCTTGTTGTGAATGTATTCTTTCTCTAATTGCTTAGGTCTTAAGTGCATTCACTTTGAAAAGTGATTTTTACATCTTTTATTTTCCCTTCATTTTACTGTTTTGTTATAATTCAAAGCATTGTCATGTAATGACAGATAATTAAAAATGACACCCTTGAATTCTAATACTTGATATATTTCAATTGATTTAATGTGTTCCCACTGATGATTAAACCATCAGTAATGTTGGATGTAATTTGCAATGAAATTTAACCTCTTTATCTGAGGTAATTGACTTTTTTTGTGTATGGTTGATAGATAATTGGATTAACTTCTGTATTAAAGTGCTTATTTAAATATTTTTTGTGACTAGCAATGATCAAGCATTTGAATCCTCTGTTAATCTTATTATAGATTACATGGAAGAGTGGTATTAACCATTGTGAAGAATTTCACACTCATACCAATGTGTTTTGACAGTATTCATGCTTCTGCAATGGTTCATAATGGGCTTATTTGGGTGTTTGTATGTACTAGGTATACATGTACAGTGTACATTATAGTACCACTCCTGATTTTGTTCTTAAGAATAATATTAGCTTTCGATTGAAATGTTGGAATTTGAAAGCAAAGTCAGGAAAAAGAAATGCCCCAGATATGTTTGCCAATTTCATAATAACATTTTTCCTGCAACATGAATTAAGAATAAGACGAAGGTAAAGCTTTTATTGAAAACAAAAATACTGTGATGAGTTTCTCAGTTATTCATCTACATGTATAATATGTTACACCCTCTTAATGATCAAGCTATAAATGAAACCATGCAGACTAGCGTACTGAGCATATAATATGGCTAACACAAAATTAGAATCATTCTGAAAGACGTACTTAGAGTTGTGTTAGACTTGTTAAACTTAGTATATTGTATATGCAGAAATTGTGACTTAATTAATTTTTAGGCCTCGATCATGACGTGTGTGGTAGGAATATTACTCATTAATTCATATGACTGGTTATCATGTAAATATGAACATGCGGACAGGTTTTTTTTTTAACTGGGCATTAAACGCCTGCAAATTATTGATGAAATTCATACCCTTAAAAATCATCAGTTCAATATTATTGGGTTATACCTGTGGCTCTATAATTGCTTGTTACAATTTCTTCCTGCTGAGGTGGATGAGTCATTTACCAAATGCTCATCTGACATGCACATGCAGATTCCGTCCGTTGAAAGTGCATTATAATGCATTATAGAATCTTTAATTATTTCAGTTCCAGAATTTTTCCAAGTCGGGAAAAAAATATTGCACTTAAGACCAGATGATTTTTCCTCTTCTCTACTTTACCAAATAAGGATGCATAACACATACTCTATGTTTTTGATTTGATTCTGAGATTGTCCTTAAAAAGAGGAGTGTTTCTCTTTTGTTATAGGCATGATATTTTTTCATTATTTACTTCTTATACGAAGGGTATATTGTTTTAGGATGTGGATTTTTCATAACTAGAATTTGTCATAAAAATAAATGGGAATGGAGGAATGGGAGCAAACCTATTTCACCGTTTAACATATACACTTTAAATATACACTACCCACCAGTCACGATTTTAACTCTTACATTATTTAGCGTATTATGAAATCTAACAAACATCATGGTTTGATTTCCCTCATTTTGTGAGAACTGAGAAATCTTCCTGGAACTAAGTCCTTTTTACTGGCTTTTTTCCATTAACACACTACTATTCATATCAGGGTTTATAGGGAAACAATGTCGGTTTATTTTAAGCTTCATCTGTTAGCAAACTTTGATTTGTCCTAATCCGTTTTAATTATATAGTTAACAAAGACAGAAATTGAGAGGAAATTTCAAATTTGATAAAAAATTTATTTCCTTTTAATTTGACATTTGTTATGACATTTCAAGGATGTGTAGCTTGATCTTCAAATCAATTTGCAGGACCCAGATATTGATACCAAATAACTGTTCTGCGTGTATGCACTATATACTGGTATATATGAAATTTTCCATAGGTTCAGTTTACAAGTTTCACTTTGTTCAATATTGATGGTGGCGTCCGATTCTTTGCATATATAAGATTTGAAATAGAAAAATCTTTCAAATTTCTTCGTTGTAAGGAAGGAAATGAGATGAAAATTATTTGTTGCCTAAAATATATATATATATATATACACACACACTAGTAATAACATATATAACATATATGGGTTGGTGTTCCAAAATGGCTTTTATACATGTGTAAATATAGGGTTTCTATTTGAATTCTGAGATAAGACATTGACATATGTTAGTTTTGTATTTGATAAAATATTAAGCAAATTTATTTACTTTAAAATACAAGGTTTGGGAGGTATGCTGCTTATTATGAACATTTGATAAAACGTTACAGGACTCTCAAATGCCTCATACACTGAGAGAGATAAAAAAAAAAAAAAAAAAAAAACCAAATCAGGTTGTGTTCATGACAAATATGAATCTAAATATATAACTAACACAAAAATGCAGTGCAAGTACATGCACAAAATATGTTCCAACAGGATGTCAACTAGCCAGGAAGTAGATCCCCTATAACACGATGTGTCAGTAGTTGTTATATATTGACAAAGCATATGTACAGTATCTTGACATCAGATGGCTATATTATAATGAAGAAATCTATTAGCTTCGACACTAATCTGCCTGTTTTGTAAAAAGCTGTTGCGTTGAGGAACGAATTTGACTGAAAGTTGTAGTTCTCACTGATAGATGTATATTGGGGGTTAAGAAGAATCAGTTAAAACTTTTTCTCATGAATACATAAAATTACAAAGGAGTGTAGGAGATAACTTATAGGCGTCCATCAGTAATTCTGTATGTATGAGACTGAATTAATTCATGTATCGGTACTGTGAGTCCACATTAGTTCATAGACACGTATCAGTACTGTCCCACCCCATTTCCCACTAAACTCACATGTGTATTCCTCAGTGATGTCAAATATAATAAATCTAGCAATGAAGAACTATGAAGAAGCATTTAATTGAAGGCTTTGCATGCATTGCGTTGACAAGATTGGTTGTTGGTTGTCAACATATTACTTTTTAGATATTATGCAAATTTCGAGAGCTAATTAAACTGCAGGGTACATGTATCTTGGTTGGTTGAAAAGTGACCAAAACAGTTCACATTCAGTTGATCCTTTAGTTAATTGATATTTGAATCTTACGGAAACAAAACATTTGGTCATATATACGCCTTTTAAGTACTGTATCTATGATTCGAAGTAACAAAAAAAAAAATTCTGATGTTCTGTGAAAAACTTAAATGTTTTCAGTGGATGAACGTACAACATTATCTCATTAACATTTGCAGATATTGGAATTAATTCATAAATTTTCAAAGCTATTTTCATCATCTAGGAACATCACATTACTGGAAATAATATTTTGTTTGTTTCAATTAAACATGTATAACCAAGGAGTAGCAAAACATTGACAGTCTGGGGTCGCAGGCAAAACATGTTTTGGTATTTGTACGGTCATTGGACCAAATTTTTGTCTTAAATTTGCCCTTAATACGGTCTTGGGCAACATTTTGGTCTGTGGATCTGACAAACATGTACAGCCCTAGATGAAAGTCAATATATGAATAATATACCATTAAAATTACTATTTTCTATTTATTTTCCTTGTTAAGTCACAAATGTTATGATTTTCACCATATGCCATGAAAACTGTTGAATCACACTGGAAACAGTTACAATACCCTCTTGGAAATAGTTATATATTTTACAGGTAACAATTATACTCCTCTCTCGGAAATAGTTATATATTTTACGGTTAACAGTTATACTGCCCTCTCCAAACAATTATTTCACTTTCCTGTTAAGCAATGATACTGAGTAACATATGGCAACACAACACTGTAAGGCCTCTTTAAGGCATTGGGTGATGTGTAAAACCCCAGGGTCTTTCTGTCCCGTCAGGGCAAATATTGTGATGGGTAACCCTCAAATCCAAGCAATTTTAATTTGTCACCTTAAAATTATATTAAAATAATACATTTTGCACCAATATATCTAATTACCAGAAGTCTGTTATATAATGAATTTTGATACATATATTTTATGTCATTTATGTTATTTTTCAGAGACTTGATGTTGATCGAAGTGGATTAACAAAAATGAAGAAGTCCGTCAAAGCCCTGCACAATGCAGGAAAAAGTAAGACCTGTGAAAAAAAGCATCTGTTAATGATTCTTACAACTCTCCAACACTCATGCATGCATAAAACACCAGTCAAGTGAGTAATAATGCAATTAAAGCCAGCTATGCTGATTATGTCATTCCCCAAAAACTACTAGATTTTTCAAAGAGCGATAACAAGAGAATTAAGAGGTTCTTTGCTCAATAATTGTCTTAAATTATAAAAAAAGATTCAATTTATTTTAACTGTTTTGCTTTATTGAATATGCCACATACTAAGAACCATTTGTTAATCTTTGCAAACTTCAGCATTGGTGCTTAGGATTTATTAGGAAGATAAAGGAAGCAAGTTAACAAGTAATTATATTGCTTCCCCATGGTGCTGTGAAGTGCCTTCAGTTAAACACTAAACTGTTGGGCTCTGTAACAGTGTGGCAAGTTAGATTTATTAAGTTCCGTTGTGATGTAACTTGAAATAATTAAGACTATTTAATCAACTGTGTTGTTATTAATTTTTTATTCTGTTTATATGAAGAGAGAGAGAAAGAGGAGAGAGAGAGAGAGATATGATTTTAATGCATTTGAAATTTCTCATGGTATAGATCTTACAAATAGCTTTGTTCACGAATGGAATAAATTCAATCATACAAAAATACAATCCTTTTTTTCCAGTTGAAATGTTCTTACTTTAATGTGCATGAATGATTTTCATTTCTTTTGATACTTTATATTTTTTTTTTTTCATTTTTATGAATATAAATTACTTCACACAAAAAATGGGGCACCAAAGTGAATAGCCTAGTTTTATGCAGAAAAAAGCCAAAAGAAAACAATATTAAAATTGAGACTGTTTCAGAGCAAGCTCTTTAAATACTTCCTGGGGGGGAAGTTATAGAAATAGTCTGTCACGTATCTCTCAGGAGGATAGTATAAGAATGCTTTTTCTAACATACCAGGATCCTTTTAATGCACACGAACTATCTGTTTCATGTTAATGAATGGCTTAATCAGTGTATATACTTGGCTTTTAGATTTGACCTAGATATTTGATGTGGGATTTTTTGTGTTTTTGCATTTTGATTGAATATATAGCCGGGGTGTCCTGGGGGGTGATTGTTTGAGGTCAGGTGCCTGTATTATCTCTATAATGGAGATTGAAATCTTCTGTGTGGCTGTGTGTTTTATCTCCTCAGACTCATCAGAACATTTAAATGTCTTGCATACTTTAAATAGCTGACTTGAGTAACCGAGATGTACTTTGACAGCATGGTACGCTGTGAGCTAGTTGCCCTAGTAATTTGACTTAAGATATAATGAATTTTCGTAGTAATTTATTACCATAATCCCTGACCCATCTATATTACTATGTTGCATCTGTAACTAAGGAGTAGAAATGTGCTTTCTCAATGAATAGAAGCACACCCTACCCCCACCCCAGCCCTCCACCCTCGTCCAATATGAAAACTTATCCAGAAAATAAGTTTAATACTGTTTGTTGACAAGTTCATATATAAATGAATATTAAATGTGTGTAGTACATCAGAAAAAAATAGTAGAAAATAAGATAAGAATGATATTAGAAATAACAAAACTATGTCCGGCAAAATTTTTAGTCAATTATTATTATAGAATGAATGAATAAATAATACATTAAATGTAAAATTGTGAACAAGGAATGTTATAAGGGGACAATATTCTAATAACTTCCAAATTCTATTTGTTTTGAAGACTTGAATAGAATCAGAAGGGTTTTTATTTTACCTATGTCAGTCTTGTGCTTTATAGAATTATTAATATGGCTTTTTTTTTGTTTCTTACATAGGACATGTTGAAAGTGATGTGACCGTATCAGAGAATCTCGAAAATGTCAGTAAAAGTAACATGGAACAGGAAACGGATATAGGTGAGTGGTGCTTTCTATTTATGATTTTACTGGAATAGATGATTGCATGGTTAACAAAATGTCATATATACACAGGATGTGGGAGGGGTCCAGTGTGTTATATGGGAAAACAATAGGCAGAGAGGGCGTACTCATGAAAGTAAAACAAAAAAAAACCCACTTGGTGGGTTATTTTGATGGGGGGGGGGGGGGGGGGAGGAATTGATGGGTGAGTTAATCTGAATGCTAAAATGAATTGAACAACATCAACTTCAGCGCAATGTATGACACGATAGATATGTTTCATTAATATTCTATATATTTTACTAAATTGATTCATTAACCATGCAGATAATTTGGAGTCCTAAAGCATATAATGTGTATACACTGTATTAAGCTTTTATGCATATATTCCAGAGACTAAGGCTTTATGTGAAGTTAGTCTTAATTTTTAGCCCTTTATCAGCATTGCATGAATTCCATTCATTGCCAAGTGTAAAATATATGGGAAATTCATATTACAAAAGCAGAACCAATTCATGAATGTATACTTAAAATTCGTCCATTTTTCTACAAATATTGTGATTTCTCTTGCATATGCATATCAGGAGATAAGACGCACACTAGTCCTGTACATGGTTCAAATGGGGAACAGATTAAAGGAAAATATTGTCTAGATATTTTTTTTGTGACTAAATGAGTCAGGGGACAAAGTATTGAAATGGTTGGAGAATGAAATGGTTGGAGAATTACCCGGCCATAACAATTGTTCTATATGAAATTCTCTTAGAAAATGATAACTTATGAGAAGAACAAAAGTTCCGTGGGCATGCAATGAAACATGTTCCGTATGAGATTAAAGGACGCGACAATGAAACTCACAGGGAATTGAGTGCAAAACAAATGTTAGGAAGATTTTTAATCTGAGTGAGAAATCATGACAACCAAGTCTGTGAATGCCACATATGTGTACACCATCATCAAAACAAAAAAGAACAAAGCTATATTGTAGCTTACAAAAGTAGCAAACTCCTTCATGAATGATTCAGGCTTTGTGGCCAACAGATGCAGCTAATATTTAACTATGGGATGATCATTGTTTGTTTAAAGATATATATGTGAGTGCCTTTGCCACTGAAATATTATCCTCTTAAAGCAAGCAAAGTGGGGAAGTCTACTTCCTGTTGGGTCTGACCTCATTGGAGGTCAATGGACGATGTGTGTGTGTGTGTGTGTGTGTGGAGGGGGGGGGGGTTACTTTGTAAATGTATATGTATAATGTTTAAAGTAATCATTAAAGTTTTGAAAACTTTACACACTGCATGTACAAGTGAAATTTGTTTGTTTTGAATGAATTTTATTGTAACAAATCCATGTTAATATATATCATATGTAAATCATTTGTTTTTTTTTCAAATATTTTATGTCTATTTTGTCTGGTTGATACATACAAATACAATCTTGTCACTTTTCCTTTCAGCTGAGGGGTTTAAACAGTTTTCTGTATTGGCTAGAGAGTTGTCTACTTCCCTAAATGACATGGTAGGTCGATAAAATCATTGGTCATTACTATCTATTATAAATATATTTATTTATCTATTTGAGGAAAAGTTTTAACTTAAATTGACATTATGAATTTCAATATTTCAGTTAGAGGAAATTTTTATAATTCTTATTTCTACCTTGACATGTAGTGTAATAATTGCATCTATTAAAATGAATTAAAACTTTTTCAACAATATAAAAAACACTTGCTTATGGTAAAAAATAAGATGCTTTGATTTATGTTTTATAAACGACTATTTGGGGTATGGTTAGTCATTTTCTGCCATCCAAGATCAGAGTTTCAAGAAAGCATTGAAAATTTGCTGAAAGATTAATGAAACCGTGTAGAATTTAAGTTAGTAAAAATTAGGTATCCGAGGAGTATTAAAATAGAGACATGACATCACAAACGCCATCTTACACAAAAAAAAAATGAAAAATGTTTGGAGCAAAATTTTGTTTTCCTTTTGTTTTCTTTTTTTACTAGGAAACATCATTGCATGTTTACTCAAATACTGTTAGTAAAAAAAAGTGTTAATACTCATACAGTGACTATATGTGAATGGGGTACACATAGTTGAAGACAGGACATCATTTTACTCTGTCAGAGAAACATGCATGAATTGAGCTTTGTAGACCAATGTCTGGATTGTTGTAAAAGACATTCTCTGATCTATGTATTGAATATAAATGTGTATGTTGAACTTGTGGCAGATTTTTGGCCTTTTCAGATATAGTCCCTTCATTCTTTTGGAAAATGCCTAAACACGTACTGGTTATAATTGCCACTTATGAAAGGTACCATAACCAGTGATAACTTGAATGTCTTTGCGTAGGTCTCCAAACTCCACACCATGCTGCTGTATCCATTGGAAGCTTTCTTGAAGGGTGACCTGAAGGGAGTCAAGGGGGACATGAAGAAACCATTTGATAAAGCAACCAAGGAATATGAAACCAAATTGTAAGTGTCTGTGTGTGTGTGGGGGGGAGGGGGGGGGGGGGGCTTTAAAAAAAGGTAGGTGTGGTTCTTCCTTCTCTGGTGTTCAGTAAGTTTACATTTTATGATATAAGATGAAGGGATTGTCTATTTTCAAAAACCTTAGAAACTTTAAAAAACGACAGTGATTATTAAAGATGGAGAACTGATGGTATTTATGTTTCAATTGATTTGGTATCTACCCATCTCTGACTCGATGACACTTACCAGTAGTAAACGAGATAATTGACATGTCTTGTTATTTGTTTTAATGGAAAAATTTGATTTTCATGTTAACAGTTCAAAAATAGAGAAAAAGAAAAAACAGCAGGCAAAGGATGCTGGGATGTTATTTGTTTTAATGGAAATAATTGATTTTCTTGTTAACAGTTCAAAAATTGAGAAAGAGAAAAAACAGCAGGCAAAAGATGCTGGGATGAATAGAACGGAAGTTGATGGATCAGAAGTAAGTGTGGTTTTATGATGGACATTTATGTAATCTTTGTATATTCTAATATATAAATCATTTTATTATGTAAATTTCATACCCCCTCACCCTATTACATAAGATTTGTTTCTTTATCTAAAGAAAAAAAACTTCCATCTTGATAAAACATTTGTGAAACCCAATTTGTTATAAATAATCAGACAGCTTATAAAGGTTTGATTTCTGTTTGATAGTTTTTGATTCTTGAAAATTGATGAATATAAAGATAAATTACTTTATGAATTATTTAATGAAGAGAGAGAGAGGAGAGAGAGAGACAGACAGACACTCTTCATAGAAAGAGAAAGTGTCAATGTAGTCTGATAATGCATTTTTAGATGCAAAGTAGAAATCTTAAGAATGAATAACATGTAGGTCACTGGAACAAGGTCATCTGGAAAGGTTAAGGTCATGAAAAACAGGGTCAACATCATTATTTAATGTACATGTACCATGAAAAAGATTTGGAAATTTATTTTGGTTCATATAATGAGTGAAATTATCATGAATATAATTACTGTATTTAGTGTTGCTATCACATAAAGGATTTAAATTTGATAACTTAACAGATGATTTGTCACGAAAAGCTGATACAAAAAAGGACATCCTGATTGAACTTTAAATCTTTGATCAGCCTTAGTGGCACCAAAGTTGAGAAAAATATAGGTTACAGTGTCAAATTAAAAAAAGATGAAAAATTTCCTGGTCTTAGATTTATCTAATTTGGACACTGATAATATGCAGGGGAGATGTATTGGTTGTTATGACCAGGCATGTATCGAGGTACAGAAACTAGACATATTGATTGTGGCTAACGATGATCATTACCAAGGGAAAAGAGGGACCAATTTCCTCCAATTTCATCTACTTAAGCATAGATCCAGATCTTCAGCTCTGCTTTCTACTAAATGAAGCATTATATTGCAGAGACATTATAGCTTTTTCTCATGCTTCCATTGCTCAACACCTGCATCTTCTCTCTAGCAGATTACATGTAACCTCTTGGAGGAAACTTTAGAATGAAATGCCATCTTGAAACTACAAAGAAATTTATCAAGTCTTAGATAGAGCAGGGCTTCCTGGTTAATTAAGATTTGTACTTTTTCAGATTGCAGAAGATATGTTGAAAGAACGGAAGGTTTTCCAGTTACAACTTTGCGAGGTAGAAGGGCCTTGAAATTTTAGATCTCATTAAAAGAAACACATTTCCAAACCATTTGTTTGAAAACGTTGGTCTTGAATTTATGAAAGAGATTATTTATCAAACATGTTAAGCTGTGGTGTCTATTTGATTAACAGTACCTTATTAAAGTAAATGATATAAAGACAAAGAAGGGCGTGGAGCTGCTGTTACATCTAGTGGAGTATTATAAAGCATTGAAAGTGTAAGTAACTTGAGATAGAGAGAGAGGAGAGAGAGAGGAGAGAGAGAGAGAGAGAGAGGGATGGCATACACATGCTTGAACTACTATCAATTATCCAGACATCTGTAAAAAAAAATATGGGTTTTTTTTTATGTTTTATCAGAAGTTGTGCATTAAAAAAAGTTTTAATGCTTAACAATGTTTCAACCTGTTCTTTGATAGTTTTCATCAAGAGAGCTTAGAGTCCATAGGGAAGTTTGAGTCGTACATAGAGACGTTGATTTCCCAGCTCCAGGGCATCAAACAGAAGCAGTACTCTGACCGGCAGCAGCTGGTGGAGCTGAGGGATGCCCTCAAGAACTCCATGTCCTCATACAAAGAGGTCAGTTGATGGCTTCTGAGTTCCAAAATTTACATGAAAACAAAAACCAAACAGCTGTCTTTTAAAGTAGTTATCATAATTGTGTCCCCTTCCACACAGCTAAGTCGAACTAGAAAGATTTAAACAGTTTGATCTTTTTTCACATTATTATTATCTACTTCCCTGTCCTCATAACTTTATAATGCAGACAAATTTCTACAGAAAATGCATGTGTATAATTCATTTTGATGTTTTTATTAGTTTTTAAATAAATATTACATTATGAATCTAATCCCCACCCCCCGAAACATGTTTCAACACCTATCCAGAGTTGTGTATTTGATAAATATTGATCATAAAATATACTATATATATATTTATGATGCAGGGATAATTTTATAATACCAACCATACTACATGTATCAGTACTGTTAAAGGAAGAATATGTTTGAATTAATCGCTTCTCTTCCCCCCCCCCCCCCCCCCCCAAGAAATTGAATAAAAAAAGAAGAAAATGAACAGAAATTGACTTTGCACTGCATAGTGAGGGCTTTTACATGTTGTAAAGCTGACTGTAAACACTGCATTGCTTGTCTGTGACAGGGATCTAGAAACACATATTACCCAGAGGAAGCCGGGAAGGTAACCAGAAGACTTGTGCCTGATTAATTAATGATTAATTGATTAACAGTCTTTAACTCTTTTCCTAACCTCCTTAAGTTTGTTCTGGTAGTACTTTTTCCAGCTTGATTTCATTTCTAATGACTTACTGTAACTATAGTTTGATCAGGGACGTTTTAGTGTTAGTACATGTATATTTGTATAAGTATATGTATGTCCCTGGCCTGATTCATAGATATTGGTAAAACAGTTTGTGGAACAATTTTGAGTGGTACCGTAGTTGTAGGAATATTAGATATGTTGCGGCTGGTAGATGATCATTTTAATTAACATCAACCCTTGTTGGCTTAACACTTTTAAAACATTTAGAAACTAATGATTTCAATCTGAAGCTTTTGATTTCATGTTTTGATATTCAGACAGGAGTCTCTGAAAACCAACTTACTATCAAATGCATTTACCATTACATTGGTATTTGGTATGAGTACATGTAATAATTTTACATTTGCCTTTCTTTCTACCCAGCATACTAACAACAGGCTCTCAATTCTTGGGGGCTGGGCCAAGGTATCAAATCATGTTGTGGCTTGCTTCTTCCTTATTTTTTTTTTTTCTTGTCGGGTTTTATGTTTTAGTTTAATGGTATATGTATGCATAAATGTTGTGTGTGAGCTAAGAAAATATATGTGAAACGTTATTTTTATTAGATGAATGGATTTAGGCTGAAAATCACTGATGATGTACACTAGTAATTATTACCTCTCTTATGAGATTATCATTAAGACTTTGTCAAATGATCAAAAATATTTTTAAATCTGTTGTAAATGTGTTTTCCTTTCATGCACAAACTATGTACATGTACTTTGGAACCAAAATATATTAGTCTATATATTTATATGTAAATTACTATTGTTTGGCATTCATGTGGCAATTAACCAATTGTAGCTATTTCAAAGTTATCTGCATTAAGTATACATGTACTTCGATCTGATAATTCTTGGTAACAGCCTTTGGTCAGAAAGGACCAGATACTGAGACACAGACAGACAGACAATTGGACAAAGACTACAGTAATGCATTATTGAGTTGGTTTTGAGTAGGCCCTGATACTCTTGACCTTAGGAGGATGATAAGTGCTGATATTTTTACTTTATTTGCTGGGTGTATGCCTTTCATTCTTTGGTTCAATGCAATCAATTTTTAAACCAATAAAATTTGCTTACCTGAATTAAACAGCAATAGAATTCAAGAAAGAGTGTACGGTATTTTAATTAAATGTTACTGTGGTTTCATTAATATTCGTGGGTATCGGTATCAATTTTCGTGGATTTTCTGTCAATTTTCTGAAATTGCACTTCAATGAACATTTAATTTCGTGGATCAACTTAACAGCGAAATCCATGAAAATTGGTTTTCAACGAATATTGATGAAACCACAGTAGATGGTGATCATATTATTCATGTTATTTCTTGATCATGTATTTCTTAAAAATAAAGCCAGCTACACATTTCTCTGCTCTCAGTATTAACTGTATTACAGCTGGTGTGGCTTTCTAATAAAAGTATACATGTTATTACTATATAATTGTACATTTATACAAGTTTTAATGTGATGAATGATTGCTAATATCTGTTCTGCTTCTATTTGTTCAGCCGTCTGCCAACAAAAGCCCAGCGGGCTACAACCTGCACCAGCTCCATGGCAACAAGTTGCATGGCAGCCAGAAAACGGGCTACCTGCTGAAAAAGAGCGATGGCAAAGTCCGCAAAGTCTGGCAGCGCAGGAAGTGCATCATCCACGACGGCATTATGCTAGTCAGCCATTCCGACGTAAGGGACATTAATCTCTTTATTTCTATTATGTAGCAAGAAACTAACATGTACATGTACGCAAGGGACATCAATCTCCTAATTTCTATTATGAAGCAAGAAACTTACACATTCATGTTTATTGAAATCAATTTCTAATACATGTATATAAGATTTTGAAACTAATGTGCTTATAAATATCTTTTTGTCATTAAAATCATTTGTGAATTTCATATTTTCTAAGTGAATGTGATAGGTAGTAGAGGTTTTTTGTAAATTTTGTATTCTTACTTTCTTCAGGAAACGAAAGAGCCAGTAAAATTGAACCTCCTTACGTGCCAAGTTAAGGTAAGTTATATAAATATCTAACACAATGATTTGATTATTTTGTCACTCAGCGACTTTTTCACACAATCACATGTATTACCAATTTATGGGGTGCAGATGATATATTTTCTAACACTAAGCTTTAGAATTGGAAAATATATCATTTGTGAAGAAAGGTAAATAAATAGGTTAGACCTACCGATTAATCCACTTCAATCTGAAAATTGATTCAGTTTGATGAGTTATTATCTCTGCCAGAAATACATGTAGAAACATGCACATATCCAGTAATTGAAAATTAGATTGACTCTTTCAAGTATACATGTATGTAAAATTTACAGGAGGAGAAAACTTACTTGATTAATTTGGACCTCTTTTAAAACTTCATTTTAGTTTAAATTAAATTTCTATATGATAAAATGATTTATTATTTTTTATTTTTTTTGCTTACAGCTTGTTGCTGATGATGTCGGCAAGAAATGTTTTGATCTAGTCTCCAGTTCCAGTAAGTCCTATCATCAAAGAAAAGTTTACAATGTAGAAATAAGGCTTACTTGTTCGAAAAGAATACCGACACATGCAAGATATCGAACTGGCTTGAAATCTTTAACAATTGACAGAAATCTGCCCTTATACATGTATTTTCAAAATGTATTTCAAATGTATATTGAATGGTCGTGTATTTGAATAATTACAGATAACAGAACATACCACTTTCAGGGGGAGGATGTTCAAGACATGGAAGAGTAAGAACTTTGATGGAAATTTACCTATATCCAGTCATGAAAAATGTTGTATAATTTATTTGAACAGTTCGTAATTAAATCATTAAAATCTTAGCATTTCAAAACCAAAATATAGGTAATTTTTCTCATTTGTTCCTATTTACTCGAAGATGCGTATATCAAATTTGGTTATATTTTTTTTTAGATGGATATCTGTTTTGAATAATGCCAAAGAGGATGTGCTTTTGAAGGCTTTCCAAGATAACACAAACTCTCCTGCAATAAATCAGAATGTACGAGAGCTCACTGCCAGTATTATTGACCGCATCAAACGGTTGCCAGGCAACGAGGTCTGCTGTGACTGTGGAGGGAAGGGTTAGTTTTATGTCAGTAAAATTGTAAAATCTTTCAATAAATGACATATTTTTCAAAGAAATGTATATGGGAATGAATTTGATAATTCTTTAAGTTATACTCGTAAAACTTAAGTTAATTAACACTTTACAATATATAAATATTTATAAATTGTTGTTTATAATATAGTGTAAATTGTTCCAAGGTAGGTTATATATATATATATATATATATATATATATATATATATATATATATATATATATATATATATATATATAAATAAAAAGAATTATTAAAGGAATTTTTTTTTAACTAAATGAGGCATATTGCCTTATTAATAAAAAATATTTTGAGGTAACACTACAATATAAACTAATTTTTTCAGCCAATCAAATGGCACATTACAACCAGAATCAAATCAAGTTTTCTATCTGGTTATACTGCTTTAGTTTTAGTATTTTCAGTGTGTTTTGATCAGTATGAATTGATCTGTTTTGTGTTGTAGACCCTGAGTGGCTGTCCACTAACTACGGTATACTGATTTGCCTGGAGTGTTGTGGCATTCACAGACAGTTAGGTGTCCATATCTCCAGAACTCAGAGTATAGTCATTGATGAACTTGGAACCTCACAGCTTCTAGTAAGTTGGGTTTTCTGTTGGTCACATTTTCCCATCTAAGTACAATGTGTGTGCTTGAAAAGCACAAGATGTATGTAAACTGTACACAATTACGATATAGAACTACATGAACATATTGGTGTATATATCATCTAAATCAAAGATCATCTTGTCACAATACCACTGTTCAGAATGGTTCAGGTGTATTTTAAACTTAATGTTGAATGCCTTCCGCATTGCCATAATTAAAAGCTTCTGTTTGTATTTTACAGTTAGCCCGAGTCGTAGGAAATGACTGTTTCAATGAAGTCTTTGAAGCCAAAATATATGATGATTCTGAAGTAAAAGTGGATGGCTCCCGGAAGCTCAAACCCTCTAGTCCTATGTAAGTGTAGCTGATAGCAAGGACACATTAAAGGACTTTTTGTGATCCTTTCAGCTATCTCAGGTCATAGAACATCTTTATTAGAGTAAATGTGATGTCAGTTGAATATGAATTAAAAGAAAACAAATGAATAAAAAAACCACATTTTTTAAATAGGTTTTTATCTTTAAAAAACCCTGAAATTTGGACCTCTGAACTCGAAAACTTGGGAATCTGAGTTGTATAATTCTTTTTTAAGAGGGCTGGATGGTTGTGGCCATTTTTAGGCTATATTTACCTCCTCTAGACGAAGAGCTCTGTATAAACATATAGGAAAATGTTCAAATTTTAAAACTAAAATATTTGGATTTTTCTTTACTAAATGATGGTTTATGGGCAAAAATATCATGTTTAAAAATTTAAGGCAGATCTAATGGTTAATTTGTTGACCATCTCGCCTCCTCAACTTCATTAAATGTAAAAAAAAAAAATGTGTAGACTAAATACCGGACGGCATCAATTTGTACTTGATCCAAGCATACATGTACATGTCGTCTATAATGTATTGACAGGAATGAAAGAGAGTCCTATATCTTTGCCAAATATGACAAGAAGAAGTTTGTGATCAACACCAACAGTAGTGAAGAGGAAATTCGGTATGACCTGAAGCAGGCCATCCAGACCCGTGACTTCCAGACCCTGCTACAGACCCACGGAGAGGGGACAGATCTAATGAGCGTCATGCCGGATATGGTAAGGGAAATAACGGATTTGGCTTTTGAAATACTGGTAGCATATTTACTGAAAACTTGGTCTTCTGTGCATTTTGGTATTTTCAGGGAGTGATTTTAATTATGAATTTTTTTCTCCTCCAATAAACAATTAAAGTTTAATCACTGGAAAAGTTCAAGGTTTTTCAAGGTCAAATTCTAAGTTCATTATTAGAATTGTATAGGATACTATTTAATATGGCCATGCTAAGGATATATAGTGTTTGACAGACATGTACTGTTTTGTATGTTATTCAAAGCATTTGGAGTGAGACCTCAATAAAATGTTTTCGTTCTGTTTGATTTCAGGAGAACTGTGAGACAGGTCTTCACTTTGCCATTATGCTGGAGGATGGCTATTCCCTGTACATTGTGGACTTCATCATTCAGAACAGTATCATGTAAGAAAAGAATGTACATGTAATACATGTCTATCTATGACTGGTAAAAGAATTTCAGAAGTATCGTGTAAGCAAAGAATTATGGCAAACATAATCACATTTTCAGTCCTAACTTTGAAACATTTTTTTATACCTGTACTGTATATTAAGAAGAATCAACTTCTCTTCAAAAAAAGAAAAATGAATAACAAAGGGCAAAGGCTGGCTACATGTGTGATGCTTATGTACATGTATATTATTTTGTTATACAGAATTTTGTCTTCTGTAAAACCTCTTCTTCATCAGTGCTGTGTTTAATGTATACAATGTACAATATACATTGTACATTTTACTCACCACAAAGTTTATGCAGTAATGTAGTAATCTTTCCCCCACAGAACTAGTCTAGGAAACAAAAGCCGTGATGGCAACACACCGCTACATCTGTGTGCAATAGAAAATAAAACAGAGTGTATGAAACTACTGCTGCGAACTCGCCCAGAACTCGCCAAGATTGAGAATTCAGAAGGGAAAACACCGCTGGATATCGCCAAAGAAAATAACAATCAGTTATGTGCTGAATTGGTATGTGTTTTAAGAGTTTATTTGTACACCTTATGTAGTAGGATTCTCTTTTTATGGAACTCTTTTTTGAGGACCTAAAATCCTACTACAGAAATATGCATAATGAAAATTTTATGAAGAAAAATTGATTTAAATTGCATAAATGTATATAAAATATTCTCTGATAAAATCTACATCACTTTACTGTACTATAAAGCAAGTAAAATATGCATCATTTTTTTTTTTGTGAGTGGTTGGTAGAGAACTAGTCTGCATTAGTTTCTGTAAGCAAGAAGTCTTCTAAGTTTTGTCCAACCACAAGTTCGCACTGATAAATAATTGCGAGCAGAGGTTGTTCGAAAATCTTACAGACACTGTATACAGGGAAATATTCGCCCCTGTTTTATTTTAGCCCCTTTCGCTGTCGTCGTTAGTGGACAAATTTGGGCGAATTCATATACTTCAAATTATCTCTCTTTTAACCCAACTTTGTTTGGGCAAATTCAAGACGGGTTGAAACCATTTGCAAGTGTAGAAGGCCGAAAATAATCCTGTATACAGTACACTGTATTTATTGCACATAAATATGACCAGGTTTACAGACCAAGTATAGATACCAGGTATGAAAGTAGCCGTACATGTCAGTGACTTACATGGTAAGACTCATTTCTGTTATAGTTGAATGCAGCATTAACTGGGAGAAAGGACTTGTTCGAGAATGTGAACATCGACTGGGACCTTATAGCTGTAAGTAGGGTTTGATAAATGTTCATGTTATTATCATGGAAAAGATTTTTCAGCAGATCCACCGATTTCAGCAGATTTGGAAATCAAAATGTTAGTTTTTAGAGATAAGTACAGACCCATGATTGAATCATTTCCTTTTTCTTCTTCTGCTATTCACATCCCTGTATTACATGTTTATATTTCTTTATTTGTTACATGTATATTCTTAAGAAAAATGGATGACAAAGGAAAATTTAGTTTAGCATGACAAAAGACTGCTGATTGTTTAATATACTCATGAACTACAATTTCACCCAAAAAGTTAAAGATAAATTTTCAACCAGTTGATTCTCTATCTCATTCTTGCAACATGTATCTCCTTCCTTATGCAAACAAAACAATATTTGTTTTTTAAGGATGACCATGAGCACGATGTGGACTTCAGTGACGATGATTTAGAGGTAGGTCAAGAAGAATACTCATGTCATTAACTACCTCCCTCATTTTCTGCTGTTTTCTCTACCATTTGTATGCCTCAGAGGACTTCCGAATGTCTCCTGATGCTGTTAATATGAATGCAGCTGAGAAGTGCCGAATGTTTGATTTACACTGCTGTACCTATTTCTATTATGACTTGAATGAAATGATGATACATATATGTACTAGAAAACAGAGAGGGATTATTTTTAAAAGACTTGAATACACTGTGTTATAGCCTTTGCTTTAAAAGTTAAGCAGACTCATTATCAAAGTATTTCTTGTATAATTAACTTCTTGTTTTAAAAAAGGGATAGGAGGGATATCTTCTTTGGTTCTAGCTTTCTTTTAAATAGCTTTTTACTGCGATTTCCTTTATAATCATTATTTGAGGTACATTGCTAGAATTCAGATAAATGCATAAAATTATTGTAATTAAATACATTGATAGGTCATTCTAAAAATACAGTTTTAATTTCAGTAAATATAAAACATAAAATTTCATTTAAATTCTCAAGTTGCCTGCCTTTGTTGAATGTTTCTGTTTTCCTACCATATTAAAAAGTAAAGATTATTTGTATGGATAATCTTAATTGTAGTTTATTTGATCTGTTTTGCTATGAAAAAAATATATGGATATACCCAACTTTCGCTATGGTTTAGACAAAGATATTTTGTAAAATAAAAATAAAATATAGAATAACATGGTAGGTACATAGCAGTAACTAAAATGGCTTTGCTTGAGATGTTTGGACGGAAATGGTTCCCTACAACTGTCCTTCTAAACACATTATTTTTATGTCCTCTTTCAGTATGTTGTTATTGATAAGATTTGGGCCGCTTATTGTCAAATTAACGAACAGGTGAGCTGTTAATACCGCAGCTAGTGGCTAGCCTAGCGCTGTCTCTTCTCTTGACCTTGACCTCTCTACTTACGACACCGACCTGGCTGGGCTTATTTTTCATCTATTTTTTTTTTTTATCATTTGGTTTCAATTCCTCACAACAAAACTACTGTGCAACTAGGTGTCTTAACTAATGTTTGTGTTGTAAATATTAAAACTGAGGCCTACCTCGAGCTCTCAACTTGATTTGCTAGATAAATTATTCCATGTATTTTGCATCATGATTTTATGGAATAATGAACTAAAGCATCCGCTTAGATGTGATAGTTTAACTGCTTTGTTTCTTGTATCAAGATTAGTTATGCATGTGACTAATGTCAAATACCTGGGATTCTGAGCTAATTAAGGATTGCTAGTTTATTAAACATGAATGTCTGTCCTTCCACCCGTCTATCATTTTGATTATACATATATATGTAAACTAGGGTAGTTGTTACGATCATGAGAGTATAGATTCTACAAGCTGGAAGAAATAGAGTTAAAATGTGAAGATTCACCCATTCTCTGCTTTAAGAAATTAAGGGTGTGTATTGAAAAGGTTAGGGAGAAAAAAATGAAATATTAAGTGATTGAAAAAAGGTAGAACTGAGAGTTATAAGATTTTTTTTTTCATTTTGCTAAAATACAGTTATTTGCAAATTAAGAATCACAACAAATATTCTTTTAATATACATGTATTACTGTCCTTATTTTCTATGCATATGGAATTTCTTTGGTGTTTGGTATCTCCAAATTTCTAACATGCTATAACTTTATTAATTCACAAAATGTTTAGATTTATTTGAATTATTTTCTTTGTTTAATGAATTTATTTTCTTTAATTTTTGTGATATTTTCATTGAATAAAATTTACTTGAATTGATATTAAAACTGTTTGTATTACAGAACACTCCAGAGAGAAAGAGAGGGTCGAGACCACAGAGCTTGACTGGTTCTGGAATCGCTAACGAGTTTGCTAGTTCCCTGTCCATTCCCAAAGAACCCAATGACATTAGGCAGAGAACAGACAGCAACGTGTCTTTGCAGCCTATTAAGAAAAGTAGGTCTTTCTTGTCTTAACAGCAATGCATTGTACGGGAAGTATTTGAGTTAAATTTACCTGTAGCTAATTAGAACTAGAATTTGAAGTGGGTTTTCATTAATGAAAAAAGCATACTGTAAATTGTAGAAGTTTGTAGTACTTATAATAGTAAAAAACCTTCTGAATGCACCATTTCTTTACTTGATAATGAACCAGAATATGTGAACTTTAAGTGATACCGTACTTTTGTGATGTAGATATTTTCTGTTACAAAGACAACTAACAAATAAACTTCCTATATGTTAAGTTAAGATATATGTGTAATATTATTAGCAATGTAAATAGATTTTGACTTAGCATCTTCGGAATCCCATGAAGCAGCTGCTATATGCAATTCTTGTGTGATTCCCTTTTCCTCAATCTTCTTCATTGGAACAGCTGTAAAGTGTTGATTTTATGTTGAAAATTACAGAGGACTTTTTAAATAGACTGAGTCGTGTTGTTCAGAGAAAGGCATCATATGGGGAAATTTATCAGATAACTTCGGCTGATGGCGCCCCGGTACAGGTTGTGCAGAAAAAGCCGCCTCCTTGGATCGTTTCAGTCAAGAAAAAGCGCAGGCGACGACTCAGTAATTCTTGGCCTATATGGTTAACATGTATCAAACAAGTGTATACCTTCATAGCCTTTGCCTGGTTTATTTCAGTTGTTGTATTTACAGTACTGGTACATTTTTTCCTAGGCTCTTTTGGAGAATGGACTTGTATATTCTGTACTGATGTTATTATATTTCATAATTATTTTCACATTATTATTGCAAGGTGGACAACTATAGATACATATACCTACAATATGATACTGCAACAGTACATTTCTTTTCTTTTTTTTTTTTCTTAATTGTATTCATTACGACCTTTTATAAACAAAATTATGCATTTTATGCATATTATATTGATAGAGCCAAATCACCAATATGAAAAACCAATTATTGATACACATGTACATGTCATGATATGATTTTGTATATATTTCACTATTATAAACAATTATGCTCATTGCATGGAAATGCAGCTATGAACTGCCCTAAAGGGTTTCACCAAAGTTTTATGTAGTTTCTTGTCAGATAATCAGACAGACAAGGTCATAGTATCAGCCACACTGTCTTTCTTAATTTGAATAGAAAAAAATTCATTAATCATAGAAAACTTATAAAATTTAAAATGGTCAGTATTAGTATGTTGCTTAGTTTTTGTCTTCTCAATATATTTAGAACCCTTTTGCTTGAAGAAGCCAATAGGAAGTAGATCCCTATTGTTGATTTTGAGGTCAAAGGTCTAAGCGTTGACTGCTCAACATCTTGAGAACCCGTTGCTTCTACAGACATTAAACTTGGTACACTGTATTTTATGTGGAGGAGAAGACTCTTATTGATTTTGAGGTCCAAAGGCCAAGGTTCAAACTTCCCTAGCTCAGACATAGGATTTTGTGTATTCAGTATATTAAAAAAAAACTCTTTGCTCGTCTGTGCAGTACCTTAATCAAATGTTGACCCTTTTCAATAATTGCCACGTTAAGGAATAATTGTTGCTAAAAAGTTTGTTTTATTCTTGTTTATTCCATAATCCATGTAAAGTGTTTTGGATCAAAATTTATTTGGTTTTAATAACACTATAAGATCATTCCTGTTTGAAAATATGGGATACAAATGTAGTAGGACCCATGTATGTTATTTCTCCTGAAATTTCAGTTTTTTACCAGTAGAAGCACATTAGATTTTGATCTTTGATGGATGTGAAGCAAGAATGCAAGTTTATTTGTTGGACTTAAACATTTAAATAAAAATGTTGCTAGGAGGTAAATATCTGTGTTTTCATTAGAATCGCTTCCGTTTGGGAGTGCCAAGCAGAGAATGAGTCTGCGGAGTTGTGAGTATTTTAACGTGGTGCATGGAGAGCCTCTTTCTCAATCTGTCGCTGTCTCTAGCTGATTCAGTTGTCCTGCTTACTTCTCAGTCCAAAGTTAACCCCCACAAATGTTATTTTTTGCTCCCCTGCATTTTATAATTCACATTGCTTTGATATGGTTTTCTTTTTATTGCATCACTGCTTAATTTTTTTCGTTTTTCCTAGGTGGGGAAAGATTTTAAGATTCTTCTGTATATTCTTGACTTTCAGTCCTCTGAATCATGCACAGGGTAAAAAAATTAAAGGGGGGGATATGAAATTAGATGTAAATGAATAGTTGTACTCTTGTGAGAACCTGAGGAACAACACTAAATTAAAGGACTATATATGATATGGGCCAAATTAGGCTCCATAAAATAAAAATCATCAATTTACTTTAATACTTTGCTTCCTTTGTACAGATATACATATTATGAAGTTCATAATTTTCATTTAGATGCAAATGCCCACAGTTTTGAAATATGGCATCAAAAAGTTAACCTTTTCTGGACATTTTTGCATTTTTAGCATTAAAAGGCTTGTTTTCAAGCAGTTTTTTATTCAGAAAACATTGAGCAGTTGCTTGAAGAAACAAAATATTTTCATCAAAGATGTATCTATCAAAGACTTATAAGTGACAATAAGTTTGTTTTTGTTCAAAACGTTGCTCTATATTTTCCATTCCCAAAAAAAGATGAGAAAAATGTCAATTTTTGACTGATTTTGATTGAACTACAAAAATAGTGTCACTTCTGATGTCATATACTGCCAGTGAGTGCAAATAAATAGGTGAAAAACATATATTAAATTCACTATTCTAAAAAATAACAATTTAATATACCAGGATCTTTTTTAAAAATTGCGAATTATGGGGGCCAAATTTGACTCATATCATATATAGTTCTTTGCTTTTCTCACTGTAAAGTTAAAAAGTGAATTCTGTTACAGTTATCCACACAGAATTTTAATTGAAGGTGTTTTTTTCTTTATTTGAATAAAGAGGCTTAAACATGTTATGGAAGAAGAATATATCACGGTGATATACTATTAATAAATAGCAGAAGTCGAGCATTATTTCAGCACAACTGTATGATGTGGCATTCCTGTATATATGCCACATAACCACATTGCATGTGGCATCTAGTTGCATTTTGAGTTTGATATACTGTAGCAGCAGTATTAAGTTGTTTTTATTTCATATCAACATATACATTATTGTGATAAGCATGCAGATGTCTGGTCCTTATTATCATAGACCATCATATCAGTTTTATTTTTTTCCATTAGCAAACTTCTACAACTGCATGCAGACCTCATTGGAGAACTCTTATCATGGTGTATTATCATGTCTTGCCGTTTATATATTTTTTTATATTTTTTTTTTTTACTTTTATCTTTGATAAAGTTCCAGCTGAACTGTTGCAGCAATTCTGATCATGTACATGCTTAAACCTGAATAACGATAAACATGCAGTTTTTACGCAATTTCAAACAGCTGATAAACTATCTTTTGTTTTCAGTTATATTTAAATAAAAGAAATTGTTGGAATTGTTATATAAAACAAAATCAGTCAACTACTGTTTTGTCATCTTCACTAGAAAAGAAATGGATTTTAAACCCTTCGCTAGAGAAGATACTGTTTTGTATGTTTGTGTGTGTGCGTGTGTGTGTGTGTGTGTGTGTGCATTTATTTGAAATTGATTGAGGTTCAACAATGCCTTCTGCCCTTACAGTGCAACAATCTAACCAGTCCGCAGCCAACGGGGCACAGCCGGGACCCCTGGGCTTTGGACCACCCCTCCCACCCAGGAAGAAACCCCCACCACCCCCTCCCTCCTCTGCACCCAGGCCTGGGCATGTCAGAAACAAGTAAGACTGAGATATACAGTGTACACATGTATTGGTTAATGTAAACCATGTGTTGCCAATTCTTAACTTTCAATTTTATACCAAGCTGAGAAATGTCTTTAAGGAGGCTGGGTGGTCAACAAATCAGATCTACTTAAAATTTCAGGATATGATTTGTTTAGCTATTAACAATTATTTAATAAAAGAAAAAATCCATATATTTTACCTTTTAAATTTGGGTATTTTCTATATTTTTAAATAGAGCTCCTCTTCTAAAGGAGATCAATACAGTCTAAAAATGGCCACAAATGGCCACAACCATCCAGCCCTCTTAATGATTTTAATGTTTCTAGCAAAGTACTTGATAAAGATTACAGAGGGCAAAATAAATATGCCATTGGTCATTTGGACAATGTAAGTATTTATATATATTGCTTGAAATTAAAACATTCAACCATAACATTGCGTTTGTGTATCATTGAAGATCGGAAGGGAGCGCCATTGCTGTGCACCATCGAACATCTTCGGACCCACCCCCTAGACCGGCACCACCAGACGTCAGAAAGACCATTCACCTTCCCGGGGCCCGGGCATCTCTCCAGGCAGGGGACATCACTAACAACAATAACAACAGGCAAGTCAGAAGTAGACTCACTCCTCAGTATGAGTAGTCGGAGATACTGGGCAAATTCCAGTACAAGTCAAAAATACATGTAGGCTCAGTAATGCATTATTCTTTGCAGAATTCAGAAGATTGAAACCTGTCTATTCCTTAACATTTTTATGAAAGAGGGTTTTATGAATTAAATTTAGAATGCAGAGTTTGAATTGGGCATCAATTAGTTTTGAATTAGTGAAGCTCAAAATGAATAGTTGGAGTATCAGTCAACATGAAATTCTTAATGATTTCTTTTAACGCTAAACATATAAATTGTTTATAGGGCAAGTCGGCCAAGAGTTGGATCAACAGATTCAAGACCAGGAGGTGAGAGAGAGAGAGAGAGAGAGAGAGAGAGAGAGAGAGAGAGAGAGAGAGACTACTTATACAATAACTGTTATGGAAATGGAGTTTATCTGTAATTTTTATTGATTTGATATATATAACTGTCTCTTTTTTGCCATAAATTGAATGAATTGTAACTGAAGTTGTCACTGAAAAAAGCAAATTATCACCTGAGGATTGTTTTGTTCATTTCAGATGGTAGTCCTGTTGTACCTGGCTCTCCAACCTATGGGAATAATGAGACTCCTCCCTTGCCAGCTCCTAGACAGAAGGTAACTGCAATCACCCCAAATCAGTCAATAAAATATAATTACTCAACCATCTCTCTCGAATTTTGACACACACTGCAAAATTTGCTGTAGTCATTTGTAACATTTGTAACAAAAATGGCATTTCCTTCGTGCAATTTTTTTCCATTTTGGCATTCATTTCAGAAGAAGGTGCCCATTGGACAGAAGTGCCAGGCAATTTACGACTGTGAGGCTGATAATGAAGATGAGCTGACATTCAGGGCGGGAGAAATGATCATCATCACTGGGGAAGAGGAAGAGGACTGGTGGGTAAGTGAACTCTTCTTCATGTTAGTGTCCACAGCCACACATTTCACACAGAGAGGGTCTGTAATAGAGTAATGTAAGAAGGTGGTAAGTGGGTAAGTCAGCTCTTCTTTCATGTCGGAATCCATACCCATACTGTAACCGAGGCAGTGTTTAGGAATAGGACTGGTCGAGAACTCTTCTATGTGTTGGGATCTATGGTGTCCCACTCATTCCATACAGAGAGATTCAGTAACAAGGGTGATATATATGAAAGCAGAGATTGAGTTATGAGTTGAACACTGATGTTAAACATCTAAACATGATTTCATTCCAAGGTCGGGAAACTGGTAGCCTAAATTTATCCTGAGTGTTTGTGCATGATCCATTTATTTTATCTCTATTCTTACAGGAAGGAGAAATTGACGGTGAGCCACACAGACGAGGAGTGTTCCCAAAAAATTTTGTTGCCATGAACACTTGACAACAGCTGAGCTCGTAGATAGTTACCATGGACACGAAGCACAACTGGTTACCATAGGAACAAGTTGAAAGGTCTTCCTTGCTCCTCAATTACTTTGTTAAACTATGGGCGCCGATCAGTGTTGCTCACTTAATCATGTCTCATGCATTTAGTATTTATGGCCTTTTTTGCTCATTTATTTTGCTGTTTATTAATAAATGACTGTACTCATGTAACTAATTGCTGATGTTTAGATATTACCTGTAATATTGTTTTTCAGATATTCACTGATAATTTTTTTGAAAAGTTCAGATACATTTATGATATTCAAATATTGCTTAGATTTACATGTATATTATGTGAATTTTTTTTGGAATAATGATATCTAGATTTTTTTTATGATTGATCAAACCATGAAATGTACTTAAAAATATCCAAATTGTCAAAACCTGTTATATGATCATGTTAGTTATTTACCTTTAAAAGTTTTTGAATTTCTGTCCTTGCAAAATATAAGCCTTTAATAGTAAAGTGCAATAAATATAGTATTTGCCAAATACCATTTTATTAAAAATTCCTTATCCATTGATTGTTGACATGTACAGTATAAAACATATTTTTCTTGATCAGGAGAAATAAAATATATATCACTCATAAATTAAAAAACAAAATTTTAAATCTACTCCCCCCCCCCCCCCCCCCCCAAAAAAAAAGGAGTAATATTTAAAACTATTCAATTCCACTCCCTCCAAAAAAAATAAAGAAAGATCCGAAGTGCTCTGTTGAATTATAAACTTGTTATTTACTCAAACAATGTTATATCTGATTGTTACGAGAAAAGTTATTGTTGAAACATGTTATAAATATAACGAATTACGAACAAGTCATTGTAAATTGATATTACTAATCCATTGTGATTATCTCTCATTCCCAGTGAATTGATTCCATGTGATTAGTTAATTAAAAGATGTCTCCACATATTACGAATGTATTTTGTATATAGCTGAATTGTGTACACAATATTTGTTTTGTTTTTATGTATATACATGAATATATAGCTATTTTGATAGTGCTCTATAATTTGCTTAGTCATCCGAGATGACCTGAGAAAATGGAACATTCCATTTACACATACTGTATGTCCAGTTCGTTGATATGAGATTGGTAATATTGCACAAGAGATTTCTGTCCTTTTTTTGCGTCCTTCCTGTGCGTGAAATACCTGAATGGATTTTTTTTTTTAAATTTTGGTTAGTATGTAGTGTCATGTTTTACGCCTCAACAGTAAATGAGGTTACACAGCAAATATTCATTGGCTTAGCCTAGAGTGTAGCATGTCTATTTCAGAAATCTAGTTTATGATCAAAACCTAAGTAAGGCACTGTCTAATCTTTTTTTTTTCTATCATGATCAAATTTGCAATGCTTTCATTTATTTTAATCCTAGCAATTTAAGAGATAGAAATTTTACTTTAAACTTCTACCTTAACCACATCTGGTGACTAGTAATCAAAAACAACTTATCTCAGGATGTTATTGTATCACTGCTGTATATTGTTGGAAACCAAAGAAAGTGTGTGTTCAAACTGCTTGTTGATTTTTTTATTTTAGTGCAGGTGAGATCTTTGTGTAAACACCTTCATGTAGAATCGTTTTGACCCACACCAAAAATTACCTGGTTTAGTTTGCACTCTGTTTGAATTTTGATGTATTGTTTTTAACTTGAATTAAATTGTACTTGCAACTATAACTACTATTTCTAACACTTCTTTGTATTACAAAGTGTGCATTTTTGCAGCACAGGTTGATGCCACAGATTAAGTAACAATTATGTTTAAACAATTTTTATTATCTTAGATTGCTTGGACTGCTGCTAAGTAATGAAGAGTAAAAATACATTAACTTGTATGTACTATAAAACGGGTAAATTGTCTCGAGTATTTTCTAGTTAGAGGGTTTTCTGTGTTAAGTAGATGTGTGTGTACATGTATTTTATAGTAGTGTAGATAGACAGCAATAGTAGATAAAATCCATAAAAGTATGCAATGGAAGAATGATTATGATAAAGGCAAGACAATGTGGGAATGATGCTGGTAAATTAAACTCTTATTGTCAAATGGTGGGCGTGATGTTCTGAAATGACATTTCTCCCTTTATGGTAATGTATGTTGAAATTCATCATATAGTATCAAATCTCTATTGAAACAATAAGAATTATGAAGGGAAAATTTAGACAAAGATACAATCAAATTCAATATATTGTGCATTTTCTAAAGTTTTTGCACCTATCAAAATAAGAATATAACTATAATTAAGTTGCTCCATTTCAATATGGATTTTGTGTACCATATCTAAAGAACATTTGTCAAGCAATTTCTTAAATTTAGTTTCAGCAGTTTCTGTGCAATGATAGATTTAAAGGCTCTTTGATTGTTTTTATAATGAGCTTTTCATGAAAACCAAAACCGTCAAAAATCTACCTCTCCTTGCAATTAGTGATTACATGGGTTTTTTTTTTAGTCTTGAAATAACCAAAAAAAAACCCAAAAATGGTTATTATTGCTTTTGAAGCATATGAAGGTATATATTTTTTACTGAAATCCAAGTTTCAAATGCTAGTGTGATATTGTACCTGTCCAGAAAAATTATATGGTCTTTGCTTCTTCTTTTTTCTGATGTTCATAGTTTATATCAATTTATATCAAAATGTTTGAAATGAAACAAAATTTCTTTGACCAATGATTTTGTCAATCCCAATAACATTTGTAGAAGCACCAGATCCATTTACAATTGTTTTCCATTTTGAGATTTAGAATGAAATTCAATACACATGTACATAACCCACAATTATTTCTTAATAGCCCAAAAATTTTATACATGTACATATTCTTGCAGTTGAATTTACTTAGCTTCTAATTTTGTGAATTTTATTTCTCTCTTCTTTGGGTGATACAACCTATACACCAACATTTATTATTACACATTGTAATTAATTACTGCTGTAGATATGAAATATAATGGTATTTCAAGTATTTTTTTTTTATATTGTCTATATATATTTAAAAATAAAATCCACTTGATGGCAGGGCAAAGTCAAGCAAAATGTTCACCTTCTGTAGGAATTTTGTCAAATTATAATTATGCTTGTTTCCAGCTTTTTGGCTCCTAAGTAATTTCATTTCCTTATACCCAACAAAATTTCACAAATATTCACTGGCAACAATTCCTAATGTTTGTAAAAGGCTTTTCCTAAGCAAGACATCCATCCAAGTTCACTGGCAATAATTTTTATTTTAATGTTAGTATAGAAATTTGTACCGGGTACATAGCAACAGCATTTCTAGATAGAAACTCAATTTATTTTACATGTGAATCAATTTATGAGCAATAAATATTTGTGTTTCCAGTAGATTTGTAGAGAAAGTAGTTAATTGGACTAGAATTTTCAGATATGGACTAGGCAACCATTTGAATGCAGAATCTCCAAGCACTATTTTTTGTGCAATACTGCCAATTCATAAAAATCTCTAAATGCTCAGGTGAACTTGCATCAATATTAACTTTTTTAAAAAGTACTTGCAACGCAGATACAAAATTACAGTGTATTATATGCATGCCTTATCTACTGTTGCTTTGGTTATTTTTTATTTCTGTTTATTGAAACATTTATTGATATCACATGTATAGACTTCACAATGTGAATAAATACATTGTCAATTTCAAACCACATTAAACTGTTTCAATGCTACAAGTCTGTGTTTTCTTTGTTATTAGTATGGAAATGTTATTATTTATGATTATAGTAGAATCTTATTTCCAAAATGACTTGGTTCTGTCTCTTTATATGCTCTTGCGAAAACTCTATCAGACCACCATCAGGGGCTGTTTTTTTTAGCTCACCAAAACCACATGGCAAATTTCAACCAAACTTGACAGGAGGCATCCTTGGGTGAAGGGCGATTTAAATTTATTATTATTCATACCATAATTCTGAAGGTCAGAGAGGGGCTTCTTTTTAAATTGATATGAGAGCAGTAACCATTTAAGAAAAGTTGAGTTTTATACTCGATCCATTTGACGTGCAACATAATTGAGGCAACAAGATATTGCTCAGATGAGCAATGTGGCCTATGGGCCTTTTGTATGGGATTAACTGCACAGGCACTTGTTTCTGTGATAAAGTTTTACCCCATAGTATAATAATAATATGGTTATAGTCTTAGTATTATACTATAGGGTGATTTATTGTTAGTCAAATAGTGGCGATGTGTAGATCTGTCATTGGTCAGTCAGTATGACAAGGGTTTATTCAGTCAGCAATTCCATGTAGTTCATGCTATCTGCAGCAGTTCTACCAAAACTTTACGTCAGAATAGCAGTTAGATTTCCCTTCACTGATTTCTTGTTCGTTTAAACTCTAAACTCTTTTGACAGTGACATTGAAAATATTTACAAAAGTGAAGTTTATATTAACTAAAGACTTGTGTTAGTATGTTGTTTATTATATAATATTTACATTTTCCAGTGTCTCTGTCTGTGATAACACTATGAATCGATTTTGTACTATACAGTCCAATAAATTCAAATGATGTTGTTGGGGCACAAGTGGGGTTAAATCGTACAATTGCTGAAAAAAATATATAAATATAAGTAATAAGGAATCATTGTTTGAGCATTATGAGGTGATAATTTCGGTCGGGTGTTATCAAATCTATCATAAAGCCCTTCAGGCTTTATTGGATTTGATCACGCCCCAACCGAAAGAGGAATAGCACCTTTTCCCATTATTTCGCCTACACCTGTGTTTGGAGGGAAAGTACCTGTTACTAAAAATAGATACAGGTACCTGTCGCAGTGTGGTTTTTGAAACCAAGTACTGATTCTTAATAATATCTGTGACCACTTATTTGTCATAAATTTGGGAAACCTGCATTGAGAACTGAATATACAGAACTCTGTGTACAAAGTCAGTTGATACGTGTAAACTTCCAGCAGAATGCAATGAATGTAGGTATAAATAGAGTATAGTGTTATTAAAGAAATCTGTTTATATTGGGTGTGCTTATACTCAGAATTGAACAAGACAGTTTGAAAAAAAAATCCAGCAGATTACATGTAATTTAAACTCTATTCTTATCAAGCTTTAAGTTAAAAAAATATTTACTACTTGGTGGAATCGATCCAACAACCGCAAAATCAAAAGACCTACGCGTTACCACTAGGCCACGCTTATAACTCTTTCATAGCATGTCTTTTCAATATATGTGGCTATACACGTGATTGTATTAGAAAAGTCACTAATTGAAATAGTTGTCTAATTTTCAGTACGAAGACCACATTAAACCAAAATTAATACAATGTAAACGTGTACTACAATACCTGTAGAACATAATTTAAATTGGATTTCTTTGGTTTAAAGTGATTCAAATAGTCAAATATCCAACTTTTCATCGCATACTATTTTCCTATATATCCTTAACAAATATGGATATTTTAATGATGTCTGCACAAGATAATTAAGACTCTTTTATCATGGTAATTGTGTAGTTTGCGTTTCTTTGAATATATTTTAACTAAATATTGTATAATATTTAAAATGACTGATGTTTGCAAAAGCGCTGTATTGTAGGCCATATCGTATATTAAGTGAGCTATACCTCTTATCGCCTCATAATACTCAAAGAATGATTCCTTATTCCTTAACTAGAACTTTCATGGTTTTTAACAAACTTCAGAATTCAAAGTAAAAACTGAGTGCTTAGCACCTTGTACTGTTTAAATCATTTTGCTACATTGGTGCCGGTTCTTATTGGCCTGTGAAAATATACCCAGATTAATAAGCCTTCAGGTGCACTGCCTTTGGTAATCACATACATATATGTAACACTTTATTTATCTATAAAATATTTACATTGGTTGATAAAGCCATTGTTTAGGCATCATATTTGTCATATATTTTGATTTACCAAGCTTGGATACCAAAGTTATACATGACCTTCACTGATATTGTTAAACTTTTTAACTGAAATAGAAATAAGAGTTATGGCCCTTTAAACAGTGTGTTATCGTAATGTTTGTTGTGACTATGTTTCATTTGCCATGTGTGTTTGTAAATATGTGTTTTTAAATGTACATTATATTGATTATTTGTTTACAATGTTTGTTTTCCATATCGGGGCTCAATTATCATTTAAAATACTGGAAATTTTCTTTATTATAATTGGTAATTATCAATCGAACTTGTAATTACCGGTACTTGTCTTTTTCATTCTGGGACAGTAACAACACAACCTAGACAAAGCACTTGAAAGTTCTTCTGTGTGGTAAATATATACAGTAGGTGAATGGATCTAATATGTACTGTACATCCTTTGATATTTTGTCCATCTCAAATTTGTATATATTTTGGTCTGATCTTTTTGCCTATTCATATTGTCAATCTTTCCTTGTTGCCCTTTTCATTAAAAAAAAAAAAGTAAGGGTTGCAGACATAAATCAATGCACGAATCCTAACTAAAAACTGAAAAAATACAACAAATTTCAATTGATAATGTCAATAAATATATTTCTCAAACTTAACATTCAGTTGTACAATAACTGTAATGAGCCTCTTTCTCTCTCGTCTTTAAACAGAACACAATTAAGCTGCTTGGAATTTATAGCACATTAGCATAATTATGAACCATTGAGTCCATTTATGTGTTTGATGATGGCCTTTGTAGCACCAATCATGATTATATCTGATATATTGAACAATTAATTGATTATTTATGAATTAGTCATCAGAAATGTTAACTCAGGGGATCCTCAAAAATATCTGTAACATCCATAGTTGCTTTCTTGGGAGCCTCGGTCTTCTTCTCTTTCTTGGTTTTTGGTTTGCTTGATGGTGTTGTTGCAAAGATGTCATCTTAAAGAAACAGGAAAAAGTTATTCATCAAAAATATTCATCGATAGTATGTACATGTAGGTTAATAACAATATTTTTTGGAGGTTTTGATGTTTAGTAAAACTGTAGACTGGCATAAGCATACTGAAAAAGATAAATTGAAGTTATCTTTGTCCATCTCATATGTACATGTAGTTTGATGATTTTCAAAATTTAGCTAAAGGCAGACAATGTCAGGAAATAAAGAACTTGAGCAAACACAAAATTAAACTGTCATACATTTAGAAGATATGACTACGGGTACATGTACTTTTTTTTTGGGGGGGGGGGGGAATGATTATAATTCCATTTCAAACAGTTTATCCAAATTTTTTGAGTCAGTGAGTTATTGGTAATTGGTCACTGGTTGCTTTCCACTAAATCCACAAATTTTGATGAATGTACAGTTTAGAAGAGTGAAGTGCTTTTGAACCACTAACCATCATCATCTTTGAATAAGCTTTTCTTCTCTGTGGGTTTCTTCTTTTTTTTCTCCTTTGGCTTGGCTGCTGGGACATCAGCAAAAATGTCTGTGTCATCTTTAAAGAGGTCTTCATCCTTTGTCTTGGTCTTAGCTTTGCTGGACTTCTTGCCTTTTTGAGCTGGTTTACCAAACAAATCGTCCTCCTTGAAAATAGAAATTTCATGGTGAATAATGAAAATTTGCACATTAATATAGATACATATTTGACAAACCATAATTTATATCACTACATACATGTACATCTGTACAAGTTTGAACATTTTTAATACCTAGACTTGTAGTTCCTTATAAAGGAGCATGTTGAGAAGTAAATATAAGTAATATACAATGGAGATTCCACAATCTTGACACTTCATTTTCTTGGTTGACTTTTAAAGGGTTCAAATTTTTAAAATGATTTATGAGATTCTATCACATACAGTATGATTTATTTATCTGGATGCTTCATTAATCTAGACTGACAGGCTTGAAACTCAGGTATTCAGATCAAGCATAAATGCATATACATGTATAGGCAAACAAATCTGACAAAACTGACCTCTTCCTGTTTTTTGTCATTTGTTTTTGCAACAGGGGCTGGCTTTTTGTTCAAAGAAGAATCAGCAAAGATGTCATCCTCCTCTGCAGTGGTCTTTGTTTGTTTGGCTGTAACAAATGTAAAATTGATTAAATTAAACTTTAAGAATTGTATGCAAGATCAAAGAAAAATCAATGAGAAACAAGACCTTTCCAAGAAGGACCAATACCCCCAGTGTATCTTCTTTCAGATAAGACATATTGACCGTGCGACCTTGACTTTGGTCAATGACATCACATCAAGGTTATAACCATCTGGTCACAAGCAACCTTTGTGCCAAATATGGGCTTTTAATATTTTTCCTCTAATAATAAGTTATAGACCTGACATTACAATGTCATGTATATTTGGACTGACAGTTAGACAGATTGATATAGTGATTTCAAAATATTGGGGTTAAAAACTTTATTTACCTAGGGTAATTTTGAAAGGATAGAATATTCTATTCAAACAATATATGTCCATGTACAAATGTACAAATGTAGTTAGTTGTTTGATGAACATCAAAATACATTTTTTGTCTTTATGATTGATGATAACCAGTTGTCGTGTTGTGTTGATACTATACCAGTACATTCAATTCGTATCACTTACCAGGAGGTTTTTTGTTCACAGATGAATTTGCAAAAAGATTATCGTCATCATCTAGTGCAGGACCTTTAGTTTCAGTTTTAGATGTTTCTGATTTTTCATCCAATATTTTTTCAAAATCGCTCTGTTTCTTGATCTTGGGTTTTTCCACAAATAAATCCTCATCCTCATTTTCTACTGATGCGGCGGACTTTGGTTTCTCTGATAAAACGTCCTCACCTCCGTTCACTATTGCACTCACATTGTTGCTATCTGCCTTCTTTTTGCTGACAAACTTTGAGGTATTTTTTGTGGAACTGGAACCGAATAGGTCGTCTTCCTCATCTTCGTCAGTCTTTGAATTTAATACACTAGTAGGTTTGGAAGAAATAGAAGCTGCTCCCATCGGAGCAGTTACGGGGCTGAACAAATCATCATCAGACATGACTTTTTCTTTCTTCTTACTGGATGAAAAGAAATCCTCGTTCTCTTCTTCCTCCACGTAGTTATCAGGGACAGGGGGTGGGGCTAAGAAATCATTCACAGTGTCAGTGTCACCCAGTAAATCATCATTACCAAATAAATCAGAAGTTGGTTTAGGTACTCGACTCTCCTTGGGCGGAGACTCCACTTTAGGGGGTGGAGCTTCTGATGGAATAGAGGCAGAGTCTTCCTCTGTACTGACAGATGGCCCACCTCCCTGGCGACCTTTACGACTTGGAGGCCGCCTCTTAGCCTGAATTTTGGCACGGCTCTGTAACAGTTGTAAATTAAAGCATAAAGAATTTCTTGTTTTGTTAAAATCACATATCAGGTAACCAATAAATTTGCTATACTTTTAACACCTGTTTAAAATGCTTAAAGTTGAACATAATCAAAAGTCTGTTTCTGTGAAGCTACTCAGCAAGTTTCTAATCGTTCTCAAAAAGTGTAAAGAAAAAAAAATTATGTGGAAAATCGACTGGGATAAACTGACTGATAAACAGAAGAACAGGCAAAGAAAAATATGTTCTGGTATAAGTTCCATCTGGAATGGTACAAATAACATAACTTAATAAGGCCTTTATCCTGGGATTAAAAAAACCATAAAGTTACCTTATTGGCACTGTGGAGCGTGTTGGCCTGGGCGGGGACATCGAATCCGACTGGCACCGCCTGTGGTTCTCTGACAGGTGGTGCTGCTCCAGGTAACATTGCCGCAGGGTTTATTGCAAGGTTCGCCTAAAAAAGAATTCTCATTATAAAAGGTCACCTCTAACAAAATGCATCACATTATAAATGTACTTGTATATCCCAATTTCATAAATGAAAGGTATTCAATCTATTGTATATCGTGGTTATTTTTGCAATTACAGTTTTTGCTTTTTTCAGAATTACTTTCACATGATTGCAAAAACAAAAACATGCAGAAATTATGTGTTATTGTATGCTACATTTGTATATAACTTTAAAGTCGTGATTTATGAATTGGGCAAATAAAAAAAGTTACAAATTTAGCCTATTTTTTAACATTTTGAGACACACAAACAAACTAGATATGCACTGCCAGTATTTCGTGCATCCCATATAAATTTTTGTTAGGAGATTTCTTCTAATCGCTTAGTTTAGACATTAATTTATCTGCAAATGCAATAAAATTTGACAAGAATATTGTCATTAGCCTAGATGTACCTGTAGCTTGCCAATTTTACCAGGCAGTTTGTTTCCAACAGAAACTGGTGTGGATGAATCAGATTTCTTCTACAGAACACAAATGCAAGCATGCATAAATTATAACAAAAACACTAAGTGTAAAAACTAACCATGCCACTGAATACATACTCTGAACTTAAAATCTTGTTTTGTTATTTGCAAACAAAATACAAATGAAATTTCTAAAACACATTGGTTAAAAAAAAAATCCAAACAAAACAAACTTATTACAATACAAACTTGTTACTTATAATACAGGTATGGGTATAAAATATAATTTTCTGAACAAAGTACAAACTAATTAAGAGTGGATTTAATTAATAGAGCATGCATTACTTTTGTGATATAGCAATACTTAAACACAAAAAATCACAGCAAAAATAAGTTTGAAAACATTAAATCTGAGCATGCTTACCTCCCCATCTCCCCCTGACAATGGAGAATCTATCAATGGAAACGGTCTTATTAGCCTTCAAATATCATTAGTTATATTCTGGCATATATTTCTTCATTTTTACTTGAATAATGTTATAAATGTGGTATATTGCAAATGCAATATTAAGCAATTTCGCTTACGGTAATTGTCATTCAATTACCTTCTGTACATCATACTTGATAAACTGGACATTTAAATGTTTTTTCTTTTTTCCTCTCATATGAAGTGCATTAGAAAGAAGGGACAAGTTCATGGTAATTTTTAGCAACCAATTTAGTAGAAGAAGTTCATTTAAAACCACAACAAGTGAATGATTTTACAGTAATTGTAATTTCAGACTTTAAAATCTATCATTATTTGAACTTGTTAAATTTAATATCCTTTGCTATAATTTAAAGAGATTTTTGTGTCACAAATGGTAGGTTCTTGGTCACTTACCTGGTACAGACTCGGATTTCTTGCCCAACCCAAATGGATCCATCCCACCAAACATGGAGACTCCGCCTACCGGTTTACGTGGGGAGGAGCCTGATGGAGATAACTGGGTCTCTGTTTTCGAAGGTTTGGAAGTCGAGGAAAACAAATCCCCATCCTCGTCTGACTTTGGTGACCCAAATAAATTTGGTTTTTGAGATGTTTCTGATTTGGAATGCTTAAAATAAGGGAGGATTCTATTAGTTAAACACATTGTTATTGAGTATGGTCAAGTCGAATTCTGCCCATGGTTCAATGATAAACAGTAAAGAAAATTGTTTCATCTTCTAGTTTTAATCCTCAAAGTACGATACATGTATTTATCTCATACGTGTGGTGTATACTACCCATGTGATAAACCTTTGCTTTATCAAATGGGTGATGCTATATCAAATACTTCCGGTCCGAACTATTTTTGACACAGCCCCTCGCTTCAATGCTTCAGTGACCTATTTTCGAAGACTTTCTAGTATTTTCCATAAAGCTATATCTACTACCAAAAATTGATTTAAAATGGAGTTTGTCGAAGATTTAAATTACAAATATAAAGGAAAACACATAACTGTGAAGTTTATAACACTGCAAATCTAGATATATAGCTATCAACGAGTTCATTCTGACGACGAAATGAAAACAGAACGCTTTGGTTGTGTTTTTATACAAGAACTTACCGAAATAATGTCTCCCAAGACTTTTATTTCACCAGCAGTAAGCATCCTTATTCAATATTTTCAACTTCGAATCATTAGGCCAGTGTTCGTATTATAAAACATCAACAACTGTTCCTCGTTCGAATCAATTCAAACTAACGAGCATTCGCAACTTTGTGTATGTCAACAAACTTGATTATTCAAGTCTTCTGATCAGTATTTCCATTTAATTAAGTGATTAAGCTCTAAGAAAAATTATTTAGAGATAAACTTTTATTTTAAGGTTTATTTCAGTGAAACTTTACATTAAAACAGTTATATTTATCTCCGAAATGACGTACTAAATTGTATTGCGCAAGGTCACACTAACCGCATAACACAACGTTGCATCATCGTTTAATCTTTGAAAAAATCAATTCGGGTCATATTTCGGGTCATATTAGGGGCTGTCTCAAAAGCTTCATAATATAAATCAAATTGTATGAGATAAATAGAACATCTATAATTGTGTGATTTTATATTCGCTTTATCCAACTCGTTGAAATGGTTATATTCGCTCGGCAAGCCTTGCGAATATATACACCATTTCAACTCGTTGGATAAAGCAAATATAAAATCACACAATATAGATATCCTCTATATCTTTCTTGTATATAATTATACTGTTTAAGTACCTTCAAAAGTTTGACTTAAGTAAAAGTTGTCAATCAACATGAATATTCAACAATATGCTCTTTCATCAAAGATTGCATAAAAACAATTTTCTTACTATAAAATTTATAAAACATATGTACTATACCATTACCCTATCATTCTGTAAAGTGTGTAAAGTGTAAAGTGAGATTTACATGTCACTATACATTTTAATGAATAATTGAATTAAATGATTAATATGATTGTAAAAGGAAAAAATGGGTTTCATCAAATAATTTCTATCTATTCTATAGCTTACAAGTTCTTTATCAATGTATCACTGGATGGATTGTGAGAGTATGCTGAGAGAACTGATTGAGGAATTGAGTCAGATTTTTACCCTTGATTTGGAAGGAAGGATGGGTTTAGGAGTTGTGGAAGGTTTGGAGGGTTTGGATGGACGAGTTGTGCTGAGGTTTGTGATAGGAGCTACCGAGAACATGTCATCTTCATCATCATCTCCAAATAATGGATCAGCTACAATAAAAATTCAACCTTTAATGAATAGATCATATTGTTACATTTTTTCTTCAAATTTGTATTTTCATGAAAATCATTATATTAATTTTTCTTTCATCATTTTATTAAAAAAGAAAATGTCATGAATCATTAATGAAAATTAATTTTAATTTTCTATTATCCTTTGCATAATTTTTTTTCTATCAACCAATTATTTTGTTCATTTGTGTTAGAGTGTATTTGTTTACAGCTTTAGTGACCCTATAGCAGTTAACATATAATATACATGTACCTGCTTTAGCCTTTCCACTGGGTTTGGGAGAGTCCAAAGGAGGAGGTTCTGGCCTGTCCTCATCATCAGAGTCCTTGACCTTTGTTGGAGGTGGGGTCACTTCTTTGTCCTTGACCTCATTCTCCTTCTTCCCTTTGTTTCTCAAGGCAGCCATGGGGTCCATTCCCCCAAACATGGACACTCCTCCTATTGGCTTTTTGGGCTTGATTTCTTCTTTTTCTTCAACAACCTCCTGCTTAAAACATTTGATTCTAATATCAGTTTTGAACTAATGAACTTGTTGTCAATAGTTATCATCGAATGTAAACAATCATGTGAAAGAACATGATTTAAATGTTATACTGGTTTTTTTTTTATTTCTTATTACCAGTTCCCCTCTCACAATCTCTTTAATTTTCTATATCAATCTTATGCTTTTGCTTAATTCCTATTTACATGACTGTATCTAAGATAAAAAATGAAGGATACCTTTGGAGGAGAGCTAAACATATCATCCTCTTCATCATCATCAAACAAAGGATCTGCTGAAAGTAAAAAAAGATTAACCTCATTTTTTCATTTATAAATTTCAACATACATTTAAAATTAAAAAGCAATCACAAGAAATAAGTAGACCTACAATGTATTTACTTGTATCAGAGGGTGAAATCAAAGTTAACAATTTTACCAGGTTTGGTTTTCTTCTCAGTTTTGGGTGAATCCATTGGAGGAGGTTCGGGTTTGTCTGTGAGGTCCTCTTCATCAGAGTCCTTGACTTTTGTAGGAGGTGAGGTCACATCTTTGACCTTGACCTCATTCTCCTTCTTCCCTTTGTTTCTCAGAGCAGCCATGGGGTCCATTCCCCCAAACATGGAAACTCCTCCTATTGGCTTTTTAGGTTTAGGTTCTTCCATCTTAAAGAAAATTTTGCAATCACTCAATTAGTTGATTGCATTATTAAAAGAAGCCTTATGGTGAGAATGTGTATAAACATGTGCTTTAACTTTAACACAAAGTCTGTCTTACCTTCTCCGGAGCATCTGTGGATTCTTCAGTAGTCACTCCTCCAACTGGCACAGACTCTGCTGGCTAAAATATCATTTTCAGTTTTAATTAATACCTGACTGCCAATACATATACATCTATTAAAAAAAATTCTAGACAGATCTACACTAAAACGAAATTATTCCCTTCTCGATTTAAGTATTTAAGCTTAAATCAATGCTAGAGGTAAAGTTGTTGGCTGTGTACCTTGCTGGAACTAAATAGATCATCTTCCTCTCCATCAAAGAGACCTCCGGGGGATTTTGTTTTGGAAACAGGCGCATCATTCTTAAGTAAAAAATTCAATATATCACATGCTAATATAATTATATACTTATGATTCACTCATATTCAACTTATTCAATGAAGGAGTGTATGAACTTTTAAAACACTGAAGAAAGGACCATGATGTAATACCATTATGTACCTGTTTTGGAGCAGCCTTTGGTTTGTTGAAAATGTCAACTCCAGGAGAATCCTCTTCCCCAAACATGTCATCTCCATCATCAAACAATCCTTTAGCCTGTCAAAACATAAACCAGGTCTTTAAATAATCAGAATACAGCGTACAATGTACTTATATTTCAATGTTAATCTGTTGTATCTTTCTTTCTTATTAGCATTGTCAGCAATTCTTCAATATCATTGCATTATCATCTATTTTTATCAACATATTCATTGTGATCAAACCAGTATGACTGCATTTAGCCAGATTTTTTCTAAGATCACAAATTAATCAAAAGAAAAATAACATTGAAAATTCACAGCAGAGTGAACATAAGCCTAAGGGCCACAATGGTCATCTTTCTCCTGCATCTAAACTTCCAAGTAAACACTCATCAATTTCACAATGTCCATTAAAACCCTCCTTCTTATTATTCTTATTAAAAATACACTACACATCTGTAGTAACAGGAAGAAATGTTTGAACTCCTGCCACAGGTAGTATAACCCCATCAGTATTTTAATATTTACCTTGTTTGCAGCAGGCTTTGTGGGGGCTTTCTTTGCGGCGGGAGCTCCAAAGATGTCACCCTCCTCTTCCTCCTCTTCATCATCATCAAACAGAGACAAGGCCGCTTTGGCGGGTTTACTGGTTTTTGTCGGTTCTGGCTTCTGAAGCAATTTTAAATATACACTGTAATATATCTAGATCTACACATACAATGTACATGTACATGTCTATAGATGTCAATCAAGAACAAGATGATTGACAAAGTTAAAAAGATGTTTTGGTACAATGTATTTTCAAAAAATGCTAGTGAGAAATTTTGGATATGAGCCAAGATTGACTTGATTTAACTCTATGGTACCTTTTCTGCTGGTTTGTCCTTCTTGGGTAAAACATCATCACCAAACAGTGACACTCCTCCTGTTGGCTTCTTCTTTCCACTAATGACAATGAATTTCATTCATTAGACACATTAATCAAATTTAAATTGTACATAAATACACTTAAAAACCTGTTTTCTCTATTGTCAAACTCCTTTATCACCTTTCTTTCGGTTTTGCAAAGAGTCCATCCTCTTCATCATCAAATAGGGCTGCAGATTGCTGAGGTTTCTTTAAAAGAAATGTGAAATTCAAAATTACACATTAATGTATTAAAGTATTTCACTTGATTCTTCCGTTTCATTAGAAAATTCATATATAAAATAAATCAAAAATTAATCAGAGGACTTTAAAGACATATTTTCCTGATTGTAGAAGTTCACATACATTTACATTAATACAGTCATGAACTGAAAACTAGAAATGTTTCCATGTGTTATCACCTTTGCTGCTGGTTTGCTTGCAGGTTTAGAGGAGAATAGGTCCTCTTCTTCTTCATCATCAAACAAGGACTTGCTGGGTTTGGCTTTTGATTTACTAAAAAAAAAAAATTATGTATTTTGTTCAGGAGTATTTACCTAATTACAAACATAAAAAGAAATACTGCAAAATATTCTCATAGAAGCAAGTTGACCTTGACATTTATTGATGACCTTGACCCTATACCGATTTTTTTCTCAAACCCTGACATGTAAAATGACTTGTAAATATGAGGTCTTTAACTTTCAAAGCTCCAAAGTTTTAATCAAGGTTTAAATTTGCTGGTAAAAAACCCAGCCTAATAGATGGATGGAGAAACAGACCAAAAGCAATATGCCCATGACCTTTGATCATAAGTAAGGATGAACAGAAATATCACTTACCTATCGGCCCTGGGTTTGGCTGAAGCAGCAAACAGCGCGTCGTCAGCATCATCATCAAACAGGCTGTTACTGGACGGGCTGGGACTGGCCTTGTTTGTGACCTTGCTGACCCCTGCAGACTTTGACAGGGAGTTAATGGAGGTCACTGATTGGGTAGATTTAACACTGCCTGCTCTAGGTTTCTCCTCATCTGACCAATTATCCTCCTATTAAAAAAGAAGAAGAGGGCATTTTTAATTACTGGTACAAACAAGTTACTCACTTGTATACAACTTGCTTTAAACATCCCTACTGTAGCCTTACACAACTAGAATGAAATTGTTATTTCTTGTTTGAGTAGAGTATTAGTCTTCAAATTGTTTTTCTTTTTTTTCATTTTTAATTTCAATGGGGTGTGTATCTCTTTGGCATCAGAAGGTTTTTTAAACTTGAAATTCTGAGGTCCTCCTGACCCTGACATCTTAATGAAATGCCCGAGATGTATAGTATTTACCTCATCCGACTCTTGTTTTCTCTGCTTCTTGATTGCAGCTGCTAGAGGGTTTGGTCCCCCTCCAAACATGGGCACCGCTCCTGGTGGGAGCTAAGGAAAGATCACACAGTTCCAGTTAGAGACATACAGGTAAACAAAGGTCTTTTCAATCAATCATAATTTTCAGATTTTTATACCGGTATGTACCATGCACGTATGTGCACAAATTCATTCATACATGTCATTTGAAATTTTACATTTTTCTTGTCATTGTGGATAGAAAGATACTTGTAGTTACATGTACTTGTATATGATGACATGTAAGAAGTTATATTGATATAAAAACTCTGACTCTCTCTGTTTTTTTTTTGTTATTAGATATCATACCTTCTTCTTGTTCTCCTTCTTGGCTGGTGGAGTTGTCTCCTCTTTTTCTGACTCCCCCTTTTTGCCCTCGGCAAACAAATCCTCCTCTTGTTCTTCATCAAACAAGCCACCTCCTGTACCACCAGTTTCTAAAATGATTAAAATATTGGTCAGATATAAGTATAAAAGCAGGAGTTAAATGAAGCTGTAATTTACCTGGATACATCTAGTACATTTTTGAAGGGAAGGATTATCCTATTATAGCTGAATCACACTAAGCAGTCATAAGATCTTTATGTAATATTTATAAATTATAATATTTAAGGTGGTATGGGACACCTTTATATTGTGACGTACTTCCTATTGAAATAAACAATAAAATCAAGTATAATTTTATAAGTGTTTTCTTTCCAAAAACTGTTACCTAATAGCGTGGCGCAATGGGTTAGAGCATGAACTACTAGTCTGTAAGTCACAAGTTTGAATCCCACTGGGGGCTTTTTCTATTTTTTACCTTTCCAAAAATTTTTAAAATATATTTTTTGGTCAAATATTGTAAAATATCAGAATTCTAAACCAGTGAAAGTATTTTGAATATAATGAACTTTTAGTCACGTTAATATCGCCAAGTGTCCCATACCACCTTAACAGAATTCATCAAATAGTTGAACAAATGCTTACGATTGCTGGTAATATTTTCTTACCCTTTTTCTTGGGTTTTTCAGTGGTTGTTTTAGGAGCTACAGAAGAGAACAAATCATCTTCCTCCTCTTCATTATCAAACAGACCTCCTCCTCCTCCTGATGATGGAGCTGAGGATGGAGTCTTCTTCTTCTCTGCCTTCTTCTCACTGAACATGTCACTATCTGCATCTTCAGATCAAAAACACATAATTTACTCTCCAGTTTTAATATTTTGAAGATTTAAAGATAACTAAACTACAAAATATATGTAGTCTGTAATAAAACATTTTGAATTTCTATGAGTTCCTTAACTAGAAATTTATCAATATATGCTGTCTTCACTTTTTAAAAAATTTCCTTGTATATATTACTTAATTTCTTTCTGTAAAATGCATAAATTGAAATTTACACTATCACAAAGATAAATTCCAACAGGTGTAACATGTGAATTGTTTATGATTACTGAACTAGACTGATGACCGAAAACGATGGTTGACTGCATAATTTATGACATTTACTAGCAGAAATTCAGATATTCATATACAGAACTCGTACTGTAAACAAATCCTTGATGTTATATGCATTTATATTACACTATTAAATTTATCTTTACGAGGGAAATAGAATTTTAGCCGATGAACTAGTTCTCACCAGATCCAAATATTGACACGCCCCCTTTAGGTTTCTTGCTACTGCTTGTTCTTTTTCTTTCCACGGGTTTCTCTGCACAAAAGTAAATATATGGGATTATCAGGCATGCATATATAAGATAGATAAAATATCTGCTATTTACATACAGGAAAAAAAAAATTGTCAGCAAAAACAATGACAAATGAGTATAGAAGCTTTGTATTGAGTTCACGGATTTACAGGTTAATCTGTCATGTTAAAGATACTGTAAACCAACTTTTTTCGCAAAGACTTTATTTCGTGATTTACCAGAGATAAACTGGTGGCGATCAAGATGTAGAATATCTTATAAAATAAGTTTCAAAAGACATTTCAAGATTATTTCACAGTGATAAAAACTCGCGACCACGAGGCTTTCGCAAACCTCACATAAATTTCTCGCACGCGAATAAAAGTTGGTTTACAGTACATGTAATACTTCAGTTGTTAAGACATACCTTCCTCTTCTTTCTCTTCCTCTGATTCTACTATTTTCTTGGAAGGCTTTTTCTCTGAAACACTCTCTGAGAACAAGTCACCCTGGAAAACAAAGAGATTCAAAAAATATCAAAACACCTGAACAGAACAAATGTCGGTATTTTTTTTTTTCAATTAAGATGATCCATAACTTGGTAAAACAGAGATTCTATAAATATGCAAGTACCCGTACATGCGAATTGTAATAATTTTCATAAGGGACTAACGAATGGTAATTCTGACTTTAGATATGATGGGAATATTGATCAAGGGTAGAGCTTATTATTCACATATAACCTAATTTGTTTTTTAGCTGTTTAAGAACATGTGTTTTAAAACTTGGTGCCAAAGACTATTGTCATATAACTCAACATGTAGATATTTTTGATGAGAGAATTAGAGTGAGGGATTTAACACATTATACCAATATTGACTTTGAGTTCACTGTTTATTGTAATTAACCCTGACCTCATCCTCCTCACTGTCATCAAATAGTCCTTTACTCCCAGAGAACAGCCCGCCCTTGTTACCGAAGGGTGAGTCCTCCTCCTCATCTGCAGGAAACGGCTCCTCTTCTAAGGTAAACATATTCATGTATATTATAAATATGTATCAATATATTTGCTATAAATCTATAAAGAAATGATAAGCATTTTTAATACAATTTTTACAGTAAAATTTTTTTGCCATGACTTCCATGCAAATAAATGAAAAAGAGAGTTTGGGTATAAACTGTCATCAAAGAACTTAAAAGATTTCAACACAGAACCCAATTTTACCAATAATCTTCCCTTTTTTCTTGGACTTTGTTTTGGAGCTACTTGTTGATTCTTTCTTCTCCCGTTTCTTCTTATCTGTAAACAAGATATACAAATGATAAAACTGTGAACAAGATATACAAATGATAAAACTGTAAACAAGATATACAAATGATAAAACCGTAAACAAGATATACAAATGATAAAACTGTAAACAAGATATACAAATGATAAAACTGTAAACAAGATATACAAATAATAAAACTGCTTTGCATATATTGACTCTGGTAAGTAAATTTGTCAAATTAACTCATTATGAGGCACTCAAATCATTAATGAAGCTGAAAATTAATTGTTTGCTTTGCTTATCATCCCTTTTCTGCAAAAAGGTAGTATTGGGTACAAAAGTTAAACTTTTATCAGTCTGAATACTGACAACTAAAATTAAGAATATACATAACCCCAAAAAACTATGACTGTAACCTGAGCTTAAACAAACAGATTCCAGTTTGGAGATGCAACTGCCCGGGATACACTCTATACAGTGATTTTAGTACAAGTGTACCGACCCTTAGACTTGGTTTCCTTGATTTCTTTGACTGGTTCCTCTTCATCATCATTTTCCTCTGCTGGTGCAGCACCGGGACCTTTCAATTTCTTTGCCAATTCAGAGGCAAAGTCCAAGGGAGCAGAGCTGGGTTTCTGAAATCACAGAAATTATCAATTTATTATTAAAAATTAAGGTTGGAGTCAGATGTTGAGGTACCATCCTTAGCGTAAAAGTATTTAATTTTCACACTCAAGATGTAACGGCCTCATGCATCCTCCAGGGCACGGAGAGGGAGAAATTAAGTAAGTACCCATGATGTAAATACTTATATTATGTAGAGCTCACCATCTCTAATTCACTATTCAAGAATTCCTATTATTTATCAAATCACACCTCCCTCTAACTTCTAACACCCCCCCCCCCCCCCCCCCCCCCCCCCCCCCCCCCCCCCGACTTGTAAGTACACTAGCTTACCTTTGCAGCAGGTTCTTCTTCATCTTCTTCCTCTTCTTCACTCTCACTGAGTTCTGACTTACTCTTCTCCTCATCTTCCTCCCCAAACAAATCACTACCTTCTGAATCAGAGTACTGCAAATTCATAATAACATTTCTGATCATAAAGCAGTTTTAGATTCAAGTCAAAATTTCATTCATAAAATGCTCTTCTTACATCATATGTACCATATGATAAACTGATGCTTTGAATTCATAATTAACAATTTATAAATATGATAGATTTAACAATCTTTAATAACATATTTAACATAAACATAATAAATTCTGTGTTTTCTACAATAAAACTTTAAGAAAGTGCACAAATTCTCATTAGAGTCTATTATATAAAGAATGACTACTTCAGGGGGGGAACCCCACTTGATAATCAACATATGAAAATATCAATATCAAAAAAGATTTTTTTTTCTCCCACTTTTCACTGCAAAAAACACTGAAAATTAAAGAGAAACTATGCTGAAATAAGTTGAAATGACCATTGGCCGAAATGATGAACTGAAGTTTAATGCAAAATGAGTTAAATCATTTGCATTCATTTGTTGAAAGCAGGCCAAAGCATTCAATATACTTGAGGAAAAAAGAAATACATGTATATACTTCTTGGCAGATGGGAGTAAGTGTTTGAATAAACTTGAATCAACTGTATATAAAAATATACTGTGGCCAATTTGGCTGACAAGTTCTTCCTCTTAAGAAGGAACCACTTGAAATAATTGCAATCTAGTGCCCTGATTCTAAGTAAAAGTCACAACTTAAGTTTAGATTGCTTTCAGAAATAAATTTCTAAGTACTACTAGAGAAGCTAATTGTATCCATAGTTGAATAAAGTATTTTAAAAAATAAAGAGCAGCTGTAGAGAACTCTGAACTGCATGCATGGTTTATTTATATAATAATTATATAGCATGGCTGTACATGTATTAATCTTAAAGTACGGATAAATCTGCACATCTATTTCAATCCTTGTATATCAGTGTTGCTTTTTATGGACTATAGTAATTAGAGAGTATCTCTGCAGAATGATGAAATCAATACACCAGTTCCTGGTCACAGGCTGTGTTTTTTGTGATAACATCATGGTCATGTTTCAAAAATGCAATAAGTTGAGTTGATTCATCTATCATAGCTAGACCAATATTGTATATTGTGAAATCGTATTTTGGTTGGCATAGAGGTGATTAGAGCAGTGTTTTTAAAAACATTATAAACTGAACAGGAAGTGGGGGTGGGAGGGTTGGGGGTTGGGGGTAGGGGGTTACATATCTTGGGAAGAGGTATGGGTGGTTGGATGTGGGGAGTTGAAAAGTTTTCTTCTTTCCGTGCTACATGGGTAGTAAACTTTTTGAGTTACCTCAACAGGTCGAGTTTTGACCGTTTTGACAGGTTTTTCAGAATCAGACTCCTCCTCACTGTCTGAATACTAAAATTTAATATGTACTTATACTAGTTTATGTAAATCGCAATCAGATCATAAGATGCACAGGTACCTAATAACAGTAAAACTCGGTTATAGCGAAGTCCTAGGAACCAATGGATTTACTTCGTTATATCCGTAATATCCGAATTCGTAATAATAACTATAGCAAATTCACTATAAACATGTTTTCTTCCACTAGACTACAATTTTCGCTAATTGAGGCTTAGAATGAAAATACATTCTTTTGAAACCTTTAATAATCGGATTGTAAATTGAAGAATTTATGTGAAAATAAATTCATTCAAACTATTATGTTAAATGGTAGTGCAAACTTTTTAAACTGTAATAGAAATTTGTTATAAAAGTGTTAAAATTTGTCATTATTCACCTTTACTGGACTCAAAATCAGTTGGTTATATCTGTAAATTTGTTATATCCGAATTCATTATAACCGTAAAATTTTGCAAAGATTTGTTAAGAATTTTACCGTGATTTAAAAAAAACTTCGCTATATCCGAGATTTCGCTATATCCGTGTTCGTACAAAACAAGTTTTACTGTATAGAGCTTACAACTCAGATGTTGAAAAGCTATTAGAATCAAATGAAATACTTGGGTTTTTTAACACCTACATTCCTTTATCTACCAGTCTACAGATTATGACTCATTACATTTATATGCTGGGCTAGACAATCATGTGTCTCCAACATAACATCCCATTATTACTACACATGCAGATAGAAGTTTAGTTATGACTTTGTTACAGATTATTATTGACAGCTCCCACTGCTAATATTCAATTTGTTCAGTGATTACATGTTTATTACGGTACTCTGTCTCCTTCCTGTTGTTGAAAAATGACTACACATTATTAGTTCTAGCCACAGTGATTCAATAATGTATTGTCCCCGATATAGGTTCCTTTTTTCTTCCTTTTATCTGAAGCTCAAACATGATCACTAATTTGAATTGAGATCTTTTTTTTTTATGATTCTCCAAATTCTGAAGAAATTCTCTGACATCTCTTGAACTGACATGACACCAATGTTGTTTTTAATAGAGAACACATTTTATATACCAATACACTTTATGTGATAATCTTCAGTAAGATTTTAATCCTTTGGGGGTTTTTCATCACTTAACACAAACCATTTCAGCTAGCTGTCTTTACTACATGTAGTACCTTATACATTTCATATGTATACTAAACTTATTTTACTCAGCATCTTCACATAAAGTCATTTATCATTACCATCCAATTTCTATCAACATTTTTTTTGCTTACTAGTCTTTTTGTAAAAGAGCAACACAGACCTCTTGAACTGTAAAAGTGGTTATTTTTACGCACGGAAGAAAGGAAAATATATGATATGGGCCTAATATGGCCCCTATAATTCGCAATTTTGAAAAGGTCATTAAACTGTTATGTTATTTTTTAGATTAATTGATATAATATATGTTTTTCACCTATTTATTTGATTTATTTGCACTCACTGGCAGTATTTAACGTCAGAAGTGACGCTATTTTTGTAATTTTAATCAAAATCATTGACAAAAATTGACATTTTTCTTATCCTTATTTAAATGGAATATATAGAGCGACGCTTTGAACAAGAACAGATTTTTTTGTTACTTATAAGTCTTGGATAGAAACAGCTTTGATTAAAATATTTTGTTTGTTCAAGCAATCGCTCAATGTTTTCTAAAAGAAAACTGCTTGAAATCAAGCCGTTTTATGCTAAAATGCGAAAATGGCGGGAAAACGTTAACTTTATGATATCATATTTCAAAATTGAAGGCATTTGGATCAATATGAAAAATTTTCATTGAAAATTATGAAAAAACTTCACATGTATATCTGTACGGGGAAGCAAAGAATTACAGTAAATTGGTGATGTTCATTTTAGGGGGCCATTTTAGGCCCATATCATATATAGTCCTTTACAATTGTTACGCAGAAGGCTTTAAACCGCATAAAATACCTTGTACCTGTAGTTATAGTGGTAAATCACCCGTTGTATTTAATACCCATGCGTATTGTTTTACCATAGGAAATGCATACTTAATCACCAGTGTAAGTAACTGCTTTTACAGTATCCATAGTATGAGCCCTGTTCATTATAAAGCTTCCTAACCTCATCTGAGGACTCCATTGTCTGTCCTTTCTTTTTATCCTCTTCATCTTCTTCTTTCTCTGACTCACTCTCACTCAGACTGCCATGGTCACTCTCCTCTTCTTCTACAAATACCAACATCAACCATGCAGTTACCGGTAGTTATCTACATGCATGAAGGCAAGATAAAAATTCACAATGCTAAACAAGCAGACTTTACCCAAACACAATCATTTTTTATTATATTTTTTTTATATTTTAAGTCTGTTATAACTGCAGTAACGTGAAACCATTAAATTCCATGGTTTCTCATTTTTGTGGATTTTGTAGATGAAAGAAAAATAACCAGCTCATTCTTTTCATTAAGATTCATTGAGTATGTCTCCATGAATACACTGAAAAAATGGTAAGCTATAAAAGTTAGCCCTCAAGACTTCAAATTATTTCACATTTTATAATAAGATGAGTGGTTCACTTTCTAAATAATAATAATTCCCATTCTATGTTCTGTTGAGATCGATAGTGTGACCAAATTTAAGCTTGTTGCTCTAGTGTAGATGCCAGCATGACCCCATATCAACATTTGAGAATATTTCCAAATAAAATATGCAGGTCAATTTGTGCAGTCCAAAGAAGAGACTGTCGTGTGAGATAAAGTGTAAATTCAAAAACTTGATACATAATGTGATACCGGTAATAAAACGTACTACAACCTAACTACTGCTAAACTAAATTATTCTCATCATAACCTTTTTTTGACAAACAGGGCTAAAAGATTTAATATGGAAAACTTATGATGCTTTAAGTAACTCAGAACTAATACAATAGGGAAGAGCCCAAAATAAGTTTAAGAACTTGTACCTAATTCCAGTGTATACATGTATTGTGAATACGATATGTTATAATCAAGAAACTACTGTACCTGACTCTTCCTCGGCCAGACCAACACAATCGTCCTCCATGAATTTCGGGGTTCCAATCAGCAGGGGGAGAAGTCGATTAATGTAAGGATCCTGTATAACACAGAGAGAGATAGAAGAAAATGAAGTTGATTACACTTCTGTTATCTCATAAGTACATGCAAGCAAATAGACACCACACACTTCCTTGTAATGTAATAGTAAAATCTCATAAACCACTAAGGTTAAGGATTACAGAGCTTAAACTTTTTTCTATTTTAACATAAATAAGTTTATTTACAGTCATTTATTTTCCTTGATCATAGAAGTCCAAACTGATACAAAGTTGACCTTTGTGAGTGATCATGACCTTTGACATGAATAATATACCAGTACTTATAACTGAAATATTTTAATCATTTATGGTATAAATTTTGACCTACTTGAAATATTACAATAAAGACTTAGATTTATTTCAATTGTGAGAGAGGGCACATGATTTTGTTTTTTAAACTACATCTTATAGTCCCTTATAAAAAATCTACTGCCTGACCTCCATTGTACACACATGCAACATTGGCTTAAATAAAACTTATTATCACTAAGATGTTCAGATAAATCTCAAAATATTAATAAACCTCAAGAAGATTATGGTTCATGAACCAAAGGTCAATATAACAATCAGGTATCAAATTATCTATAGCCACTTGTCCTTACTAATAAATTCACAAAAATACATCAACATCATCCCCGCACCCCCTCCCCCAAAAAATGTAACATTTAAAGATGTTATCAAATCAAAACCTGATACACAGTTTTTCACTTGGAAACAACAAACAGGTTTCCATAATAAGAAAAGCAGAGCAAAATTTAAAACCTAAGTTAAGTAACGAAGGCAGAGAGGAAACATAAAGTCACCTCTTCAACCCTCACTCCTACTACATCACTCCAAGTTTCTAGACTAATGAACAAATGAAGAGGAACCACTGACCTTGGCCTCCAGGAGTGGGTCTGTCCTGTACCCTGTCTCCTCTTCCTCAGAGTCGGAGTCCGCTACGTGACTGTCCAGCTGCTCAAATGCCTGGTCAATCACGTTGATTCCCAGCCCCAGGGCTTCCTTCACTTTGGGAATAAGCTCCGCCTCCCGCTGTTCCCGCGTTTTCTCCTTCTCCTCGTTTCCTTCCGCGGCCTTTGCCGAGTCTTCTTGGCTGACATCTTCATCATAAACCCTCTGTAGAACATCCAACACAATGAATAAATAATTAACTGCACTAGAAATTGGAATTGTACTCAAAAGTATACAGGGTACTTTTACATGTATTATGATCTACTTTTATTCAATTAATACATATGTTTATGCCCTTTTTCCAGGATTGGCATGCTCTCTCCATTATTTTTGAGCAGTTAAAATTGCCAGGTATGCTTATCCTTTCATATTGATATTTTTCTAAATACTACTGTAACAGGATACTTACATTTTCCACAAACTGAGTATTAGCCAGCATAATGAAATCATTGAAGACATTGTTTACCCTTACACCAGTCATCTGAAAAATAGAATAATTGAAATAAAGTAATATATCAATATGTCCAAGAATGTTATGTAAAAGTTTAATATGTTCTAACTTATAAATAAAGAAGTGACAATCCTTCAATACATATGTTGAATTTTGATGTTTTATAACACTATTTAATCATTACAACAACTTCTTAATACCTTAGAATCATGCATTAAACCATCCACTTCTTTCTCAATTTCATGTACACGGGAGATCATCTTTTGAGAAAAATCTTTTAAGTATAATAGCAACTGAAATAAAAGAAAATAAAGTTAAAGATTAAGAGAATAATTTCATATATTATGTAAATCTATATTCATGTATTACCATCATATTCATAATGAATGTACCTCTGATAATATACTTGCTGATTAAAATGATTGAATTGAAGCTGAATCAGATGATTACAATATTGTTAATCAACTGTTTATCGATTGTTCATCAAAGTAAGATATTTTTAATCTATTTAGTCAATAACAAACACCACCTGTAGCCATGGTCATATATATATACACACTACAAATAAAGTCAAATTGATTTTAATCTTAATAGGTAAAATGCATCATGAATGAAGTTAATTTAACTAATATATTTCTAGACTTGTTGATTTAAAACAGATTTGATCAAGAGATCATTGCTCTGCATTTATGTACTATCCTTAAAACTGAATTCAACTTAATCCATAAATTTGAATTTGACTTACTCCATTAAAAATAATAAAACCACAGTATACACCAAACACCAAACAGTGTACACCAAAAAATGTTTTAATCTGGACATGAAATAGGGTGGAAACTACGAGGAGCTTAAATTGATGTCGGTGACTTAAATTTTAAGCAAATGATCATTCTAAACCTTGCAGGGGCTGACAAACCCGGGCTAGTGATTTTTCAAATTGGGCAGGTAAAAAATCGGTAGGGACTTGGCCAAGGGCAAGTGACTTTTTAAACACAACTTTTGCATATATACTGAAAATGAAAGCACCCTATTTAGCCAAATATAATACACACTTTTTTATAGAAATTATTAAAACACACATAACCACGTATGTATATATGTACCTCTTATGTCTTTTTTGAATCTAAGACCAGCACTCACAAAGTGATTCAAGAAAATTTGTCCTAACTTTGACCGCTTGTATTGATAAAAATGGCTAATTGCAGGTTAACTTTAACTTTTCACTTATAATTTGAACATCTTTCTAATCTCCATTATGATATTAATTAAAAATAATTGTTTTTTACCTTTACAACAAATCCAACTTAATATCAACATGTAATGTGTTGATTCTTAACACATTCTCTAGAAAACCAAGAGGAAGAGATGTAGGATCATAAAGATGTTTTGAAATTAAGGGAAAAAAACATTTGTTCAGTATGTGTATTGTTTATTTTTATTATAATAAAGAATTTGGTAGGACAAGTAGATATAAAGGTAGGGTAAGTAAATTTTGCCATGCCACTTGCCCATTGGCAAATGCCTAAAAAATGTATTTGTCAGCCCCTGACTTGCCACAAGAAACACTATATCAAAGTCTTACCCCAGCGTCTCCTGATAATGACCAATTGTTGGCCTCCTTTCTCATCTCATCCACACTCCATGGTCTCTCCCATGGTCTGCTACCTTCTGCTGACGTCTGGAAACATAAAATGAAAACAATCGTGCCAATTTTTTTTTTACCATTGAAGCCCACACTATATACCTCTGTTTTTAACCCGGTTGAAACATTTCGACATTAATTTAGAGGCAATTCGAAACTAGCAGCATTCATAAAATAAATAAGTTACAGTGTCATTTTGAGAGAAAACAGACATCAGATTTAAATGGAGAGAATATGTGGATTGCCGAAACCATAATTATGAATTAAGTGATCTCAGAATAATTACCGAGGCAGCATTTGATGTTGTCTGCGACGTTTCTGGTGGGGGAGGTTCTACGTCCGCCATTGTTTACACTGAGAAAATGTCACATGATCCGGAGATGACTTCCGCTTTCTGTTTTGACAACCTTGCAAAAATGTGATTCTCTTTGAAATAGATATATAGGGCCTACTGTTCATTTGTATATACATATATATTGCAGTCTCTTTATCGTTTTGTATTTTCATCACGAACTTTCATAGCATTACTATTTTATTTACAGAATATACACATGTTTGATTATTTTGTTGGTATTTTGTAAATGTTTGACCTAATATGATAATGATCGAGTTATACTTTATCAATGGGATGAGAGAAATAATGAGAAACCGGTCAAGGATTTGAACCCTGGCCCCCTGTTTCTCTAGTCAGGTGCTCTGCCAAATGGGCTATCTTGTACTAGCAATCAAACCGGTTACATTCTGCCCCTTTAAATGATCATAATTCAGAGTTCTTTCTTTTCTGGCAGAAGTTAACCTTTCAGTTCCAGTACGTGGTTGCATGATCACAGCACCAAATGTAGTAGTGGAATGGGAAAAATAATGATGGACCAGACTAGGATTCGAACTGAAGCCTTCTGAATCTCTTATCAGGTGCTCTTTATATATGGCAGTATGGATCTGATCATTATATTCCTTCCCCCAATCACAATCATGATAATCACAGACTGCAATAGGAGTATATACTATACTTAGAACCATTTTAACAGGAGCTTGGACTTAGGTAGTTGTGTCAAACAGCAATGCGACGTTGGCCTGTCTATTTCATTGCTGGCCACTCAGCCATGGGTTTTTGAAATCAATAAGATTTTTCTGGCTTTTGAGCTAAGACTATGCAATTTATGCATATTTCACTTGAAACCAGCATCATTTTTAACCTGTTTTGATGCAAGAAATAGATAGTTACGTCCTACCGAAAGTCCAAGGTCTTGTTAAAATGGTTCTATTTGTTTAAGCTGTAATATTTAAACGAAAATAACTTCTTGGCTCAATTTATGAGTTTTTGTAAGGTTTAAATCTAGAGGCAGAACTGCATATTGCTTTTCAAGATGTTCATTAAATTTTTCATATTTGCTGTTGCCTTCAAATTATCCACATAATTATCTGACATTAATACTGATACAAATTAAGATATTGTACTGTTTGTTCCATATGACATAATTAAAATAACAACAAAATCATATTTTTTGTTCATTTTAATAACCGATTACCATTACGATACAAAAACAATGGTGAGCTAATAATATTAGTATATTATTATAAATTATTGCACAAAAACAATTCCAGAATCAAACTGACAACTCTACAACATAAAAAGTTCATAGGGGAAGCTGAAGGCAGAATTTCTTGAGTTTGTTTGTCATTCTATGAATCAAAATTTTATCACACCAAATTTTATTGATAGAGGCTTTCGTAAAAAAAAAAGTTCATCATTTATATACCCCTTGTTATTGCAATTCAATTCAATATCTGCTCAGTGACACACACTTAACCAAACCATTCTAGACTGAAGTTATTCCCCTTGATTCAGACTTGTAGCCTCCATATCATCAAACAACTCATTAAAGGAGATTGGGATTGGTGAAAATCTCATTTCTACTTTATAATGTAATTGATTTATATATCTAGCTAAAGAATTAAAAAATATAAAGATACCGGTACACATTTTTATGTTCAATACTTTTGTCTCTCGACGTGAAGTGTCACAAGATTTCTTTCATCAAATGTCTCGCATAAAGGAAAAAAAACACTGAACATTTTAACAAGGTGAAAAATTTACATCTATATAAAACAGGCTCCAAAATGCTGTTACAATATTCAGCTACACTAAAAAGACAGACAAGTCAGGTCATAAAGGTCCAACACTCTAAAAATCTAAAATTTACACGATTGTATCATCAATTTTTTTGGATTTTTTAAAATAATAAAATGCTTTCTTTGGCAATTCATGCGGGACATGAACGCAGCAAAATTGCAGAAAAAATCTCTAAAAATTTACATAAGCTGGAGAGTGAGTTATGTATTTTTTTCTGCAATGATCGCCACCATCATCAGCTGCATGAATCATAAAAGAAAACCTTTTAATGTTTATATTTACATAATTTTAACAAATTAATAAATTGATGGTAAAGAGAAAGTAAAAGTAACTACTCGGTACATTATTGTTAATGTACATCAATACGCTAGAAAAAAGAAATAGGCAAGTCATCTAATACGTGAATTTGAGTCTGATATCATCATGATTATTTCGTCCATTCCGTGATTTCCTTAGGTTGCTGAAGGTTTCAACTGATTGCTAAACTGGATAGAACTGGGATTGTGTCAATTTCAACCATGTCAGTTTCTATAGAGCTTGGAATCACAATTGGTTTTCTTAAGAAATAGAGGAGAAAATACTTGGTGATGTAAATATAAAATTATACACATGTAAAGCTGAGATTAAAAGTACTACAGGAATGATCGATGTGGTAGTTTTCAGAGAATCGGTCACAACCTCAATAATATCACAACATATATATAAATAAAACATATACTGTGCACATAGTTCATTTTTAGCTTTCAACTCATATTGATGTAGAAATAAAAATACCTATTGCTGAAACTTGTACATATGTAAATACATGTTCATGTACAAGTAAATAGAATACCTTTTTAACATTTGATTAGTAATACTGGCCATCAGAAAATACGAATAATACAGACAATTAATGATAAAATACTTCGATGAACCCAGCAATTTTGGGAGAAGAATTAAGACACTAGGTATAAAATATCAATAGTCACCTATGAAATATATGATTGTATCTGACTGAATAAACATTGGACAACATAGCTCCATCAATAACAAAATATCCCGATGTGTGACTCCATAAACAGAGATACATAAACATGTACGACTACAAACAATTAATTAACAGTGTTTCTGAGACAGAAAGTGAGGAATTTTTGAAGAAGCTTCACAAGAATTCCCAGATTGTCTTATTTCATATATCCTTCAGGCCATCACACAGGAAGTTGGCGGTACAATGCCCACCAGAGGGCGTGTGATCCGGTAACCACGAAAAACGCCTGGCTTCAATTTCCTCAGATGGGGCACAGTGAGGGATTTCTGCAATTAAAAGATTGAATACAGGTAAATATACATGTACAATGAAACTCATTTCATTAACAAGTTGTGTGTGATGATGCCATCTTAGCATCTGTATTTTAGTCCTTATATTACATTATATGATGCTTTGTTATTTTTTACCCTTTCAAAAGATTTCACTAATTTTAAATTCACCTTTATATATATATAATGTAAACACCATTTTAAAAACCAGTATGCCCAGTGACACTGAGGACATTTAGAGGGGAAATAAACTAGGAGTAAAAATTCCCTGCTCAAAGTACAGATAATACTTAAGTATACATATATAACATTTTTGAATAAGTTTTCTCCTTATGTCACAAATGAGATAATTTGATTCCTATGCCCTGAAAATTGCTGAATCACACTGGAAATAGTTATATTGCCCTCCCGGAAACAGTTATATTTCACAGGAAATGGTTATATTGCCCTCCCAATATTGTTATATCACCCTCGCGTGCGAGAATTCTGCATGTTAATTACATCGGGTTCGAAATTTAGCTAAACAAACGTAAACAGTTTTTCGAAATTAAAATGTCAAGAAGTGTCTGCTATTCAGATGAACTTACTTTAATTGTTTAATTTGAAAAATTATCATTTTTATTGAAAGCACCAATTGACATTTTACAAAACATCTTACATTGATTTGTAAGATATGAAGATGTGTTACAGGTAATAAAATACACTTGATAATGACTAAATGAGGTAAATATGTTCTTAAACTGATTTTGATTTTTTAAAAATGTTATATAACATATATTACATGTCTTCTCGGCGACAATACCAGAATATTTGTCCTAGGTGACAGGAAAGCCCTGAAGTGTTATGTCACCCTCTGCCTTCGGCATCGGGCGACACAACACTCCAGGGCTTTCCTGTCACCTCGGGGCAAATATTCTGGTATGTCACCCTCGAAGCTATGTAATACATGTATAATATTAATGATCATAATTTTGTTCAATGCCTTGTTCATGATACAATATACATGTATATGCATTGATCTCCAGTGCTAATATTAGATCATTTGGTAATTAATTTGACGTACGTGTAAATAAATGAATGTAGCATGCCTCCATGAATTCTTACCTTTCCCCATCAATGCATCTTTGACAGCTTTCATGTTTTGTATGCATTCTTTTGATGCCTTTTGGTGGTCAACCATTGGCTTAGGATAATCAACACCCACAATGCACTTTGCTTTCTGCTGCACAGGAAGTGGAGCTTTCCATGGCTCAAACAAGTACCTCAATGGCATGTCTTTTAATACTGGTAAATATCGCCTTTAACAAAAATTATTGGTAGTATTTAGACACTTGTAAACAAGAATCTGATAAAATTTGAAGCCTTATAGCACACAGTGAAGCATTAAATAGATCAGTATGTATTTGTTTATGGTATACATATCGTACATGTACATAAAAGAGACTTCTCAGATCCATTTGGAATTCAACGGTTTAAATAAATCTTCACAAATACATGTACAACAATACATGCACTTACATGCACATTAAGAAAATCCAGCTGTTCAGTTAATATCTCAGAAATCTTGTTAATTAAATAATTGCAATAACAATATCATATTCACTTTATTTTGATCAATTGTCATGGGTCTGATTCAAGAAATTAAAACAAACCGAACATATTCCCCGGAGGGATCCATGCGCTTCCCATATCTGACAGGACAAAAACAGTTAGGGCATTGGAGAACCTTCTCAAAAGCAGAACTAGACACCCACATCCAATTGCCGGCACAAACTGACCAATCAGCATCCAGTAAATATTTATAGAACACCTGTCAAAACAATGCAACACCTTAAATGGCAAAACACATACATATATTCCTTCAATGGAAGCTCATATTTCACTTGTTTTCAAACAAATGTATTCCATTTTCACAAGAAGATTTATGATTTACTTTAACATGTATAAGATTCTCTTTAGAATCAAAGCACCCATTGTTCACACATTTTCATATCTGGTTACCTTTAGCCCAATCTCCCAGTTCAACCACAGGTCACCTCTGGTCAGGAAACAGGACACTGCATGGCGAGCAACATGGTGGACCCACCCCTCGTATCTGAGCTGTTTCATGATGGCATCAATCCATGGATACCCAGTCTCACCCTATCAATAGAAAATCAGAGATGGGTAATCATTTAACAAACACACCTACTGTGCCACTGTAATACAATAAATCTTCATTCATTACAATGAAATTTTCAATATTTTAAGTACCCTTTTTTTTCTATTTTCCTTTGTTTGAAATACATGAAGCAGACATAAAATATGGCCTCATGGGAAAAAACAAATATGCATCAACATATACATCAACAAATACCTGGGTCCATTTTTCCTCATGCTCTGGGTTATCGTACCAAGGAATGTTGAGACAGATTGGATTGGTCTCCATCTTGTCATAGTTAATGTTGTTAATAGCCATTGTGTAGAAGTACTCCCTCCACATCAGCTGAGCTGACAGGGACACAGGTGCCCCCACCGAAGGCTTCACCTTAAAATGCAATTCAGTGAATCTTGTATTTTGCTGAAAAATGTTTGTAGAATGTGACCAGATCATTTTTTGATAGATTTAAGATCAACACTTGAGACTTCACATTACCCATGCAGAGATGCACAAATGACACACAGATATGATATTGTTTTTATGAGTGCTGGTTTTTTCAATATTTTTTTTTTACTTAACCTTGGTATTTCTTCACACAAAGACTAAAAAGAAACTCTAATATTATTTGCTGTCAAGTTTGCAGTGCTCCTGCATTAAATACATTTTTCACAATTATTTCAAATATTAAATATATTGATACAAACAAATACTTTCTATTAAAGATATTTTAGTCATACAGATATACAGTACCCCAAAAACCACAAATTTTGATAATTCAAGTTTATCATTTCTTTCAGTTCATAAACGTTTAAAAGTACCTCTTCAAATTTGTTGTGAATGCTCCAGTAGAACTTGCGGACAGACAGACAGCCGAAGCGTAGATGGGCACTGAGACTGAGGGGTGGAGACAGGAGGTCGGGATGATATTGGTTTGGCATCACATAACCATTCTCATAGGCCTAAAATTCCAAGTTAATCAGTTTCAGCACAATGCAATGTTTAGTTCATGAATACAAAAATAAGAATACATGTATATGTAGTTTCACTTTACATATGAAGTCATTTATGTACATGTTAATTAATTTACCATTTATCTATTTTAATATAAATTTAATTTAATATTCTAAGAGCATACAGCTAGACAAAATATTTCTTAAATAAGGAAGTTCAAATTTTAAAATACCTTTTCTTCATGTTTCATTCGTATGGCCAGCAATTCCAAGGCCTTTGTTTCCCCTCCAAGCCATTCCACCAGCCTCTTATTCTGCTCTTCACATTCTGGTCTCACTTCTACAGACATAATGAAAAATTGTTCACACAGGTATCTCCACATTGTTGTGGAAACATAAAATTTTACAGTAAAAACTTCCAATCTCTATTTTTTTTTTTTTTTTGGTAATAGCAGAGGAATTGCTTGGTAACATTTTATTTGAGCTTTAAAATGGGTGTATTTTTCTTGTTAATGAATCTAACATCTTTCATAAGCATCATCAGGCACTCACATTAAACAACAGACACTGAGACATAAAATAATTTTTTTCCTCAGAAAAAATCTGTCTTACAGAAAAATTATATAACATGGATAAAATTATCAATTGATGCTATGATTTCTCTAAAATAAAAAAGAAATGCTCACTTAATTCCTCCAAAGATGGAATTCCAAACTGTTTGTCATGGTTCTGACTGACAGGCAGACTTATGTCTGTGAAATCTGGGTTCTCAACTGGTCTCGGAGGGGGTCCAATAGTTGAGGTCACAAGGTTAAAGAGGGAAAAGGTCAAAGGTGGACTACCTCCATTGTTCTCAATTATTCTATAAATCATGAAATAAATGGATGATTTCTTAGAAACTTGTATCTTTCATGTTTTATTAATTGCGATCCCCTTTTAAAGTAAATATTTTAAACCGACTTTTTAAAAGATAGTTTAAAGTTGGTTGAATAAAAGTTTTATTCACAACGATTTTGTTTAGCAATTAACAAGAGTTAAATAAGTTTGCTATTGCTTACTGTTTTCAAGTTGTTTGATTTTTCCATTCTAATTTTTTACTGCATTCAAACTAAAGAGTCTGAGTGTTCTATGTTTCTTGTAAATGTGTGCCTGACTTACTCATAAGGATTCCAGAGAGTGTGGGACACCTTCTCCACCCACTGCACATTCTTCTTGTCCAGTAGTTCTCTCACCAATCGGTCCCGCTCTTGCCAGATGGGTTCAGGGTCTGCCTCAAAGGTCACCTTGGTCACTCCCCATTCCTGTGTGGATAATTATTCATGACATACAATGGGGTACCTTTTCCATCAAGATTTTTTTTTAATGGTCTGAATTATTTGAAAACAAAATTGAGTCAGGTGTGTTACAGTTCTGCGGGAATGAGTCATTTTACTCCCTCATTGAACAAAAATGGTCAGATTTGCCACTGATAAATTTTAGTCTTTCCCTCTTAGTCAAAATCACTATTCTCAGAGAAAAACCAATAAATCCTACCTCAATCAGTCTCTCCAGTATGTCAGTGGGTTGGCCCTGGAAACAGTACAGTCTGGTTCCTGCTGCCTGTAGATTCTTGTCCAGATCCTGCAGACATTCCAACAAAAATCGGAAACGATTGTAGCCAGCTGTCTTAGTCCCTGAAAGAAAGACAACAATCTCTTAAGAGGGCTTTATGGTTGTGGCCATTTTTAGACTATTTTATATAATCTCCTTAAAAAGAAGAGCTCTGTATATAAATATAGGAAAATGATAAAATTTTACAGCTAAAATACTTGGATTTTTTCTTTTCTTAATGATAGTTTGTATCTATACAAATCATATCTAAAAGTTAAAGGAAGATCTGATGGTTAATTTGTTGACCACCCAGCCTCCTTAACAAAGCAAAGTCATTATAATACTTGTATGCAATTCTGACTTTGAGGTCAATGGTTAAGATATTATAAATTTATAGTGGTCCTTGACACAAGTATTTTGGAAAAGCACAAAAAAAAGACCTGCCTTGGATGTTTAATTCTGAAGTAAAACTTATTTCAAACTGTCACAAGCGTACCTCGACACCTTTCTTATAAAAGAAAAGCAGTTACCCGCAACTTCGCCATCAAAAATGAAAACTGGATAAAATCTATCACACTCGGAGAGTCCATCTATCAAGGACGGGTTGTCATGGAGACGTAGTCCATGTCGAAACCAATGGACCACAACTTCCTCTCGATTGGTGTTCATTCTTTTCTCTCTTTAATTTCTATTTTGTAAACAGAATAAATATATTTTAAAACCTCTTTACGTTGATACAAATGGTATGAGCACATAGTCTATTACAAACTATCATAGAAATACACAAGATTTGAAAATCAACTGTTTCAAAGTAGTAAAATTCAGACCATTCATCATTATATCAGCATTTTCAAATGTCATCCTGATTAATTTACATGATCATTTGATTTTAAGAATGGATCACAGGTTACAAACTAAATTCAAGAAGCATGCAGACTTTTTACACTGACAGTGATATGTTAAACATGTAATTCAAATACCTCAACTAATATTGTCAATGGTTTTTACTTCATCGCCTCCGACACCTCTCTCCAGTTGAGGCTCCTATCCTGTAAATAGAACACCCAAGGTAACCTAACATTGTGCATAATGCTACTGTAGAATTAATCAATACATGTTTCTAGATATTGTTTAGAAGTCTCATGATATGCCATGTGAGATTTTTCAAGAATGTTTTACTGCTGATGCTAATCTGAAAAAAGGACATCCATTGGTTGGGATATTATTTATCAATAATGAACTTGTCCTACTTACATGTAAATGATCTTAATGAACATAAAGAACAGACAGTTTTCTCACCTCTTAGAGCACTCAAGCCAGGGTTAGAGAAATATCACATTGTTTTACATGTGTATATAAACACATATACTACCTTGCAATAAATGCAATGAGGCTCATAATACTGGTAGTAGCAGTGCATACTAGTATAAGGCTAAACAGTTGACTTTAAACTTTAAATTTGTATTTAATGCTACATGTAAATAATTTTGCAAGATATATTTGGTTTTTAATTAACACCAAAGTTAATATATATTCTACTAAATTTATTGCCTAGATCAAAGAAATGCAATGGCCATTATTCTCCAATATATCACAAGCGTCATCAGTATATTATCAGATCAGAAATACATACATTTATTATATACTTGGTATAAAATACAGGGTTTTTGCCCTCCTGATATGAACATAGGCATGCACCTTTATCACACCCCCTGTGTCATTATCGTTTATTTCAACATTTATCACACCCTTTATTACACCTTTCCTGAACATCTTTTGACTTTCAATTCAGATTGCCTCGGATCTTATTCTCTTTTTCTGTGCATATCTGAAGTCGAAGCTATGATGTCATGATCAGAACATTTCAGTATAGATGACATCACAATATACATTTGAACGTCAAAAATATGCGGTTTTGAGATAAGGATAATGTACTTACAACCTTTATCACACCCTTTATTACACCTTTCCTGAACATCTTTTGACTTTCAATTCAGATTGCCTCGGATCTTATTCTCTTTTTCTGTGCATATCTGAAGTCGAAGCTATGATGTCATGATCAGAACATTTCAGTATAGATGACATCACAATATACATTTGAACGTCAAAAATATGCGGTTTTGAGATAAGGATAATGTACTTGCAAGTTTTTTTTCCACATGAACATGAAAACTTGCTTTCTTAATTCAAATATATAATAAAAACAAACAAAAAAACGGCCCTCGGGCTGATATTGGAGTCTCGGGTTGATATGGGATGTGATACAGGTTTTGCCATGATTATTCTCTATGTATTAGACTTATACTGATCATAAATGTATAACTTCAAAATGTATACAGTTTTAAAACCATGTCAATTTCATGTCTAAGTTACTTGAATTGCAAGTTCAAGAGGCATAACTCTGTCAAAAATCATCAAACTGGAACCAAGTTCAAACTTGACCTGTATTTTCTAATAAATTAACTTTATATGAAATATCAACTTTACATATGCATCACTTCGAAAGTTAGAGAGCGGAAACTAAGAATTTCCCATTTTTTCCTAAGTTCAAGAGGCATAACTCTGTTAAAAATCATCGACCGGAACTAATTTTGAACTTGGTCTGTATTTTCTTGTAAATAACCTTCATATGAAATATCAGCTTTATATATGCATCCCTTCAAAAGTTAGAGAGCGGAAACTGAGAATTTAAAAAAATCAGAAAATCATCGGACTGGAACAAAATTCGAACTCAACCTGTATATTCCTATGACACATCCATATATCAGATTTGAGTTGAATGTGTGCAACGGTTGTTGAGATAATGATCGGAAAGTGAATGATGACAGAATTATAAAAAGGACTGAAGGACAGAATGATGGAATGGGGTAACACTATATGCCCCAGCCAGTTTATGGCGGGGGCATAAAAATACAATTCATTATCATTAGAAGTATAGATTCTAATAAAGCTGCAAGGAACTGAAAACTTTTTTTATTGTCTTGGGTACTAGAAAATCTGAAAGAAGGCACTCATACATGTAATGAGTAAATTCCAATGGAAGACATAAAAGAGAAATATGAAATTAATGTTACAAGTTAATTTTCTTGTGATAAACCCTCACTTCTGTTGATTGCAGATGGATCCATTTAAAACTTGCAACTTGTGAAAATTAATTGTCTCAATTTACCCAATAAATGTATTTACATGGGCATGACCTCGGCTGGCAGACCTTGTTTTTTTATATATCCTATATAGAGAGGGATTGATTTTTTTTTTAAATGTTTGTTTCAGTAATTTTGTGCAATGGATATATAAATTAGTCGCACAGCGACGGCAAGCGAAGTGAGCTCTAAGAGACAGTGCATGGGAAAAAGAACAAGTTAAACCTACAGATTCACCTAAAAAAAATTTTTGCAGCATCCCATAATCCTTTCTAAAAGAGTATAGATCCCATAGTGCTATGCCAAAAATGGCTGACATTTAACTCATAATATATTGTTCCTTGAGGTTTGAATACACAAGTTTTGAGTATCGCACAAGCTTTGGTGAGACCCAACAGATTTTTTACATGCATTCATTCCTTCGTATTAAATCGAGATATGTAAACAAATGATTATAAATTTTAACGTATGATATCACAGTGATCTCGTGCTATATTTCCCGCGATAAATTTAGAGGTGGATCAAACATAGGTAACGTGTGTACTAGCTATTTCAGTTTAAATTGTGTGCCTCAGGTGATTAGTTTTTAAATTTTTTTGGGTTAGATAGAAAGATCATATATATACAGTAACAACAGTGTTGTCAAATCGGTTGAAATTAATAATCGATTAATCAGCAGAATCGGTTGTCTCTTACCAACTGATGATCAGCCAATAATCGAATCGGTAATAAATTCTTTTAAATTCATTACAAGAGGCCCATGGGCCACATCGCTCACCTGAGCAATGATAGAGACAAAATCAGCTTTATGAAGTCATATACAAAATATCTGAACAATGTCGTATAATAGATCCTGTATATAAAATTCCCCTGCATATTCTTATGTTTATCATTGACCCCTTTTGTAAAAGGATGATTTTACAGTCATATTATATATTGAGCATTGCAGTTCTCGAGAAAATGACCAGACTTAAACAACTGTTTATACATGGATTTTAAACCTACATCAAACTTTGAACCCCTTGCGAGGACAAAGAATTGTCCAGGGTCTAAAAATTTTAAAGAATCAAGAATAATTCAAATATAATAACATTTGAGTTTTGTGGATAATTTAAATGTTTTCCTTTGTAAAATTGGATCCCCCCCTTCCCATGTGGCCCAACCCTAATCCTGAAGATCATGATTTTGACAAATTTTAATCTACACTATCTGAACTGACTTTTCTAGGCAAATGATTTCTAAAGATATTTCCCTATATTGCTTTGTAAAATTTTGACCCCCCCCCCCCCTCATAGTGACCCCACCCTACTCCCAGTATCATGATTTGAACAAAACCATACCTGAGGATGCTTCCACACAAGTTACAGCTTTTCTGCCCAATCGATTTCTGAGAAAAAGATTTTTAAAGATTTTTCTTTAGATATTCCGATGTGAAAATTTGACCCCCCACTGTGGCCCCACCCTACCCCTGGGGATCATGACTTTATGAAACTTGAATCTACCCTAACCGAGGATGCTTTCATACAAGTTTTTCTGGCCGATCGGTTTCTGAGAAGAAGATTTTTAAAGATTTTTCTCTACATATTCTTATGTAAAAATTTGACCCCCCATTATGGCCCCTCCCTACCCCTGGGGATCATGATTTGAACAAACTTGAATCTACCCTACCTGATGATGCTTCCACACAAGTTACAGCTTTTCTGGATGATCAGTTTCAGAGAAGAAGATATTTAAAGATTTACTCTATATATTCCTATGTAAAAATTCACACACATCCCCCGCCCCATAGTGGCCCCACCCTACCCCCTTGGATCATGATTTGAACAAACTTGAATCTACACTACCTGAGGATGCTTCCACACAAGTTACAGCTTTTCTGGCTGATCAGTTTCAGAGAAGAAGATTTTCAAAGATTTACTTTATATATTCCTATTTAAAAATTCGATCCCCCATTGTGGCCCCACCCTACCCCTGGGGATCATGATTTGAACAATCTTTAATCTACACTACCTGAGGATGCTTCCACATCAGTTACAGCTTTTCTGGCTGAATGATTTTTGAGAAGAAGATTTTTGAAAATACTAACAAATTTTCAATGATTTTTTAATTATCTCCCCTTGAAAGAGGGCGTGACCCTTCATTTTAACAAACTTGAATCCCCTTCACCTAAAGATGCTTTGTGCCAACTTTGGTTGAAGTGGGCCCAGTGGTTCTGGAGAAGAAGTCGAAAATGTAAAAAGTTACGGAAAGACAGACAGACAGACAGATTGACGCCAGACAAAAAGTGATCAGAAAAGCTCACTTGAGCTTTCAGCTTAGGTGAGCTAAAAACGAGTTTACAACAGTTATCATTTCATTATCAATACAGAATAATAGAAAAAACAATAGGTATAGTATTAATGTAATGAAATAATGAATTATAAAATCTCAAATCCATTATCGTAAATCGACAGCCTTTCCAACTGATCATCGATTAAAAATCGATCATCGTGACAACACTAATATACAAGCAAGAGCCATACTTTACTGTCATATCGATCCAATTTTAAGCTAATTTTGCATATATGTACAGTAAGTATAAATGGGGAGGAAATTAAGAAATATATTGCTATCAAAGTTACAGCGTCCTCATTTTGAACTAAATCTGAAAAGAATAAAGAGAAAAAATCTATGTAGATATTGCATGTTGTAAAACCAGTAAATTGGAAAATGGTAGTGTTGTAAAATCGGTCGAAAATCATAATCGATTAATCGACAGAATCCTTTGACTCTTATCAACTGATGATCAGCCAATAATCGAATCGGTAACAAATTTTATCAAATTTATTTAAATGGCTGGGCCACTTAATTCTACACTATGGTATAGTTAAAAATATATAAGTGCAATTTGCACTTACTTATTAATTGATATGAGTTAATTATGCTTAATTGTTATATAATTTAAAGAGTTAAATATCTTTTGAGATTGAAAAAAGAAACCCAGTTTGCAACAGTTTTCATTTCATTAAATACAGTATAATAAACAAAGTTAAACAGATTATAATCGATTATAAAATCTCAAATTGATTATCGTAAATCGACAAAAATTGATCATCGTGACAACACTAGAAAATGGTAAATAACACAACTACAAACAGGGACCTGGGGCACGCATACAACATTGTATTTAGATTGTAAAAATAAACAGATTAAAAAAATATATATGAACCAGGGGAAAAAAATAAAAGACTGAATTAAACAAATTACATTTTACAAACAAATCAATTACATGTACCTCTAAAAGTAAAGAACGGTTTTAGGGGGAAGCAAGTATATGTTTTTTTAAGAACTATTTTTTAAACTTAAAAATATTATATAATTCTCTCTCTCTCTCTCTCTCTCTCTCTCTCTCTCTCTCTCTCTCTCTTTCTGATGTCAGTTGATAATATTGTCAAAATATCACTTTGTTGACAATGATGTATGTGCAATTCTTGCTGCGCCCGCCACAACGGTAGCACCGTAAAACATTATAATTATAGAGGGCGAAGCCCTCTCACGGGCCCGAAGGGCCCGTGAGAGCGAAGCTCTCCCTATAGACAACACGTGTATATATGCCCAAATATGGAAATTACACTCTATACCTATGAAGTTGAAAAACTTTTCCAAGATGGAGGAAAAAAGAATCACTTCACGCGCAGTGACATCACCGGCATCCATGTTGAATTTGAATCTCGTACTAACTTCACGTTTGGTGATAATTTATCAATATTGTTTAATGAGTGATAAATGCATTCAAACTTACCTAGTGTGTTCTTGAAAAATTAATTCCTAATTAAGAAAACAAATTTTCGTTTCCTACAACTTTCAACAGTTGCATTAGATCCGATCAAATGAATTTCATGACATCTGATTGGACAAAACAAACGTGTTTCAACAGTGAAGCAGTTTTATTTCATTGTTATTCAAATAAAATAATGTATTTTAATTGAATTTGCCTTCTAATTTCTTTATGAAAACAGCAAAGACGTTTTCCCTTACTTTCAATTTGAAATTTCGTTTTTTTAGGTTTCATCTCAAATCATAGTCTGACCTACTCGTACCCAGGTCATTTCGGACCCAGAATTCAAATTATATCTCAAAAACAAAAAAAGTCATGTTACGACTAATAACTAATTCAATAAAAACAAAAGATAATCTTAATTTTTTGGACATTATAGTCTTTGACAGACACATTGTAAAATATTTCCCCATTCTAATTCACACCCCCCCCCCCCCCCAAAAAAAAAATGTATATATATATACAATAAATCATGTTCAATTTACCAAAAATCTGCCATGAAAATAAAAACAAATAGGGAGACTATTCACAATAATGCATTATAGATACTTAAAATGTATGCATAATAGGAAGAACTGATCTGCATTCACAATCATAAATATGTATTACACACTAAATGTAAGACATTTGTCAGATAAACTCAGGTTAAACTATATATGATTGTACAAAATACATGAAGGACATAATCTGCACCTTGTGATGTGAATTAGCTAGGGTATCTCAATTCTCCAGTTTTAATACACAATTTAATCAATCATTGAATGTTCAATAGTGTATTGATAACAAATTTTAGTGAATTTAGGGAACAAAACTAATCTCAATTTATTTCTGTCCATACATTGCCATACAAGTGAAATGTTCTTGATATAAATTGATTTTCCTATAAAAAAAAATTATAAACATAACTCTTTAATTCATCATTTTATTTTTAAAAATGCAAACATTTAAAATAAGGGAGTAAAAGTTAAGATACTTCATGCTGAGAAATTATCCAGAGGTCTGTGATTTTTTTGCATTCATAAATACACCTAACTTCGCTTGCCAAGGGTTTGTGATCTGCAGGAGTGGTGCGAATCAGAAACCCTTGGCTAGCGAAGATGAAATATCTCAGGGTTCTTGAAAACAATATTTATTTACATACCAGAATGAAAATTTGTTTACATGTTTTTGTATTTGAATCCCCCCCCCCCTCTCTCTCTCTCTCTCTCTCTCTCTCTCTCTCTCTCTCTCTCTCTCTCTCTAACTTGTTCGGCTAAAGAAAGTGGCTGTTAAATAAAAATCTATAGAGATTCTTTGGATTAATTGCATGTGATATAAAATAAGGTCTGGATGGTAGCATTTGAAATATTGTGTGAGTTGATCCAAGAGACTTCCGAATGGGAAAAAAGATAAATCTCCACAAGAAATCTGTTTTTCGTTCCTGTGAAAATCTCTGAGATGATGTTTTAATGAATGATTTCAATTGTATTTCATTTAGCTGTGTATATTTCTATAAAAATCGTCAAAATGTGATGGAAACAGTAACCTGAGACAGACTTTAGTCTAGTATTTCAGGGCTTGAACAAATTTAACAAGGACCGTGGGCTGGCCAATGCTCTTGGGCCAACAACAAAATTAGAGTCCAAACAAAACAAACAATATATGAGATGACAGGCTAGAGATGATGAAAGGCATCTACTGATCTAGCCCCATTTATATTGGCTTCGCCCTCCAAACGGTTATGCCGTAAAACATATTAATATTACCGAATCAAAGAATATCAAAGGCCTCTAATCTGAGAGCGTCGACTTTCTTTTCCAGCTTTTTGTTGTAGCGCTGTTTTGCAAGGAAGTATACACGCACAAGTAGCAGGGGGAAAAAGTCATCCAAACAATAAAATTCCGGAATAATAACAGACAAAACCCATTCATAAAACAATTTCAAACAAGGTTCATGTATAATACTATGGTTTAAAGCTAAACAAATATGTAATTTATCATAAAAATTAACGTCAATATTTGTTGCAGTTTGATACACGCAATGCACTCTATAAATACGTCTGCGCTCTCTCTCTCTCTCTCTCTCTCTCTCTCTCTCTCTCTCTCTCTCTCTCTCTCTCTCTCCTCGATTATCTAAATGTTCACGACCGCTTTACTAAGTGATACTTAGTGAATGAGGTCCACCACAATTATCACAGTCCTAACAGTATATTAAAATATGCTGGTAAAGAAAACGCAGTTTATCCTTACATTAAGAAATATTTCTTGTGGGCATACGGAACACAAGATTTCCAGCATAGCAAAAATACTGTTATATGGAAAATAAAACTTTAAATTATATTATGAGATATTTTTAAATACCAAAATATCAGAAACGTCGTTTTTCATTATGAAATCATTGATGAATTGATTATTAACCCTGCTATATTGTTATCAAATCAAAAGAGCACCTGTGCTGAATTGTTTTGGAAAAATCACATTTTGATGACATGAATTCTTCATCAAAGCATAAAATCTTTATTTACAAACCTATAGATATGAAATTTTCCAAGGTTGTATAGCACAGTTGTTTTGTTCTTTTTGGAAAGTTTGCATTCACTTCATGAAGAAGTGTTGCCATGGTAACCGTTTTATTTACTATATTTGCAGAAGTTTGCAAAAGTTAAATTCTTTATAAATTAGAATCAATTTTATTCAAGGCAATGAATACGAACCAAACGAAAATTGATATGATACAACAATAACAAAATGATACAAATATTACTTCATCGTCTTAAAATTTTCATTTCATTGGGCTAATGTCACCTTGTGTTTTGACACAATTTCAATTGGAAATTAAAGAAAATATTCACTTATCATTAATTGAATTTTTATCATATCACTGTAAAAAGTTTGGACCAATAATTTTTCAGCTATATAGCATTTTTTCTAGGTTTCTCAGAAAGATATTTCCCAAGGTCATATACAAAACGGTCAAGGTCACCACAACAAGTTAAAACCCAATACAACATTTTAAACATTTAGAATGATTAATGTTGACTAGTTAATCAACTACATGAACATTTTTTTCATGCAATGCTCCCAGTTTGTTGAAAATTTTGTTAATATTATTGGCATACATTTTCAGATATGACTTGAATTACTTGCATAATAGGGAAAATATGTTATAAAATGATCAGTTCAGGTTTTTATTCTGTGCATAGAGCAAAAATTAACGTCAGAAAACCTTGAGCGCTGATACAGTTTTCCATCCAACTTATCTGTTGACGTATCAGTACATTTTTATACAAAAAGAGAAGATAGTTACTTTTTAAAATAATATCATCAAACATTTAAAAGAGGTACTGTACTCTAAATTAGCTTGTGTTTCAAACAAAATTTAATACAACAAAACATAAAGCATGCATAACATTGCATAGCACTTCATTTTTTCAGCTAATATGCATTTATATCGATATACATGTCACTGAACTATTCAGAAATTTGAAAAGTGGTAGACATTTTTTTTTTACAAGCTGAGAGAAAACCTACATATACCCAACATGTTTCTATACATGAAATTGCCATTAAAAAACCTTTAAAAAAGCAAAGTTACTCAAATTAATACCAGGTTTTTTATTTCAAAATAATCATTTAATTGTGTACATGTATAATGGTAATTACAATAATCATGAATATATGTTTATTTTATATTCCACTTATTTCACACAGTGAGAAAAGCAGAAAAGACATGTACCACAATAACAAAAGATCAAAAAGCCTTCAATAAAAAGAACTCTGTCTATCCTCTTGCATGTATAGATCATACAATTGGAATTACTCTTTTGTCGAGGAACTGGAACTAATGCGACTTCTCTTGTACGCCAAAAGGAATTCCTGCTTTGTATGATAAATTTCAAAGCAAGGAGAAATGCAAAGTGACACATTACATTGTCTGCATTTGTAGCTGGTCATGTGGCCACATCGCCTTTTCCGCTTCTTTCCTGGTCTTAATGGGAGTAGCATCTCCCTCTCTGCTGGTCCACAAACAACGCACTGGCGATGAAGAGGTTTTTCTCCTTCCATCTGCTTGTCCAAAAAATGTCCCCCCCTGTAAGTCTCTCCAGAATTCTGGGGGCAGGTCGTCCCAGTGATGTTGAAATGTTCCCTCCAGAACTCTGGATGTGTTGCTCAACGAGCTTTCTTCGGAAATGGCGCTGCACCATGGCACTGTTGAAACTGCAATTTTCTTTGTACAATATATAGGAATTTGCAATTACAGTTGCAATACTAATAATGTGAAAAAAATATATATGTGTGCATATGTTTTCTTTCTTTCTTTTTTTTGTTACTTTTTTTTTAACTGTGTGACATCATCTTTCCATCTTTTTTGAATATATATATAATTATATACATACATATTCATGTATACTTTTCATATTTCCGTTTTCTTAACTTTAATAACTTTCATCAAGTCAATATAACTTGGATTTTGGTATCACTTGTTCTATGCTCATCGTTTTAATAGCACCACCGGACACCCACGAGTTCTGCAATCGGCATACCTTGGCCCGATTTCAGAGATGTGCCGAGTGATGCAACGTATCGAAAACCGGGTAGCAGATGAAATATCTAATTTTGATTAGATTGAGGCAACTACACTCACCCCTCCACCACCTCCATCCCCCGAACACCCATACTGTTTTCAAGCCTATTGACCTTTTTATCATATTTACATATAGAAATATTATCTTTGAAAGCAAACTGGCCCTTTCACACTTTTCTGTTAGAGTATATGAAAACTTATGTACTTAGTATTGAAAAGGCATGTGCAGTTATAATTATTATGGAAAAATGGAAGACTGTTTTCTCTCTGGTCTGGTTTCTTTCTGGGTTTTTTTGTAAGGATAACTAATAATGTCATCATCGTGATAAGATTAATTGGGGTCTATAAGAGTTAGCGCAACTCTAGTTTAAAATCGATATCGACGAATTATTAATGATTAATCATCAGTTATACGAGCAGAGATCAATTTGATGCTCCAAATACATCAAAATCAGAAGCGGGAAATACCTATTTATAATTGGATCAAAAGATGTCAGTGGCGGATCCGGGGAGGTTGATGGGGGAGGGGCAGGGGGTCGAGGCCCATTGGATATAAGCCGGTGGAAGTAATACATGTAAAAGGGTCATAATTTAAGAGTGGTTCGCCTATCCTCCTTGAAAATTTTTTTTAAATGCTATAATGGTCCCTCTTCATCATTTTTTTTAAATACAAAATAAATTAATTAGGGTTTTTCTCCTTGTTTAATTTTCATTGACAGGGTCTTTATTAGTCCGAAATATCCGACGTTTTCCTGGCTTTTTCAACGATTTTTATATCTTACATGCCAGGAAAACCATTTAAAAGGCCAGGAAAACGTCAGATATTTCGAACTAGGTCTTTATTGGACACAAATGACGCACAATACTACAATCATGTTTTAGGAGTTCTTGAAAATAACATCAATTTGTTAAAAACTATTTTTTCTTTGAAAAATCAAAATGTACAACGTTTATTAGTTTTTGAGTCTGAAGGTAAATACATTTTATTGAAAGAACGTTTTTATGGATTTGTCCCATTATTCTTCGAACCTATTTTAAACTCCGAAGGAGTTTTTAAACTTTCAATTACGTACACTGATTCTATAAAATTATATAAATTTAATAGCATAATAGCACAATGTATTTTTATAATCGGTCACAAGTTGGGGGAGAGTTATTCCCCTTGTTAGGTTTTCATACCGCGGAGTCTTATTTTACATCCTTACCATCGCATGTAAACAACGGACCCCGACACGATAGAAAGTGAGTGGTCTACAGACATGCCGCTGTTGCCGAACTTTGAATGGGATGTGCCTTCATGACGTAGTCTACAAAAATGGGATGAACTGAAGAAGAAGAAAGTTTTTCTGTCTGCTGTTATGCATGCACATCGATTTTACATCGAGCCATGAACAGGTTCACACACGCGAAAATTCAAAAGGAAAAAGTCAGGAAACTTTGTTATTTTGTGAACTTTTGCAGATTTGAAAATCAATTTTTGACAGAAATGTGATTTAAAATTCATTTTTCACGTGTGTTTTAATTTACTATAACAATGGATACGAATTTCGTGGTGCTGTGTGTGATGCTGGTGTTTACATCACTGATTGGGGGTTCAAATCCACAGTCGACAAGTGGTTCCATAACGGGTAGGTTATGAGAGAGAGAGAGAGAGAGAGAGAGAGAGAGAGAGAGAGAGAGAGAGAGAGAACGAACATATTTAATTTTGAAACTATTTGATATAGTATAACAGAGTTGTAATAATGTCACCCCTTTCAAACCTTTAAATCAAGTGTAAATGTAATCAACATGACATATGGAGGAATGTATATATTTACTGATAGTTTTAAATGAATTGTTTAATTATTTTTAAGACTTACTTTAAAATGTTTAAATGAATAATATTAAAAGTAGTATTTCCAATTTTTTTTTTAAATGATCAAGTTTCATTTTATTACCCTTGACTAGACTTGTACATAAAGTTTTAACATGTACCTTAACTTAGTTTTTTTTTCGTGGTTTTAATCCATAGCTTTTTCTAAATAAATGCAACTAAAATATCCACAACTCAATTCAATCAGTTTATTTTCATGATTGCATTGAGCATTTGAATATAGAGAATATCTAAACAAATATCAAATATGGGAGTAAGCAAGCAAGATCAAGTGTACAGTACATGTATTTAAATAAACAAGACCCCAAAAACAAATCTGTACCAGTTTTGGAAACTAAATTCATGTTTATAAATATATTTTGAAATATCATGATTTTTTAAAATTTTTACTTCACAAATAACCATATAACTCTCTCTTTTTTTATTTATCAGCTAGTGTAACTGCATGTTGATGTTATTTGTTAGAGCTCAGCAGTTTATCATTCAAATCAGATGAAAAATATTTAGATCAATTGTACAAATTTTTTCCCTTTGGCAATAAGACTGTTGAGAAAATGATTTTTAGAAAAACTAAATATTTCAAGGAAAAAACAGATATTTTCAAAAATTAGCTTGAAAGAATTTATACATTTTCTTGAGTTTGTGAAAGAAGTCAAATGAAATTTAACCCCCCCCCCCCCCCCCCCCATGTCAGATTCCTGTGTTACAGGTAGATACCTTTATTTGCTTGTTTATTGTTAGGCTATAAAGATGATAAATATTGGACATGCCATAAATCCCCACCCATCCATACGATTAATAATTCAGGAACTAATAACTCAATATAGGCCTAACAATTACCATTACTTCACAAACTACTGGATAGCTATATATAGTATACTGCCACTACCTCTATGGTTTCACCATGGGAGCCAATATTCTTAAAAAAGTTTGGTAATAAACAGTGATTGTGCATGATTATCTATTTTATTGGATACATTCTACCATTCCTCTTATAATACCAAGATTAATTTTTTCGTTAAATTGTGGTTGATTGAAAACTAGCAGATCTGGTTAATTGGCATTTTCTATTTAAGATAAGATTATGACACCATCTTGAAAATCCATCCAAGTTTAGCCATCAGTTAAGTGGTCCTGAGACACCTGTTAAACTGGTATCCACCGCTGACGCGTGGAACTTCTTTCCTTTTCTGTCGGAAGCCCATGAATATTACATAACCAGAACATCGCATCCTGCAGATGCTACCTCCTCTCGTCATGCAACTAATCCTTTCTTCTCTCAAAATCAATCACAGAAAGGAAAACTTATGATTTTGAGGGGAAGGAAACGTGTTGCACATTGGCCACTGGGAGACAATTTTGACAGCTGTTGCCATGGGCACCTTATAGAGTCTAGATTTAATATAAAGGCCAAGTTGTTGCTAAAGAAAACTAAACAATGCAATGTTATTAATTATGGAAAAGAAGAGCAATTGCATTAAAGGTCTTCTTCTTCATTTCTTAAATTGATCTCCCGACTGGTTTACAGTTGATATTTATTGCTTATTACTGGCTACGTGTGAATTGTTATTTTTTTCTTGGGGAGAGGAGGATATAGCAATTTATTACCTTGGCCATCTGTCATGCTATTACGTTCAAGGAATAGTCATCTATTGAATAAAGCCTTAATTTGTGTATCATTTCATCAATGGAGATGTGTAAACTTAAAATCTACATGGTAGAATTGCCAAGTAAAAAGTAGGTGGAAGGGAGGGGGTGGTTTATATTATCTGTCAACCAAGTAACATCATTTTATGAAATCGTCCTGTGAAAGTCATCACCTTATATCAAGCTAATCAAACTTGAACACCCTGGATACAGGTCATATCAAATTCATCTTAAGTACCAAAGGCATGGTCAGGGAAAAATCCCTCCAAAACTGTATTTTTATCTGCACTTTATCCTAAACTTCAAAGACCTGAGAAATAGTGAGGGACCCAGTGACCAAGATTTGGGCAGCCTGGCCTGAGTTTATACAGACAGAAAGATAGCCTGTGTTTGTCCAATCCAGGCAGACACAATCATTTGGGCTGTTGACAAACTTTTATGTTACTATTTGCAGAGATTAAACTCTCGGGTAAAGGGGGGGCCAATCAGATCCCATATTTTCCTGTTTTGGGGGATTGTTGAGCTATGAACATCTCTTTGAACTTATTAGGCAGAGAGTCAATCTTTAAAAAATATTCTTTCTCCTAGGCATCTAGGAAACAAACTAAGTGCATGTATATCTTGATGAGTCATGATGGACATTGTTGAAATTCATGATGAAAATAAATGCTTAAAACTATCTTGATACTTCTTGCAGGAATGTTTTTTGTTGCATGTCCAAACATTTGGAATTGAGAAACTTCGCAAAATGTCACAAAACCACAAAATTGGTCATTCTTGACAAACTTTTGTGCTACCATGCTTTTGTGAAATGTACCCTATAAAAAGTCATTTTGGATGAAACAAATACATGTACATTTATAGATACTCTCTTTTATAAATTATTTAAATCATTTATATCATTGCAACTATGAAAGGATAGCAAACGAGACTTTATTGATCAAGTTAATTTCAATTTCATTCGTAGTCTTGAGAGAAAACTATTTACATTTAAAATGAAAATTAAAAACTTTGATTAATTTGGGGATTCTTGTGAGGTTACAAAAGGTTTTCATTGTCTGGTTTCAGAATTGCAACTTTTAAAAAAATCTCAGCAGCATTTTTACCTCAGGATCTTAAATTGAACTTGAGTAATAAGTCTTCTTTTTCCCATAAGAGTCTGTGTCAAGTGTGCCAGTGTATCACAAACAGGGAGTTCCTCCTCATACATTTATAAGAATTTCTCCTCAGGTTATCCATGAGAAGAAAAATAATATATATGCATAGTTACAGTTATGTTACACAAAATGATTTTCCTTTAAATACATGTACTGGTACGTAAAAACGATTCATTCTAGGTATAACTGGCACCCTCTTTATGGAAAGGCAATTCTCCTAAAGAAAAGTTGTTTTCTGAATTGAATTTAAGATGTGTGGAGAGAGAGAGAGAGAGAGAGAGAGAGAGAGAGAGAGAGAGAGAGAGAGAGAGAGAGAGAGAAGAGAGAGAGAGAGAGAGAGAGAGCCAGGGTAGGAGGATTGAAAGATGAAAAAAAAATGCTGTAGAAAAATTCTTTGCGCAAAATATTTTTGAGAAGCTTCATAAGACCCTGCACATAGATACCCTGGTATTCTGTCAAGCAGATTAGTTCAACCCTAATTGATTAATTTGTGGGTATTATCCCAGGCTGCAAATTGAAAGATCCTATTTACTCATGATCTTTGTTCACTAAGGTCAGATTTTTCATAGAAGCATTTTATGTCACTCTTTACCGTTATATAGTATTCTTTGGCATATCATATCCTAAATTTTTTTATGAATTAGGTTGCATGGGCAGAATTAAAATCAAAAGCTACAATTCAGGCCAAGATAAGTAATGTATTTCGGTTCACCAACAGGCCCTAAATTACCCGATATATATAGTGACCATAGGGATTTTATGCACATATTTAAGGAAAGTAGTATTTGTGAAATTTCACTTTCAAAGATCCTCATTTTGGTCTCTTCATTATATGCATTGAGAAACAATTAATATATTAAAAATTTGTTTCATAAAGGACCATCTGACAAGGCAAAGTTGAGAACAACAATAAAATGTTAAAATATCAGAAAATGTTTCCCTATCTATTTGGGGATTATTTGATTTCAAGTAATTCTAATAGGGAACAGACTATTTATATATCTTGGCCTAAGTTATATTCCTTAAAAAGATGTAAGATTTGGCCTGATTTGAAAGTGTTAAATCTGATGAGGTTTAAATCAGGTCGTGACAATATTTGACAAAGGCTTATGATGCTTTGGCCTTTGAGTGCATGATGAATAGGTTTATACAGGTGGATAGCAAGGGCTTGCTTCTGTTTCTATAAACTTTCTCTGTCTGACATCACCTAAGCGTTTTTTCTAAGGGGTGTACGTGTGCCTGATGGAATTTGTCAAACACAGGAATTTCAGTCATGAATCACCTTGTCTTAATATTTTCAGAAGCTTCTTGTTCCTCCAATGAAAAATGGATCGTCTCCACCCAGATTTTTATTTATTAAAGGATGATAGAAAAATAAACTCCTGCAACTGTTTTATTTTCAAAAATGGGAAGCATTTTAACGAGTGGCTGTTTTAATCTTACTGTTATTTCAAGTTGTACAAACTGTAGATTAAATGTCACGAGATATATTATGAATGTACATAGCTCTAAATGGTTCTTCGCTTTTACTGTTTGGTTAATAGTGGTGATAAAATTTGATTTAAAATTTCAACACTGTCGATGACATTTGGCTGTTATCTTCTTACTAGTTTATAAACACCAATAAAACAACTTTTAAAATGTTTTAAAAGTGTAAAATTACTGGAGTTTTTCGAGTTGATAATTGAATAATATAACCAGTGGTAGGTAAAAGGCTGATTTTTACAATGAAAATTTATGGTCATACATAAATATAATTTACATTGAAAAGATAATTTGATTAATTTGTAAACGTATTTCCAGAAAAGGATGTAAAAGTTTTTGGGCTCCAGCATAATATAGAAAAATCATTTCCAAAGGAAAGGATCCGAGGTCTCCATTATTTCTGCTTGAAGGACATAAATGTAGATGAGAGTCTTGTTAACCCAATATTCGTTTTTTATGGCATCTTGATATTTCTACAATCTTCTAATATTAAAATATTATACATTATCTTCTACTACATGTAATTTGGGTGAGGCAACAATTTCTCAAGGTATGTTTTATCAAACCTGATCCTCATTATGATCCGCTCAAGATGAAAAAACGTAAAAGACTAGGCAAAATGAAAGGCGCAGATAACTATGCTAATGAGTTACAATCTTATTCACATATTTGGGGCCGTAAGATGTAACGGGTGATTTAGAACAGACTTATCAGTCAGCAAACATCCTTAAAGATGGGGGAGGATGGGCAAGCCATGTGGGGGTAGAATTTTTCAGGTTTTGAAATGTTAAGGGGTGTGAATTGGGTGATGGGTATATATACCTTTGTCTGATCCGACCATTAGCTCATCAAAACTCAGGAATGCATAGTTATGGATTATTGGGCTTCAGCTTCATGTCTAAGTTTATATAAACATTTACATCTACACACGGTCACATGTAGTACAGTTGAAAATTGTGCAATAGATTATGTCTTGATTCATCTGATGATCATATTGACTCACCATAAAATGTACAATTTTACTCTTCATGCAGTTTCCAGGTTCACTTTTGCTCCCTAAATTCCATCATTATGAGTGGGTGGATATTTAGTCCTTCTCACATGTGTTTTAAATATTTTGGTTACCCCCGGTAATTTACTATTTGTTATCATTTAAAACAGAGAAAAGAGTATAATCCTTCAACATAAAAGGGATAGCTAAGCAAATAAACCTTATCTCTGAAATATATTTTTTGGTTAAGCATTACACTAGCTAATGATAAACTTTCTATCATTGTTAAGTTTCTATGAGTAGGAGGGATGGCATTTTGATTGTGACAGAGATAATTTGACAATTATAGTGCTATTGTAGCCAGGCTGCTAAAAGCTCTTAAAACAGAAGATAACTGGAAGTTGTAAAAAGGTCTTTTATGTTGCCATCAGGAGTGAATCCAAGAATTTTACTGTCCCTTATCAAACATGGATGAGCTTGGAAAATCAACTAGGGCAGCTAAGGTTAATGAAAAGCTCCTGTATTTAAAATTAATCTTTTATGCTTTGCTTTGGCTGAACTTAGTCAAAGGTGTCCCAAAAGTCATGTATTTGAATCGATCTTGTTAATGATCATGCAAAAAAAAACACAAAAAAAAACCCATGCACCAACAACAAAGGTTCAGATTGTAAGAGAAAGCCTATAGATGTCATATTTTTCAGCATGAAAAGATACGTGGTCACAGACAATGTTTATGAAATGAGCTTCTTATCATTTGGGCATGCATGTCCCAGTGATTACCAAGCAGATACACAATCAAAAGATGTACGTTGTTGAATGTTAAATTGTCTGGCATGGTCAATTGATTTTGGATATAGTGAATGAATCAGTGTGTATTGTTTGTGGGAGGTATGGCCACAGCTGTTCCAAGATATGGTGTATGCGCACTCCCGATTTGTCAACACTTTTGTCATGATTTATTTGATCAGATCAAAGCACAGGGGTGAAAACAAAAAAAATTCATGCTTAAAGTTCAGGTGTTTTACATTAGGGTCACAGTATACTTGATGCTTTTAACGCTTCCAGATTTGGTTATTGTATGTGACCTTTGTTTCATATGAGAAAAATATCAATTAATTATGCAGAATTCAGTGACAGAAATGGATTCTTAACTATTAGAAACAGCATACAAAATCAATTGCTTGGGCTTTACTTACAATCTGACATTTAGGCAGATTGTGATACCTATATTCTAAAGGCTTTCTTGACAATTGCCTGTAAGGGTTGCAGTACGTGGTATTTACACTGCAGAGTTGAGATCAATATCACATAGAAATTTTTTACTTTTTCCAGCAAAATCCCAGCCACATTTATTTTTTGACAGTTGTCACAAATTATTTGCAGTTGGCAGAAAAGTTTATTCAATTGTCTTGCATATCTATTGATTTTGTTCTAAGAATGCACATAATCTAGCCTGATTTACAGCTTAAGGAGAAATTTTGCAGGGACTCAAGGCTGCTCTTCCCCATCCATTTTATGTGCAAGCTTCCCCCCTTGCACATTGACATCTTTTGGTCTTGTTCTTTTAAATCGATATCGGCTGCACAGTTCAGCCTCCCAGAAGTCATCCAAAAAGTGATAACTACATATCACATCGTCTGAAAACTGCGCAGTAGATGTCATTTTGTTCTCCTTAATTGTTTTCAACTTGATGCAGTTTTTTTCATTCTGTGAACATTCACTTTCACATATTTTCTCCGTAGAAAATACATTTTTTGAAACCATATACATGTACTTGTTTATTTTATTTCATAATATGATTTGTTAATGTAAAATTTGATTACTGGTTATTGATAGTCATTAATTAAAAATTTGAACTTCAAATTATCATGAAGCTGATAATTTGCACTGGAAGATTGCAAGTTATATTAAGATTTAATTCTCATAAATTATGTATACTAAGGTTGGAAAATTTTGAAAATAGAGACTCCATCAGTAATATGAAGTGAAAAATGAATACAAATTAAGATAAAGTAAACATCATAATCATAGCCAGGGTTGGCTGTAATTTGAATTCATAAACTTGGCAATTTCAATCAATTATTTGAGGTCATCTTGAACCTTGAAAGGCTATAATAGAGATTGTGTCAGTGTGAGTAAAGTGCTAAACCCTTAATACAATCTTGTTGATAACTACTGTAGTTATTGAGTGTTCATATAACTGTCGGTTTGACTTCAAATAAGGCATTCCTTTTCACAGAGGCACACACTCGGGTGGTCCAAGTGTTGTCCATTTTTAGATTTATGATTCCTTTGAAATCTTTGTCACAGTAATAGGAAGTCCGTTCATTTATGCCTCATCAGCATTAAAGTTTGATGTCCTTTTAAATGGTTAATATGCATTATCAGAGAGATAAGCCCCAAAGGACAAGTCATTAATAATTCAAGCCTTAATTATCTCCAATTAGTATGAATTTGCATCTACTGAAATTCAAATTATTTATACCTCATAAGTATATTATATTAAAGAAGTCAATACTGTATACAGGGAAATAATCGCCCCCATTTTATTTTCGCGTATTTGCCCTCGTTGTCAGTCAGCAAATTTAAGACTGGGCAAATTCCAATGTTTCAATTTATATCTCTTTTACCACAACTGTATCTGGGCAAAATCAAGATGGGTATTATTATTCTATAATATTGATGAATTAGACATATTTGTGTGGATTGCTGTGAGTTTGCTGTGGCTATATCCCATGCTTCTTTTTCTTTGTGTAGGTGACAATGTGCTACTAACCTTAGCAACCACAGGAAGTATAACCATGGAAACTAACATAGTGTCTACTATATTATCAGAAACTAATGTAGTGTCTACAGTAACTCTAGAAACTAACAAAGAGACAAATATAATGTCTGACACTAATATGGCATCAACAACAGCATTGGAAACCAGCTCAATGACTTTATCATCATTGCAAAGTAGTATAGTTTCCCATGTAACCTCCTCATTGACGATTGCAAGTGCTATTTCCATAGATACTAATACAGTGACTAGAACTGCCCTAGAGAATCCTAGCACATCATTGATTGAACCGACAAACAGCTATTCAACTCAATCAGTTCTTCCAACCTTACAGACAGAGCAGGCCTCTGCATCCAGCAGTGTTCAACACCTCAGCAGCTCTACTCAATTGCAGACGTCCCCTTTAACAAGTGAACAAGTACTATCAGTTGGTACCTCAACAAGTTCATCGGTGCCAATTCAACCTAGTACAGCTACCTTGCCTCTATCCAGTTCTCCGATCAGTCAGCAATATTCTCCCAGTCATATTTCCCATTCAACATCCAACAGTGAGACTTTTAGTCAGATGTTATCAAGTGATCAGAGTGGAACAGCATCCACAGTATTGGCTGAGTCCACATTGCTAACAACTTCACTAAATGAAGTATCGCCATCTTCCACCTATGGTACTTGGACAACTCCCTCTATACAGCTGGCAGAAACAACCCCTTTAACTTCACTGTCAGTGACACCACAAATAACAGTGATGTCTGGAACAACACAGTTAACAACAGTACCTTTGTCCTCATCTTTAATATCCACTTCATTAGACACTGAAGTTAGCGTAGTGTCCACAGATTCCAACTTGGCTACCACATCAGAGTCAGCTAGTTCAAATGTGTCACCAACTTCAAACCCAGCAGTAGTGTCCACAGATTCCAACCTGGCTACCACATCAGAGTCAGCTAATTCAAATGTGTCACCAACTTCAAACCCAACAGTAATAATTTCAACATGGGAATTAAGAAGTACAAGCTCCATTTTGCAAACACCATCACCTTACTCATCTTTAATGATATCAACAGTACTTCCATCACAGCAAACCACCTCTGCAAATATTGTGGCATCTTCAGATGTAAAAAGCAATTACATTGCAACTTCCACATCAGTGACATTGTCCCCAGTCTCAACTTCCTCTTTGATGAATACAGAGTTCCTGTCTTCTACAGCATTAAAAACATTATCAGAGTCATCTTTATTGTCCTCAATGATTCCTTCAGTGTCCCAGTCAGCATATTCAGCAGACTTGACCATGTCTTCAGTGGCGACACCATCTGCAGACATGACTGTGGGATCCATAACAACATCCTCAGCCTCAATTCTATTATCACCATCCTTGACAACAGCCTCAATGTTATCATCACCATCCATGACATCAACCTTAGTTTTAGATTCAACATCCTTAACCACATCACCATTTATGACAACATCCTCAGTGTTTAATTCAGCATTCTTAACAACATCATCACCATTAATGACAACACCGTCAGGGATAATTTCAACATCATTAACAACTGCCTCAATAGTCACATCACCATCCTTGACAACAGACCTAAAGGCATCTTCATTTACTCAAACAACATCTCAAAATTCCACAGGTTCAACTTTGATGTCCAGTTCATACATGGAATCATTCAGTGACACAAGTATTAATCCAAGTTCTATAGTTTTAACAACATCAGTAACAACATCCCAGAGTGTGATTACAACCAGTCAAGATAATTCTGATATTTTGTCTTCATCAGCAGATTCATCTTTAACATCATTGATGCCATCCCAAACACTTTCAACCATTCTAATGAGTTTAATTAGCTCTAACTTTACTAGCAGTGTGTCTAGTGACCTGAGTGCTGTGACAACCTCACAACTATTAGAGACTAGTGTTAGTGAAGTGTTTAGTGCTAGTAGAAGTGTGATTGTTAGCCCAACACCAAGTTTATCCACAGCTTCTGCAATTGATTCTTCATTGGTTTACTTGTTTGGAAACTCATCAACGACTTTACCTACTGAAAGTGGTAGTTTAACACTTACCACTAACACAGATTCAATCTCCAGCCTTTCATTCACCAGTGGATTGCTAACAACAGTATCACAGACATCAGTGATAAATTCCTCAATGAGTGGATCCCCTACATTATCAACTGATTTTATGCCTTCAACTGAATCTTTAACCAGTGCAACTAATGGTTCTCTTTCACCATCAAGTGAGTTTGTTTCAAAATCCTTCTTTTCAGGTTCATCAGGTTTAGAAGTGCTTACCACTCCTGCTACAGCATCTTCTACCATCTTGGAAACCATTTCTAGCACATTTGGATTTTCAGCAAATGTAACTGATACACCAACCACAGTGCAGACCAGCTCTATGATGGATGCAGTTAGTACTATGATACATTCCAGTGGGCCAGCAAATGATTCCATAACCCAGTCCTTTTCCTCTCAGTCGACAACCACACCTCAAATTTCTACACCAAGTACAATGTCATTTGAGAGTTCAGTGATTACATCACAAACAATGTCTGATAGCTTTAACATCACTAGCTCTGATAGCTCTATTGTGACAACTCCAGTTTTCAACTTGACATCAACACCTGTTGGAATGACAGACAGTTTTGTTGTCCAAACAACTGACGGTTCAATTGTGACTACTCCTATTATCAACTTTACTTTATCTCCAAGTGAAACAATCTTCAGTACAGGTACTCCATCTAGTGAATTAACCCTAACAACAAAGAATATTACTTCACCAGTTGAAGTGTCTTCTGCACTTTTAACATCACTACCAAATAACACTGAAACTACAAGCCTCATAGGGACCACTGTACTATTTTCATCAGTGATGGAAAATATCTCAACACCTGTGATTTCCGAATTTACATCATTGATGTCAAACTTCACATTCACTGAACAGGCCCCAGTTTCATCTTTTCCAATTTCTGCAACTTTGGCATCACAAACAGATTTTGCAACGACAACATACAGTTCTGTAAATGTAACTATGGTAGACCAGACATCAGTGTTACAAACTGTAAATGTGTCTTCAACTTCTACTATTTACCCAACAGAATCTTTAACGACAGGAAAGGAAAATGCTTCAACTTGGACAAATTTCCCATCAACAGACATCATTTCATTATCAACACAAATCATTTCAACTGGAAACCTTTCAGAAACAATAATAGCAACAACACCGCTTATGAGTAGCTCGTTTAATGCTAGTTTGCTAGTAGTGACATCTTCTGTGGGCTTTGCTACAGATTTGGAGAATAATACAGTGAGCATGATATCCAGCTTGTTTTCATCGGAACTGGTAACCAATCAGTCTGTTTCTGTATCTTTATCAGCTAACATGAGCAGTGTTTTTCTTTCAACCATGTCAGTACCAACCACAAGTGAACAGCCTACTGTGATGCCTTCTTTATCAGGATCTTTACAGTCTTCAGAAGCATCATGGAGCAGTCAAGGTAGTGATCTGTTATTGTCCACATCAATGCATGAATATAACACAACAACAGTGGTGATTGAAGGAAACCAAACACTCCAAATTACAACTGAATTAGTGTCACCAACTGTTGTGTTAAACTTTTCAAGTTCTTTATCAACCTCACAATCAATTGCATCCATAGTTTCAACAAAACTAACTTTATCTAGTACACAAGCAACCACGTATATAGAGCAAGTTACAACCAGCATGCCAAGTTCTACAGCAAAAAGTTCATTAATAAACTCTATGGTCATGTCTTCAGTGGTGGATAGTGAAAGCTCATCCACATCTCTGAACTTGAATATATCCATGGTATCCTCACCAGTACTAATAATGTCAACAATGACTGCACCTGTATCAAGTATGTCAGCGTCTTCTTCTCTAAGTGAATTACTAACAAGCACAGACTTTTTGAGCACACCAGTCACATCTGTGATGGAAACACTCAGCACGAATGGCCTGCCACCAGTGTTATCTAGCTCAGTCATGGATAAATCTTCTTCACCTTTGATAACAAGTGTATCTTCAATTTCCACTGAAGTAGAAAATTCAATCCCACAGACTACCAGTATAATCAGCTCAGAAACTTCTAGCCTCACTTCAGTACTAACAATACCATCTATATCAATAAGTTCAGAGGGACTAACAACTGATGCTTCAACAGTTATTTTGTCTTCAGCTCTTCCAAGTTCCACTCAAGACTTGTCAACAAACATTCAGAGCACTCTTACTGCTATTCCAGATACTAAGACAACTACATTATTCTCATCAGTTCCTGTTACTACTGAAATACCAGTCAGTTCTTTAGTAGAAGCATCAAGTTCCACACAGACAATGCAGCTTTCTTCATCAATACAAGAAGTAACTTCAGTAATGCCAACTTCAGAAGTCAGTCCCACTCCATCTTCCTCCAATGTCACAAGCAGGCCTGCATCAACAGAACCAGTTTTGGAAACTTCATTATTAACTCCTAGCATGTCTTCATCATTGGCCTCAACAAGTCAGATAGTGATGACAGCAGTAACAAGTCCCTTGATGGAAAGTTCAAGTATAATGCCATCACCAGTGTCATCAAGTTCTCTACTTGTTACAACAGTGTTGCAGAGTGGTTCTGTAGAAGTTTCTGCTTCGGTGACTATGACTTCAAGCATCTCCAATGTTGTATCAGCATTAAGCAGCACTGTTACAACTCCAAACCCAAGTTCATCTGTACCAGTGATAACAACCACCCCAGAGCCTTCAACATCTGAAACAACAACAACATCAGTCATAGACACAACACCATCAACTGTTACTGACAACACAACAGAGAGTTCTTTAACAACAACATCAGTTGACATAGAAATCACACCATCATCAGTACCAGACAATACCACAGAGAACTCAACCACAGCAGCAGTGTCCTCTTCTACAGTAACAACGACAACAACTTCAACAACAACAACACCCAGGCCAACAACAACAACACCTATACCAACAATAAGTGTTGATGTTGTGAGAGTTTACTGGGTTGTTACAGGTAAGATGTTTGGATACAGTAAATACAAAACCTTTCAATATATGGCTAAATAATAAAAGGATGTCTAATTCATTGTTTTTGTTACAGTCTTGAAGGTGCCCTTGTCTGTAGATGTGAACAACAAGACTTTCATTGCATCCATGGAGCAGAAGCTTGCCACAGCCTTTGTAATGGCCTTTGAGAGACAAAAGCAGATTGCAGAAGGGACGTATGAACCATTGCGACGCAGGCGGGCAGCCCAGGTTCAGGATACCATTGTAAATGTAAGTACTAGGTTATTATTTGTAAAATTAATTGGTCACAAAGCACATGCAGTTATGTTGTGTTATGTTTGATTGTTATATTAATGAATTGTTCAGTAAAGAAGCTTCTGGAGCCAATTTTCAACTTAATGTTGATCTATACTCCTTCTCTAAGATATAGTCAGAGTAGTAATGTTTCCAACTTGAGTGTCTTTTCCTGTATTATAAACTTCTGCATGCAGAAAAATGTTCAACCCTTGCTGTTTATTTTTACCCAATTTGTCTGCCCTCACTGACAATTGGCAAATTTTAAAAGAGGAAAATTGAAAAATGCTAATTATTTCTTTTACACTACAACTTTGTAAGGGCAGAAAATGGGATGAATCTTTTACAACACTATCTTAAAGCAAAAATTTTCCTATGTAATGTATATTTGTAGAGAACTCTCTCTTTTTGCGTTGTGATAAGATTGTGCCCGATAAAATGGTCCAAACATTTGAACTGTGTGATTCTGTGACTCATTTGGTTGATGTCAATAAAATGTTTCCTTCTCTTTAACAGATAGTGAATGCTACAAGAACACTAGGAACAGGGAACGTGACCTTTGTTTACAACATTACAAAGAATGGAACAGAAGTCCGCTCAGAGGAAGCTGTCAGAACGCTTGGGTTGCTCAGTGATCAGGAAATGGCCTTGACGCTCGGATACGTGGTGGCAGAGAAAGCAAGCAGTGAGTAAAGTTTGTAAGATCTTGCATTAAATTTACCTTGAAGTTTGAAAATGCTTTAAAGGTATTGAAATGTTCTTACACAAAGAGAGACTTTGGTTTGGTTTAAAACACACAATTCTTCATTTGAATTGTTGGTTATATGGTGAAAAAATAATTTAAGCAATTTTGCAAAAAAAAAAGGGTAAATTCATAAGGACTGCCATGTATTCATTATCTTTACTCAGAACCGAGAAAAAAAACCCCAAACCCCTGAAGAATCTGATTAGAAGTAATAAATTGATCTCTTGATTCATGCCTTTCAAGTTTACAGACCAAATCAAAATAAATTAATAAGAGCAGATCGTACCTTATTTGCCTTCAAGGAATTCAATGTTTTATTACTATATATATCTATATACGTGTAAAAATATTTCTGCTTCAAGCAAAACTGATAATTGTAAATTTTTCAAAAGAGTAAGAAATTTTCCAACATATCCATATTGAGGAGTTTCTACATTTGTGTATTGTCCTGTTTAGCTTTTTATGGAAGGAACAGTGCTAGCTCTGTCCCTGAGGAGACCAGTAATCTTTGGATTGTGGGCGTGGCAGTCAGTGCTGTCGTCATCGTCATCATTGTCATCTGGGTGATTTTCTGCTTTATCATTAAAAAGAGGGGCCCAGAGAGTGGAAAGGAAGGAGAGCCACCCCATCTGTTAAGGATGAAAGGTGGAAATAAGGTATTACTGTTAAAAGATATACCATCTGTGGGGAAAAAACATTAAAGAGGAAAACTCTAACTGCTCTTTAATGCCAAACAAATTTTGCTAATGCAATTTGAAGCAAACAATGGTTACCGATAATATTTTGTTTCAAGAGTGATGAATCAGTGGAAATGGTCCAATCACCTAGCAACTCAACCCACAATCTCAAAAAGAGGCAGTCTTATGAAGTCACAAAAGAGGCAGATTTGGAAGACCCTACATATGCCGTTGTCAAAAAACCAGGGTAAGTTGATTGAGTTTGCATAAGAAAGAACGTTTCTCCCTCATAATCATGCACCCTTTTTCAAGTTTCAGTTGCCAGAGCATTGGGTAATTAACTGGCATTGTATAGCAAGATTCTAGGCAAGTAATACATGTGATGTTCATGCACTGTGATAGTTCTAGAAAGCAGATTGTGATCGCCATTTCCAGAACTACAATGTCTGAATCATGCATGGATTCTAAACAATAATGTGTTCATCTTTTATCTATTGACTCATGTTAAAGACTGTTCTTTGAACAAACTGTTTAAAACTAGAATTATCAAACATTTTTAAAGAAAAAAGATGGAAGATTCCACAGCTGGGGATTCTGCAACATTAGCTTCAGACGACACAGGGCTTCTACCATCTCCCAGTAAAAAGGGTAGACGTAAAAAGAAAAAGAAACCAGCTACAGGTACAGAATGATAACACTAAATGATATTGCTGTCAGCAACAAGGATTGTAGGATTTTTTGGGTTTATTATGTCTGTTTGTTTTATTTTACAGAGGAGTTTGATAATATAGAGAAGGAGTCTTATTTGGGATCATCAGCCACACCCCATCCGGTCCGAGAACCCAAGTCATTGTCTGTGGAGGTAGAGGCAAACTTTATATCCTTATATAATTAGACTGAGAAGAAATTCAAGTGTTGTTCACTATTAAAATAGGCCTGATATTGATGATTTTGTTAATGAATTTAAGGATGAAACAGAGTATCAGAGAAAAGTTGCAGAGGAAAGAAGGAAAAACAAGAAAAGATTGAGAGAAAAGAGAAGGAGAGAGGGACAGAAAAAAGAAGGTTCTCCTTTGTTTCAAAATCAATGGAAACTAATAATTCATTATTGTTTCAGTTGGTAAAAGAATGAGAAATCACATAGCTTATAATAACATGATATTGGTAACTCTCTTGAGTGATGATAGCCTGCATGGGAACAACATTTCCAAATTGATTCTTTCAGAGGTTTAATCTCTGAACATTTCCATTTTAACAATCTGTTTGTTCCAGACACTGAGGACATGATGAAGGAATACCTAGCTGTTCAGGAAGAAATAGACAGCGTGCTAGAAGCTCCTCCACAAGAAGGAGAGATTCCGGAGGTCTTCAAGAGCACTTCAAAAGGGTAACTATTCCTGTCTTCAAAGGAGCAGCCATCAGCTCTCTCATTTCACAGGTCAAAGCATGCAAACAGCTCTGTCTTTAAAGGGTTGAGATTTCTACACTTTCCTGTGATTTATGATACAATAGGGTTGCTAAGTGGAAACCTTTTGAGTACAGATAAAAGAGTTGCCTTTTTCAAATTTTGACTTGAAAGTGTAACTAAGAAGGTTTTGTGGTTGATTTGTTTTAATTCATTTCTGAGTTATGACTGATATCTCAATTTGTTTTTTTTAAGTTCGAAGAAAAAGCGAAGGAGAAAAGGAGATGGGGAAAAGGTAATGAAGACTTGTTTAAAAATCAATGTGGACATGTATATTATTTACAAAATATATTCAGTAATTTTCTACTTGTGCCAAACAAATGTACTACTTGTACCAGCAATATCAAATAAATTTTATACACTGTCCTTGAATTTAAGTTATTAACATAAGCTAAGTTAAGTGTGCAGTGGATTGCAGTTGGTGAATACTTTGTAATACCGTTGGATATTATTTTCATTGCCAAACTTATGAATAAATGGGTCTCTAATACATGTATACATTATTACATACAGTGGTATTTAACAATTACAGTAGCTTTTAACCCAAAACAGCCAAATAATTTATTTTTTTCGACATCAAATATTATATGGAGATATTATAAATATTTTTTAATGCAGAATGAAGGATATGAACCAGAGAACCTTACTGATGCTAAGAAGAGAATGCACAGGCTTTTGGATGATGCATTTGCACTGATAACTCCAAAACTTGATGAGTATGTATTCAAATATTTTATATAAAATGACTTTAATCAAATATGCAAAGGGATAAAGGGGTATCCAACATTTAGAATTTGATTTTGTGCAAAAAAGTGCTGGAAATTCTGTTGGTAATTTAAGGTGGCTCACTATACATGTATCTTGAAATAGTATCTCAAATCAGCAGAAAATGACTTGATTATGAAAGCATGATGCATAAGAAGTATATTAGTCAAATAGGTGAAATATAAGCAATTTCGAAAAAAAATATGATTTTCTAAAATTAATACAATAAATATAAACAAAAGCCTCATGCAAATTTGAACTTGGGATCTTTGATTCCCAAGCCCCATACTTTAATGACATGTACTGAGATATGATGATATTCAATGCAATCGATTGATACAAACAATTTTATAAACATTGTTTCATAAAAAATATTAGCCTTGATCTAGTGAGCAAGCTTAAGTTCATGTGATCCAGGAGGTGTATGAAAATGTGAAGGACACTTTGTACAAATAAATGAATTAGATCTAAATATGTAATACAAAACATGGAGACATTTATTCTGTTTTTTCATAGAACTTCCTCAGAAGGTTCTGAGGACAAACTTAGTTTACCGGATGATAGACAGCCTCCCCCTCCAGAACAGAGTTCTTGTTCTGTTAAGTCCCTCAGTAGGGGGCCCTCTCCGTCAGCTAGCCCCGGCAATAAGTCCCCGGCGTCACTGTTCAGAGAGAGGTATCTCGGTGTAGTACAAGCATTGCATGGTTAAATGTCACAGCAAAAATATCTGTAAACACAGCCCTTCCTTATAGCAGAAAATCAACATTTAAGCACATGTATCAACTGTATTTATATGTATATGACCATTGTGTAGCATGAAATATGCTTTTATACATATAAACATTTATGATTCATAGCAGCCAGCATCCAGGCATGTTTTCATGTAAATCAAAGGCAATTGAAGTGCATTTTGATACTAGATGTAATGTCATGATGAAAATATTTCTGAATGAGCATATTCACATAATTCCTAGCTATTGCTCTATTTGTTGTGTACTCTGCACCCTTCCTTCCTGTTAAAAAAATTAAGTAATTGGGATGTTCTGAATGCATATTTTTACTTCATGGTCACAGATCCCTTGTCCGCTTTTTTTAAACCCCAAAGTTATGTACACTCTAGCCCCTTTCTTTTGGCATGTTGATAGTTCTGATATATATCTCAAGCAAAAAATCAATAAACTGAAATTTATGTGTGTAAAGTAAATAAAATCTAAGCAATGTGTTGCGAATGTTAACCTTTAATTTTCATACATTCTATTGACATGACTGTTCTTGTGAGCAGAAATAAGGTTTTCCCTGAAGAAGAAATTTCTGTTCCTTGGTAATTATCCACTTCCTGAATATATGTGTACTTTTTCCAAATCATGGTCACATACATTTTCATTAACTCATTTGCACAAGGTTCTTGTCATCAGCTGTTAATTAAAGAACAATAAAAAGGAATCCACTTCACGTAAATGGAATGCTAAATTGCATGTTTGATAATGTAATCATATATTATAATGTATCATAAATGGGTTGGTTATTTATTTTTGCAGGAAGAATGAGGAAGAAAAGACCCCAGGTAAGTGTAGAGATATAGAGAAAAATGATAAGGGGGTGGGAGAGTGCACCTCGACTGGAGTTAACTGAAGTCAACATATCAAAGTAGAATTGTTAATTTAGATAAGAGATTTATAAAAACCTTGTCTATGTCACTGTTGACATTAGCTTTGTTAGAATGGCTAATTTTTATGCCTTTTACTTGAGTCAGCTATTATACAAGGAAGGGACATAACAATCAATCAATTTTGTGAAACTTGTGTTGAAATTTAATCTTGCATAAGATAAACTGTTATCAGTGATTCTTATGTATTATTTATAGTTCAACCCCATGTGTTGCTAACTGAAAAGCTAATAAAGTACCGATATATGTTTATGCAAAAAAAAAAAAAAAAAATACATACAGTTCGTACACGTATTTATTTCCAGCATATCAGTAAATGTACATCAGTAATTTGATATCCCTATATACCTGTTTCTTTTAAAAAAGTGAAAATCTAGCATGTTTTTTTTTTGTTTTTTGGTTGCAGAGAAGAAACACGAACCAATGTTTATAAACCCCAGTTATCAGGGTTCCAGGCGGGAAGGGCTAACTACCTGGAGTCCATACAGAGCAGCAGACGAGGTGACACTTATCTCCATGCCAAAGACTGTGGTAAGAAACTACTTTCAAACAAATATATTATAAATGTAGTGAATGCAATTATTTAAAAGACAATTCATTAAAATTTTAACCAAAAATCTCCATCTTTTGTGTGTATAGTGTGTAAATTAATGTAGGGTAAAGTTTGACATGTGTAACATATTAGGTATTTTTTACTGCAATGAACAGTTGGTAAAACCCATGAGGAGGGGTTCAGCCAAAGAAGTGAGTCCAGGCCTGTTGTTTTCACTCTTGAATCACCAAAATTGAAAAAGATAATTTGTTCCTTCACTTTCAAGATGCATGAAGCTCCTGATGTTATTTTGATAGTTCCTTGTTTTAGTTTGTTCATAATATTAAAGCCTTTTTCCAGATCACCAGCTGGTTAAAAGATTGATTCCATCGGATTTTTACAAATTTTCCTGGTGCATGCATAAATCATTTTGGTCTGTTAATGTTCTTTACTCAGAAGTCCACATGTATTTTAGTTTTGAGTTTCTTATCAAATTCTGTCTTTATATTCTAAAAATGACCTACATGTAAATTTAATAGGAAATGTCAAAACTGATTACTGGTGTACTACATATATATGAAAATAGCAAAAGTCCTTGACAAGGAGAGGGTGGGTAATCTAAAGCAAAAAATAATTCACGGACAAATGAATCTAGAAATGTTATTAAGTATATCTCACATTCCTTAATGTAATGATGTACACTTTTTAGTTTTAATAAAACCTGAAAACGATATTTAAAATATGGTGCTTGAAAGGTTCATGATTTTGCCACCCAAACCCTAGTGAATTACAAAATATTTATAGCTCACTTAGCTAGAATCGAGTAAAAGATCTTTGTTTAATTAATTGCTATTGCTTGCCCTAAAATAACGTTCTTTCCAAAGAAAAAAAAAATACCAGCCAACATAAGTTCAATAATAGTTTTAAAAAATATGATTCCAAACATTGGTAAACCAGTAAATTTATGTCCTAAATTTTTAAGGTTCCTGAGGATGAACTGGAGAGAAAAAGTCATCATTCCAAGCGCCCTGCTGTGAACCTCCCTGAACCTGTGCCAAAGGCTTCCTATACAACAGAGCCCCCCAAACCAATCATACTGAGGAACTTCAGCACAGAAAAGTCCTACTCATCCAAACGCTCGTCAGACCCCAAACCCTACCTTCATAACGGGTTTGGTTCTCGTGAAGAGTCAGACATTGACAGACTGAAATCTAGCTCCATCAGTCAAAGTGACTCAGGTAGAGTGAAGTCAGCTAATGGGGATCTATCCCAGAAGCCACCAATCCAGCATCAGAAACCATTCAAACGCACCCCAGAGGGGGAAGATATCACAGACATTGTGTCAAAGAACATTCACACAGGGGAAACCCCTGAAAACACAATAACTGCTGTAAGGAACGAGCTACAGAACATTGTTCACCCCACAGTGGTGACCGTGAGTTCAGGGGGGTGGATGGGGTCGTCCTCAGGGGGGATGGCGGATATAGCATGAGGGGGAACAACACCAGAGTGTGGGACCCTGATAGGTTTCATATAGTTCAAATAACATTGGTGGTAAATGTCTTTACACCATCAAGGATCAACAGAAATGTGATATACTGTCAGTATTGGTGGCTTAAAATGTACAGATCATGTAAAATGTTTTTTTATTTTCTTCTCATTGTATCAACAGAATAAGAACATTTTCTTTGATATGATTGTTTGTTTTATTCTAAATTACATATTGTACAGTGGAAAACATTCTGTTTACATATGTTGTAGAATTGTAATACATGTACATGTATTACATTAGTAGTAAATTAAATATTGTATACGTAGCTAGGTGATAGACCAGGGATATACAGTGTTGACTTTTTTAAAATGATTTAATCATATCATATATGAATTAAACACAAACTTTCATGTATTTTTATGAAATGACTCAACATTTTTTGACTGACATATCTCTTTTCAGAAAGATCTGCAAATGTGAAATTTAACTTTGTTCTTTCTTTCACATTTTTTCAAGTTTGCATGAACATATTCTTATTATTTTCATTGAATTACTCAATTTTTGTTCAATATGATATAAAATTTTGTGATTTACATCACTATGTTTTGGAGAGATCTGCTAGCAGGTAACTTGATTAATTCCTTTTTTCACATTTTTACAAGTTTGCATTTAAGAAGTACACTTATTATTGCATTTAATTTAATTTATTTACATTAGTTGGTTGTGGTGAGGATACACACAGTTTGTTGATTTGGTGTAATAGTTTTATGTTTATTTAATTCTATAGCGGTAAGGAGCAGCGATGTTTATAATGTGTGGTAATTAATAAAGTGCATATGCACTTACAAATCATTAAGCAGGTTCACATTATATTGACATTGTTATTATTGTATTCTTTTTATTGTTTAATTCAACTTATTTTTCAATCTTCACAGCGAAAAAAAATTCTAAATTTTTTTGCTCAGTCTTTGTGCTGTTTTATTAGATTATTTTTACTTATTTATGTGCTCTGTTATAAGAAAAGAAATATTTTGTAAAGTACACCTGTACATACTGTACCATATACCTGTATATAAAGATACATCTACATTTTGACATGAGCTTGTATGTAAGATTTATTATCATAAAAAGATGGCAGAGTTTTGTAAATACATATTTGTTATACTTGTAAATATAAATGTACATAATTATGTATATTTTATTATTGGTGGGAATTACATGTAAATTGAAGTTATAAATGTCCATTGAACAGATTAAATGATAATGTTTATTGACTATTTTTATACAGATTATCTATACATCTAACAATTTTGTCATTCCAAAAAGTGCAGTAGAAAACCAATGGGACCATGATATTTTACATCTCAAATCAACATTCCAATATTTTACAATCAGCCAAATATGGTTTTCAATGATATTATTCCCGGTAAATGGGTTGTGAGTGCTGAGCTTATGTGATATTTTTATTGTTTTTATCCTTGCACATGAACAAATGTTTTCTACTTAATGACCAATCTTCTACTTATTATCGGAATAAATTATTGACTATTGTATAATGGTGGAGTCATTGTTGTGATTATCAATACTGTATCTGCAGACAAAATCTATTTGAAAAATCTGGAAAAAAAACTTGTACAAAAGATTGATGTTGCCACGTAAATAAATTTAATATTTATCTGGTGATTATATAAAAACCTCTCATAATTATGAGAGAAAATCATGTAATAACAAAAAATAGCATGTATCCGAAATAAAATATATATAAAAAATATATAATATCTTGCAATCTCGAGAATAGATTTCGTAATATCAACATATCAACAAAAATATCTTATTACAGTTATCCTTCTTAGAGCAGCGAAATTATGTTTCAGAATGAAAAAAATGACAATAAAAAACCGTCAACCATCTCAAAAATCCATAAAACGAAATACAAATTCAAAGCAGAGCAACACGGACCTCCAAAAAGATAGATGTAGGATCAGATGCGTAGGAGGAGTGAGCATCCTCTGCTGACCGGTCACACCCGCTGTGTGCTCTTTGTCGTAATCGGAAAAAAAAACCCCGGAAAAGTCCGTAGACAATTAGATGATAAATTATGGTCTAACAATTAGTATGAAAAACGTCAGTCAGCATGCGACCCAGTGGATGATTTTGTTTGCTGACAAGGTCGTTGTATCGACCAAAGAACTTACGAAAAGATGACTTCAAACGAGCCTGTTGATAGTCCAGTTTTATCAACTTGTTTGTCAGTAGCTTGCCTCGCCCTAGAAACTATCGATGCATAAAATAAAAATTTTGGTGTAGCTTTCCACTTTAATTATGGCAAATGATGGGAAAATGATATTTCTCTTTGGTATGGATATTTTTAATCACAATTTATAACTTTTGATCAATCTGGTCGGAAAAAAACCCTGAATGTTATCATATTCCCATAATACATGTTAGTGTTCTGTAGACATCCTCTTAATGCCGAAATGTACAGTATATACTTTTACCTTTTTTAATAACCATTGTAGATCTGTTTATCTATATTTTGTTAAAAACTTAATACTAAAATACATGCCCGGTCCATCATTGTCAATTTAAGTTATTCAAATTATTCATTCCAGCGTTTCTTTTAACAGGATTCTTCAATTTTTGTTCCATCGTTAGTAAAACTGTTTATACATTTGGTACATTATTAACTTGTATATGATCGTTAGGCTACAAGTATTATTTTTTTTTGTGAGTATTTACTTCCTGCCTTAAGCCCATTTCATGCCATTAATTCGAGTAATAAATTTGGAATATTTCATGTTTGGATGAATACATGTAGTAAAGACAATGTCATATGCATATGGTTGTCTAAATTGGTGATATGTTAAACCATACGTTTAAAAGAATAAAGGTTTTCAATCAATCTAAGTATAAGGTATTTTCAAATGTTGAACATCCCATTATATTTTCAGATTGTACAACTCGGTTATTTGGTTAAAATCATTCAAATATCTTTTCCACGCTGAATGATCTTTTTGAAACTAGTTTTGACTCGGTCAAGGCGGACAGTTTGTAACCATCCTTGCTGGAGAATGATCAGTTCTCACAAAAGACCGGGAGGTGTTGATTCTAAAACAAAATTTGATTCGTGACCAAACAATATGGCTCCTTTTAACACTGCCAAATAAGCATCCTTTGGAACTATGACCCTCTTCTTTGGAAAAACTTTCTTAATGGCATACAACAATATAGGAGACTCCGAAAATCCACCTACCATCAGAAGAGTCGATACATCAGAGAGATTGTCTTCTGTCATCAGTTGTTGTAGGTGTTCAACAAGCATGTTAATTGGTTCTCTAAAAAACTCTTTAAACAAGCCGGCCTCCATTTTAAGTTTGTCTGACAGCCAGGTTATTTTGTTAGCATACTGTGTTTGCTGGATTGCCTCTTTCACCTTTTCACCTGTTTCTTTCTCATACGTTTCGGTTATGGAGATCGGAACTTTTATTGTGATTTTGGAGTTTGACATTGGGTTTATTGTCCTCTTTTTGGTTTCCAGTTCTCTGTGGATGTCCAGATCATCTGCCTTGAAGTTATCTTTAAATTTTTGGAAGCAGCTTGCCCCAATAATCCTGATTATCAGTTGATAAAACGCTTCATTGACTTTGTTGCCTCCCCAGGGCAATCTTGTGGGGTTGTGTAACTCTTTGAGAGTGCCATTTGACCGTTTCTGATAAATGCTTATATTAACTAGTATACCTATAAAACAACCAACACAACAGGTCAACATAAATTAAGTCAATCACAATTAAGCAAACATCATGGACACAAAAATATCATATGATTATTTTGGGGGTCATATATCATGAAAAAAATAGTATTTATGGTACCCTTGGGGATAGCGGAGCATACACGAATTAAAGGTTTACTTTGAATAGTATGTATAATTGCATCATTAAGAAACTGAAACCACACAAGATAACTTTTAAAAGAATATTTTGATTTTAAACTCCAGTGTTTCTGTTCGGAATAAGGAAAGCAAAACTTTCATCAGTTTGGGACAGACGACTAATCTATTATCTGGAGACGTATACAACTATCACTGTGTGAAGATGTACAAGCAAAGTATATATATAAATTGATAATTTATCATTTATTTCATTAAATTCTTCTTATTTGAATAAAAAATAAATGCATTGAATTGTTATAAAAATGCATCATCCAAATTATAAGAAAACTTCCACTTATTCTGTTTAGAGAACAAATTTCTATGGTGTAAAGAAAATACAAGCATTGCCATCATAAAAGGCAAATAGTGCCCTCAAAGATGTAAATAGAAGTACATTACTATTTACCTCCCAGATCAATGATCATGAACTTGGCTCCTGCGCTGAAGGACAAGAAGGGCTGGGTTACAGGACTTCCCATCAGTTTTGTTGAAGGTATACGCTGACAGTAAAGAGATGCAGCCTCTGGCTCCAGGCACAAAGTCAGCTGCTCTGTTAGTATACCAGCCTTACAGAAGATACAGATTTCATTTTATTCACCCATTTGAATTATTATGTGATTTAATTTGTTTAATGTATAAAATTACAGATGTATTGGTACTGTTAATCATATTACTTCACTCTTGCACGTGATAGTACCAATTCTTTTAAAAATTGTAACATATACATTTATTTGTTATAAGATAGCTATATAACATAACTTTATTTCAATTATCGACCCAGAAAGTATACAAGATCATAACAATTTAAAAAAAATTGAAAGATAACACACACACAAATAATGAACGATACATACACTGAATCAAAGTGCTCACCCAATAACTTTTAATGATATGAAAAACACAAACACTGCCTAAAGTTAATGATGCGTGTTTCTATTAGATGATAATGTGTGAAACTCCTAACACTGTAAGTACCTAATGAACCTTTACGGTAATATCTCCCGACATGACATACCCTTAAAAACAAAACATCACCAGAAAGTAAGAGAAATGGCCATCACTAGCTCTAATCAAGACAATGTTGCCTCATGGATACAGTGTGCGTCCGAATCCTGCTATGAGACGTCTGTGAACCCATGCCAGACATGCGGTTCAATGTATCTGAATCAGTACTAATTTTCTCCTTGAATGTCTGATTCGTAAATCTACCTCTTTAAGGCGGTTGCGGACTGATTGAAATGATATTGGGCGACCATGAATACCATTCGTTTGGCTTGTTGTTGAGGTTTATCATCATCTCTCAAGTGGTGAAGAACGATGTAGCGATCCTGATCTTTGGTTGTGGCACAATACCTGATCCCTCGAAGATCACGAGCTTCCAACTTCCAATTTGGTTAAACTTTGCCTACAGTTTTGAATTGTTGCCAATGCAAGGAAATGAAGTGCCGTCGTTATACTTTTAATAAAGATTGCTAAATATTTAGAGCAGTGTCGAAAACGAAATGAACAATAGATTAAAAATGAGTACAATTCAGACACCGACATTCCAAAGCATTTTGCTCTTTATTCATTAGCCATTCAGTCCATTTTAAGTGTGTCATATTTGAGAGTGTTACTAAACTTTACTTACTTAATTACCGGAAATAGGTTCCGGACCTCCTAGTAAACATAGGTATTCCTCGAATCCCCCTCCCCCCGAAAAAATTCCACATGTTTATATCAGAATAAACACTTAAATGTATAAAAGGTACTTTGAATTCACTCGTTTATGCAGATGCAGTGTTTAGGTGAAATTCTGTGAATATAAATGAGATTTTTAAAAAAGGGAAAAAGATGTATACGTGAACAATTTACAGTACAATATATAACCGAAAATATCCAGCGCTTAATTCCAACCTTTGCAACTGAAGGTCAATGAAATACATTAATACTAAATGCAATACTGTATACAGGGTTATATTCGCCCCGTGTAATTTTCGGCCTTCTACATTTGCAAACAGTTTCATCCCGTCTTAAATTCGCCCAGATACAGTTGTGTTTACAGAGAAATAATTTGAGACTATGGAATTCGCCCATTCTTAAATTCACCCGCTGAGAACGAGGACGAAAGGGGCGAAAATAAAACGGGGCGAATATTGCCCTGTATACAGTATTTGTTTTTCGAATTTCATAAGCGTTTAACAGATGTTTTCAAAATCGAATATCTTGTTATATTGTGTTTTATAAACCTTATTGGCAGCCTCTGTCATGAACTGCTTTGCTGAATGATTCCAAACTGGTACTGGCAAAACCCAGTGGATGTCCTTGCTGTATACTGTGATTCCCATGGTATCCAGGACACTCAACAAGTGCTTTTTCAAGTATCTAATGACATGGGCAAACAGGTCTAGTGCAGGAGCTTTTTTTCCTTTGTCATCTTGAATCAATATGGATTTTGATAATTGCTGTAGAAAATATTGAATATGATAGGTCATTTATGAATTTTTAGATGTTGAATATTATGACATTTGAAAATAAGTCTCAGTAACTATCCAACCCTTAAATAACCCAAGTACCAAATACTCTATGAAACTGTGATGTTTAAGATCAATTCTATGTAGGAATCAAATTTTGGTGGCCTCGCATATTTACGAATTTTCTGCATACTTTAAAAAACTTAACGCCATTAATTTGTTGCTATGTGGTCCCGTTACCATGGTAACAGAAGGTAAAAATGTCAAAATGACATTTAAGTGCTTATTTGAAAACATATTGTGAGTAATAGCAACAATTTGGGGTCTCCAGGGTAGTATATATTATGGGAAAAAAATGTCATTTTTCAAGAGAAAATTAAACATTTTTAAAGAGTTCCATTGTAGTTAAACAGAAATTTCAAAATATAATTTCTTCATTTAATTTGAAATGAAATACAAATCTTAAAAAAAAAAAACCTATATACTGTTCCGACTGTGCAATAAAGAAATCAAAAGTAAAAATTAAGAACCGTTGCTATGGAAACAAGCTGAAATTGAAGAAATATTCTTATATTTTGAGGCATTTTTGAATGGGTTTTATTCAAATATAAAATATAACTATTTGATATTAATTGTTGAAGAAAAAATCAAGTATATCCTCAACATAAGTTCAACATGAAAAAAATATAAATTTTGCTAGAAATAATTTCCGTTGCTATGTACTTTTGAAAAATTAAGAATTTATGTGTGATTTTTTATGGCACTTTAATTCCCATAGCAACAGCACATCTATGTTGCATAACAAAGCCTTTAGTGGATTAATGTGAAAATTTAATTTAGGCAGACTTGAGCAAGTACCAACAAAAATTGCAAAAACAATCTCTAAAATCAGGAATAACAGCCTATTAAAATCACCTTCATTTTTTTCGTTTTTCGTATTTCTTGGCCTTATAACTATAGCAACGGATGTCATTTTTCATAAATACATAATATACCGCATGAACATTGATAAGAATGTAAAAATTAAATAGTTACACATTTCCGCTCATAAAAACACGTCAAAGACCAATTTCAAAAATCTTTAACTGTTTCTATGGTAACATTTTAAAAGAATGGGTTTCTCCATCAATTTTCCTTTATCAAATGAGAAAGGACAATATACAAAAGGTTTTGTTTTTTGTTTTATGTCTTAATTAGATTATATAAGTGGGCAAAACCTTATTATATGGCTTCAATTCAAAGTAGGTTATATTAACTGATTTTTCATCTTAAGGTGGAAAGTCCCTCTGATAAGAGAGATAACTTCTGTAGAAAATAATGTCACTTTGTTTCTGATAACTCACGATTATTAAGGCATGTAGCAACAAGGGAGGCGGTCCTTGACCCCAAATTTATGTTGGAAGGCGACATTTATTTAAATTCAAATATAGAAAAACAAAATTTGAACGGAACGAACTGAACCCCAACTTTAAGCAGGGGGCGAAAAGTATAGAAAACTTTTACAAAAACAAGAAACTAAACATATTGATAAAAATTTTATGAGGCAATATCTATACCCCCCCCCCCCCAACCCCATGGATTAATTTTTTTTCAAATAGTTTATGAAAAAGAAAGATACATGTATCTCTTGCCGATTGAAGCAATTTTGTTACAAACCTATACAACAAAGTGCTATCTGAACTAAAAAGCAGCGCTTCATTATGTTTTGTAATATGAATTGACAATGTATATACTTTTATTTTATTTTCGTATATATTTAATATTTTTTAATTTTATGCTGCGATGGTAAAATTTTGCTTTTATTAACACATTATCAATTTTTGAAAAATCTAGCAGCGCTTCATCACTTCAAATATGTTTCATTTAAATTTATTGATATTGACTTTGATGAAAATCAATATGAAATTTTATAAAAATTATATGGTAAAATTAATAGCAATGTGATATTACACCTTAAACCTCTGTTACCATGGCAACAGTTACCCTCAGCAATCAATTTTTAGTGTCTTTTTGCATTTTACTTTAATGTGTATCCATGCATGATGTATTAAGACAATCGGTGACTATGCCTGGCCAGACCCCTATATAAATCTTTGATGTTTGCATAGAATTGATATTAAATCGAACACTTCATTTGTCCATGACCTCTGCCAAATGCTTGCTTAATATTTTTGTGACCCTCTATTCATAAGCATTTTTTATTTACATTTTAAAGGATGACTGCACTTAAGGACATTTAAAAATTGCGAAAAAATAAATGTTATAAATGAGCATATTTCTTTTAATTCTGGGAATTGCCAATGTCTTAACTGCAGCTTTATGTAATTACATCAATATAAAGTTCATATTTACAAAGAACGAATTCGTTTTCATACGGAGGGGTTATTACATTTTCTTGAATCTCCATAAAATAATGAAGACCACTTTTTTACTGACTTAATATATAGCGCATGTTTGTATATTGTTCTCATTGCACATGCGCTCATTGTTAAACAGACAAAAACTGTTCCTTCTTGCGTTCCTTTCTCTGTCGTAAACGGTATACTTTGACCTGTTCAATATCATAATTCACCATGTGATTTCTAACCCCAGGTAACTTTGTGAATACAAGACGCCCGTCATGTGACGTGTAAGGTAGCACGCAATCTGCTAGGCGGTATTATTTGCCAATGCCTATTTCAATTCAGTCCAGTCGAGTGATATTTACTTCATTTCTCTGAGATATCTTTAAGAAATTATCAGTTCTGTGCGTTACTGATTAATCTACTTGTTAAATCTTTTCGAACGCGTAAATTGTTGACATTAGTGACTGGTTTACGATCATCAATGACTTCTTCTGCTTTCTGCTGGCTGGTATTATATATATATATAATATATATATATATATATATATATATATATATATATATATATATATATATATATATATATATATATATAATTATATAATAATATAATAATATAATATAATATATTATATTATATATTATATAATAATATAATAATATAATAATTTTTATTTTTTTTTTTTAAATGGTAACATGCAGAGAGAGAGAGAGAGAGAGAGAGAGAGAGAGAGAGAGAGAGAGAGAGAGAGAGAGAGAGAGAGAGAGAGAGAGAGAGAGAGAGAGAGAGAGAGAGAGAGAGAGAGAGAGAGAGAGAGAGAGAGAGAGAGAGAAGGGGGATGTTCAATTATAGTACCGCTATTCTAATCTTAGACTACTTATTACAATATTAGATCAACCCTCCATGCATATTTATAAGTCTTATCATCAATCAAGGGCAGATAATTCTAAATTCAAGATATTTGCAGAGGGTAAGCAAACAACGAATTCTTTTATTGCAACGCAGTTTAAAACCACTATGACAATAAATTTCCATTGGAAATTGACCAAACTATATAACATATGACTTGAAGTAAAATTAAGCGGGAAATAAACGTAACAATAGTGACCGAAAAACGGCCCAAAATACGGCGTTAAGTGCAGTCATTCTTTCTTGACAATAAGATTATCGACTGGGCTAAGAAAGGGCGTATAAAGGATTACTTAGTAGTCATAGTAAAACCGTCCCTCCCCCATTTGCCAACTTTTTTGCAAGTCTTTCTTCAAGTGTATGACATTATAACGAAGATGAATTTATTTTAAGCGAATGGCACTTACTTCATTATCATAAAGCACCTTTTTAAATCTTTTGAAAAAAAAATGATTATAATGCTTTTCATCGAGAGCCAACTCTGAATACAAGTCCTCTGCATCATATCCAAATGCAATGAATTCCTGTTGGGGACTCAGCAATACACATGTCGGAGCCTTCAGTGACACAAGACCCGTGGAACCAGCCACCCAGTATGGATTGGTCGATATTTTCATAGGGTCCACCTTGTAGTCATTTTCGAATGAAAATGCATAACCAGAATATGTGGTACCAAAATCAATAGCAGCCATTAAAAGCTTATCGTTTTTGTCTGCCATTGTTTGTACTGTACTCTGTACCCAAACTTCACTATAAAAATAGATTGAATATTGTTATGTAGACATTGTGTACAAAAAATAGATTGAATATTGTTATATAGACATTGTGTACAATCTGAACAATATATATATAATCCCCATTAAATAAATGCAAATTAATTATATAAACATTAATTAATGCTAAATAAATGTCAAAATTCAATATTCATTAAATTGAGCATTTTCGTAATTATTAATTTCTTCATAAACAAATGAATCTGATATTTTTTCAGTGAATGGAGTCGTCAGCAGAATAAGAGGCCTATGGACATCATGGCTCGCTTGAGTCACAATCACTTTTTCTGGCTCAGGTAGATAACAATTCTTCAAGCTTTCTTGGATCTATTTTATAGCCATTGTACAGAAGGTTTTTTTTTTTTTTTTACACAAACTTAACTAATTATGAAACAACTCCAATTCAACCAGTTCTATTCCTTACTACATAAAATCATAACCAGAAGCTCAACAATCTACTAGTATTTTCACCATATTTATTAACGAAATGTTCTCATGTGAATCAAAGTCATACAAAATGTGACGCTGATAGCAGCGTTCACTGCATGCTATGTTACAATGCACTTTGAAAAATTACGCACTTTGAAAAATTTTTACAAAGTGCGTTATGGGACTAAGTCAACGCACTTTGAAAAAAATATTTTTTTTTCAAAGCGTGTTGAAATCGTCGATATTCACGCACTTTGAAAAATAAATTGTTCAGGGTTAAGTCGAAATAATTGATACTTTTATATATATGATTGATTTAAACTTGTTTAGCTCAATGGGATAAATTTAAAAAAGAACCCCATGCATGCTCAGCTAACTTGATAAACGGGTTTTTCGATTAGAATTATTTTTCTTTTCTCATAAGCTTACGTAGTTTGACAATCTACACATATAGAACAACTCGGGAGATTTGAATTTTTCAAATTTGACTTAAACTGCATCGCTTAGCAACTGCATTTTCCTTTTTTTTTTTTTGCGTATGCAGCAAATTTACTTCTTATCTGGTACATTCGGCTTTGCTAGAAACGAAACTGATTTATTGAAATTGATAATAGAGATCAATGTATAACATATTTCAACTTGCTTCAATGGCATGTGTTTATAAACAAAATGATGTGAAAAAAGGATACGTTAGTTATGTTTATCAAAACAATATGATCTTTTAGAAGATCAGTGCGAGAAAAAAACACAACCTAATGCTTATTTTTAAGTTTATAATAATTTAATGTTTGTGAATTTAATTTTTATTATAATGAAGAGATTTATTTGATTATAATTTGAAAAGAGGGTGTATGTTGAAACACTTATAGATTCTTTAACATACCAATGGAGAAATCATTGTTTGGCCAGCTTGTTTTTTTTTTTTTTCGATGTCACTGTACTTAATTTACAACAAAGCGTATTTCTTTTTCCGATCTTAAATGTTTAAATGTTGCGGAATATCATACGTTTTGGAGGGAACACTGAGGAGCGGGGGACCTTCTTCCTGCATGTCAACAAATAAATGATGTACTGGTAATTGACCTGTATCTTTCGTTAACCCCCATCCCCATCTCCGTTCTCAAAGACAGTAAATTAAATCCACTAGTGTTAACAAATCATCATACTATCAACAAATTAATTAGAAATTCAATTCCAGTGCGTTAAGTTTATCGATACCAAAAAATGTTGATGTACCTTCATAACGCACTTTGAGAAAGAATTTCAAAGTGCGTTGATTTGGTCCCAAATTTAACGCACTTTGAAAAAAAATTAAAGTGCCTAATTTTTTTCAAAGTCCGTCGCCACAATGCCATATTGCATACGTATATCACAAAATGCGGAGTGCGTAGCAATTTTATGCAGACTTGATAGAGATATTTTGGTGTCCATGGACAAGGATTTAAGGGGGATGTGCGACCATTTTGTACATTTGAGAATAAAAATGTAAATATTTCTTGAACTGGCTTGTTTCTGCTCAGAACTGGCCAAACTGTTGTCTAAATATGAAAAAGCAATAAATATGAGGTTCTTCATGTTGTTTTGTATGCAAATTACGCCCACAAGAAAAGAACAATGTTTTTATCACTAAAAACAGCTTTAGAACTGCGCAGCTGCAGACTTATTTTGAAGGTTTAAAAATCTGAAAAATTAAGAAAGGGGTTCATTGGTGTCCTCTCTAAAACCATTTGTTGAGAAAAAGATTGAATCTTACATATAAGTGTAGTAACTTTGCCTCAAAATAGGGTACCCTATTTTTATCAGTCGGCATGGGATCTATTTTTAGAACAAAAAAAATCCAGTCTAAACTTAGAAACTATTGTGTCTATGGAAGCTCATTGACGTTATATTTTCATAGAAAAAGAAATACAAAACAATCTGTGTTGAATGTGATGGACATCACTTTACCAGTTCCAGTGGGTTTTTTTTTTTAATTTTTATAAGTATAAATTAAATTTAATTCTTTTTAGAAATAGGGTAGGGGTACCGGTCCAAAAAACTAATTGTCTTAAATAAAAAAGATATATATTATTTCAATGAAAATATAACTTTATTGTACTCCCAAAGATACAGACAAAAACAAAAATATCTCGAGCGAATTGATGATTTTTGAGACCCATTTTAAGAATAGGTTGTAGAGTGGACACTAATGACCTCCTTTCATATTTTGTCAGATTTTTAAAACTTGAATTTAAGTCTGTAGCTGCGAAGTTCTAGGTGATTAAAGGCATTCTTCTGCTCTTGTATGCGTAATTTGCATACAAAACAACATGTAGAACCTAATATTTATTGCTTTTTTATCTTTTGACAACAATTTCAATCAGTTTTTGGCAGAAACAAGCCAGTTCAAGAAATGTTTACATTTTTAACCTCAAATGTAAAAGATGCCCGCACATCCCCCTTAAATGTCGTTATTTGTATAGCGGAATATCTTTGAGATCGACTACCGGTGTTGTAGCATAGACTTTCCCCCATATAATTTTTTCAACAGGAAAAATGGGTCCGGTATAATCCCCCCACATATTTTTACTGTCAGTGTATTTAAAAATAACTCAAACCTGCACGTTTTCTTATACTGGCAGAGACATAAAACTCCAATGCACCATTATAAGTACATTTGCAGTGATTACATGTCTAAATATACGTGAAATAATATCTTTCAATGAACTAAACTTGAAATTATATAAAGGAACAAGCCAAAGGATACGATTTGAGATAATCAAAGCGGTTTACCAATATTGCATTGAAAATAAAAATGATATAAAAAAAAATAAACGAAAAAAAAAACCCAAATACAAAACAAAAACAAAAACAAAATAAGATGAAAATATAAAACGAAACCTATTTGCTATTATGTCCTCAAAACACGTCACACAAGGCAAATGCACCAAGTGAATCAGCAACGTAGTATTACCTGACTTCCTCATCTAGCTATTACATTCATTGACCACATGAATTTTACGAGCAATACCATCGTAAGAATAGAAAGGGAATATATTGATTTTCTTCCCTTCTGCAGCAATTCTGGACAGAAGCATAAATTTCTATCGTTCATGGTGTTATATTTTGAAGATGACAAATCAAAGTGTTTTTCGACACTCGTCTAGTAAGCATTTGGATAGGAAGTACTAAGAAAATAAATCAAAATACTGAAAGTACTGGGAAACGAGTATTTGATATTTTGGTCTACTTCTTCAGAAGAACTAACTTAAGCAAATATATATGGCACACCAAATTCACAAAAATGAGCTAAACATAGTTTCACATTTGATAAATTAAGTTTATTGACTGTTAACTATAGTTTACGAACCGCAAACTATAGTTAATGATTCGTTAACTATAGTTTTCATCTGTAAAACTATATTTTATATCGACTGTTAACTATAGTTTACGAACGCTAAACTATAGTTAACAATAGTTTATTGTTAACTATAGTTTACGAACCGTGAACTATAGTTCTCGATTCGTTAACTATAATTAACGATCCATTCACTATAGTTTTCATCTGCAAAACTATTATTTAACGGTTGTAAACAATAATTTACGAATGATAATCTAAGTTTATCTGTCTGTAAATAACGTTAACGATAGATTTTGCTTATAAATATAGATTCACATTAGTAAACTATAATTTACATTCGTTAACTATAATCAAGAGTTGTTAATCATAGTTTCACAATTGTGAAACTATATTTATCAGATAAACTATGTTTTGCAATTACAAATGATTGTTTTCGATGAGAGAGAGAGAGAGAGAGAGAGAGAGAGAGAGAGAGAGCTGAACACGAAACGAATGTATATTACATTAAAATCGTGTAAAAAAGGTAATTATAATTTTTAAGCAAAATAAATTAACAATCTCCGATTAAAATATTTACCTTATCTAATTCACAAATTACAGTGATTCAGTATTCAGTTCCGAGAATGAGTGATGCCATAAGCCCGTGACCTCAATAGCAGAAAGCCCGTGTACTCGATTGTAAACACGTAAGCAGTTTTGTGTACACTTCTCCGTGTATTGTAATAAGCAATCTTGAGGCACGTGCGGGACTTCAGTGTTACTCTATACAGTACTAGATATGACGGATTGACTTTAGTAACACTCAAAACAGTACTAGATATGAGGTCCGTGACTTCAGTAACACTCTATACAGTACTAGGTATGAGGCCCATGACTTAAGTAGCATTTTAAAAAATACGAGATATGAGGCTTGAGACTTCAGCAAAACTATATACAGTACTAGATATGAGACCTGTGGCTTCAGAAACACTCTATTCAGTACTAGATATGAGGCCCGTGACTAGTAACACTATATACAGTACTAGATATTAGGACTGTGACTTCATTAACACTTTTTAGTACAAGTTTCATGTATGAAAATAGTTCAAAAACATGCCCGTTTTGTAACAAATCTGTAAAACACTATAATATGCATATCATTTTAAGCTGTTCAACATTTGTTGAAGATAGAGAGAACATGCTTGAAAACATTTTAGAAATATAAGATGTACATGAATATGAATACGTTTCATTTGATAATCAAGATCCTGAGCTGCAATTTTTATCACTCATGGGGTGCATCGATGGAACAAGTTTCGAAAAAAGATCGTTTACAAAATGGAAAAATGTCATGTGAACTGTTGCATATACACTTTACGCAAACAAAGGGTATTTTGCTGTTGACTGTCGTAATATATAACTGGCCAATTTACATGTTACATGACTGTCCATTTTTATATAAATATATAAATATGTTCTGCTCATAGTTTATCAACTGTACATAAGTTTGTAATTTGATTTCATAATACTCTCCATTAATTTGGAGGAATAAAAGAATATCTTATCTTATCATGTAAGGCCCGTGAACTCATTGACACTCGACACAGTACTAGATATGAGGCCATCGACTTCAGTAACACTCAATACAGTACTATATATGAGACCTGTGACTTCATCACAGTACTAGATATGAGGCCCATGACTTCAGTAACACCCTATACAGTACTTGATATGAGGCCCGTGACTTCTGAATGATCTAGACAGGTAAACACACAAACATGCATTTTCACATGCACACTTATTGATAAGTTAGAAAATATTATAGTTTTAAATACCGGTGTTGAATAGCAGTCCCCCCCCCCCCCCCCATAGTAGCTTTTCCCCACGGAAAAGCTACTATATAGTAGTTTTTTCCCCATAGCAGGGTTTCTTCCTCACGTTTTTGGTTCAGATTTTATATAAAAATATTTATGGAAACCCAGTATGGATTAAAATCAACGTTTCTACAGTCCCAGGTTGCATATATATTTATATGCATTCATCTGTACAGGTTAAGTTTCGTTTTGCCGATTTATTATTTTTTATAGACAATGCTGAAAATTGAACATGTGTGTAATGGAATTATACATAGAACTTAATTCAGCTAATTAATTGAAAAAGTACTTGGTTTTACATGATATACACTCATATGCATAACTCTGTGTTCTGAATTTGTAAGTGAAAAATGTTTTGAGAATTTTTTAATAAATCTAAGTAATAATAAATCTATCAGTCTGTCTGATTGTGGTTTTATCCAGGCTAAACCTCTGTTTTAGAGAAATTTTGTTTTCGATGTTTAGAGCCCGGTGTTTAAATTCCTATTATAATGAATAGTGCATATTCTTTAGAGTCCCATATCTCATAATCTAGAGATGACCACATCACCATATTTTCACAGTGGTAGTGGTTTACCACTTGTAGATGACTATGAAAATTTCAGCCCCCAGGGTAGGGGCCCTCGATGTTTCAGGGCCCGGTGTTTAAAACCCAATTATAATTATTGAATCGTGTTCCATAAATGGGGGCCCGAATTTCCTATTCTAGAGATGGCCACTACACCATATTTTCACAGTGGCAGTGGTATATGACTAGTAGATGACCCTGAAAATTTCAGCCCCCAGGGTAGGGGCCCTCGATGTTTCCGAACCCGATGTTTAAAATCCCATTATATTGAAAAGTGTTCTTTAAGTGGGGGCCCGAATCTCAAATTCTAGAGATGGCCACTTCACCACATTTTCAAAGTGGCAGTTGTATACGACTAGAAGATGACCCTGAAAATTTTAGTCCCCAGGGTAGGGGCCCTTGATGTTTCCGAGCCCAATGTTTGAAATCCATTTATAATGAATAGTGTATTTTTTAGGGCTCCATATTTCAAAATCTAGAGATGACCACATCACAACATTTTTACGGTCATTTAAAAATAAAAACATCATTTGAAAATACACAATTACTCATATATATCTTTATCAAAATGGTTGAAAATTACGTTTTATTCCTTTTCTTTTTAAATTTACGAACAAAAATTTTTTAAAAAGTTACGCGGGTAAATTCATTATTCTTCAAAAAAAATGAATCAGTTCATGAGATGACTAATCATATAATAAATAACTAAATACATAGATCAATAAATCTTTATCCATAAAAGTAGCAACCGAAAAACAAAAATAAATAAACAAAAGTGCACTTGATATACGACTTTTTTTAACTTGATAATTGTTTAAAAGAACAAGTTAAAATTAAAAAAATAAGTCAGCTCATCACAAAAAATGACCCTTCTTTCATTGTTCGAAGAAATAATATGGTAAACAAGTAAATCTTTATTGCAAAAATATGAAATAAATGGTATAATTGTTTTATGTGGCATCAGTTTTAAAATTGTATATTTCTAAACCACGTTGCAAAAAAGGGGAGAAAATCAGCATGCAGTGAATGACAATATATACATAAGGTTAGTTCAGGCTCCATTTCCCATTTTCCAAAGTAACCAGCAAAGATACCGACTTTGTTCTGGTTGTGAAGCCATTTCCTTTTTTTTAAATTGTTTACATCATAAAACCTCACGTTTTGTAAAAAAAAAATGTGCTTAAAAACATGAATATGAATATGCGTGACTTTAAAACAAAATTGTAAATAGTAACTTTACACATGCCTTTAATACATAATCAATTATAATACCCCTTACCCATGACTTAGAACCCCATCAATCGAAGTAAAACATTTCAGTTTCTCATCATATCATTGCGCACTGTGTCTCGTTTGATATTTAGAAGTAGAAATATATGATGATATTTAAAGAAACATGGTGACGCACAAACCCATGATTTAGCAAATATCGAATTTTTACACGATTTCCACATTTTTTTTTTATCATATGAAAAGGTGAACTTTTGAAAAATTACATTGTTCAAAAATAAATAAATCAAATTAAAAAGAGAAAAATAGAATTAAGTGTTGGGCCAACACAAAAATATATTGCGTTTCTCTACCGCTTCATAGCCACGCAAGCGCAGGGGAATGTAAATACTACAGCATGGCATATAATCATGAGCTAGTGGACTCTCATTGAAACCTGGTGTCTTCAAGAATTATAAATTTATTAAGATTCACTCTCTATGATTGCATATTTCATAGACATCGAATTGCTTCATTCAAATTTTTTTCTCAGTGTTTCGAATCCCACTGTAACTATTTTTAGACAGCAATCGCAATCACGTGACACTAAAAGCAATGTCCAAAACAACTCGGTTTGTTTACATGATGAGTTTTATTGACTTATAAACTGATAGATGATGACTTATGATGCGTGAAACCTTCCGTATGATTAAATTTAGTATATTTCTTCTGATTTCCGTTGTCATAATCAAAAAGTAAAGCATATATTTTGAGTCACTGTGTCACTTTAAGATCGTCAATTCTAACGGTTTTAATTTAAAATTTATAGTCTTTTGGACGAAGGGAGTAAAACATTTCCACTTCTTATTCCCTTCCTCTACAAAATTAATTCAAGATTGGTTAGTTAGTTTCCTGGGAGGAGCTTATACATAGATGATGAAAGTTCCAAACCGGCGTATTTTCACTCCAATTTATTCTGACGTGTTCTGTGAAAAATGTCAATGTCATAACGTCGAAGTCAAAACTGTAGATAAGCATCGATTAGATGATAAAGATTCGAGGTATTCCAAAATCCGAATAAAAGGTGTTCCAAAAAGGTATAACAAAAGGTGAAATAAATGGTGATGATACAGGAATGTTATGAAGGCGCATGCCTTTGTTCATATAAGGGGTGAAAAACAATGTACCGGGTATTTTATTCTATGTATTAATAAATGCCATTATTATCCTTTATTATGAGAAATTAATATCACATCAGTTATTTCAAATTATTGGTCCGCCATAAACAAGACCGGAATGTAAAAAAGGGGAAAAATCTACTATATAGTAGGTTTTCCGTGAGGGTAATCTGGCTATAAGAAGGGGGAAAACCCACTATATAGTCAGTGGGGGAAAACTGCTATAGATAGACATTTCTCCGGGGGGGGGGGGGGGGGGAAGATGGCTAGGGGGAAAAGGCACCATATAACACCGTTGTTGTAGAGTAGTTTTCCCCCATAGTAGCCCCCCCCCCTCCGGAAAACCTGCTTTATAGTAGCCTTTCCCCCCGGGGGAAAAGCTACTACATGTATATAGTAGTTATTCCCCCATAGTAGGGTTTCTCCCTCACGTTTTGGGTTCATATTTTATAAAAATATTAATGGAAACACAGTAAGGATTAAAATCAATGTTTTACACCCCCAGGTTGCATATGCCTGTATTCATCTATACAGGTTAAATTTGTTTTGCCGATTTTTTTTTTTTTATAACCCATTCCGAAAATTGAACAACGTATCATGGAATGCATAGAACTTAATTTAGTTAACTATTTGATAAATTACCTGATTTGACAAGATATACACTCATATGCATAACCCTGTGTTTTGAATTTGTAAATGAAAAATGTTTTGCGAATTTTTAGAATAAATCTATCAGATCTTCTGTCTGATTGTGCAATTTTGTCCAGGCTAAACCTCTGTTTTAGAGAATCGTTGGAAGAACTAATGGATCGCTTATGATGTAATAAGACCTATGATGTGTTGATCTTAACCAATTTTCATCAAGGCAAGATGATTGATATCATTCGAAAGTATACATCACCTCCAAGTAGATAAAAAATGACAGACTTTTATGAAATGGTTTAATCTGAGTAGCCAATATATATTATTTGTTCATATGTAAGATTTGATAAGAATTATTAAGGTCTTCCGTTTCCAAAGGAAGACCTTATAGTGATTGTAATGTTTTTTAAGGTCTTGCGTTTCCAACGGAAGACCTTATAGTGATTGTAATGTTTTTTAAGGTCTTGCGTTTCCAACGGAAGACCTTATAGTGATTTTAATGTTTATTATTTTTTTTTCCAGCTAATCAAAATCACCTTCATTTTTTGTTTTTCGTATTTCTTGGCCTTGTAACTATAGCAACGGGTGTCATTTTTTTTATAAATAAATAGTAAATTGCATGAAGATTGATAAGAATGATTGTAAAAATTGAATAGTTACCCATTTCCGCTTATAAAAACACGTCAAAGACCAATTTCAATAATCTTTAACTGTTTCCATGGTAACATTTTAAAAGTGTTGGTTTCTCTATCAATTTTCCTTTATCAAATAAGAATTGACAACATACAAAATGTTGTTGTATGTCTTTGATAGATTATATAAGCGGGAAAACCCTTATTATATGGCTTCAAAGTAGTTAAGATTAGCTAATGTATCATCTTAAGGTGAAATGTCCCTCTGATAAGAGAGATAACTTATGTACAAAATAATATCACTTTGTTTCTGTTAACTCACAATTATTAAAGCATGTAGCAACAAGGGAGGCGATGCTCGGCCCCAATTTATGTTGGAAGGCGATATTTATTTAAATTCAAATATAGAAAAACAAAATGTAAACGGAACGAACTGAACCCCAACTTTTAGCAGGGGCAAAACAGTATAGAAAACTTTTACAAAAACTTACAAGAAACTAATCATATTGATCAAAGTTTATGAGGCAATATCTATACCCACCCCCCACCCCAATGGATATTTTTTTTTCAAATATAACTAAATGTTATGTACTAGTACAGTACATGAACAGTACGTGTTTGATGTTTTAGGCCAGAGAATCTTTTTATAGAACATTTTAATTTCTCTGTTCATAGCTAGTGCACAGAGGTAAATGAATTAGAATTAGAAAAATCGTGGCCAATACCATTGCAAACTTATCTTCAGTTATCATCTTTAGTTACCATCATTTGAAACTTATAACACTTCAAATGTCTAAAATTGAATAAGGGTTTGTTATTCCGAGAGAGCAGATATAGGAAAACAAAATTTAAAAAAACAATATCATATTTTATTCAAGACAATATATCCCTATATTTATATAATACCAAATACTGGAAGATTATTCATTGATCCCTTTTTTGTGTTATAACAAAATGCTCTGGTTTACATTTCAGCATTTCTAAAACATAGTGATCCATTTACTATTATCTTACCCACATTTAAAAACAGAAAATCTTTTCTGAAAAATTAGAAACTACTTTCAATAGTTAATGAAAAAGAAAGATCATCAAACTCTTGCTGATTGAAGCAATTTTTGTTACAAATCTATACTTTACAGTGCTCTTCTGCACTAAAAAGCAGCGCTTCATTATGTTTTATAACATGAATTGACAATGTAAATAACCATATATTACTTACACATACATATGATATTTTTAATTTTATACTGCGATGGTAAAATTTTGCTTTTTCTAATCACTGTGTCTAATTTTCTTCATATCATGATTAGACACATTATCAATTTTTGAAAAATCTAGCAGCGCTTCTATGTTTCATTCAGAATTGAATTTATTGATATTGACTGTGATGAAAATCAATATAAAAAAGTTTAAAAATTATACGGTAAAATTAAAAGCAATGGGATATTACACCCAAGTTACAATTGCAACAGTTGCCCTCAGCAATAAATTTTTAGTGTCCTTTTGCATTTTACTCTAATGTGTATCCATGCATGAAATACTAAAACAATCGGTGACTATGAGTGGCCATACCCCTATATACATATAAATCTTTGATTCTTACATAGAATTGATATTAAATCGAACACTTCATTTGTCCATGACCCCTGTCAAATGACTTGCTTAATATTTTTGTGACAGTTCATAAGCATTTTTTTTTTACATTTTTAGATTACTTGACAATACGTTTATGGACTGATCTAAGAAAGGGCATACAAAAAATCACAGAATAGTCCCTCCCCCATTCGCCAACTTTTTTGCAAGTCTTTCTTCGAGTTTATGACATTACCACAAAGATAAGATGTAATTATTTTAAGCGAATGGTACTTACTCCATTATCATAAAGCACTGATTTAAATCTTTTGAAAAAAAAATGATTATAATGGTTTTCATTCAAAGCCAAATCTGAATACAAGTCCTCTGCTTCATATCCAAATGCAATGAATTCCTGTTGGGGACTCAGCAATACACATGTCGGAGCCTTCAGTGACACACCCCAAGAACCAGCCACCCAGTTTGGATTGGTCGATAATTTCATAGGGTCCACCTTGTGGTCATTTTCGAATGAAAATGCATAACCAGAATGTGTGGTACCAAAATCAATAGCAGCTATTAAAAGCTGATCGTTTTTGTCTGCCATTGTTTGTACTGTACTCTGTACACAAACTTCACTACAAAAATAGATTGAATATTGTTATATAGACATTGTGTACAAAAAATAGATTGAATATTGTTATATAGACATTGTGTACAATCTGAACATTATATATATAATCCCCATCAAATGAATGCAAATTAATTATAAAAATATTAATTAATGCTAAACAAATTTCAAAATTCAATATTCATTAAATTGAGCATTTTCGTAATTATTGATTTCTTCATAAACAAATGAATCTGATATTTTTTCAGTGAATGGAGTAGTCAGCAGAATAGGAGGCCTACGGGCAACATCGATCGCTTGATTCGCAATTATTCCTTCTGGCCCTGGTAGATAACAAATTCTTCAAGCTATTTTATAGCCATTGTACAGAAGGGTTTTTTAAACATAAACTTACCTAATTATGAAGCAACCTCAATTCAACCGGTTGTATTCCTTACTAAATAAAATCATAGCCAGAAGCTCAATAATCTATTTTCACCATATTTATTTACGAAATGTTTTAACGAAAACTAATGTCATACAAAATTTGACGTTGAATTGTAAAGAAAAAGGTGTCTGAGAGTACTAACAAAGAACAGCAGATGTAACCTGGCCCGTGTTAGACAGATTTGACGAGAACTGAATACTTCTATATTGATGATTCTTTAATTATGCTACACATTCTGAAAACGTCAAGAAAGGTTTTCGGTAAATCATAAAGATAAACCGGTGTTGTAGCATAGACCCCCTCCCCCCCCCCCCCCCCAATAGACTTTCACAACGGAAAAACGTGCCCGGGTAAGACTTTCCCCACGGAAAGATTGGCCTGGTATAGAATTCCCCCCTAGGAAGAATTACCTGAGGTCGAATTTTCCCCTTAGGAAAATCTACATTAAACATGTATAAGAATTCTTTTACTTTGTATGCACCCTCGACTTCTGTTTTATTTTTCTTTGAAGTTTTGAAGGATCTTAAATATCAAAATTGTCATTTTTTTTTCCAAAAAGAGAAATTTATTCCAATCATATAGTGGATATGTAATTACGGCATATGAACATATAATGGCGCATTCACGTTTTATATCTTTGTCAGTATAAGCAAAACGGGCAATTTTTATATTTGTTAAGTTATTCTTGAATACATTGACTGTAAAAAATGTCGCTTCCGTCTACACCATGCCCATTTTTCCTGTGGGAAAATCTACTAGTATGTGGGGAAAAGTATATGCTACAACACCAGTATCTTCAACTGGAAGATATTCCGCTATACAACGAACGGCATTCAAATCCTTGTCCTCGGACACCAAAGTTTTCCTATCAAGTCTACAGAAAATTGCTACGCACTCCGCATTTTGTGGCATGCAATGATAGGTAGTGAACGCTCTTATCACACTGTTTACAACATACAACTAGATGCCAGTTAGTATTGCCGATCCTTTGGCCTTCTAATTTTAATATTTAAAATATTTATACAATTAAAGAATTTCAACATTGACAAAAATAAATCTAATGGTCAGGCATTAGATCAAGCACTGTCGTCATAGAGGCGTTTGCTGCAAGTAAGGATCAGAGTTCATTCATTAGTTCTGTATATTGTTATTATTATTATATTGTTCTTAATTTGTCCATTGTCAATGCATGTAAAAAACCTATCTAGAAATACCATTGACACCCTTAATGCAACTTACGTTTTCTCTTATAACCAACCTAATGAATAAGGTATTTTGAGAAACTTTTTTTGTGTACCAACCGGAAACCAAGGAAAGCGATCTGGCAGTTGGTTGTGAGACTTGATTGTGAAACTCCAGGTCATCAAAAAGGCAAATGCACCGAGTCAATCAGCAAAATACTATTTCTTTGATTTCCTTATCTAACTATACCATTCATTGATTACATAAATGGATAGTTAAATAAGCGATTAAATTGCAAGAATAGAATGAAAAAAAAAACCTTTCCTTTCCAGCTGCCGCAATTCTTGCAAAATCAACATCAATTTCCATCGATCATTATGTAAACATTCTATTGTGAAGACGACATTCCAAATCTAACTGTTTTTAGAAATGAAGCAATTGAAATAAATAAATGCTTGGAAAATAAATCAAAGAACCTGAAGTATTGAAAAGCGCTCAGCAATTCCTACTGTTATTTTTTCACAAGGAAAATTGTAACCATATATTGATATTATTCTTTTATAAATACAAAATTAAAAGATTATTGTTTTACTAGTTATTTATCTATAAGATATGGATAACATTATAAGACCTTGGTTTTTCATTTCAATCATTTTGATAAATGAAATTGTAATATCAAATTCGATATCGACTGAAAAGGTCAAAACCATCCAGAACAACAGAGACTGCTATTTCCAATCTAAGCGTGTTCTGCAAGTTTCAAATTTACTTTACTGTGATATCTTTAAATTTTTAATTATCATAAGGAGATCGAATTGTTGGGTTTTTCCCCTTTCAGGTGAAAGACCTTTAGTATTCCTTATGTTTTTAAGTCTTTCAGCCTTTCAGGTGAAAGACCTTTGTATTCCTTATGTTCTTTTTATCATTTTTCTTCTCTATTTTTCTCGGGACAGTTATTTTTATTATTAGAGATGTTGAAAAAAAACTTTGAAATAAATTTTTCTGTACCAAATTGCTATTAAAAGTTATGACACCAAATGACCCTTTGCCTGAAAACTACCAAAACTTACACAGTTATTGCCATTTGTGTATGAAAAGCTTGTTATCGCTACTCTTCTTAACCCTTTAGAGGTAGAGATTTGATACTTTCACCAATTTCTTTAGTTGACTATAAGGATTTTTCAATCTTTTCATACCGAAAGGATCCGATGTCTCATTAAAGCAGTTATTTCCCTTGAAAGTTTCTTAATTTTGTTTAAAACATGTACAACTTTTGAACCATATGTCATAGAAACATCGGACCACTTTAAATGAAAAGTTGACCTTGGCAAATCAAAATGACATGAAGGTCAAAGGTCTAGGTTATTTAAATAAAAATACCACTTAATCTTTTGACATTTATTTTAATGAATTAACATATGGAAATCATTTCATTAATTCGATCAAAACAAAAATGTTTGAAAAAATAAAAATGTGGAAAGACCTCTAATTAGTCGAGAATAATTAGTCTACAGGTTTCTTATTATTTTTCTCCTCTATTTTTCTCGGGCCGCTTTTTTGTTATGAGAGATATTGAAACAATTTTTCCTTTACCTTTGGGCAATCAAAAGTTATGGTACCAAATGATCCTTTACCTGATAATCCCCTGAACTTACAAAGTTATTGCCCTTTGTGTATGAAATGCTTGTTATCACTACTCCTCTGAAACCATAAGAGATAGATGCTTGAAACTTTTGCCAAGGTCCTTAATTCACTTAGAAGCTCCTTCAATCTATTCATACCAAAAGGGCCCAAGGCCCTCCTCTAGCAGTTATTGCCCCTGATATTTCTTAATTTTGTTAAAACACTTACAACTTTTACTATACGTCGTGGAGATATTGGACCACTTGGGATTAAAGCGTCTAACTTGGCCGATCAAAATGACATTAAGGTCAACGGTCAACGGTCACTCAAAAATCCAAACATTTCGATTTTTCATATCTCTATATTTTAAAGGTTGTATAGAAAAACTTTTTCATGAATGTATTAGGACTTCTTAATGCTTTTCAAAATATAGCCCTTCAGCCCCCTCCTTGAAATAGTTATAGAGTTATTGTCCGTATTATAGGAATCGCTACTACTCTGAAATCATAAGAGATAGAGACTTGAAACTTTTACCAATGTCTTTCGTTTACTTTAAGGATTTAATTTATTTATACCGAAAGGATCCGATATCTCCTTTAAAGGCCGAAGTTTTTAACCGGGTGGTTTACCTCAGGTAAGTTCAGGTGGGGGTGGAGCCTATTTTGATAAAGGCGTGAAGCCCCGAAGTTAATTGCACGATCGTCGCGAGCGCTAGACATGGTATACACAGGACGAGTACGTATGTCAATCATTTTCTAACACCCAATCTGGGGCCTCAATTCAGTTGATGTACGATGACCAGGTATATTTGAAGGCGGTGCTTATTTTCTCGGCCGTTATTGCTCCTGAAAGTTTCTCAATTTTGTTAAAAACACTTACAACTTTTAAACCGTACATCGTAGAGACATCGGACCACTTGAAAATAAAAGTTGACATTGGCAAATCAAAATGACATGAAGGTCAAAGGTCCAGGTTAATCAAAAAATCTTACTAAATCTTTTGACATTATCTTTTCATTAAGTAACGAAGGTAAAGCATTTCATCGATACCATTGAAACAGAAATGTTCTAAACATAAAACATGATTAAAAAAAAAAGAAGGACATCTAATTGTTCGAGAATAATTAGTTTACTAGTTCTTTCTTTTTTCGGGGGGAAGGGGGGATTAAAACTCTTTATTTTGAAATATATTTTCAAACATATATCATCTTTAGAGTACCTGCGAAGTTTTATGAAAATCTATTGTCTGGTTCTTTCAGGGGTCATCGTAATAAACATGTGCATATACACTTGGCACGTATAGAAAATTACAATTTTTCGCACTTTGAAGCAGATTATATTAATTCTACTGGTTATCAAGATATCAAAAAGGCATCAAATTTTGCAATTGTTGTGTAGTTTTACAAACGTTATATTAGTTCATAGTATTCTTAAAATGATAAGAAAAGCATCATGAGGATAGCATATTTCTGAATGTAAAATTTCAAAGACGTACACTTTCTACCTTTTATGTTATGCCAATTCTTAAAACGTTCTCCTACATAACATCATAAATGCACGATGGTGCTAACGTTCAACTACCGAAAAACGGAAAAATAGTCTTAATAATAAAATGCTCTTGAAAAATCCAAATACTTTAATCAATGATTTCTTTATTGTGTTCAATTTGATAAATGGTATCAGAACACACTCTTGAAAGGAGTAATACTACGCGGTATTAAAAAATAATGCGTAGTGTATGCACAATGAAAACAAAATTAAATGATATAAAAACGGCGAAAATTTTATTTTTAAATCAGGTACTATTCATCTATTCGATACAGTTACATTCTTTTAAATTCATTTAAAACCCAAACATTATCGCATGTCAATGTCAGGTTTTTTTTATTTTCCATACTGTGTCTAGATCAACCAATGCTGCTTACGCGTAGAAGCATGTGTGAATGCTTAACAGTAAACTTAGCATGTATTATTTTTTTAAATAATACAGATTATTGAGATGAACATGAGATAATCTCTTTTAATTGATTGAATAGCATTGTCTCAAAGCGGATGACTCAACTATGTACAAGTTAACCAATTTAAGGTAGTCAGCATCAGTATGAGTTATCTAAGTTAGCAACTTCCTCTTCCTTTTTAACATCTGACAAAAAAAGCCATAACAAAGAAAGGTTATTTGGCAGTTGTGCAGGTCATAAACACCACAACATCAAAATCACCTAGTGTCATGAAAATTGTAAGGAAACTGGTTCTCACATGCCTCAAATATAATATCTTAATAAAAGCAAAACACATACCATCCAAGTTGAATTCTATCGAGGATTGTCTCTCTCGTTCACAGTGGGGCAAATTCCGGCAGCGAGCACCGACAGCAGACCCATGGCCAACACCACTCCCCAAGAACATTTGGGAAATTTTAGAACTGAAGCTAACATGCTCATCCAGGGCTCCATTTCAACAAACACACATAGAGCCTATCAAGGAACTTTAACCAATTTTAAAAAAATTCTGAGCATTTGTGGGTTAATATTGGGTTTTCCCATTTCTATTGATCACTTGCTTAATTTTGTTGCCAAATTATCCATTTCAGGTATACTGTATAGAACAGCTGCCCTGTACATTAGTGTTCTATCTTATATTCACAAGTTAAGAGGCATCCAAGATAACACCCAATCCTTCATTGTTAAAAAAAACCCTTGCAAGGCCTCCAGATCCTCGTATTCCTTTACCCCTATCCATTTAACGAAGGGTCATATTAGCATTGCCATCTATTTGCAGATTCCCCTACGAGAGTGTTTTTTTATCCCACTGTTTTTTCCATTGCATATCACGGTTTGCTTAGGATAAGTGAGGTCTTGGCTATCCACAGGGCACACATCTCAATTAAGGGAAACAATGTCAGCTTTTTAATTCCAAGGTCAAAAACAGATCAAATGGGAAATGCAAACACGTTGCACATATCTAGACAACCCAATTCTGACACATGTCCAGTAAGTTGGGTAGTAAGTTGGCCCCGACAGTGGCTCCATTCTATTTTTTACTCACATAGACTATAAACCCATAACAAGATACCAATTTAATTGCATGCTGCAAAAGACTCTCCAATTTAATGGCATTCAGGGACATTTAATACCACATAGTTTTAGGATAGGCAGAGCTACAGATCTCGCATAACAAGGGGTTTCAGAATCAAAAATTAAGCATTAGGCAAATGGGAATCAAGGGGTTTGCAAAATTACATTAGGTTGTAAATTCATATTTCAGTTTTACTGGAATACAGGCTAATTTTGCCAAAGCATTCCAGATTTCAAAACCGTTTGGATAGGGGGATCCTCTATACCGTACTGGGCCGGGGAGGAAGCAGCGAAGAGACCAGGTGGAAAGAACCTGAACCTTGGCATAGACATCTCGTAGAAAGGGATAAGGGGACTATATTGGGAAGATCTGGATAAACTCATTTCGGACGGGATTAAACATCAACCACACCCAGATGTATTGGTCATTCATGCGGGATCCAATGATCTTACAACAGCTGGCAATACGGCACTGCGTTTTTCGCATGAAATTCAATGTAGTTTGTATCGTTGTAATGTAATCCTTCCGAAAACATTACTTATTTGGTCAACTATGCATCCTTGTCTCTACTGGCATGGGCCCCTCTAGGCAAGGGTGGGGCTAAGATTGATTTAAAACGGCGCAAGGTAAACAAGGCTATTAGGAAATTTATTACAACAAAAATATTAATGTTCATCAAACCGGTTTATTTAGGTATGATGGGACCCATTTATCAGAAAAGGGAAACAAGGCTTACTTAAACAATAACGAAGGGGGTTTAGAATTCATTTTAAGGGGAAAGGGGGAAATTTTTGGGTGACTCATTCCTCTTTATGGTGCAGTACATTGGTTATAAGATTAGAACCTAGTCCCTACTTATGTTTCAATGGGACAATATTTTTGGTGGGGAACATCTTATCGATGTTAGTGGCGGGGTCAAGGGAGACATACCCTCTGTGCCAACTTAACCCGTTGTCTCTGCCCATCTGCATAAAGCATGAGGGAGTCTCATGGCTGGGTGTTAACATGGAAGTTAAATGTCATTGAGCAAATGTGTGTAATGTGTCCCTAAACTGCTTGGGGTCTGCAGCATATCAGTGCTCAGACCCCCTCTACCTCTATAAAAAGGAGGAGAGGCTACAAGCTGGTGGTGTTAAAGAGTTAAACCAGGTAGCAAGCCAGAGGCAGGGTGTAAAATCTGTGCAGTTTGTATGCCTAGCCACCATGCGTGTCGGGCATGGGGCTTCATGGCACTCGCATAAAGCGAGGCCACTAGCTTGCCCATTTTGTTAAGGTAACCTAGTTGTCTCCCTTGACTCCTGCAAAATTTTCGGCAATTTCCATCCAACATTTATGCACTGTATGTTTTATATGGTTTTTCAGTAATAAATATGAAAACATACATTCGGTGTTATTAATTACTATTGGCTGGAAGCCAATCAGGAAAGGATAATGAAATAATATAGTTAGCTGCAATATTCAATTAAAGTACATTTATTTTGATTTGTGAGATCCTTTTAATTTCCTTTCTTTTCAATGATATAATATATATTATTTTGTTGTAAAAACAGCCAAACAAAATAAAAAAGGTGCATTTCAGATACAATTATGTAGAATATGTAAGCGAGACTGACCATAAAAAACTTAATACTCTGATAAGAAAGACAACTTGCTTAAAAATGCTCTTGTGAATTTCATGACTCTTCAGATTTTTTTAGAGAATTATTTTCAGAACTTAAACATTTCCCTATAGAAAATTTGGTTTCTAACATTTAGAACATCACATACAATGCACATACACTTCACTTGATTCACTTTAGGAATGTAAAGAATTCCAGCAATTTATAGGATTACCAGTTCGTAAAATACAGACTATTTTAAAACAAACATCTACTACTGAAATTTCTTTCAATATTCTTTGTCTTTAGAGTGACAGGAAATCGAAATTTGATACTTTGATAACCATTGTTTCAAAAATATTATTTTCGAAAACACCGGTATGGATAATACCTTTTCAACATTAGGTCTTTCTTTTCATCGTGTAGAAATAGCATTCAGAAAAATATGGCCAAGATATTATTCGTGGTCTTTCTTGATGAGAGAATAAATGGTCATACAATGGAAAGTTATTATTTCTGCTGTATCTTTGTTTTTCGAGAAAAAGTAACTTTTGCAAAATGAAAGTAACTTTCATTAGGTAATTTTGTTTTTAGAATTTCTTTTGTGACAAAGGAAGCACCGCTTATATTATATTGATATCACACTTTGTTGTTAAATATAGTATATATCTTTAATTTTTACTATCTGGTAATAAAATATGTTATTTTCTGGACAGTGAATCGTCTTCCTATCATGATTATGTTCATCATCAATTTTTGAGTATATGAGAACCACACGAGGCATTCGAATAAATTTATTTCAATTTTCATATCAAAATGTATAGTGCTTTTTGAAAATATGCATTATAAGATTATAAAAAGGATTTGCGTATTTTGTAGGAGAGGGTTTATGAACCTTAACAAGCCTTACGTTGACTTTATCACACTCTTAGTCAACTAAATCTAAATATGTAACTAAAAATAATAACTCAAAGCAAATTACAATCAGAGAGAGAGAGAGAGAGAGAGAGAGAGAGAGAGAGAGAGAGAGAGAGAGAGAGAGAAAGAGAGAGAGAGAAAGAGAGAAACGAAAGTTCAATCCTTTAACATCATAAAACGTTTGTTAAATTCAAAATATTTTTATAAAGCTTCAAAGAAGATATATACCTTTCTCTAAAACATTCTGTTTCTTTTATCACAGATTATATCATTCCAGGATTGAGAATGAGTATTGCTACGATAGGTCGACAAATCTCAAAACTATGATCTAAAAATTCTGTTGAGGTTATATTGGTTGTATAGCAATCTCCTATTGGTTGTGTAACTGTCTACTATTAAGGTATTTTAAAATGTTGATGTCTTCGCTTGAACGACGCGCAGTTGACAATAATTGTAAAGAACAAAGCTTAATCTTAATGGCTATTATTAAAAATCATTTAACCACAAACACCCGAGGGATTAAGCAGGCAAAATATACAAATAGTCGCTCACAATCTTTGTATTTCAAACTTGATCTACAAAAGAAATGATTCATCGTTATATATAAAAATTCAATGCACTCGTTAACTAAAGCTCCTGTCAAACTATCACAAGATTTTTATCCACGGTAGCCTACGAATTAAAACATTGCACTGAATCGATGTTCATCGTAGAAATATAGGTAGGCTATCTTCCTTCATCATATTACCCCGTAAATCGCCAAACGCGATGACTGTTTTGAGCATGTTCTAAACAATCATTGCAACAGAAAGATTTTTAGTCATTTGTATAACACTGCATTCGTACATATAATTACAGTTAATCTCTGACATTCGTAAAAAGCAGGGGGAAAATAAGACATTCGCTGGACTTCATTTAGCATTTGCGATTCTACAAATATCCTACGAGCTACACCGAGAGTCCTATAAGTTGCTTAGAGTGTTCCTCGATTATTATTCCAATAAACTAGAATGTAATTTCACGAAACAAAAACAGACGATTAATGGTACGTGCACAAAGAAGACTGTGCGAACTAAGTGCGAATTAGTACCCTCGTTTTCCATTCTTTATACACATACAAAAAGCGTAAACTGTTTCAAACCATTTTATATCGTATAAAACTAATAAATATTGAATTCATTGCTTATAAATTAATTTTTTTTCTCTTCACTGTAGATAAAAACGGCCATCTGACATTTAAAATGACGTCAAATTGTACAAAATCCAAACATAACGTCAGACGGATTAATATTTTTGACGTAAGTCTTACTATGACGTAGGCAACATTCTTTATACGATATAAAATAATTTTTTAGCCAATCAGAAAGCGCGTTACAGCCAGAGTTAAACTATTAAAACATGAAGAACTATAGATACATGGATGCATGCATAAATTATTCATCTCAAACGGAACTGTCTACTTTCACAATACACATCAAAACATAATAAACAATATAATACCAACAAAACAAAACAAAAACCACACAAAATGTGAATTTAAGAATAATATATAATTAGTTTGATCTTTATGAACAAAACGGATACATGTGTATGAAGTTCTTTGAACCTTGATCTATACCTATAAGGTCTATAAATTTTACAGCCTAAAATCTATAGCTCTAAGATCTATACCTATAAGAGTCTTAAAATTTACAGAAAACACTTTGATACACATACCTTGTTCTTTACATACCAAAGGTAAATTTAGAAATCTTATTAAGTAATTGCTCTGTATACTAAATAAAAATAAAAACGTTATTTGATTATCATATATAGGATGCATATTCGTGATGTTTTATCTCCACAAGCAAACAGCATTACTATAAACTTTGATTTTCATAGTCAATGAGAATAACTATGACGTTGATATTTTTATGTAACAAGAAATGATTTGAACGTTGAATGTTCCTTGTTTTATTCTGATATATATGCATTCTCTAGATCAATGCCTGTTTTGCATCATCATGAATATATGTCAATGTCTAATTACACAAAGACCCCCCCCCCCTCCTCCAATATATTGAAGAACTTAACCTCAGAAAAATCTTAATCATGAAAAATGTCAATAACAATCTGTCAACCATCTCAAAATCCATAAAACGAAATACAAATTCAAAGCAGAGTAACACGGACCTTTAAAAAGATAGAGGTAGGATCAGGTGCCTAGGAGGAGTGAGCATCCTCTGCTGACCGGTCACACCCACCGGGTGCTCTTTGTCGTAATCGGGGAAAAACGAAAATTCTGTAGACAATTAGGCGATTAATTATGGTCTAACAATTAGTATGAAAATCTTCAGTCAGTATGTGACCCATTTGAAGATTGTATTTGCTGATAATGTCGTTGTATCGACCATTGAACATCCAAAAGCTCATCAGACTCCAAACCCTACCTTTATAACAGGTTCGAATCTCTTAAAGAGTCACACAAGGATCAACTGAAATCAAGTTCCATTAATCAAAGTGACTCAGGTAACGTCAGCAAATGGAGATCTATCCCAGAGGCCACCAATCGAGCATCTGAATCCATTCAAATGCACCCGCGAGGGGAAGGCATCACAGACATTGTATAAAAAAACAATCACTCAAGGGAAACCCCCTGAAAACACAATAACTGCTATAAGGAAGGAGCTACAGAACATTGTTCACCCCACAGTGGTAACCGTGAGTTCAGGGGGTGGATAGGGTCTTCTTCAGGGGGGATGTCGGATATAGCATGAGGGGGCCCAACACCAGAGTGTATGACCCTGATAGGTTTCATATAGTTCAAATAATATTGGTGGTAAATGTTTTTACAACATCAAGGATCAACAGAAATGTAATAACTGTCAGTATTGGTGGCTTAAAATAATGTAAAATGTTTCATTTTTTTCTTCTCATTGTATCAACATAATAAGAACATCTTCTTTGATATGATTGTTCGTTTTATTCTAATGTACATATTGTACAGAAAAAAACCTTACATATGTTTTAAAATTGTTATACATGTGTTGTATTACATTTGTTTTAAATTCAATATTGTATTTAAGTGATCGACCAGGGATGTACAGCGTTGACGTTTTTTAATGATTTAATCATATCTTATATATATGAATTAAAAATTTTTTTTTTATGTATTTTTGTGAAATGATTCGACATTTTTGACTGACAAATCTCTTTTCAGAAAGATCTGCAAATGTAAAATTTGATACCTATTCTATTTTCGCATATTTACAAGTTTGCATTAACGTATACTAATTGTTTCATTGAATTAATCAATTGTTGTTAAATATAATACAAAATTTTGTGATTTACATCTTTATATTTTGGAAAGATCTGCAAACAGGTAACTTAATTCCTTCTTTCACATTTTGACAAGTTTGCATTTAAGAAGTACACTTATTTATTATTGTATTTAATCTATTTACGTTAATTGGTTGTGGTGAGAATACACACAGTTTGTTGAATCGTTGTGATTGTTGTATGGTTATTTAATTCTGGTAAGGAGCATCGATTTATATAATGTGTGGCAATTATTAAAGTGCATATGCACTTACAAATCATTAAGCAGGTTCACATTTTATCGATATTGTTAGTATTGTATTCTTTTTATTGTTTAAATCAATTTATTTTTCAATCTTCACAGGGAAAAAAATATGATTTTGGCTCAGTGTATGTGACATTTATTAATTTATTTGTACTTATTTATGTGCTCTGTTAGTAGAAAAGATATGTTTTGTACACTACACCTGTACATACTGTACAATATACCTGTATAGAATGATGCATCTACATTTTGACATGAGCTTGTATATGAAATTTATTATCATAAAAAGATAGCAGAGTTTCGTAAATACATATTTGTTATACATGTAGATTTAAAATTAATGTACATAATTATGTATATTTTATTGTTGGTGGGAAAACATGTAAATTTAAGTTATAAATGTTCATTGAACAGATTAAGTGATAATGTTTATTGACTATTTTTTATACAGATTATCTATACATCTAACACTATTGTCATTCCAAAACGTGCGGTAGAAAACTAATGAGACAATGATATTTTACAACTCAAATCAACATTCCAATATTTTACAATCAGCCAAATATGGTTTTCAATGATATTATTCCCGGTAAATGGGTTGTGAGTGCTGAGCTTATGTGATATTTTTATTGTTTTTATCCTTGCACATGAACAAATGTTTTCTACTTAATGACCAATCTTCTACTTATTATCGGAATAAATTATTGACTATTGTATAATGGTGGAGTCATTGTTGTGATTATCAATACTGTATCTGCAGACAAAATCTATTTGAAAAATCTGGAAAAAAAACTTGTACAAAAGATTGATGTTGCCACGTAAATAAATTTAATATTTATCTGGTGATTATATAAAAACCTCTCATAATTATGAGAGAAAATCATGTAATAACAAAAAATAGCATGTATCCGAAATAAAATATATATAAAAAATATAAAATATCTTGCAATCTCGAGAATAGATTTTGTGATATCAACATATCAACAAAAATATCTTATTACAGTTATCCTTCTTAGAGCAGCGAAATTATGTTTCAGAATGAAAAAAATGACAATAAAAAACCGTCAAACATCTCAAAAATCCATAAAACGAAATACAAATTCAAAGCAGAGCAACACGGACCTCCAAAAAGATAGAGGTAGGATCAGATGCGTAGGAGGAGTGAGCATCCTCTGCTGACCGGTCACACCCGCTGTGTGCTCTTTGTCGTAATCGGAAAAAAACCGACAATTAGATGATAAATTATGGTCTAACAATTAGTATGAAAAACGTCAGTCAGCATGCGACCCAGTGGATGATTTTGTTTGCTGACAAGGTCGTTGTATCGACCAAAGAACTTACGAAAAGATGACTTCAAACGAGCCTGTTGATAGTCCAGTTTTATCAACTTGTTTGTCAGTAGCTTGCCTCGCCCTAGAAACTATCGATGCATAAAATAAAAATTTTGGTGTAGCTTTCCACTTTAATTTTGGCAAATGATGGGAAAATGATATTTCTCTTTGGTATGGATATTTTTAATCACAATATATAACTTTTGATCAATCTGGTCGGAAAAAAACCCTGAATGTTATCATATTCCCATAATACATGTTAGTGTTCTGTAGGCATCCTCTTAATGCCAAAATGTACAGTATATACTTTTACCTTTTTTAATAACCATTGTAGATCTTTTTATCTATATTTTGTTAAAAACTTGATACTAAAATACATGCCCGGTCCATCATTGTCAATTTAAGTTATTCAAATTATTCATTCCAGCGTTTCTTTTAACAGGATTCTTCAATTTTTGTTACATCGTTAGTAAAACTGTTTATACCTTTGGTACATTATTAACTTGTATATGATCGTTAGGTTACAAGTATTATTTTTTTTTGTGAGTATTTACTTCCTGCCTTAAGCCCATTTCATGCCATTAATTCGAGTAATAAATTTGGAATATTTCATGTTTGGATGAATACATGTAGTAAAGACAATGTCATATGCATATGGTTGTCTAAATTGGTGATATGTTAAACCATACGTTTAAAAGAATAAAGGTTTTCAATCAATCTAAGTATAAGGGATTTTCAAATGTTGAACATCCCATCATATTTTCAGATTGTACAACTCGGTTATTTGGTTAAAATCATTCAAATATCTTTTCCACGCTGAATGATCTTTTTGAAACTAGTTTTGACTCGGTCAAGGCGGACAGTTTGTAACCATCCTTGCTGGAGAATGATCAATTCTCACAAAAGACCGGGAGGTGTTGATTCCAAAACCAAATTTGATTGGTGACCAAACAATATGGCTCCTTTTAACACTACCAAATTAGCATCCTCTGGAACTATGACCCTCTTCTTTGGAAAAACATTCATAATGGCATCCAACAATATAGGAGACTCCGAAAATCCACCTACCATCAGAAGAGTCGATACATCAGAGAGATTGTCTTCTGTCATCAGTTGTTGTAGGTGTTCAACAAGCATGTTAATTGGTTCTCTAAAGAACTCTTTAAACAAGCCGGCCTCCATTCTAAGTCTGTCTGTCTGCCAGGTCATTTCGTTAGCATACTGTGTTTGCTGGATCGCCTCTTTCACCTTTTCACCTGTTTCTTCCTCATACGTTGTGACCATGGAGAACGGGAGTTTAATTGTGATATTGGAGTTTGACATTGGTTTTATTGTCCTCTTTTTGGTTTCCAGTTCTCTGTGGATGTCCAGATCATCGTCCATGAAGTCATCTTTAAATTTTTGGAAGCAGCTTGCCCCAACAATCCTGATTAACAGTTGATAAAACGCTTCATTGACTTTGTTGCCTCCCCAGGGCCCTCTTGTGGGGTTGTGCAACTCTTTGAGAGTGCCATTTGACCGTTTCTGATAAATGCTTATATCAACTAGTATACCTTTAAAACAACCAACACAACAGGTCAACATAAATTAAGTCAATCACAATTAAGCAAACATCATGGACACAAAAATATCATATGATTATTTTTGGGATCATATATCATGAAAAAAATAGTATTTATGGTACCCTTGGAGATAGCGGAGCATAAACGAATTCAAGGTTTACTTTGAATAGTATGTATAATTGCATCATTAAGAAACTGAAACCACACAAGATAACTTTTAAAAGAATATTTTGATTTTAAACTCCAGTGTTTCTGTTCGGAATAAGGAAAGCAAAACTTTCATCAGTTTGGGACAGACGACTAATCTATTATCTGGAGACGTATACAATTATCAATGTGTGAAGAACAAGCAAAGTATATATATAAATTGATAATTTATCATTTATTTCATTAAATACTTCTTATTTGAATAAGAAATAAATGCATTGAATTGTCATTAAAATGCATCATCCAAATTATAAGAAAACGTCCACTTATTCTGTTTAGAGAACAATTTTCTATGGTGTAAAGGAAATACAAGCATTGCCATCATAAAAGCCAAATAGTGCCCTCAAAGATATAAATAGAAGTACATTACTATTTACCTCCCAGATCAATGATCATGAACTTGGCTCCTGCGCTGAAGGACAAGAAGGGCTGGGTTGCAGGACTTCCCATCAGTTTTGTTGAAGGTATACGCTGACAGTAAAGAGATGCAGCCTCTGGCTCCAGGCACAAAGTCAGCTGCTCTGTTAGTATACCAGCCTTACAGAAGATACAGATTTCATTTTATTCACCCATTTGAATTATTATGTGATTTAATTTGTTTAATGTATAAAATTATAGATGTATTGGTACTTTCCACGTGTTAATCATATTACTTCACTCTTGCACGTGATAGTACCAATTCTTTTAAAAATTGTAACATATACATTTATTTGTTATAAGATAGCTATATAACATAACTTTATTTCAATTATCGACCCAGAAAGTATACAAGATCATAACAATTTTAAAAAAATTGAAAGATAACACACACACAAATAATGAACGATACATACACTGAATCAAAGTGCTCACCCAATAACTTTTAATGATATGAAAAACACAAACACTGCCTAAAGTTAATGATGCGTGTTTCTATTAGATGATAATGTGTGAAACTCCTAACACTCTAAGTACCTAATGAACCTTTACGGTAATATCCCCCGACGTGACATACCCTTAAAAACAAAACATCACCAGACAGTAAGATAAATGGCAATCACTAGCTCTAATCAAGACAATGTTGCCTCATGGATACAGTGTGCGTCCGAATCCTGCTATGAGACGTCTGTGAACCCATGCCAGACATGCGGTTCAATGTATCTGAATCAGTACTAATTTTCTCCTTGAATGTCCGATTCGTAAATCTGCCTCTTTAAGGCGGTTGCGGACTGATTGAAATGATATTGGGCGACCATGAATACCATTCGTTTGGCTTGTTGTTGAGGTTTATCATCATCTCTCAAGTGGTGAAGAACGATGTAGCGATCCTGATCTTTGGTTGTGGCACAATACCTGATCCCTCGAAGATCACGAGCTTCCAACTTCCAATTTGGTTAAACTTTGCCTACAGTTTTGAATTGTTGCCAATGCAAGGAAATGAAGTGCCATCGTTATACTTTTAATAAAGATTGCTAAATATTTAGAGCAGTGTCGAAAACGAAATGAACAATAGATTAAAAATGAGTACAATTCAGACACCGACATTCCAAAGCATTTTGCTCTTTATTCATTAGCCATTCAGTCCATTTTAAGTGTGTCATATTTGAGAGTATTACTAAACTTTACTTACTTAATTACCGGAAATAGGTTCCGGACCTCCTAGTAAACATAGGTATTCCTCGAATCCCCCTCCCCCCGAAAAAATTCCACATGTTTATATCAGAATAAACACTTAAATGTATACAAGGTACTTTGAATTCAGTCGTTTATGCAGATGCAGTGTTTAGGTGAAATTCTGTGAATATAAATGAGATTTTTAAAAAAGGGAAAAAGATGTATACGTGAACAATTTACAGTACAATATATAACCGAAAATATCCAGCACTTAATTCCAACCTTTGCAACTGAAGGTCAATGAAATACATTAATACTAAATGCAATACTGTATACATGGTTATTTTCGCCCCGTGTAATTTTCGCCCTTCTACACTTGCAAACAGTTTCATCCCGTCTTAAATTCGCCCAGATACAGTTGTGTTTACAGAGAAATAATTTGAGACTATGGAATTCGCCCATTCTTAAATTCACCCGCTGAGAACGAGGACGAAAGGGGCGAAAATAAAACGGGGCGAATATTGCCCTGTATACAGTATTTGTTTTTCGAATTTCATAAGCGTTTAACAGATGTTTTCAAAATCGAATATCTTGTTATATTGTGTTTTATAAACCTTATTGGCAGCCTCTCTCATGAACTGCTTTGCTGAATGATTCCAAACTGGTACTGGCAAAACCCAGTGGATGTCCTTGCTGTATACTGTGATTCCCATGGTATCCAGGACACTCAACAAGTGCTTTTTCAAGTATCTAATGACATGGGCAAACAGGTCTAGTGCAGGAGCTTTTTTTCCTTTGTCATCTTGAATCAATATGGATTTTGATAATTGCTGTAGAAAATATTGAATATGATAGGTCATTTATGAATTTTTAGATGTTGAATATTATGACATTTGAAAATAAGTCTCAGTAACTATCCAACCCTTAAATAACCCAAGTACCAAATACTCTATGAAATTGTGATGTTTAAGATCAATTCTATGTAGGAATCAAATTTTGGTGGCCTCGCATATTTACGAATTTTCTGCATACTTTAAAAAACTTAACGCCATTATTTTGTTGCTATGTGGTCCCGTTACCATGGTAACAGAAGGTAAAAATGTCAAAATGACATTTAAGTGCTTATTTGAAAACATATTGTGAGTAATAGCAACAATTTGGGGTCTCCAGGGTAGTATATATTATGGGGAAAAAATGTCATTTTTCAAGAGAAAATTAAACATTTTTAAAGAGTTCCATTGTAGTTAAACAGAAATTTCAAAATATAATTTCTTCATTTAATTTGAAATGAAATACAAATCTTAAAAAAAAAACCTATATACTGTTCCGACTGTGCAATAAAGAAATTAAAAGTAAAAATTAAGAACCGTTGCTATGGAAACAAGCTGAAATTGAAGAAATATTCATATATTTTGAGGCATTTTTGAATGGGTTTTATTCAAATATAAAATATAACTATTTGATATTAATTGTTGAAGAAAAAATCAAGTATATCCTCAACATAAGTTCAACATGAAAAAAATATAAATTTTGCTAGAAATAATTTCCGTTGCTATGTACTTTTGAAAAATTAAGAATTTATGTGTGATTTTTTATGGCACTTTAATTCCCATAGCAACAGCACATCTATGTTGCATAACAAAGCCTTTAGTGGATTAATGTGAAAATTTAATTTAGGCAGACTTGAACAAGTACCAACAAAAATTGCAAAAACAATCTCTAAAATCAGGAATAACAGCCTATTAAAATCACCTTCATTTTTTCGTTTTTCGTATTTCTTGGCCTTATAACTATAGCAACGGATGTCATTTTTCATAAATACATAATATACCGCATGAACATTGATAAGAATGTAAAAATTAAATAGTTACACATTTCCGCTCATAAAAACACGTCAAAGACCAATTTCAAAAATCTTTAACTGTTTCTATGGTAACATTTTAAAAGAATGGGTTTCTCCATCAATTTTCCTTTATCAAATGAGAAAGGACAATATACAAAAGGTTTTGTTTTTTGTTTTATGTCTTAATTAGATTATATAAGTGGGCAAAACCTTATCATATGGCTTCAATTCAAAGTAAGTTATATTAACTGATTTTTCATCTTAAGGTGGAAAGTCCCTCTGATAAGAGAGATAACTTCTGTAGAAAATAATGTCACTTTGTTTCTGATAACTCACGATTATTAAGGCATGTAGCAACAAGGGAGGCGGTCCTTGACCCCAAATTTATGTTGGAAGGCGACATTTATTTAAATTCAAATATAGAAAAACAAAATTTGAACGGAACGAACTGAACCCCAACTTTAAGCAGGGGGCGAAAAGTATAGAAAACTTTTACAAAAACAAGAAACTAAACATTTTGATAAAAATTTTATGAGGCAATATCTATACCCCCCCCCCCCACCCCATGGATTAATTTTTTTTCAAATAGTTTATGAAAAAGAAAGATACATGTATCTCTTGCCGATTGAAGCAATTTTGTTACAAACCTATACAACAAAGTGCTATCTGAACTAAAAAGCAGCGCTTCATTATGTTTTGTAATATGAATTGACAATGTATATACTTTTATTTTATTTTCGTATATATTTAATATTTTTTAATTTTATGCTGCGATGGTAAAATTTTGCTTTTATTAACACATTATCAATTTTTGAAAAATCTAGCAGCGCTTCATCACTTCAAATATGTTTCATTTAAATTTATTGATATTGACTTTGATGAAAATCAATATGAAATTTTATAAAAATTATATGGTAAAATTAATAGCAATGTGATATTACACCTTAAACCTCTGTTACCATGGCAACAGTTACCCTCAGCAATCAATTTTTAGTGTCTTTTTGCATTTAACTTTAATGTGTATCCATGCATGATGTATTAAGACAATCGGTGACTATGCCTGGCCAGACCCTTATATAAATCTTTGATGTTTGCATAGAATTGATATTAAATCGAACACTTCATTTGTCCATGACCTCTGCCAAATGCTTGCTTAATATTTTTTTGACACTCTATTCATAAGCATTTTTTATTTACATTTTAAAGGATGACTGCACTTAAGGACATTTAAAAATTGCGAAAAAATAAATGTTATAAATGAGCATATTTCTTTTAATTCTGGGAATTGCCAATGTCTTAACTGCAGCTTTATGTAATTACATCAATATAAAGTTCATATTTACAAAGAACGAATTCGTTTTCATACGTAGGGGTCATTACATTTTCTTGAATCTCCATAAAATAATGAAGACCACTTTTTTACTGACTTAATATATAGCGCATGTTTGTATATTGTTCTCATTGCACATGCGCTCATTGTTAAACAGACAAAAACTGTTCCTTCTTGCGTTCCTTTCTCTGTCGTAAACGGTATACTTTGACCTGTTGAATATCATAATTTACCATGTGATTTCTAACCCCAGGTAACTTTGTGAATACAAGACGCCCGTCATGTGACGTGTAAGGTAGCACGCATTCTGCTAGGCGGTATTATTTGCCAATGCCTATTTCAATTCATTCCAGTCGAGTGATATTTACTTCATTTCTCTGAGATATCTTTAAGAAATTATCAGTTCTGTGCGTTACTGATTAATCTACTTGTTAAATCTTTTCGAACGCGTAAATTGTTGACATCAGTGACTGGTTTACGATCATCAATGACTTCTTCTGATATATATATATATATATATATATATATATATATATATATATATATATATATATATATATATGAATGGTAACATGCAGAGAGAGAGAGAGAGAGAGAGAGAGAGAGAAGGGGATGTTCAATTATAGTACCGCTATTCTAATCTTAGACTACGCATTACAATATTAGATCAACCCTCCATGCGAATTCTTTTATTGCAACGCAGTTTAAAACCACTATGACAATAAATTTCCATTGGAAATTGACCAAACTATATAACATATGACTTGAAGTAAAATTGAGCGGGAAATAAACGTAACAATAGAGACCGAAAAACGGCCCAAAATACGGCGTTAAGTGCGGTCATCCTTTCTTGACAATAAGATTATGGACTTGGCTAAGAAAGGGCGTATAAAGGATTACTTAGTAGTCATAGTAAAACCGTCCCTCCCCCATTTGCCAACTTTTTTGCAAGTCTTTCTTCAAGTGTATGACATTATAACGAAGATGTATTTATTTTAAGCGAATGGCACTTACTTTATTATCATAAAGCACCTTTTTAAATCTTTTGAAAAAAAAATGATTATAATGCTTTTCATCGAGAGCCAACTCTGAATACAAGTCCTCTGCATCATATCCAAATGCAATGAATCCCTGTTGGGGACTCAGCAATACACATGTCGGAGCCTTCAGTGACACAAGACCCCTGGAACCAGCCACCCAGTATGGATTGGTCGATATTTTCATAGGGTCCACCTTGTAGTCATTTTCGAATGAAAATGCATAACCAGAATATGTGGTACCAAAATCAATAGCAGCTATTAAAAGCTGATCGTTTTTTTCTGCCATTGTTTGTATTGTACTCTGTACCCAAACTTCACTATAAAAATAGATTGAATATTGTTATATAGACATTGTGTACAAAAAATAGATTAAATATTGTTATATAGAGATTATGTACAATCTGAACATTATATATATATATATATATATATATATATATATATATATATATATATATATATATATATATATACATACATATATATATATATAATCCCCATCAAATAAATGCAAATTAATTATATAAATATTAATTAATGCTAAATAAATGTCAAAATTCAATATTCATTAAATTGAGCATTTTCGTAATTATTGATTTCTTCATAAACAAATGAATCTGATATTTTTTCAGTGAATGGAGTCGTCAGCAGAATAAGAGGCCTACGGACATCATGGCTCGCTTGAGTCACAATCACTTTTTCTGGCTCAGGTAGATAACAATTCTTCAAGCTTTCTTGGATCTATTTAATAGCCATTGTACAGAAGGTTGTTTTTTTTTTTTTTTTGTTTTTTTTTTTTTTGTTTTTTTTTTTTTTTAACATAAACTTAACTAATTATGAAACAACTCCAATTCAACCAGTTCTATTCCTTACTACATAAAATCATAACCAGAAGCTCAACAATCTACTAGTATTTTCACCATATTTATTAACGAAATGTTCTCATGTGAATCAATGTCATACAAAATGTGACGCTGATAGCAGCGTTCACTGCATGCTATGTTACAATGCACTTTGAAAAATTACGCACTTTGAAAATTTTTAACAAAGTGCGTTATGGGACCAAGTCAACGCACTTTGAAAAAAACATTTTTTTTTAAAATAGTTATAAATACCGGTGTTGAATAGCAGTCCCCCCCCCCCCCCCCATAGTAGCTTTTCCCCACGGAAAAGCTACTATATAGTAGTTTTTTCCCCATAGCAGGGTTTCTTCCTCACGTTTTTGGTTCAGATTTTATATAAAAATATTTATGGAAACCCAGTATGGATTAAAATCAACGTTTCTACAGTCCCAGGTTGCATATATATATGCATTCATCTGTACAGGTTAAGTTTCGTTTTGCCGATTTATTATTTTTTATAGACAATGCTGAAAATTGAACATGTGTGTAATGGAAGTATACATAGAACTTAATTCAGCTAATTAATTGAAAAAGTACTTGGTTTTACAAGATATACACTCATATGCATAACTCTGTGTTCTGAATTTGTAAGTGAAAAATGTTTTGTGAATTTTTTAATAAATCTAAGTAATAATAAATCTATCAGTCTGTCTGATTGTGGTTTTATCCAGGCTAAACCTCTGTTTTAGAGAAATTTTGTTTTCGATGTTTAGAGCCCGGTGTTTAAATTCCTATTATAATTAATAGTGCATATTCTTTAGGGTCCCATATCTCATAATCTAGAGATGACCACATCACCATATTTTCACAGTGGTAGTGGTTTACCACTTGTAGATGACTATGAAAAATTCAGCCCCCAGGGTAGGGGCCCTCGATGTTTCAGGGCCCGGTGTTTAAAACCCAATTATAATTATTGAATCGTGTTCCATAAGTGGGGGCCCGAATTTCATATTCTAGAGATGGCCACTACACCATATTTTCACAGTGGCAGTGGTATACCACTAGTAGATGACCCTGAAAATTTCAGCCCCCAGGGTAGGGGCCCTCGATGTTTCCGAACCCGATGTTTAAAATCCCATTATATTGAAAAGTGTACTTTAAGTGGGGGCCCGAATCTCAAATTCTAGAGATGGCCACTTCACCACATTTTCAAAGTGGCAGTGGTATACGACTAGTAGATGACCCTGAAAATTTTAGCCCCCAGGGTAGGGGCCCTTGATGTTTCCGAGCCCAATGTTTGAAATCCATTTATAATGAATAGTGTATTTTTTAGGGCTCCATATTTCAAAATCTAGAGATGACCACATCACAACATTTTTACGGTCATTTAAAAATAAAAACATCATTTGAAAATACACAATTACTCATATATATCTTTATCAAAATGGTTGAAAATTACGTTTTATTCCTTTTCTTTTTAAATTTACGAACAAAAATTTTTAAAAAGTTACGCGGGTAAATTCATTATTCTTAAAAAAAATGAATCAGTTCATAAGATGACTAATCATATAATAAATAACTACATACATAGATCAATAAATCTTTATTCATAAAATTAGCAACCGAAAAACAAAAATAAATAAACAAAAGCGCACTTGATATACGACTTTTTTTAACATGATAATTGTTTAAAAGAACAAGTTTATATTAAAAAAATAAGTCAGCTCATCACAAAAAATGACCCTTCTTTCATTGTTCGAAGAAATAATATGGTAAACAAGTAAATCTTTATTGCAAAAATATGAAATAAATGGTATGATTGTTTTATGTGGCATCAGTTTTAAAATTGTATATTTCTAAACCACGTTGCAAAAAAGGGGAGAAAATTAGCATGCAGTGAATGACTATATACATAAGGTTAGTTCAGGCTCCATTTCCCATTTTCCATAGTAACCAGCAAAGATACCGACTTTGTTCTGGTTGTGAAGCCATTTCCTTTTTTTTTCAAAATTGTTTACATCATAAAACCTCGCGTTTTGTAAAAAAAAAACATGAATATGAATATGCGTGACTTTAAAACAAAATTGTAAATACTAACTTTACACATGCCTTTAATACATAATCAATTATAATACCCCTTACCCATGACCTAGAACCCCATCAATCGAAGTAAAACATTTCAGTTTCTCATCATATCATTGCACCCTGTGTCTCGTTTGATATTTAGAAGTAGAAATATATGATTATATTTAAAGAGACATGGTGACGCACAAACCCATGATTTAACAAATATCGAATTTTTACACGATTTCCACATTTTTTATTTATCATATGAAAAGGTGAACTTTTGAAAATTTACATTGTTCAAAAATAAATAAATCAAATTAAAAAGAGAAAAATAGAATTAAGTGTTGGGCCAACACAAAAATATTGCGTTTCTCCTCCGCTTCATAGCCACGCAAGCGCAGGGGAATGTGAATACTGCAGCGTGGCATATATCACGAGCTAGTGGACTCTCATTGAAACCTGCATGATGTCTTCAAGAACTATAAATTTATTAAGATTTACTCTCTATGATTGCATATTTCTCACCACAGACATCGAATTGCTTCATTCAAATTCTTTTCTCAGTGTGTCGAATCCCACTGTAACTATTTTTAGACAGCAATCGCAATCACGTGACACTAAAAGCAATGTCCAAAACAACTCGGTTTGTTTACATGATGAGTTTTATTGACTTATAAACTGGTAGATGGTGACTTATGATGCGTGAAACCTTCCGTATGATTAAATTTAGTATATTTCTTCTGATTTCCGTTGTCATAGTCAAAAAGTAAGCATGTATTTTGAGTCACCGTGTCACTTTAAGATCGTCAATTCTAACGGTTTTAATTTAAAATTTATAGTCTTTTGGACGAAGGGAGTGATACATTTCCACTTCTTTTTCCCTTCCTCTACAAAATTAATTCAAGATTGGTTAGTTAGCTTCCTGGGAGGAGCTTATACATAGATGATAAAAGTTCCAAACCGGCGTATTTTCACTCCAATGTATTCTGACGTGTTCTGTGAAAAACGTCAATGTCATGACGTCGAAGTCAAAAATGTAGATAAGCATCGATTAGATGATAAAGATTCGAGGTATTCCAAAATCCGAATAAAAGGTGTTCCAAAAAGGTGTAACAAAAGATGAAATAAATGGTGATGATACAGGAATGTTATGAAGGCGCGTGTCTTTGTTCATATAAGGGGTGAAAAACCACGTACCGGGTATTTTATTCTATGTTTTAATAAATGCCATTATTATCCTTTATTATGAGAAATTAATATCACATCAGTTATTTCAAATTATTGCCACGAATGGTCCGCCATAAACAAGACCGGGGAAAAATCTACTATATAGTAGGTTTTCCGTGGGGGTAATCTGGCTATAAAAAGGGGGGAGGGGAACCCAGTATATAGTCAGTGGGGGAAAACTGTTATATATAGACATTTTTCCGGGGGGAAAACTGCTATTTAGTTATTTAGTTAACTATTTGATAAATTACCTGATTTGACAAGATATACACTCATATGCATAACCCTGTGTTCTGAATTTGTAAATGAAAAATGTTTTGCGAATTTTTGGAATATATCTATCAGCCCGTCTGTCTAAATGTGCAATTTTGTCCAGGCTAAACCCCTGTTTTAGAGAAATCGTTGGAAGAACTAAAGGATCGCTTATGATGTAATAAGACCTATGATGTGTTAAAACCTTAACCAATTTTCATCAAGGCAAGATGATTGATATCATTCGAAGGTATATATCACCTCCAAGTAGATAAAAAATGACATTTATGAAATGGTTTAATCTGAGTAGGCAATATATATTATTTGTTCATATGTAAGATTTGATAAGAATTATTCATTTACTATTTTGGACTTACAAGTGTAATTGCGTATATGTGCGAATTTCGAAATCAAATGAATCGCCATTTTTGTTAATTCTTGTTTCGTATGAATTTACACTGAATTGAACGAAGTTGTGAATAGTCGGGAACAATAATCAAAATTTCTTCGATTTATCTTCATTGCTTCAAGTTTTTTTCAGAGTTATTTAAGAATCATTTAATTTTCTGTAATTTACTGTACAAATTTAGTGCCTTTCATTTAAAAAAAAATGATATTAATCAGTTCAAAATTGAAAAGTAACGTCAAGCGGATTAGAACGTTTTTGACGTTGGTGCATTATGACGTGTCTTGTGATGTGCAAACCAGGTTAACCAAATTTAACTTATTTTTTCTATCCAATCAAATGCCGCGTTACAACCAAAATTAAACTATATACTGTTACTGTAATCCTTACCGACAGATTTAATACTTCAGAGTGTTCGTCGTTACATGTACATCCTGTCGTCTCCGGAAGTGATAATTTATTTTTTAATCTGTAATATTTGTAAGGTTTATATAGGTTTGATATTTAATGCAGAATATGTATTTTTTAAAATTAAAATTGATTAATGCATATGCTAGATTTCGTCCTTAAAATTTCCCAGCGATGGTCCCGGTGACTTGATTAATGGTTTCTCATTAGGTGACCCGCGTTCAATCCTCGTAATAACTAAAGTCTTTTTCTCTTTATATTTATCTTAAAATTGACGAATTGCAATTTTTTTTACGTTTTAATATGGTTCAATAGCATTAAAAAAATCTTTCTGTAAAACATTATTTAAATTTCATCTCAAACGAAAAGAGGTGGTTTAAACCACCATTTTTTGCATTTCCCTTTCCGGGTGTAAGACTTTCTGGTCTTTAGTGCGTTTTTACAGTTTTTAAAACTTGAAATTTCACGTACCTTTTGTAGTAGATGTTTAGTACGGATTTAACATAGTCCTCCGTCATTTCTGAATTTCACTTTTTTTAAACTTTAGTTTTGAATGATAAAAAACTTGTTTACAGTATTAGAAAGGCCACTCAAGCGATTTAAATTATATCAGGAATTTGTGTTTCAATTCGATACCTCAAATATTTTTTTTCAATTTCAGTTGTCATCAAATCTTCCGGTCTCCTGTTTGATATTTAGAAATAGATATATATCATTATATTTAAAATATTCAATTCTAACGGTATTAAATTAAAATCTATAGCCTGTTGGGACAAAGGGGGTAATTAATTTCTAATCCCTAATCCTTCCTCTGCTGAATTAAGTCAAGATTGGTCAGTTATTTTCCTGAGAGGAGCTTAATACATAGAAAATGATACATGACAAAATCTGTAACATGCACAGACCCCTAATCAACTCAAGACTCCAATATCAACCCAAAAGCCAAAGGGCTTATATTGGTCGAGGGTTGATTTTAGTGTGATACATATTTTTCTATGTATTGTTGTTTTGATCATATTTTTAATAGAGAGTTATGACTCTTTTATATTTTCATGTGAAAAACTTTATCCAGCTATATTCTAGTTTACCACTATCCAATTTTTGACGATCAAATGTACTGTGACGTCTTCTATAAAAAATGTAGATGTCATAATGTCAATGTCTAAACTGCAGATAAGGCCGCTCAACATTAATTCTACATTTAACGTCACTTCAAAATACATACCTACGAGGGAGGCCGATAAAATTAAAACAAACACAATTTTCAAACAAATGATTTTCATTCATTTAAATTATTACAATTAAAGTGAGTATTCAAATTACAGATAGTTTACCTCTTTAAAAGTTATCTTTGCTGAAAATCCCATTGAGTATCTGATTTGTAGTCCATAATGTGCTCTAAACATTTCGAATTTCTACAGATTATAGTATTTTAGTATAATCTAACTGGAAAAAATCAAATTAAAATAGGGGTTGGTTTGTTTTTTTCAAAACCCAATTTCTCCTAAACCTACGCGCGCGGGTTACGTTAAACGTAGAATTAACTTTGGGCATTAAGCATCGATTAAAAAAAAATCGAAACAAATTTCGAAGTTTTCCAAATCCGAATAATTAGGTGCAAATGTGTTCTAAAAAGGTGTAACAAAGGGTTGAAAAAACATGTATTTTATACAATGTATTGATAAATCCATTTATCACCCTTTATTATGTGTAATCAATATCATCTCAGATATTGCAAATTATTGCCATATTGGTCCGCCATAAACATGACCGGAATGTAAAACAGGGAGGTATAATAGTAACGCATTATTAGATTTAAAAACCTTGATAAGGACCTCGATCTGATTGGCTGCCCACTACCCCTCCATAGTTAAGCGGGCCCTCATTGGCTAATGATTTTTCTTTTTTAACTTTCATTATATAGATCGCCTTACACGCTTGAGAATAAAATTCCTACATTATTAAATGATTGGAAAACAATTATTCCTTAATTAATTTTAAAAAAGCACAGATTCTTATAAACAGTTCAATATATATTATGTTGTCTCAATGCACTTACAGACGTAAGAATGTGCAACGCTACATTTTGACCATATCTAAGACCCTTGTATACTTTATTTGAACCATATCTAAGAACCTTGTCTACTCTATACTGACCATATCTAAGAACCTTGTAAACTCTATACTGACCATATCTAAGAAACTTGTATTTTCTATACTGACCATATCTAAGAACCTTGTCTTCTCTTTACTGAACATATCTAAAAACCTTGTCTACTCTATACTGACCATATCTAAGAACCTTGTCTACTCTATACTGACCATATCTAAGAACCTTGTCTACTTTATATAAGCCATATCTAAGAACCTTGTCTTCTCTATACTGACCATATCTAATTAAGAACCTTGTCTTTTCTATACTAATCATATAAGGTTATTAGATATGGACAGTATAGAGAATACAATATTCTTAGACATGGTCAGTATAGAGTTGACAAGGTTCTTAGATATGGTCCGTATAGAGTAGACAAGGTTCTTAAATATGGACAATATAGAGACGACAAGGTTCTTAGATATTATTAGCATAAACAAGACCAGGTTCTTAGATATGGTCAGTATAGACAAGACAAGGTTCATAGATACGGTCAGTATAGAGTAGACAAGGTTCTTAGATATGGTTAGTATAAACAAGACCAGGTTTTTAGATATGGTCAGTATAGACAAGACAAGGTTCATAGATATGGTCAGTATAGAGTAGACAAGGTTCTTAGATATGGTCAGTATAGTGAAAACAAGGTTCTTAGATATGGCTTATATAAAGTTTTCAAGGTTCTTAGATATGGTCAGTATAGAGAAGACAAGGTTCTTAGATATGGTCAGTATAGAGTTGACAGGGTTCTTAGATATGGTCAGTATAGAGTAGTCAAGGTTCTTAGATATGGTCAGTATAGAAAATACAAGGTTCTTAGATATGGCTTATATAAAGTAGACAAGGTTCTTAGATATGGCCAAAATGTAGCGTTGCACAATCTAACGTCTTTAAGTGCATTGAGACAACATAATATATATTGAACTGTTTAAAAAAAATCTGTGCTTTTTAAAAATAAATTAAGGAATAATTGTTTTCCAATTATTTAATAATGTAGGAATTTTATTCTCAAGCGTGGAAGGCGACCTATAGTGAAAGTTAAAAAAGGAAAATCATTAGCCAATGAGGGCTCGCTTAACTTTGGAGGGGTAGTGGGCAGCCAATCAGATCGAGGTCCTTATCAAGGTTCTTAAATCTAATAATACGTTACTATTATACCTCAAACAGGGGGAAAATCTACTACAGTAGGTATTCCGTGGGTGTAATCTGGCTATAAAAGAGGGGAATACCTACTATTTAGTCAGCTTTCCATGGTGGAAGAACTGCTATATAGCCATTTTTCCGGGGGGGGGGGGGGGACTGCTATAAAACACAGTACAAAAGAAATTTATAACCATTATAACCATTCATAGCCATTTTCCGGAGGGTAAGATGGCTAGGGGGAAAACAAGTAACCGATTGCCATTCCTATATATATATATATATATATATATATATATATATATATATCCTCCTTTCATCAATTTGAGAGAGAGAGAGAGAGAGAGAGAGAGAGAGAGAATTGAAAAAGAAAGTAGAAATCTTTAAAATCATGTAAAAATGTTTTAATTGAAAAGCTACTGAATAAATTAGATCATCTCCGATGAAAATATTTACCTTTCCATCAAATTTTGGATATTATTTTTTTAAAATCACAAATCATATTAATTCAGTATTCAGGACGGAGAATGAGTGATGACATTTTGGGTATTTTAAATCTGGAACGCCTAAACTGCCTTACAATGTATATATGTGGATTATACTTCTATTCTTCATCAACATGTATAGTATACTTTATCATTACATGAAGATATTTTGTCTTTATATGACGATACTTCTTCGTTATCTGATGTCACTTTAATATAGCATGCTGATACTTCATTATATAATACATTAGTCAGTGGTTTTAAAAATAGGTAAACATCGGGTGTGCATCTGGGGTACCTTCAACACATTCTCTATGCCCTGATTGTCACTTGTCCTAGTTTTGCGCTTGAAGTTTTGATTTTAGAAGTACCTTTCTTTGTCATAAAAATAAGGCTCTAGAAATGGCTCTAATATTATCCAGTTGTGCGGTTCTATCCCCATAAACAGTGACTTAACTGTGTCATTTAGCATGAGTGACCATCAGCTAGATCCCAGGTACGGGGGATCAGTATAGCGTCCTCTTATTACTCATGTCTTAGTTTGAGCACCCCTGGGGTTCTTTCAACTCACATCTTACATTTTAAAACAACATATCCCTGATGCATTAAAGGTGGTTACATTACCTGTGTTAGCACATCTGTTATAAGGAAAAAATACTTACACTGAAATGGTACAGTCCCCTGATTTGCACAATTTATAAGGAGGGATCCGTATACAGTGAACAAAAAATGTCGTAACATACGATATGGCTGTATTTTGGCTTAACGAGGCCAAGTACAATTCGAGTGCGCATGACTTTGTGCATCTTTTTATTGCAGCCGTACATGTAGGTGCAAAGTTATAAATTTCTTTTGTACTGTGTTTTTATACAAAATTAATATCATTTGTAACGTTTATTAGTTGAGAAATAGCGATTTTATTACTTTGATGATGCAAAATGCTAAAATGGCGCTTAGGCGTCATCGTTTCACGTATCTAATTGTAAACTATACATAAAGCCAAAGAAAAAAGCATGGTTCGCTCATTTATTCGAGGCGGCGATGGATTTTTATCCGGGCTTTGCTGAAAGCAAAGTCCTGGCTGTAGGCAGGCAATCGCCAATTTTACTATAAACAGCACAACTTCAAAAGTAAACAAAAATCCAAACAGCGTCAAATTAAAAGCTTCCGCTATATCAAATAATCACACAAAGAGCTATCCAACTTTTGTTAAATCTTGTAAGATTTTCGTTTCCAATTAAATTCAGCAAGAAAGTGTATTTGTTTTTTTTAATATTCTATACATAATTTAAAGATAAACTGTACTGCATTTTGAGAACAGACACCATGCACATGAGATCCATGAACTACTTTACAAAGCGTAAATGTACAGTGATTTATTTTACTAGTCATACATGTTTATAATAGCCACACAAAAAAAATAGTCACTCTCTGGCGCGTTCCCAACATCAAATGCATGCTGCACCAACACCAAAATGTAAAGCCACCCAAGTGCGATCCACATATATCTGGTATATTTATATTTAATATTCAAATCAAGACATCTACACCAACCAATCAAAATAAGTCGTTTTGTATTTGCTACCTCTTTCTGAAATATTTAAGTTGAAGCGAAGGTTTAAAAATCTAACTTTATGAAGATATTAAGATTATTAAGTGTATCAACTTATATGATATGTATCTAAGATTGGTTATCAACACATGTAATACTTTTTATTGCATTTTACAGCATACAAGAGGACAATCACTTACATCTGTTTGAATATTAGGGATATAGAAATTTAAAAAATCAACAATAGCATTGAATGAATTATTCAAAAAGACATTTCAATTTAAACGACCATTTTATGAAGTTATTATATATTATATAATCATTATTATTTTTTTTTTGCATTCGTAATATAGTAATAAATAAGATTTAACATGCAAGTTTGAAAGTTTGCATGATGTGAATATCAATGTTTTTTTAGTCTAAATATCTGCACTACACAAGATTTTTATATCGAATAAACTAGATGTACATGTATGTATTCAATGTTTAGTAATAAATATTATGAATGCATTATTGTGTGCTATTATATTATGTATGCAGATCCAATCAATTAGAAATACATGCAGATGATCTGAATATACACCGCTTCTCAAATGCTTGACAATCGACAATAGATTAGAAGGACAAAGACCCAATTTTTATGTTTAGAAAGGCCAACATTGGCATTAATTTAAGCTTAAAAATATGAATGTCATACGTCATACATATGTGAGGTACCTAATTTGTTTTACAGTACTATATTTGTAAACAGAAACATGACTTGCGCTTTGCTTACATACACGTAACAAAACATTACAAACTCTGTATCTCACTTTTTACTTGACTTCTTGCCATTCCAATGTCGGTCAAACGTTCGAAATTTAATGCACATGCCAACCATCCTAAGAATTTAAAGGGAAAAATAATTTTTTTTTTAACTTTGAGCAAAAATCGTGTCGTTATCCCCCTATTTAATTAGAACTACGTTTGTGTTGATTAAATGTCCTATGTGTAATTCATTAATACATGTATCATGTCATGTGTAAAAATCAAGGTTCTTAGATTGATTGTTTTACGAGTATATCAAGGTTTAGGTTCTTTTAAACTTGAAAACATGATGTTATTTGCAAAGGTTATACTTGAACGTTTGCTTTAAGATTTGAACATAATTATTGTAAATATGAGGAAACTAAAAGAAAAAAAATAATTAATTCAAGATGTTGTGTGTAGATATTAATATGTTTAAGTCATGTCCAAATTTACAAAAATGAGCTAAACAAAGTTGATAAAATAGGTAAAACGACTGTAAACTCTAGTTTATGGACCGTAAATTTAGTTAACGATGTTAATCTGTAAACCATAGATAATCTGTTTCAAAAGTGTTAACTTAAACACTAAATACAATCATTTGCAATTGCAAAACAAAGTTTATCGGATAGATAAAGCTTCATGACTTGTAAACTGCAGTTAACAACTCTAATCTATAATTAGCGAATGAAATTTAAAACATAATTTATATGATAAACATAGTTTCGCCATTTGAGAAACTATGGTTAACAACTCTTAACTATAGTTAACGAATGTTAATTATAGTTTACAGAATGTAAATTTATATTCATCAGTGAAATATATTGTTAACGTTTATTTTCAGATAAACTTAGATTAGCATTTGTAAACTATAGTCTGCAACCGTTTAATACGATTTAACAGATGAAAACTGTAGTTTATAAACCGTTAAGTTCCTGTTACATTTTATAATATGATTGCCCACGAATTACTATAAGTTGAAAATCGCTATTATTCGCCAGGTCAGTATTGGGATAATTCTACAGACGGTGCTTTTTTCGAATGTAATGTGACTCGACTACCATGTCTGCTCGACAATGTACGATGTTTGTGCGACAACAGGACGAGTTGGGAGTTGTGTACGAATTTCGGCGATTAAGTAACGAACGCTTCGAGATCTTACTACGAGCAGGTAAGATGTAAGACGATTTCTATACCATAATCTTACGAATGAGTACGAAATTGTACGATTGATACACGACATTCCCACGAATAAATACGAGTTTTTACCATTATATATCTGGTGTGTTGATTTATAAAGTGATTATTTAACAAATTCATGATTGCATTTTGCATAAAATACTTACCTGGAAGTATTTTTAATTTCACAATATAAGATGAATAATGCAATCGGAGTAATTATTCCTATAGATTATAAAGGATATATGAGAACACGTACATGTAGATGTAAATTTGCAAGTTAAGATTACAATCAAAATACAAATTGTGAAAATGTTTGCAACTTTGAGTAAAATTGTTTTAACAATTTGCTGAGGGACGTTTATTATAAACGAACAAGAAGATTTATTGTTTAGTTCATGAATTGTTTAATAAATTTTGAAAGCGGCAGCAGTAATGTTTGATTTATTTTCTGGATAAGATTATCAATTTCATTTTTTTTAAGAATGAAGAAATTACAAGTACATGTAAAATTTCGAAAGAAAAGGTTCTGTGTGTAACTTACATAATTACTGAACGATGTACTTGATACTAAAAAAAACTATTGCGAAACACTAACTAGTCTCGTATTTTCGTACTTACTCGTAGTTCACTCGCAAGGTTCTCGTATCGCACTCGCTCCCGATCGCCTGTTTTCGTATTGTACTCGCATCAAATCGAACTACATTTCCATTTACTCGGAGGACACTTGGGGAAAACTCAAGAAACAATCGCATGAACTCGTAAAATACTCGGGGTAGATCGTAGAATATTCGTAGCATCGTAAGTAATACGAAGTTTCGCGAGTTTCCTACGAATGTCGAAGATTTATTACGACTATGTGCACGAGTGCAGTGGGAGCGTCGTGCGAAAGTATACCTATACCAATACTTAAAAATCGTATTGTGGGCACGATTGTTTTGAACATGCTCAAAACAATCGCCGCGTTTGGCGATTTGCTGCGATGAAGGAAGAGAGCCTACGACTTTATCTACGATGAACCCCGAATAAGTGAATTATTAAATTCGCACACTATCGTACCTCAAAATCGTGACAGTGTGAAAGGGCTTAAACTATAAACCGTTAACTATAGTTTTTTAATAAACCTAGTTTATCGACGGTAAAACTACGGTTAAACTAATTTTTGTGAATCTTTTAATGTTCTTATGACAAAAATATTTTGCGTCAAGTTTGATATGTTTGGATAGGGTGCAAGATTGGGCTTTAGATGTCTGAACAACTGTGTGTACCCAAGAGTAGATCACAGTTCAAAGATATATTAACGACCAATGATATTTCACCAGTAGATCAAGGTTCTTACATGAAGATATTGCGACCAAAGATATTGTTAGTCAGTCTGTCTTAGTTTTTGGGTGTGGTGTTCTTTACTTGTAGTAACTGCTATAGACAGCTTTAATCGTTGTTCTTTGTACAGTCGCAAATGTTTTTTTTCGTATTCTGCAGTACCTGTGAACCGGTACTTATGTTGTGAAATCCATAGATCTAGAGTGAAATTTTCTAGGAAGAAATGCAGAATCTTTCCCCAATACAAATTCATAAATACACGCACTTTCAACAATAATTTATTTTCTTTTTCCTGAAGCCATTTACATTTTCAACAATGAAAACAGCACTATACATAATATTGTTATTTAATATATAAAATATCCCAAATGGACGGATTTTAATAATAATTAAAAAGGCACAGTCTATATCTGACACAATCGTACTCTGTTTTCCTAGGGATACTTGTATTACACTGTTTTCCGTATATTGTAAAACCATCTGTGTGTACAAAACAAAATTAATGTACACATATTCCACACACAACAAACTTGGCACATACTAAAATCCGGAGACAGAATTCATCAGTCTATACTTAATTTACAAAATACACAGGTACAATCCAAACAACCCTGTCATATAAAGCAATCATTTAAAAATTTGTTACTAATTCTAAAAGTATATATTGTGGGGAAAAACAAAGGCTCTCCTGGTTAAATTCTACTTAAAATCAAATTCCTCATACATCACACACTAGAAATAATCAAGTGATCGTTTATGAATATCAATATGAAAGGTAGTAGATGAACCAAAATTAAATTATTTCCTATAATTGTAACTCTATCAACTTTCAATGTCTAGGACATTTTGGCACAGTAGAATGAAGTCCTTCCTTACAAAGTTTGACAAACGCATTACAATGGTAGACCGACTACAAGCTCCACTCGAGATGGTTCAGCATCATTTGTAGAGGTAGAGCTATGAAATCTGTACATGTAATGGCACATGTTTTTTTTATGAATGATTCAACACAGCATTTAATACTACATGTCAAATCTTACACATATAGGAACCTGCACGTCACACAATTTTGTTCACATTCTCAAACAAACAATAAAAGAGGGTCTAAAGTTGTTCTAGAACGCCGAGTGTAACAATGCAGGGTTCTTCTCTGTCCAAGATTTGACACATGAACTCCTCATTTCCGTTTCGAGTTGTTTCTGTAGAAGGGTGCTCGGATGGTCCGTGAGAGAGGCAGAAACTGGCCTCCATATGCCTTCTCCTCCTGATGGTCCTGGCTTATCATTAGTTGTATTTTTGTCGGCACAGCTTCTGCAATTATTCAAGAAAGGTCAGAATTACAAAGATTTACGTATCACATGATTAAATTATAAAGTTACTAGTATTCGGTTTACGCTTTCCCCCCCTAAACATATGTAAACTATTTATTCATGCAATAGTTATTTCAGAAAATTGCTTAACAATAACAAGATACCAAAGAAAATAGAAGTGTAAATAGTGTATACTAGCTAGTAGATAAATGAATACTATTTTATATATAATAAAAAAAACAAACAAACAAAAACAAAACAAAGAGCATTATATGTACTTAGAGTAGCCTATATATTTTCACTTTATGAACATTACATTTAAAATCTAAAATAAAGACAAACAATTTGAATTCATGTACTGAATTTTGATTGCAAACAAACATGGAAACGCAGCTGGCACGCCAGAAACAACTCTGTTCCTAATGTTATATCAACCTAGTCACTGGCACAGCACAAAGTCTCACCCGACAGTTTCCGTTTAAACACCAGTTTGGGAAGAATTATTGACTCTGTGTAAACCACAAGATAGAATCAACTTTCTGAATATATTCAAAAGTTCTCTGAATACACATAAACTCTGTATTCCAATAAACACAAAATCAAGTTGTTTTCACGAAATTTGTATTCATTAATAGACAATTTTTTAAAGGAGAAAAATACTAGCGCAACTAAAGAGTAGAAGAAAATGAAATCAAAAAGCAAGCTAGCATTAAAGTTTTCTGTCTAATAATAAATTGCAAAAAGTCATTCTTTTAAAACAAATAAGGAGTTAAAAGTGAGCAAAATCTTTCAGAATCAAGCAGAATATATTAATCATAAGCATTAATTATTAATATTTTTGCCGGCGTGATTCAAAAGTTCTTGGAAAGCACAACAGTCAGGTTATGGTACAATAAAAGTTGAAAAGAATTACGGTAAATTAACAAAAAAAATAATTCAGATAAAAAAGAAGGAAAACTGATAATATTGTCTTTGTGACATTCTTTTTTTTTTAAATAGAGAGAACTTTATTAGATAAAATTAAAAATAAAAAGCATACTGGCAACTTAAATATTATCTATAATGTCACGCAAGTCAAAATCATAAAGAGTCAAAAACTAAACAAGACATACATGTAAAATGATACTCATATCACTGTAATAACACAAAAAAAAACCAACAACAACCAACGGTCTATGTTTACATGGACTAGGACACATATACAATTCAGCAGTAGTATAAGGAGTTAAGCAGAGAGTTGTTAGAGGTGAGAAAGGCAATCCATACCTGTTAGTGAGCTGGGGGTGATGGACTGCTTACCTACTGACTGGCGACCCGATTTGGCAGATCTCACTCGATTTTGGTGCTGCTAAAACGTGTCATTAGAAGCAAGAGTTACCAACAGTAATAGAACACTACATGAATACAAGAACCCAGACCCTAGCAAACAGATAGAGATTCGCCCCTTGACCACTCAAACATTATTTTACAGTGAGAAGCATTTATATAGCTGAATTTGATTTAAATCTGCATAATTTTATAATGCTTCTTTTTTTTTAATTTGACTTTTGCAAAGAGATTGCAGATGACTGATTTATATTTGTGTTAAGATGATATCAATATATTAAACTTAAGCAATAGTAACAGAATTATGAATATTTTATATTAACAGAACATAACTAAAACTAATGCATAAGAGATGTATGCCGGTAAATCTATGAAACTAACGTAATGCTTTGAACCATGCAAAGACTAGTTCAGTTACTGAAAATTAAATACTGAAAGCAGCAGGAAATGAAGCAGAGTTTGAGATTTCGTTACTTTTTGTCTGCACGTCACATTACCATGATTTTCAAGTGGTCCAAATACTACAGCAAAACAAAACAGTACCATGGGTTAAAAGCACTGACCATCCCTTCCCGCGATTATCCCACTGATAATGGAAACACTTGACATTATCCCTCAATTAGTATTTGTTACGTTACAAAAATCATAATTACATACAATATGGTGCCATTCAGGTTGACCAACAATGTTAAAACTTCATACAAGTTTTGCGAGTTTATTAACATAATGAATACATGTTACAATAGGGAGAGCATTAGTTGGAACATACAGATAATACTCATAAGACATAATTCCGCAGCCTGTATTGTCGCTTACCTTTCCAATACTACGATATTTGTTGGTAGATAGAGTCAATCCAGTGATTTCAAACTAGGAAGGTACAGATACAACAGTGTTAAATAATTCTGAAATCTTTTTATTGCTTTGTTTCGGTTTTGTTAGACAAGTGTTTCCATTTCAGTTTTTATGTAATTTTTATAAATCATGCAGAGCAAATGCATACTCATAATTTTTTTTTTATAAAGTTTGAATATTTTTTTTGAATTAGTGTACTTTTTAATTTCACTAAGCCTGAATCTTTAAATATGCATTTGCTGGATGTGAAAGAACAAAAAGCAAGGAAAGAACTGGCAAAGCACACATGCAGAGACACACCTCAAAGTATTTATCTGATTTGCGATCCTCTTTTCCAGTGATCACATTGGTTATTCCATCCCGCAGATCCTTAGCGCTTTTGGACTTAGTGTTAGTCATTGCATATCCATTTGCATCAGCTAGTCTGATAGGGTGGTCCGTTTCTGGATACAATTCCACTCTTGGAAAGGTCTTCTCTATCTTAGATGATGTTTGGGTGGCAGTGGAGGTTGTGTTCAGATTAAGGCTATTTCTATAGACACTAGCCCCAGAGCTGTTGACATGAGTTACATTAGCACTACTAGCAGGGATGGTGTATACAGTTTCTGAGGTGGACTTTCGAGCATTTGTGATATATGTATTGCTGTAGTTGAGCGAGGTGTCACCTGTGATCATTAAACTTGGATCTCTCCATTTCTGATTTCTGTCATGAGTTCTATCACTTACTGGATAATTAGTTACACTCTTGGATTTATACCTGGCATTGAACGGTCTCTTGTCATCAAAACTATTGCCAGGGGGTTCTCTAGTTAGAACCGTCTTGCTTTTACTGCCAATAGACAGTGCCTGACTATTGGAATTTCTATTTTCGTTCATTTTGTAATCATCAAGAGACTGAAACTTCTTTGTTATTTCTTTAGATTTCTGTTTATCACGATCCTTTGCCAACCTATGCTCTTGCTGTAAAGGAATACCGAGAGCCATAGACAGAATGTTAATTCTGAAATACCTGGACGTTACTATCTAATCCCAAAGTATAATTTTTACAGATAAAGAATTCAACTACTAAGTCCATTTTATATTCAGAAGATGGAAGAAAATAGAAAGATACACAAGATTACAACAGACATAAATTTTTATCTGTCCAGAGTGACCTTTTATATTATCTTCCCCCATCAACAGATTCTTTCAAGTGCCCAATTCATTTGTAACTTTTGGTGTGTAACAATATGCATTTGAATAATATTCGATTTAAAGTACATTGTATGTTTTGAAAAGGGAGTTACTGAAAGAAGGACATCTCTAAAAACATGCTGTTAAATATTGAAACTAGCAAAGGTTAACTAGCTATTGTGTGTTGAGTCAAAACTATTAACAAAAAACAATATTATAACCATATCTTTCATATACAAATAACTGTGATTTGTTTTGTCAACACAAAATAACTAGTTGCAATAAAAGTCAGCAGGCCAAAAAGCTTTCAACATAGACATGCTAGTACATATATATGGATGTACTGTATAGATATATACTGGGTATGTATAATGTGAGAGAGGACTTCGAGAAGTATCATGCGAGGACTGTTTTGTGTAAAGATCAATACCTCAATATCATGACGAATCTCATTCGTTAATTCTTCTATCTCTTCTCCAGTTTCCCTCATCAATCTTTTAATGTAACCTCTGCAAAGATAGTCCAGAGTATGACATAACATAGAAAAAATCTAGCATGAACATTACATCAAAACGATTTGATAACTAAGTACCAGTATATTGGCACTACCTTAATTATAACCATATCACTGGATCCGAGGTTTCCAACCCTAATCTATTACTAAAAATATGTATTTCATTATTAAAAGAAAGATGTAAAAAGCAATATGTGCTTTAAATTATTGAATTTCAAATTGCTGAAAAAACATGTTATCATCATTCATGGAAATGAAACCTTTATTAGAAATAAAGCTAATGCAAAGTATCAAATATGAAATTGATATGTGCATACGTGACTAGATTTCATTTACTGTAAACCAACTTCTATTTGCAGTAACTGTGGTTTATCCGAAATAAACTGGTTCAAAGCGACTAATTTTCGTGATCAAGATGCAGATTATCTTGAAATAATATACTAGAAATATTTTAAGACTGGTTTGTGGCAAGAAATAATAAAGTCTCCCGCAAACCTTGTGAATATTTCTCGAACGTGAATAAAAGTTGGTTTACAGCAGTTTTTGTTATAAACTGATAAAACTTGGGTACCCTGTAGTAGGACTGAGATTCTGCTGCATAGCGTTGTTAGCCAGTGACTGTCTCAGCTCTTTAATGCTTTCTACCACACTGTCCATTTCCTTGCCCCCTTTGGCTGACTTGACCCTCGGTCCGTTGTGACGGTGGGGGTCCTGGAGATAATCCGGACCTTCTGTTGATGGTCCAGGGTCATCGTCAGACTCTCTCATTCCTACAGGAGAAAGAATTTGCTTTACATAAGCAGGCAACTGCTTTTTAATGTCTAGTTAAATTGGTCATTACTTGTTCCATTCATTCAGAATTTTGATGTTTTCTTTGAAATATATATTTATTCCATATCAATTATCAAGCTCTTGATTGTGTGCTTAATTCCTATCACATCTACAGTACAAAAACTGGGCTTCAGCAAAGTGTTTTAACAAAAAGGAATTAATGTATATAAAAGATTAAGCTTTGTGAGCACTATGCAAATGTGCACTAGGAGAAACACTGAATTATTATCATTTCAAGTGATATGTTCTCACATCAAATCAGCAAATGCTAATTATATGGTTTACAGCTAGCTTTATATAAAAATAATTCATATTTTTCATATATTTTTGACATGGACTTTTTATGTATGTTTATAGAAATATAAATTTCAGCATGTTTCACTCTGATTTCTGCTTCATACCTACATTAAAGAACTGCTACATATTTTTTAACCCATGGACTTAATTTTTTCTATTGCCTGCTGAGAGTGTGAACTTGATTTACATTAGGTCAACACAGATTGAACTTTTGGAAAAATTAACATGTACCTAAATAAGAGAGAAAATTAAATGGTTTTAAATGTATATAAATATATATAAATAGCAAATAACTCAAGTGGATTAATAAGATTTTTTGTGTTTTTGTATTTATGTAAAATTCTGCTTTTAAAAGATGCTAAACCTGATACTGCAATGAAATCACAAAAATATATATTGTAAAAAAATAATAAATGTGAAAGTTAACTGAAATAAAACAAAACCAAGAAGTTAGCAAGCTACAACAGTTAAAAGTGAAAGTGAAATGTCAGCTGGAAACGCAGGTACCCAATTCAGGAAGGCTTCAATACCAGTGAAAGAAGAGAAGTCTTCAAAAGATTTCCTCAGATCAGACTTAAACTGAGGAAAACAATTACGCTGGAAAGTACTGCGATCTTGTATTGACCCTCTACGCAAAATTAGCCTGCCCAGATTTTTAATTTCCCTGCCTGGATTTTTAATCTCCCTCGTTGTCAGAAATGGAACATTATTTTCCTGTGGAATCACCATAGAGAATTTTCTCTCCAGTGCTAACTCTATGGGATTAATGGATTCCTGCACACATGTTGGTACATATGAGGGTACTTTCTTTTCTTGTGAAAACTGGTACAAAACATTGGTTTCTTCAACTGTTGAATAAGAAATCAGTAAATCCTAACAGTAGAGCATTTTCTTTGTATTTCCGGATTGAAATAAAAATGAATTATGTCAGATATGAAGCAGCTTCTACAGATTACTGTTAACTCTACAGGTTTTGTCAAACAACACACACAATACGTTGATTAATACAATTACCACCACCAAAAAATACAAAGTCTTTTTGACTGCAAGGTTACTGATATTAATCAATCAAATTCATCGTCGCAGTTTAAACTTTAGAGCTCTACTTCATACCGGTAGACTTTTTAAAATTATCAGTCCAAAAAATAGATATCGATAATGTATTCATGCAAATCAATGTACATGCTACTTCTATATTCAAAAAAAGAGATAATATATAAAAACATACACCTTTATGTACTTTGGACTCTCTAAACAACACACAAAATGCAAGCATGATGAAATAAAGCTAAACTTTACCCATTCTGCTCTTTCTTCCCCCTTTCTCCTTGTGTTTTCCCTTGTGGCCATGTTTTTTATGCTCTATTTAGTAAAGAAGAGATTTTTTCAAGTTGGAGAAAGATACCTCTAAAAGTACTATAATGACAGACAATAAAGAAAGGTATTAAAGATGGACCTGCCAAGAGAAAAGGATGAAAATACTGTAATTTATGTGAGAATAATGTTGCCCTGGCTCCAGAACCAAGCTCATTTGAGATATCGGTTTCACTTTAATGAGGAGTTAGACAATGAGGTATTGATCATGTGCATTAATTTTGAATATAATTATTTTTTAATTTATAGTTTGGCCATCCAATGCATGTGTAAAGCCCTAAATCAGCGACTGAACTCATGAATAACAGATCCATGCAAAGCTAATGTTTTGACCAACTGTACTGTTATAAAATTAACTTTAAAATATTTGAAGTGTTAAAGAAGATATATACATGTAGAAAAATATAGAAGACTTCTTATATTCTTATAGATAAAAATTGAACGCATTATGATAGAACATGTCTTAATGTGGTCCCACAGCCAGATGTCAAAGTTAACATATAATAACACTGACCATTCTCCTCCTCTTCCTCCATCACTGGCTCTTCCCTGGCAGTGGTGTCCTCAGTGGCGTCCCCTTGTGAGGGGGGCACATTCTCCTCAGGTGGGGGTGGTGGTTTTTTATGATTATCGGGAGGTTCATAATTGTTAAATGAGGTTTCAGGTACATGAGCACGAGGTCGACTGTTTTTGGCTGAAATGTACATTTATTAAGCATGTTTCTCATTCTTAATACATATTTTGTGCTTTCAATTTTCAGGTGAAAATTTTATATAGCACAACATTAAGATACATATATAAAATACGGTAATTTTTTTCTCAAAACTTAACTGCAATGATACACAACTTCAACTTTTCACTGAATTACCAATCAACTTGATCTGTTTATTTCTCATCATTTTGGAACGGTATACAATAAATTTGATGACCAAAATGCAATCAATGAAATTTCTTATTTTAAAAAAATTTGTAAAACAGGTATATGGTGCAAGTACATTTATATGAAAGCATTTTGTGCAATAAATCATACAGAATATATGTTATAATGATATAAAATAACACTGCTTAATATTGTGTATTAATCTAAATAATACATAAATACTTATATATTAATAATTTTTAATGAATATATGAAGCATTTCAGCATGCTTTTAAAGCAAAATTGACTGCAAATCATGCAAAAGAATTTATATTCTCTGAAAATATTAGTAAATGAATTGGCCATTAATTCTTATATTACAGTGAAATACACTTACTAATTTAAATGTCTATATAAGGATTTGATATTTTCATGCAACTAAAAAATATCTAAAGGGTCTAACAAAAATTTAATCTGAAAATCTAAAGAGGTGGAAAAAAGGATTGATAGACTAAAGGAGATTCCCAGGGTAACTAAGTGAACTCTACAGTAGGTAAAATTGGAAGGAACTAAAACGTCATCATTTAGACCCAACCATCAAAGGGAACATTTGTAATTTATATACCTGGAAGTTCCTTAATTTTTCACAAAATTTACAGCAAAAATAGAAACACAGTTAAGTCAAATTCACAACAAAATATGTAAACTTCCCCCAGCATCACAAATTCATAGTCCCCCAATATGAAGAGATACATGTATAAAAAATACCAGACCAGACTTCACATATATTTCAATCTTCCTCACCATTTTGTTTTATTATCTTGTATTTAGGTATTACTTTGATTATAACAAATCCAAATCATATGCTAACATTTGACAACTTATTACGACCAGGTACAGTAATGTGATATACAGATACAACATTCATGCAACATTAAATGACCTCAACAAGGAGCTCCCATTGGTTTGGTGTGTATGGGGTCATTGCCATGGTTACAGGAGAGAGAGGTTAGTAAGGGAGCTTACCATGAGTATATTGTTCATCAAAAGGGTTAGGGTGCTGACGAATGGAATTACCTGATTTGTCTCCCTGTAAGAACAACAACATCATTAATATTCATATTTATATATTTATATAATCAGACAGTTTTACAGTATAATCACAAAACAGAACAAAACAAAAATCAAATTCATTTTTCTGTCGTGCAAATTGTGTGAGGGTGTGAGCAGCATGCAATGCAACGTGTGATCTTAAATTTGTTATTTCTGAAATTATTTGCCATGCAAGCCTAGAGTGTGCCCTTGGTTCTCAAGGACCCTGTTTTCATTTTGACAACTGCTTACTGTACTTTGATAATGGAGGGAAAAAGTCCAAGACTCTTAGCTTTAAATTACGTTTGTACCTAAATTGTTACTTTCCAGACACAATATGCCACTTAAAAAGCATGATGGAAAGAAATGTTGAAGGTTCCAAACTGTTCTGCTTTCATCAGTTAATCCAGAATTTTTTTTATATATAGATTGATCTAATTTAAACCTTGCCAATAATCATGGTTAAAATTGAATATGTATCAGAGGCATAATCTTGGACTTCATTCCACATGTTAAAATTCATTGGTTTGATGATTTCCTGAAATGTCCAAAATGGCATCCTTGGGAACCAGGGAAAGACTATAGTCTGTAAGATTTTAATCCTCTGAAAAAAAAGCAGTAAATGAGTGTTTTTTATGAATATCAATTATGACTTTATAGTATAAATTGAAATAGGTCAGAATATATCTAATCTTTAACTATTATTTGCCGTAGACAAAATTCTGTAAGCACCTAATATAGGGGTGAATCAAGGATCTATGCTATTCTGGTGTCAACCTAACTAATATTTATAAGATAACATATTTCCATTACATCTAGAAATACATGTGTATAATTGTACATGTTTATTTTCTCTATTGATAAATTCAAATTAAATAGAAATCTCCATGAAATTTTTTAAAGGATAATAATGTTGAAGATAGTTCCTAGCATTAAAGGGATATAAGGGACCATGGTTTAATATACACCAATTAAATGTCAACTTTATAATAATTAACAAGCAGCTAGAATTAGCGATGGTTTTATGTTGGTAGTCTATCAGTCTAGTGGGTAAGCACATGGATCGAGAGCCAGTCGTACAGCACACGGTTAGGGTCGCCGACATGCATCCTATACCTGCAGGACAAAAGTGTGGGTCAGGGAGTCCTGGATGAGAACCAGATTGGGGTTGATCTGGTCTCGCCGGATGGCCAGTTTGTGCCGGTAACACAATCTGCCTGTTACTGGGTAGGCAGGCTACAACAAGGAACCAATGGACGTCATATAACAACATCACCACAAGCCACAAGGAAAGCTTACTCTGCCACGTAGCAGCCATATTTCTGTGGTTTTTGGGTCTTACATGTTTGTTTTATAAGTATAAAAGGTGTATATATATGATTGTATACATGTCCACTATTAATAACAAACACCCTCCACCGTTAAACGAGACAATGATATTATCTATCACCTATAAATGTACGATATTATTGCATCACAAATGTGAACTAAATCAAAAGAAAAAGAAAAACTTCAAACTACATAGAAATAAGTGAAAACACTGTGAATAAAATCAGGTGAATCTAAAGATGGTACATATAAAACTCTGATTTTAAAAAGAGTCCAGAGAAATTGGAGGAATTTCATATTAAAATTTCTATCCCACTAGTTAATAAAAATCTACTTTGTTTAGATCCAATAAAGATATCAACTTTTAAAATTTCCATGAAACAAAGTCTGCTATGCAATCAAAATCAAAAAACTATTTTGATTATTTATTACTTTTTGACTGTATCATCATAAAACTATATACAATATCTAACACAACAATAAGGTGAGGTGCTGTGCACAGTGCTCTTACATGTCTACGTGCCTGGGTGAGCACATCCTGCTGCCTCTGCTGTGCGGCAGACACCTCCAGGATATGCCTCTGAGTGGGCTGTCTAGACATGGGGATGCTGGCCTGGTGGCTGATCTGGGAGCGCACGATCTCGTCAATGGTTGGGTCCGCTGTCAAAGGGAAAGCAGATCTAGTCCATTGATCTCCTAAATTTGATTTTTATTTTCACATTGCAACTGATTTTTCTAACTGTTTGAAATTTTATGTTATATTTTCCCTTATCTATATGTTTATTTTTCCCCCTTGGTAGTAATTTTAGCACAAGAGCATTGAAAGTGCTAAAATATTTTAAAACAAACAAGTGTATGTAACAGTAGTATTTCACATGATTCAAATTCTAAAATCTAAAACTTTTTTTTTTTTTACATTATTCTTTCAATGATATTAATAAACATTTAATTAACACTTATTTAGCTTATTAATACAAAAAAGCAGCTTGATCCTCTTCAAATTGATTCAATCAATGATTAGTAAAAATTGTTTAACTTTAATGATCAACAACTGAAAGGAAACAAATCAAGAGGTACAAGATTTGAATTCCTACAAAAAAAAAAGAAATTTACATGTATACACATATGAAAGAAACAAGATCTAGCAAACATATGTCAGCAAAAAAAGGTTTAGGTTTTCAGAAGCAAGAATGACATGTGGATTTAATTCTTTTGACAGATTTTTATCGATAAACAAGTTTGGTAAAAACCAATTGTTTCCATTGCAATATTATACTAAGTGTTATGGTGGAGAGCTCGTCAAAAGGGATTTGAACAGTCAGACATGACTTTAAGATTACAATGCCAGTGAATCTATTAGCATGCCCAAGACAGATATATTCTGTAATGTAAAAATACTGAGGAAGAAATTTGCAAAGCCCATTTGAATGATAGTGGTCCTTTATATACAGTAATATTTGGTGAATCCAAAAGTCTCCGACTTGGAGAAATATAATCACAAAATTGATACCATTGAAAAGCAGAAGTAATCGTATGTACAAACAGAACCAGTATGTTCTTTAATAATTTTTCATTGTAAAATTTATTTTAAAAATATTGATATCATTGCTGTGGAATCTTGTGATAACAGAGGATAATTTTGAAATTTAATATTGAATTTATTATCTTAACTTTCTTTCACAAAATTGTCTTTATTAAATCCGCAAAATCTCCAAACGAGTCCACAGTGCCCGAGACAGATTTTTTTTTTTAAAACATGCATGCATTCATGCATAAATAAAAATATTGTATGTGTACTTACTTTTGTTTTCATATGCACAAGTTCTCTACACAAAAACTACACATGAACACATGGTGAAGAACGAAAGAGCTATAAGCTAGTCTAATAATGAACTACATGTACAGAGGGTCTTACGGAAATTGCTTCTCCTAGATTTATGTATCCTGTCTTTCCAAACTTTAACAAAGGTATTTCCTACAACTATAAACAAGCAAGTCTTCTCCTGAATAAAGTCAACCAAAAAAAAAAAAAATAGAGCACACATAACATTTGCAAAACAGGGTAATTACAAACAGGAAATGAATTGGAAAAAAATTCTAATTTACAGTAAATGATTATTTTTTCAAATCATAATTAAAACTACAAAACCGAATTCATGAATACATAATTATTGAGAACTTGAAAAACAAAATGTGAGTGCTACCATCTTCAGACTAAACCAACCACCAGAGGAAAGATAGATCTATATTGGGTCATTCTACTCTTGTGAGTAAAGCAAACCGGGAATAAGCTTATAAAGTTTGCAAAATAGCTAGATTTTGCAATTAAAATGCAGATGGAGACAAGATAAAGAATGCCCCTGAAGTGATAGTCAGACATGCATTGTATCTTTTCGATTTACTATGACACTCGTGAATATTTCATGACAACCCACTGTAGGACTGGTTTCTAATTATCTATAAGGTCTCTAACACTAAGAGGGAAGTCTGGCCTCATGTTGTTGCAAACCAAGAGGAAATTATTTAATTCCCACAAAAGCCAATTTCACCAATACATGTAGTATCACCAATAACCTCCTACATGATGTTTTCAGCCCAATCTACAGTACATATAACAACATCAACATCCTAACTATTCCAAGTCAGCCCTCAACCTTCTCTCACCTGGAGCAGGTAATGGTCGAATAGGTGGACACACTGCTAACATTCATACAATATATAAATATCTTTACATAACCACTTATATACATGTATCATATAGAATGACTAAATATCAATTAGTGGTAAGGTTTTTTATCTAGCAAATTAACAGATCTTTTAATTTATCATTATCTGATAAATATTGTTTCCATCATTTATCATGTAATATTACAAATTCAGATGAAAGATTTTTAAAATTATTTCTAAAATATTGAACCTTGTGTTATACCAGTTACATTCAAGTGAGTGCTCATGATACAGTGTCTTCGATTGTTTAACTATGTCATGGTGGATTTAATACTGAAACAATAGAATCCATTGCATCTGCTGGTCTCTTATGGTGTCTTCATGCATGCAAAGATTTGAGGCAATATTCAATCAAATTGAAATAATAAGAAATTATAGACATAAAGGATATTTTCTTTTGATGTCTATTAATCATTTTGTTTTGGAACAATTTGTACAATATAGCATAAAAAGCTCCCAAGTAAAGCACCAGCAGACAATATGATTTAGCCTTACAAGTTTGTCCTCATTACTGGAGTTGTGCAAATCTAATATTCTGGCAACAGACACAATATCACATACCGGTACATATATTGCGCTGCAATCTTTTTGCAGACTAATATTGGACCATTTCACAATTAATGAGATGATAAAATCTTGCAAGTAGGAAATAATTTCTAAGTTTTGATCTTCAAGAATACAAGTCTCAAACAGATAACTGTACATGTATTAAAAAAGTGATAAATAAGTCAGATGTATAAAAATTTGTGAAATTATTGTAAACTTGAGAAATGTTCACTATTATGCAATCAAATTTGCATACAAATTTAGACTTTATATAACAATACATGTACAAGTAAATCATGTCTCTTTTTGGTGCATTAAATTTCAATTTTTAAGTTAGATGCTGTCACAATTTTATTGCCTGGTGATGTATATGCATGGTTTCCAGTTTAAGACTTGTATATGTGGATATTTGGGTGTGTGCCTGTTGCAGGTGATGCTAGTTTGATCCCCACCACAACCAGTGATACTACCTCCAGCCTGCTGGCCCCCCTTAAGCAGGAGTTGGGGGGTCACTAGGGCATCGAACGGCCCTGAATATGCCATGGAAGTCACAACACTGTCAGTCACTCTCAGATCGGGGGTATGTGTAAGGGACACCTCAGGCGCAACAACTAAAAGATTGCATAGTCACAATTGATGCTGCAGCTTTCAATACACCAGTGTCCTGATACTAATTCTTGTGTTTTATCTACTTTTCTACTAATAACACACCAAATCTAAACTTATTCAATTTGCACAAATTACAATATTTTGCTAAAAAACAACAACAACAACAACAACACCATCACATATAACACCAACAGTGCACAAACGACAACACAACACGCAAAAGCTTAGTGAAAGAGGATGGGTAGGCCGGATTTGGTTGAATGGATAAGCTGTTTTGATATGATTACGGTCTTGGTATGACTAGAAGCCCATGCATTTCCTACATTCCTCACAAGTGCAAATCATGCTCTCTTTCAAATGAAATATGTTTTATTTACATTCATCATTTGGGGAACAAATCATATGAGCAAAAATATCCATCATTGAAAAATTCTATGAAATCAAAATTGTTAAGTTACTTTTTTTTTTTAATGACTTCAGTGAAAGAGAACCGATAAGAGATTTGTTGGTCTCTGTCACCTGTGAGATGAAATGGGAACAAGCTACCTGCAGGCATCCCTAACAGTTTTGCAATAATCTCATCCTGATTTTTTTGACGAAATGGTTTGAGAATTTTGGGTCGTCCTCTTATCCCATGAAGTAACCAATCCGGATCTATCATCAATAATTGACAAAACAACATCAACACTGGTTTTTCCAAAAATAGTAAAAGGTCATAAATTTAAAGCCTGCTGCCCATAAACTTTAGATTTTTAGGGATATGGATGGATTTTTGTTTTCTTGTAGGATCAATGTTGAAAGCAAATTCATACCTAAAGAGAATGCTGCATTTATATATTGAGCATAAAAAGGCAAGTTGTAATCAGCAAGTTAAAGTTTAGCAGTTGGTAAATTATTTGTAGGACTTGGGAGTTGAAAGATCGGCATAATTAGATTATGAGCAGCAAAGTGCATTAGTATAAATGAGAGAACAGCAAAATAAACTGCAAAAAAAATGAAAGAAATGTGTTAATGGCATATTACTTATTGACAATGATATCTTCCATTAAAAAGCAATAATATCTACTGGTTTATAGAAATACATACAAACAGGTATTACTAAAACTGATTGATCCAATTGTTTCTTGTGAAACCCAACCATTTTTTATGGACCATTCAAATGAAAATTTATCATTCAAAAAGTATCACTTTGTTGCTGTAATTTAATTGGTGAAAATAAAATTTAGACCAAAATGTTCTTCTTAAAGAAAAATATAATTCACAGCCCACCAATTCAGATCAAGCAGCTTACAATATATGTCATATTTATCTTTATATATTGAGAATTCTGTAGTAGAGATAGGATTTTGGTTTTAATTCCTTCTTGAAAATGAATGCTAATCTATCTATTCCAGCTAGCCTGGAACTTACACTTCCTATTTGAAATAACTGGGCCTTGTTGAAATATAGCTAATAACAAAAAACAATCAGCAATAATTTGTACATATTCATCATTTTTCTGCTACACATAAAATGATGACTGTCAAAATAATTTCAATAAAATTCAATAAAGTATATATAAATATATTTTGCTGAAACAAATCATGTCAAAAGCAACATATAGAAACACATCACACTTGAAGCAAACTCTAAAAGCTGCAAGGCAATTCTAAATGTCATAAGAATAGATAAGACAGCAAAAAGTAAAGCAGAAATAAGGGGTGTAACTCACACAGACACAAAAGAGTTAGTTTAAAGGGGGATAATTCTGTTCCTGTTTACCTCCGCTGTTCATGTTTTGTATTTGCTGTGCCATATATTGAGCAGCGAATGTCTGCTCATGGTGGGGGCATAATCCTTCCAGATTAAAGGGAATTGTTGGAGACACCTTGTTGCCCGAGTAACGGAAATGTGGAGCTGCTGAAGGAGAAAAAAGGCAGAAAAAGAACAATAACATGCAGCGTGATTACACAACGAGTCAGCCGAAGTGTGTCACTCTTCCCACTTCACCATAGAGTATACAATGAGTCAGCAAAGTATATATATGTACATTAATTGGTACCCACATGTGAATCCAGAACTTCAAGATCGTTAATGTATAAATAACTCCAAAAAATTATTGCTCAATCATTCAAATTGTTTATCACTTTGCAATAATAAAATATGATTTAATGAATTGTCAAATTTAGAAAATGAGGAGAATTCTAATGTGTCATTTTTGTGCAAATTACAAAAATCTATAGTGACATATCAAAGGATGGTGCAATTTCTACTACGGTAAGTTCTGGAGACACTACCAACTCTGGTTCTACATAATATTTCTTCAAGCACCCATAGAAGAAGAATTTCTACCCCAATTTTAAAATTATTGATTTGCAGAAATTTATCTATATATGTACTTCCTCCAACAATGTTAACAAGAATCATGACAAATCCTATAGAATGGAATAGACTTTGATGGAAAAAATTATAAATGTACTTTGATCATGCAATTATCTTAAATGACCCGATTCAGGTCTTTGAGTCAATCTCTTATGAATCAAACACATAACCACATCAGGTGTATCATATTTAACAATTTCTACAAGTCCTCTTTTTGCATTTTGTTTACAAGTTGGTATATCTCAACATTCTTTGACAGACTTGTCGAAAAATAAATTTGACCAATTAAATGATAAATTAATGAAAAAATTCAAATTATATGCAAGTCTATTCCATTCAATGTCTGATGAATCCTTGTAACCAAATTAACATTGCTAAATTTATAGTAAGAAGAGACACCGAATCCCAGGATATATTTATTTTACATTTCCAGAGTACTAATAATTTCTACGTGCTTTTGTTGGATTATCCTACAAGTACCTTTCTTTGGATATCGAGTTTTTGACTTAATTTCGTGTCCTATAAGGAAAATGATTGGCAATGATATCCTTGATCGTGAAAAAAAATGAAACTGTGAGAGAATGTGCTCATGTTTGACCAAGTGTCCAAAGAGTTGATTAATAACTGAAGACTATTGCATGCATTTCATCTCTATGCTTTCTTAGTAAACAGTTCAGTGAAATCTATAAACAAGACTATAAAACTATCTCTCCTTCCTATCCATATACATGTCTATCTGCATACAAGATTTTACATGCAAGTTCCTGTCCCTATAAATCTATCTTGCTTTTCTTTAGTGACATGCTTGTAAAGCTATGTAGCAATACTGATCAAATTGGGTAAAAACAACCCATTTTCATTCTGCAGAGTAAAGCATTCTGTGTTTTATTCAGTAACATTGCGTACCTTGATCCTGAGTTAGTAATCCGTTTCTGAGGTAAGCGTTTGTCAAAGCTTCGAGGTAATCACTCTGCAATAAGACACACAGTATACTGAAATTATACTTATTAATGAGAAATTAAAAGTCTAATATAAAAAAAATAATTTTATGAATAAAAAAATTTCTTATGATTTTATAAGAGAAAATGTCAATTGAATTTGAAAAAAAAATCCTGAAAGAAATTTTTTTTTGCAAAATTATGGATACATGAAACCACAAGCTTGTTATATTTCAAAAATTGTCACCTTTACCAAATATAAAAACAGATCCACAATCCCTTCACCTTTTATCTTCATTAAATTTACAAGCAGTTTGATATTATTAAAAAAAACTTACTAATTAAAGCCAATTAACTGTTTATAATTAATAAAAATTGACATATCATTATCAAGAACATACCCCCAAAACGATATACCGGTAATTCTATTTCACATACATTATGCACACACTACATAAACCAAAGGCTGCTGTAAGTTTGGAATAAAATCATGGATTCCTCTTTCATTATAATGTTGATCATCTTTATATATATATTTTTTTCATCGACTATTTTTATCCTTATCTCCCATGTCTATAGACATAAATAGAACATTTTAAAACCCGGCCTTTATCATTAGAAATATAAAATTGAATAAGAGATTTTTATTAATATCAGAAAAGTAACGTATTAAAAGTACATTTCAGCTGTAAAAGTAGGTTAAAATCATGCACTTTTATTTCTGATTTTTTTTTAAAAATTTGAGAGTATATAAACATCAATTTTGTTAAAACATGCTTATTCAATATATAACCACAATTTTTTTTTTATTTTCTAAGAATACCCAGGGTAATAATTAGGACAAAATTGTTATGTCATTTAGAGTTAAAATTATATGGCGATATAAGAAAGAGAAACAGCCGTCCAAGGGTTAAATGCATGATCAACATTCCTTTATTAAGAAGATAGCAGTTGGTTACGGTTATATAATTACATGGTCTCGAGGATCAAAGAGGGTTGTGTACGCCTGGTGTAAAATTAAGAAGGAATCAAATCAATACAGGTATATCCAGTCATGTTAGAAGGAAAAAATAAACAGGTGCAAAATAGATCTAAATATTTAGCTAAATCAATGTGTGAAAGCAGATTTTTTTTTTCTATTTTACTCATAAATACATTGGTCAATGTGTGAAAATAAGTAAAAAATAATTGCCTTTTGTATTCAGTTTGAAAAATGTGTAAGTAAATTAGAGGTTACGACAGAAGAAATTGCTGAACAAAGGCCAAGTATGAAATTCACGAGGAGGTGTCTACATTACCCTTCGTGCACGTTGTTCCGATTTCTCATCATTAATTATGGGTTGAGTAGCGTGCTCCTCGCTAGATTTGGGCCGCTTTACAGCTAATGTATACTTCATACCACCGGACGGTGAACTCAGCTGTTAATAGCATAAGTGGTTTTTAGTGGTTTACGTTAAATGTACTGTGCTATATTAATGTACATCATAACGTATAAAGTTCTCGTCCCAGTTTAATTTTTTATTCCCCATTTGAATTCTAGCTACCACAATATATGCTTACTATGGTCAGTTTTTGAGATACAGATCCTGAAAAAGACTGTTTTGTGACAGGTACCATATACATATACATGTATAAACAATATATAGAACATGCAATAAGTAGCAAAATCTTATACATGTTGTGTTAATGTCTCATTTGAATTTTAGGTTTTAAAATAGATAGGAATATGAAAAGCAAATAGTTACAGATATCTTAAATTTAGGCAGACCTAGTTTTTTTTTTTAGTTTTTATTTTTTTTTTTTTTTTTACCTCAGAAGTATACACCTGCTTTCTTTTTCTAGATTTAGTCTTTAATGGCTGGAAAAGTCAAATTGTTTTTATAACTACTGTTATTGTATTAAGGACTATTCAATAATTTTAAAAGTTGGTTATTAAAAGGTGCAAAAAAAAACATTAAGAAAGAAAATAAAAAAAAATATTCAGATAAAAAAAAATGCTGCTTCAATTAGTTTAGATGTGGGATCTTATATTAGATTAATTAAAGCTACAGAGAAATTAGGTGTTTCTTCTCTTATTTATTCTGGTTGGAAGCAACATTTTGTAAACTCATACAATATAAAGGAGCAATGTCTATAAACAACATATAGCTTTCTGTAGCCAGCTACGTATGATATCTAGTTCAAGCTCTGACTGTTGACACTGGTTACCTAGGTTACTTCCACGGAGGACCGACCCGTGGCAGTTCAAGGGGAGCAACTCCGTATAAAGGCTGAAAAAATATAAGCTGCTACATGTGTGAAACTGGAAAATATGGATCTTTTTTTTTTTTCTTGAATGCAAAAAAAAGTTTTAAGAATGGACTCCAAATACACAGTCACTAGCTCAACAGCCTTGAGCTCTGGCTCTAAATACATAGAGCTAAGAGAACATGATGTCATTTTAAAGAAGCTTACATCATTATCTGCAGATTTCTGTAAGAAAAGAATTTTTAGTGTTCTTCTTCTGTTTCGAAATATGATTTTCATTTTTTTTTTTTTCATTTTTGTTTGGTTCTCTATTACAGCAGCCTCTTCACCAAGGTGGGAAACAAAATGAGTGGTCTAATTAACATAAACCTGTACTGACTAATAATTAACAATAATTAACACATGCCCTTCACCCACATAACACACTTCTACCACCCTTTGTGTCTCTAAGGGTCTTTTAAATTTATGTTTAATTTTAAGACTATAAGATTTTGAAGAAAAATGATGAGAAATAAAAAAGAGGATTTTTTTTTTTCAGGAGCTGAACTATTTGATGCATTCACCTAGCAGAGAGAAATTAATTAATTAATTAAATCAAGATTAATTACTTTTTAAAATTTGATTAAAGGGACAAAACTATTGTTGCATGATTATACAAAATGCAAAGTGTTGGTGGAGTATACATGCTGGGTTTTCTGGGATATCCTTCACCTATCTTACCTTTTCAAATCTTAACAAATACTGCAATTTCATTACTTGATGATTTATACGAATAAATACAGAGTAATTATACATGATAAATACCAACAAACTACAACAAGTTTGGTGTAAAACTTATAAACATAGAAAACTATATTGTTTCGCATTTTAGGTATTAGTTATGTGAAATATTTCCCGTTAATTTGTTTAGTATAAAATTATAAAGATCCATCTACCAGTAATCAAGAAAGTTTTACACCGTACATGGGAAGAAAACGTAAAATAATAAAGTTTTGTGTAGGTTCTGATAAAAGAACAAAATGTACTATAAATACCTTTTCCTGCTTTGCATGAGCCTGTTGATGTCCCGTCAATATCGGTTTCTTCTCGCATGCATGAGGATCCTTAAAAAATTAGAAAATTTATATTTTCCCGAAATAAATTTAAAGTTGACAAATTTTTTCATGAGTTGACAGACATTTTTGTTGGTTTTCATAAAAAACTGTAATGTTTTTGTTATTGGTTACAGCTACTATGTTACTATGTTTCATTTAAACATCAGGGCTAGGTTACTATAAGTGAACGTTTTATTCTTACAGACACTGGTCGGTCTGAGGCAGCTTGTTTCTTTGGCTCATCTTTCAAACTTCTTACACGATCTCTCTCTTTCTTGGTCTTCAACTTTTTCTTCTTTTTAGTTGGCTATAAGAAATATATACATGTATCACTTATATCAAATATCACTTAAATACAATGAGTTATTTTCTATTTTTGCAATTTGAAATAACACTTTGTAGTTACATGTATTGATATGTTTTCATTTTTCAATTGGCATTAAATCTGTCTGGTAAAATCTATTCTCATCATTTTCAGCACTAAATTTTTATCAAATTGTCAGATTTAAATGAACTGAACATGTATACTACACACTATTAAAATTTTCAACTTCAAACCAAGTTACTCTCACAAATGATAAAACAAAAAATTCATGAAGATTTTTTTCTTTCAATTAATCATCTTGGGAATAAATCGGGTTAATAACAATATCATTCACTCTTTAGTGTCATGCCAAAATGACCAGCAGGTCTCAGTAATGAAGCTTCAAAATCCTGCCACACTTTGTCATGTGACTTCCTACCTGCCAATCAAATGGCATGACCCGAATATAGGGCCGTGAATGAGGTCGAGTTGGCTGAATAAAAAGTAATAAAGAAATGGCTGATTGAGAAATTAAGGAAGCGTGATGAAAATATTGAGGCATATATAAAATCACACCCTCCTATTGAAATGATGATAATGCAAATTAATTATCTAAAACTTAAAAAAATATTTTATGTCTTATGAATGTGACAACAGCATGACATCACAAAATCCATTACATCACACTAATTCAAAATCTTCAAATGCTAGCCCAAAATCAATCAATGGTATGGTAGGTTTTTTTAAAGACTGAAAGTTATTTTCCTTTTGTACACTCCTATACATTTTTGCTTACCGGTAAAAGTAGTACATGTAATTATTTTCCAAAACCATAGATTGTTACTAAAATTTACATGCTTTCAGTTTACATTTCCTGACAAAATTTGATTGGACCTGGATATAATTTTACTTGTAAAGGAATATCATCTATAAATCTTTTACCTAGCTCTCTTATTTGAAGGGTCATTTTAACTTGGCAGTAGGTTAATCTGTTTGGCAGACTGTTTTAATCTCATGCAAGTTATCTTAATTTCTAAAAATTCTATTCATAAACTTTAAAATTTCATAAGTAATTGTGATGTGAATATATTAGTACAAGTGTTTATCCATATATTTGAAGAAAAAAATATATATATATAACAAATTTTTGTAATAAGAAAACTCACCAATCAAAAAAGTCCACAGAAGAAAGATTGAAACAAAATGTGAAATATCTTAAGTTATATTTTTTTGTTTGCAATAATATACAAGTCTAGTTCTGAATGTTTCGAAATATCAATCCAGATAATCTTCTTTAAGCAAAATTTAAAAATGCATGAAGTCATATTTTAAAACGTTCTACACAAGAACATGCAATCAGCAAAATGTGATATGTTTGCAATACCGGTGATTTTAAAAGTCTCAAAAACTGAGCAAATTATTAAATAGTGCATTTATCAACATGAAGTAGTGTTAAATCCTGTGAACTGTTATGTCAATAGACAATAAAATATAGGGGTATTACCCTGGTATGTCAATTTATATATTTGAGAGAAAATAAAACATAGGGGTATATATAGATGTTAAAATAAAATAAGCTCTGAGGGGTAAAATAAGAGAATATAGGAATTGCTTCAACCTTTTAAAAATGAAGATGTATACCACCATTAAAATAAAAATAAGGGGATGATGTTAGACAAAGGACAGTTAAAAGTTAATTTCTTGGGAGATAATTAAAATGTGTAATATATCCATATATTAGTTCATGAATATGCATAGTACATACATTCTGTTCCTGTCAAAGTAGAAAAAAAAATTCATTAAACCATTCTTTCATGACTTGCGGTAAAACATCTTTTTAAGTGAGGTGTTCTGCATTCACTTTGAAGTGCATGGACTATGATTTAACCTTAATAGCTTGCAAATACTGACTTTTTAAATATCGGATATGATAGAATACATAAAGGGTTTGTTGACAGTGATGCTACATACCCTGGATGCTGTGAACTGGAGATGTACCGGAGGACCGTCCGACACAGAGCTGTCCGAGCCACCATCACTACAAACACAGTGTGAACAATCTGTACTATCTATCAACTTTGAAGTTATATGATAGCATTTGGAACACAGTCTTGAAAACATTACATTTGGTTGTGTATTCTATTTCGCATTTTCGGTGGAAAGCAGGTTTTGCGTAATTAAGTACTTTAATAAATTCAATGCATATATGTATGTAAATAGGAACAGTGAGAAATGCACAATACTAAATATACACTAACTTGCTGAAGAAAAAAATTTCAACAAACAATATTGTACATGCTAAATAAAATACATTTACAGTAAGCCGTTATTTAATTAAAATGACATAAAAAATTTACATGTTGATACAAGTAAAAACTACATCTGAAAGAATGAAAGTGTTGATGATGCAGATTTATTCAAAATTTATTTTGAATTGCCCCGTTTCTTGATATTTAGTTCATACCTGGACTCGACATCTTCTGAGGAGTAGTCGCTGAGGTTGATATCATTGATATCTGGCATTGAGGTAGTTGCTGCCTTCTGGAGCCTCACCATTATCTCCCGTTTCAAACGCTCCTCAATTTCAAGAAGAATATTGCAACTCTGCAAAGTATCAGTGAGAAATACTTGTCAAACCTTTCCTTAAAAAAGCTGTACATTAATGAGTTAACTAGCTATCCGAGCCATAACCAATTCTACTGCTAAACCATGTTCTAGGAATATTCTACGAACAATTTGCAAACTACTACTTTGGCAGTCAACATTTTCATTATTTTTTGGTACAAAACTCTATTCTGCAAATCCCAATATAGCACAAACATCATCAAAAATAAAATTTTAAAAAAATATATACAAAATTACTTTACAATAATATGTGCTCAAAATTAAAGCCCATATATTTCTTTAGCCGTCTCATGCATATTCACAATGTCATGCATGTGCATATGCTGAGATTGTGTGGATATTTGTTGTTCATGCACATGCAAATATCATAAAGTTTCTATATTCTTCTGCAATGAACTAAGAATAATCTGAATTGTCTGCAAAAATCAAAGAGGTAAAACAGAACTACATTGCTGGATTTTTCTCTTTAAGCTGCATGTGCTCTCAGTGTTTGCACTGAAAATGGTGGATTATATCTACAACTTCTGCTATAATTACCATTATTTATGCATTTCCTCATTTTTTCATACCAACATCATGAAGGCAAGCATTTCAAAGCAAAATTTGAGTTAGTAAACAATATAAACATATAATGATACTGTTGACTTTTGTTCTATTTGAAACCTAAAACTCAGCAAGAGAAAGAACAGTAATTGTTAATTAGAAGAATTCTTAACTGTCAGGATGATTATACTTTCATGTGATGCATATATATATACAGATCAGAAACATAGATGTTGATTTCTCAGCCTTACTTTGGTGTTGTCGGGGTCACAATAGTCCAGCAGTGTATCACAAAAATGGTAACCCAACGCCTCAAAGTCGGCCATACTGAAATGATAGCCCTTCTTCTTGCCCATGGTGGAACCACAAAATGTGGCCTAGAAAAAAAATTTCATAAATGATTTAATTATGATTATAATCAAAAGTCTGGTATCAATGGCTTTTTTTTTAATTAGGAGATAAAAGAGGGGTTTTTATTCTTTTTCCTTTTTTAAAAAAAGTTTATCACTATGACATACATTTAATCGACATGAATACTTATATTACATGAATACTAACCTCCATAGTATAGCTGTTCATTATGCCCATATTCCACATAACAATCCTCCCTGTGCCTTCTTTACTTTTCTGCACCTTGAACTTGCAGGATTCAAACTTAAACTGTGAATAAAAAGATAAACAACTTACTTATAGATTGCCATTTGATTACTTCTATATCTCACGGGAATGCATTCAAAATCTTGAGAAATATAGCAATAGCTTATATTCTTCAATTAACTTAAATCAATTTATAATCAATGAATGAAATTTGTTTCTGGATTTTTTATTATATATAGCAAACTTTTTATACATGATTTTTATTAATATTCAAGTTGTAACTTAAGTATTTTATTCCTCTTACTTTATCTGGGGCATTCTTGTTCAGCATAAGTGGGAAGACTCTCTCCTTCAACCTTTTCTCTGGATTGTGTCTATTTTCACAGCCATATATAAACACATTTTGTTTTCTACTATGTCCATGTAAATCACAGTACACTATAATCTCCCTTTCTTGCAACAGTCTGGAAAAAGAACAAAAGGTTATCTTTGTATGAAAAATATCTATTACTTTTTTTCACAAAGAGAAGAAACAGAATTTCACTCTATGAAAATGGAATAACTAAGAACAAAATAACATCTGCTCAATTTTGCATGGCAGAGAATACAATTGGTAGATTATGGTATTGGCAAAAAAAAAAAGTAAATGAGTGTGACCTTACCAAATGAAAAAAAAAAAATCTTTAAAACCAGGAAATTATTCTTTATATGAATTAACATAATCACCCTTTCATAATACAATCACATATCCCACCCAAGCCATTGAAATGTTTGAGTATGCTTACTTTCTGATCATGTTTTTGGTATGCCACACAGAAGGGTAGGAGTCCTTGAGCACCGTTTTATAGTTCCTGTTGAGATCCCTCCCCGCTAACGAGCACCTGTAGTTTCCTACTATCACTCCATCAGGGTTCAACATTGGCACAATTTTGAAAATGAAAGTATCACGCAGCAGCTGAGAAGTAAGAGAAAATGCTAAACTCAAACACTTTTTAAAATAATATGCCTTTATAGAAGCATTAAATGTATTTCTACTAAAATATGACATATTTGAAGATATATATGAATTTTTAAGCTGGAAATTGTCATAAAACTTATATATATATACATCTACTAAAATTGCCAAAGCAAACATGTTTTTGTTGTTCTCAATTAATCTAGATATTAAGGGAGTAGAAATTAAACACTGGGCCCTGCAGTGTTTTGTAAGCCCATGGGTCAGTGCTGGAGACTCACCTTAGCATCAGCAGAGTTACCGGTCAGGTAGTCCAGGAAGCCCTTCATCATCCAGCTGGCGTTACACTCACCCGGATGTACCCTGGAGGTGATCACAACCGCCTTCTTGTGCTACAATATAGGAATGAACAAAAATATTTATTTGATTGATTGGTGCCCAGTTGCTCAAGTCATAGTAAAGTTGCCAATCAATGGCGATTAGATTTCCATAATAATTTTTCCTTCAAGCTAAGAGCTTTTATCTTTATGACATAATTGATTATTTCAAGAAAACAACTTAGATTTTGTTAATAAAATCCTGCAGACCTTCATGTCTTCTGAGTTCTGGGTGGGGGAGGTGATACTAAGGAGGTAGACTAGGTTTCCTGCCAATGTGCGACACAGCACCCTCTGTTTACAGATCTTGTTCTTCACTGGATCATTACTCAAGTCGAGCAAGTAGTCCTGAAAGTCAAAACACAAAAATATATTACCGGTAAACTTGAATTAACATCATCTAACAGTACATTTATATTTGCTAAGAATTATTGTTCTTTACCAAGCTTTTTTATCTACCTACATCAAATCGCAATAAAATAATGGAATTCAAAATGTAAATGTAGAGAAAATATATGGCTAACTTATTTCTCCAAGATCTGATTTTGGTATATTAGTAAATTTTATGACATTTTGACCTTTTTGACCAGAACATCATTGAGTTCATCCACTTTTCTTGGTCAACTGGTATATAGTCTACCAACCAACCCACCGACTAATCCCCTAACATTTGCAAAACAATATGCTCTCTTCTTCAAAGGAGGGAGAGGGAGGCATAAAGCTTTGACTTACTTGAAGGTCAGTGTATGTGTATGGGAAGCAATGGGCGAAGTAGACCGTGTCATGGTTATGCTCCAACTTCACAGTCCAAGTCAGCGAATAGAAAGACTTGTCAGATTTAGAGGTAGAATACCTGTCCAAAAGATAAGACAAATTTTTCAGTTAGTATATTCATACTGTATTACTTTTTGAACTACGGTACTTTTTACATTACAGGTGAACAGAGCCAATTTAGAAAAGGACATTGCACACTGTATACATTTTAATTCTTCCTTAATCAGTAAATTTCTGATTTTTTTTTTTAATTTGTTAACAAATTATAAGCACTGTATCAATCAAAGCACTTTGACAAAAAGCCACTAAATACTATAGTTTCCAGTTTTTCTAAGGTTTTGCTAAAAAATTCAATGGGATCTAGACAACTATTGTTAAACTTTTTTTATATAAAACAATCCACTCTGAGTTAGTGAAACTTTGATTTTTAAATGGAAAATTTTGGAATTTCTTATGAAACTTTGATTTTGACATGGAAAATTTTGGAATTTCTTATTAATAAGATCATGGCAACAAGATACATGTACATGTAGTTACAACTAATCATGACCTGATAATTAACTTTATAAGACCTATAGCCATCTCTCACTCTGTAACAGATAAAGTTTCAAAGGGTACATTTGCCTCATGTTACTTTCACCCACTGGTAACAAAATGGGAGTCCACCTTGTTTTAAACCTTCCCCAAATCTGTTTTCAAGTACAAGATAAACATAACATTTTGAAATATGCCCATTAAGTAACTAGTGCATAGGGTGAAAATAAAATGAGGGAAAAATTAACCCCTAATACAGAAAGAGGTAAAAAAGGGTACAAATTTAGTATGCGTTAGAATACTGAGGTGTAGGATGAATGTTCTGGTCCCACTGTAAAGCATAAAGTTTCCTATATAAATGCTCTCTTTTATATTGTTGTACCTCATGCTAACAACTTTGATAATGGGATTATGATATATAATAAAACATTACATGTAAATCATAATTATTATATACAGTGCATCATTGTGCATTTACATGTGTACAATTATATTTCTAAGTTCTTGTCTGAATGATGATTAAACTTGCCATCCCTACTACCAATGACAATAGATGACTGATGGCTGATGTATGAACTAGCTCTTGTCACATGGATACCAATGGTGCCAATCTTACCTGTTAATTGTGCCTGATAAACTGTAGATTTCACAATTCAAATATTATTGTGACATTATTTCAGGAAAAAAAAATTGTGTTCACATTTGCTCACAGGAAATGAAATGAAATGCGTTCATGAGGTTTCATACCTGAGATTATTTTTGTAGTATTTGATGTCACTTCCTCCCCGCACCCATCCAACCTTCTTCTGTTGAGCATTTTTCTCACTGTATATCAATGGCTTCATTCCATCATTGTAAAGACTATCAGACTAAAATTAAAATACAACAATATTTAACTGCATATATCACATTTATGGTCAGCAACAATCTGAATGAAATGTGAAGTGCGTCATGTACTTGTAAGCATGAAACAGACATGTATGTTTGTAGAAAATCATATTTACACTGTAATCTATAAAATTAATGAAATTTTAGAATATTTTGTTTAACTGTTTAACATTTCTCCAATAAGTGACTGTACCTTCATGAAATTGACAATGGTGAAGCGGTAAGTTTTGTTGGCCCTGGTGTTGGATACCCGGAAGTAGAACCACTGTGTGTGCTTGTTTGTGTAGAGGTCATACCTCAGCCACAACTCATAGTCAGTGGAGTTCCTGCAACAAGGGCAGATTTATATGAGCACCCATTTCAGTACAAATGCTCAAAATCAATGACCAAAAGAATGATTTACCCTTTTCTTGATCTAAAAAATAATCTGATAAATGCAAGTTACAATTTTTCTGATTGGTTATTTCAGAGATAAATCATAATTTAATTTCCTTATCAGTTGGTTGATTCAAAGGATGAATATTAAACCAGAGACTCTCCCAAATTCTTACACTTGAACAGCTTTGGCAAGATTTCCACTTTCAAATCGAGATTCAAATATCAGAGTATCGTCTTCCTCGGACTGCAGTTCAATATTGCACTTCTGAGGCCCAGAGCGTAGTCCACCTACTCGGGACCTCACAAACTGTCAAAGACAAATCAAACAGTCATCAGCATTATGTTTCTAGAGCCTGTACTGAGGTTTCACTACTTTGAAACTTCAGGTTCTTAATGTATTTATGATATAAGCAAGTAATCTGAGATATTCATACACGATTATGTACTCCTCATTGGACTATTATCTACATTTGTAATATATATTTTAGCAATAAGACTCGATAAGATTTTTTAAGCATTCTTTCTTTCACTTTCTTGAGCACTCATTTATAATATTTTGAAATACCCAGGTATGTGTTTTAATCATAAGAATGTAATTAAACATTTTCAATTTAATACAAAGATTAAACTTTGAAACTGGAAAGTAAACACTTAAATACTTTCAACTGAACGAGAAGTAAATAATAAAAAGAAACATGAAACAAAGATAAACACGATATAAAATGTACCTCATCATCCTGGCTTGAGCTCAGTAACTAGCATTTTTAAACTCTATTTACATGGGCAGTTTTCATAACATTTTTTCTTTTTAAATGCACATTGCATTAAATATTAGCATTTTTTTATTCACAGAAGAGCTGTACAATTGCTAATTTACTTTCTTCAATTCAATGAACAAAAAAATTCAAGATGGTTTTTAAACTTCAAAACTTCAATATAATATAGCCATTCAACTGAACTTTTTCTATTCTTAACATTAAATGCTTGCAGCAATTTTTTCCATATTTTCATATATGTGAATGTCAGTGGGTTCTTTTCAACAATAAGTGAACAGTCCAACAGTATTACCTTCAGAGGGTGAGAAACACTCTCAGTAAACTATAGACCAAAAAGACATTATATCAAAAAAAGTTGAAAGTCTGTCAAATTTAAATATACACAAATTGTTTACCAAAAAAAACCCATCATAAATGAGGTCATGAGTCCCATGGCCATGGGTACACTCAGGACCCCTTATAATGAAGGAATAGTCACATTATCATGCATATTAAAAGAAGGTTGTTACAGACACGTATATAGCAGCATGAGATACTTACAAAAGTGGAGCGAGGTTCGTACATGTACACCAGGCGGCCCCCATTTTCTTCTCCCCTAACCATTGGTGTTTTCTCGCATCCAGCTAAAAAAAACAGGATATTTAAAATAGTTAATTAAGCCAGCAAATATTTTGTCGCAAATAATGTACTGTTTGTAGACTCACATAATTATGCATTTTGAAAATCAAAATTTATTGATTCTTCCAATATAGCTTGACAAGGCAGTGTAAAATATAAAAAAAACTCCATCTTTGAAAAGAGACCAACTTTTAGATGTCTATATATAGAAAATGACCAAGTTTGTAGATGTGAATTGGCAAAAGTATATTTGGAAAAAATTTAATGTTTCATCTTTTCATCGGCTAAAATGTGGATCGAACAGTTTTAATTTCATTGCCTTAAATTTTGTTTGGTCTTTGTTGTTCCTTATTTGCAATCATCATTTTTTTCAATCAATGACTCACTTGGTTTATAAAAGAGTTCAGGATCTGGTGGAATATATCTAATGTGTTTGACCTTCTCATCCAAGACTTGAATGTCTGCTGGCCTGAAACAATGAAGACAAGGCAATCATTTTCCGGACATTTATAAGCATTCAAAAACTTAGTAAAGAATAGACTGTGTACATAAATATTGGGGTATTTATTTTTCCATGACATTGATTAATGCTTTTGGTTGATATTCATTATATTTTACCACCCACAGATTATAACTATATGGCTAGGAAACATATTAAATTTTAAAAGTCGATCAAGTTCACATTTGAATGCTAACAAGCATACATAGTCAATAGCCATTCTTTTAACCCCACCTATATTTAACCATTTATATCAATATGCATTGTACTAATGTCTCTATTCCACAGATGAAGTGTTTCAGCTGCTTTCACCCATTGATTGTGTGACTGGCAGGATCTTTCGCTTCAAGGTTTCCTGTACTTTCCACACTTACCATCTAGCTGCCTGCTGTGGACCCAGTTCTTTGGCAAGAGCGTACAAGTTCCTGGGCTCTCGGAGTTTGGGGACCTAAACAAATGATACAGATTCCATCAGTTGCCTACAGATTTTCTTAATTGGTTGGGGTCTTTAATCAAAGTTGTTAAAAATATTTAAGATATTCACCCTCCAACCTCCACATTCACAATGTGGATGTTTGGTTGGTTGTTTTCTTCTTCTTTTTGTTAATTGTTGATCTATTTTAAAGATATCTTTCTCCAACTTACCATTCCCTTGCCATCTTTGTAGCTGTAAACGAGCTGGGTTGTGCGTAGAAGTTCTTCCTGTAGTTTGTTGTCTGAAAGGAAACAAAATTATAATTACTGTTTGAATATATGAAATTTTCACATTACAGCACATGGATATATATTTTTTGATATGATGACTTCTTGCTTTCTATGCAGATAATTGAGTTGAAAGCTTAAATATGTACCAGCAAGAACTGGTTTGATATGAAAAAGGCATCTAGTTCTATCATTTATATTTTTTGTCTAGTAACCTGTAATATAAAGCAATATACTGTATACAGGGAAATATTCGCCCCTGTTTTATTTTCGCCCCTTTCGCCCTTGTTGTCAGCAGGTGAATTTAAGATTGGGCGAACTCCAATGTCTCAAATTATCTCTCTTTAAACACAACTGTGTCTGGGCGAATTCAAGATGGGGCGAAACTGTTAGCAAGTGTAGATTGGCGAAATTACACAGGGTGAAAATAACCCTGTATACAGTAGCTGAATACAGTAAATGACATTTGCAAGGTATGGTAGAGACCTTGTGTCTTGAGCATGCAATGAGAGTTTAGGGTGTTTATTTCCTTTTATCATTGAACAATGAACTGCTTAAGAGTGCAAAGAAACACAGGAAAAAAGTTCAAGAAATCTGGCCATTATCAAGTAATATTAGGCCAATGAGGGTTTTCATTTGGGCAGGACACTAGCTATAGATAAGATCCTGTTATTGGCATATCTTATTGATGAAACTTAAGAGATTAAAGAAAACACTGCCTGCAATGGAATTCCATGATGTTGAATCATTTACTTATTTATTCATCAACATCTGCAAGATCTAGCTGGTTCTTATAACTGCCTCTTTGCAAAGACAAAGATTGAAATATTCCTTTTCTGTTGTTCAGTTCAAAAAGTCATAATAATTAAATTAAATGCACGCAAAGACAAGATGTCCAACTTGTATACAAAAATAATGACAATCAATTTCAAAACAATCCTGACATTTAAACCCCTCTAAAGAAATTCCAAAAAAAAAAACCTTCAAAATTTCTCGACGTCATATCTCACAAGATTGCAAGATGACAGACAGGCTTGAGCCATGACACTATACCTATATCTATAACACACGCAAAACGGATTAAATTTCTACAGTGATCATTCGATAAGACTGTATATTTGTGTTTTTATCTACCAGCAGATATTAAATCTGGACACATGGTAGCATTGGGATGCTTTTTAAAACAACATTTTAAATGTACTTATTGTGGTGGTGGATTTCTATCCAAGATTTAACATAAAAACACAAACAGCTAGATTATAATCTTTGAAATCAGCTTTACAGAACAAAACCAAGTCTCAAATTCCAGTCCCCTCTGGTTTGGTAACACACTGTACGTAAAACACAGGGAATGATCTAGAGTTCATGTATGGAGAGAATGCTTTTGATTAAGAGGGATTGATGGTCTTGACCATTTTTAGACTGTATTGATCTCCTTAATAGAAGATGAGCTCTATTTAAAAATAAAGAAAAATACCCAAATTTAAAAGGTAAAATATTTGGGATTTTTTTCTTTACTAAATAATAGTTAAACAAATCTTATCTGAAATTTTTAGGTAGATCTGATGGTTATAATTTGTTGACCATCCAGCTTCCTAAAAAATAATTCTGACACATATACGACAACAAATGAGGAGTATGATATAAAGAAATTATTCCATGTTCAAGAATGATGGTAAACCAATTCTAAACTAGGTAGCCCTGAACTCATAGCAAGAACTATTTTTATATATTAAATATTTAAATTACATTCCATAGTGTTGAGCCAATTTAAAGTTGGTAATTTTTAATACAGCATTAATTATCAAGATTTGGTAATTTTGGGATTTTTAATTCAGCTAGTGCACTGCAGCATACGTCATGTAAATTATCAAGATATGATTCAACATGCCCTGTCCAATCAATTTCTCTGTTACAATTAAAATGAAATTATCTGTATGACATATTGATCCTGTTCCTTAACAACTTAGACCCTTGCTATTAAAAGAGACATTATATGCAGCATGACCTTTGTTTCAATCAAGACTCAAAGACAAACTTTAGCAAATGATAAATAATTCATGAATTTAGTAGCCTAAAAACTTCTTTTTGCTGAATGGGTTTGTTTGACAAAACAGATCAATCTACAGTAGAAATTGTTCACATACAAACTACTAACTCGGAAAACTTCATTGCCCACAGCAATTAATGAAGAAGAAAAACAGATTGGCAATAAAACTTTACAGGGAACTAATGTCCTTTTTTCTCAAGAATATCCTAGTTTGGTTCTTCTGGGTTTTTTTCAGCTAGTACATATTTTTTTTGTATCTTCCAATTTCTAAGTAAAATGTACCATGTAACCTTTAGTGACTAAGTTCTTAACTAAAACCTGAAAGTGACCTTTCATTACATTCAAATCTTAAAAGAAGGAAATTTAAGGTTCAAGGTAGAAATATATGGTAGAGAAAATCTGACCTGTAAAGGAAAATATAATGATTATCATTGTTATACAAATTGGCATTACATGTACATTTATTTGTAGGCTAAGATAATTCTAGTTGTCAGCTGACTTTCAAACCTTTCAATTCTCAAATATTTGAAAATATACAAACTCTATATATACCTTATAAATACCTAATAAAAACAATGTAATGGTTCACTAATGGCATGTACTATTTGAACAGTGTTTTAAAATAAGGTTCCTATTAATTACCTGTGAATTCTAACGGCAAGCTTAACAGTAACCATATATATTATTTCAACTGAAACATTAAGAGTCAGGGTATTTAACCTTGTTTGGTCACTTCAAGTTAATCTTTTCTTTGAAAGTCTTAACTTTAAAGCACTGACCAGTTCAGCTTTAGTTATTTATGAATTAAAAATGATTTGTAAATTAAGGGTTAAAGTACAGTCAAGAATTCAAATGACAGACCTTCGTTCTGTCCATTTCTTAATTTTTTTTATCAGTTTGAGGGAGTGGTTGTTGGGGGTTTTTTTCAATGTTTTACAGGGTACCATAAAATTTCTGTGTTAAACTATTTCAAATTCAAGGTACCAAAAATCAAGCTGATTTTATATACCAATGGTTTAAGACAATCTGTTGATTGGTAGTTTAATCAAAGGTATTGAACAGAAATTGACTCTAACTGTTCCCACAAGATACATACAAACGCAAAACTTTCAGCAACTAAGAACTACGTACAGCACTAGTCCTCACAGCCTGTACATGTCAGAACCAGCTATCAGAAAGAAAACCAACAAGAGCTAAAAACCATCTACAGCAAACATTACCTGCATTTTTGAAGAAATCGAAGTGATCTAAAATTTCCTCGGAATCTAGAAATTGCCATAACATATAATAATTATCATCCTCCTCTGAACTGGCAGTACAATTATTCTCCTGGTCTTTGGTTTTCTCTTCTGCAACTGCAGGTAGACTTTCAAGAGTCTCTTTCTTCCCTTTGATTGAAAATATGTCGTTTTTGTACATTTTCTTCCTAAGCTCCAAAAACTAATACAGTTCTTCTAGGATGTGGACCAAAATTTCAGTAACCCTTGGTGAAATCCTTCATTAAAATTTTGATGGTCTGTGATTTTGTTCCGCTGTTATCTTTGGTATTCATAGTAATGGTACATATCTCTCCCTCCTCCAAAGTTCATTTTGATAAGCATAAGGTGTGTTTAAATTTCACATTTGTTGTCCATACATAGAGAAATAAATCTTACATCAAATCTGCTGGGTCAATAAATGACAATATATATCTACTATAGCAGAGTATTAAACCCCTGTTGGTGTACATTTCAGATGAAGTTTCATTGTAAACAATGGCTCTGGCATTAGTTCATCCACATTCATTAGCTATTGAATTTCCTGTCACAAACCATTCAGAGCAAGCAATAAAAGTCATGACTATAATCATGCATGAAAAACAAAAGAAACATTTCCTTGCAATACTCGAAATTATCTTCAATGTTACAAACACAATTATCTCATTTCACTTTCAAATCGAGAAATAAAATTGCCTCACAAAGGTTACTTGAAATTAATGACGGGAAATTTCACACCCATGCCGATCGAAAGTTAATCAATGAAAATAGGGGTCTATGCAAGTCTCCTTCTCTCAAAGATATCTTCTGTAACAGTTTTGTCAATATGTATATTAATCATTCACATCGGAAGAAAAGGTTTTCAACTTCTGTCAAATGATATGAAAATGGCACATAATGGATCAAACTACAGCACAATCAATAAAATCCACAAATCTTCACTCCAAAAATATTTGGCCTATTTGACTTGTTCATTAAAGTCCCATAAACCGAGCACTAGTGAAATTCCGGTCTACCAGACACCGAAAACACATCCATTATATCCTGCTGCAAACATCGTGGTAAAAGAGGAAATGGAAAACACAAAGTTCTTTGCAAGATCAGTCACAAAGAGTAAGTTTTAAAGACTGGCCACAATAGAAAAAACAAATCTACCACAATAATGTTCATACTTTTTATAGAGAGTCATTAAAGAGAAAAACAAGCTGTGGTATTAAATCCGATGACGATGGTTTATAATGCGTAAATCTTTAATTCCACATTTAGCATTGCAAGGAAAGAGACATATATGATTCATGTGCACATTCTCTACTAGTGCTCAAAATAAAAAATCTCCTAACACTCAACTTGGCAACCATATTTTTTTTCATCCAAACCTAGACGCAACTTTAATCCAATTTCAAAGAGCTCTTACACAGTCAATAAACTTTCTATTTGCTAATGAAGATGACAAATATCTTATTTCTTAATTATGTCTCCAGCGAACTCAATCAAAGACTAAAAACTTTAATCATGTTCAACAACCAACTCATTCAGGTTTGTATACATTTGATAGAAAGTGAATTTATCTTATAAAAATACTAGATACTCGCTATCTTGCTTGTTATGTGGACAACACAAAAGATATCAGGCTTACATTAAACATGTCTAAACAGAAATTTAAACCTCTCCATATGGTCAAAATCTGCCAAATCGTTGAGTATAAAGTGCTTTTCAATGCAGTCCTATAAACTTTAATTTGAAATCTGTCAATACTTAAGTAATTATATCTACTCAATAATTCTTCCAGTGACATAGAACTGTCTACTGCACTCAGTGCTACCCAACAACCTAAGGCAGTGAATGCTCTGGCAAGAGCAAAGAAAAGACAAGCTCTAGATATATTAATTGATGGATTCTGACAATGTAAGATCTGTGACTGTCCAACCTGATGTATGCAATGCGCATGGCCATGTGGAACATAAAAATGAAAACCAATTATTTTCTCATGAATTTTACTCGTGGGCATGAATTTGGTATATAAATATATCAAACAACCTCACCTTCAACTCTAAACTTTAACTCCCCACCCGAACCAAAAAAATAAGAATCAGGTAACCAATTACTGTAGCACTGGGTTAACAGGGTGAATTTGGAAGTTCTTCAATCAAACTTTTTTAAAGGGAAAATTTAATGAGTGATGAAAACTCAACACCCACCCCCATACTCAGTCTTTTTATAATCATGGTATCTTCTGATTGTTCAACTTATAAATCAAGATTTGATTTGCATTCTGACCAATTTGTTACAGTCCCAACAGCATTCACAAGTTTGGCATCTTCCAAAACATCATGTGCATTATAATTATGACTTACAATGTATAAAGCAAAATGGTACTATTGGTGACCAGGATGCCAATGTACAAAGATAATTCTCTCTTGAACAGTTTAAACATTAAGAAATATTGCGCTCTTTGTATATACTTTTAGACAGATTAAAAATCCATATAAAGAGCTGAAAGGAAACTTGCATGTTATCAGCAATGAATACCATGAGTGCATGTCTAAAACTCTTACCAAAACCAATACCAATAGGTATCTTATTGAAAGGAAAAAATCAATAATATGCTTATTTGTTTGTGAAGCAAAGAACTTTAATGCCTTCAATAAAAGGATTTTATAGTATTTCAAAAGTCTGCAAATAGGATGGCGTTAACAATACATGTATTAGATTAATCATGTTTTGCCATCATAATAATGTGCATTTGAAAGACCTCAAGTGGACAAAGCAACAATTGGTACATTGCGGAAATGGGTCTGTCGGCACTGGGAAAGGTTATTATGAAATCATTTTTAATATCCTAACAAATTTTTTTTTAATCATATTGTTTAATGCATACATACTATTACATAAAATGCATGAATTTAATGTTATTTCTTACTTACTCAATGAAATTGAATAAACATACCGGTACTTACATGTATTTAAAATGCTTATTTTGTACTTAACATTAAGTTTTTATTCATTGTAATTTGAATTTTGATGTGGATGAAATAGGATTGGTCAAATTGAAAAACAAGTGAATTAAAAAATATATGTAGTGGTCAAATTAGGTATATGGGGAGGGGGCACTCCAGAGATAATACAAACAGTGGTTAACAGAGCAAAAATGAATTGCAAAGGTCTTGTTGAAGAATCAATCTTACGGGTAAATAGAACAAGAGAGACAACTCTACGTTAAGGTTTGTTCAGAGAATGCACAATAGCTTGTAACAAGTTTAGCTTTGTAATATAGACTGGTGTATTCCACCTTGATAGGAATATTCTGTTACTTAATTGTGAAAAAACATAACCTTGCACTGTATTCATAATTCATCGATCAAACAATTTAGCAGCTTTTCATTACAGGGAGTTTTCTTGGTAACAAACAGAATCAATACAGTTTATGTGCAATTTGCTTTATGATTAGAAAACAATTATTAAACAAAAACTCAACTAGCTTAAAAAAAATAGCAAAAAAAAGTCTATTGATGGATGTCTGTGCACAATGGCAAAAAGGAACAGATGGGGTTTAAACACCAAGAATTCTGAGATATTGTAATTGAATTAAACTCTTAGTAACAGCTACAATCACTGTATAACTAATACTATCATAAATAATGAATGATAAGTAAATGTGCTGGTTTTCTTCTTTAAAAAAAAGTGGTCAAGAAAGAATTTTGTAATCAAATCATTCTAATGCAGTTTTGTTTAGGAGGTGCCTAGTACTATGCTATACATGAATATCATTTCCTAGCACAATTATTTATGATGGTAAATGCATACTTTAACAAGGTAAAATAAAACGTGGGACTGCATGTTTTAAGAATAAAAAGAATTAAATCAACAATGTCTGAATTGTGAGCTTTTAAAAACTAAGCACCAGTCAATCAACATACTATGTCCAAATCTTTAAAAATATTATGCAGACTATGACAACAACAAAGTGAATTTATCAAAGGTAACCAAGACCTGACAAATCCATTTTACCCTCCACTCTGACTGCAATTAGTGTTCCAAAACTTTGGCACCTCTTATCTGACTATCTGTTTATACCAACACAAAACAAGATGGCTTACATTAAGGTTACACTGTACATCCATTGCAGAAGGTAAACCTGCATGGAGCTAAGTGTACCTCTTAAAAGGCATCAATGATATCTTTTGTGGACCCAACAGATGGTTTTCAATTAAACTTTAACAGATAAATAATGCAGGATAGCCAGTGTCTGACTTGCAGAGCCATAATGACCGTGATAACAACTAGACACTGCAAAGACTCCTTTTATAAATTAGACTAAAATTCATCTGCAAAATATAATCTGAGCAACCTTTATAAGAAGATAACCAAGCCAAAACCCACTGCCTGAGCGTAATAAAATCTCACAGACACACCAAAAAAATTTTTTTTTTAAATTTTCTACCACCATGCAAACCTTTTGCGTATAATTGCATACCAAGAAAAAATCTGTACATGCATATATATAATATTTACAAGGTGAAAACAAAACTTGTGAGAGAACTACATAAAAACATCTAAACACAACAATTTACCACTATATGAACAACAAAGTGAATAATTATATGTGACGACACATACATGGAACCTATAGTGAACAAAGTGATGAACTAACATGACACCATTCCAACATCAGTGAGGAAGTGAAATCTAACAAAAACCTTACCACTTAGATTTTCGTCATAATAACCCTTAATGTGGCTTTCGCAACTAACCCCTGCACGCATATGATATGATCTCCTTTTTTCTTCCACTATAGCAGATTATAGATAAGACAGGTTATAAACTTTTTGAGCAGTAAAATAAATGTATGAATCACAGAGGCTAAACCCATTTTGGACACCGAAGTGGTGTAAGCTACGTAGCTAGCGCCGTCTTTGTTTTATATGAATAGCGTTCACTACTTGGTGACAGAAATGGGTGTGGCCCTTAAGTACATGATCATTATCAAAATATGATGTTACTAAATTAAATTGTAATGCTACTTTGAATGCATCGAAATGGTGCCTTGAATGTCATACTTAATTGCAATTAAGTGCAAAATGTCCATAAGCATCATAAGAGAAGCGCATATATAGCATAATCTCACATGCAATGTTATTTACATATGATTATATTTGTTGGCCAGTTTCTAGGTAATTAGATTTTCAAAAATTAGTCTTGGTTATGGAGCAGAACCTTTTGCTATTGAGAGAAATTTCCACTTACCAGCATTTTTCTTTTCGTCTGAGTCTAGGTCAGAGTCATCGCTCTCGCTACCACTACCACTGCTTAACTGGTAGCCATAGGTTTTCTCCCACTCCGCATAGGATGAGAAATTGTGTCTAAAGCCCTGATTTCTCCCTGAAAACACACAAAGACCATTATTACCACAAGACTTTTTAAGTTTTTCACTATACTGCCTATGTAATGTATGCAGTATATTCTCGTTAAGCATATTTTCAACCACACCAGTAATTATATTATTAAAAGATTTAAAATATTTTACCTTGAAAGAATATACGTAGATTGTACACATTTTCACTGTATTGATTAGGGTTTTAGCTATGTATATGCTATGATTTGCTTTAAATCACTACTGTTGGTTATATACAATGTATCTAAGTATAGCTAATTAAAAAGCACAAACAACCTTCTAGTGAAATACATGATTATATATGATGAACACAAAACACAATCTAATTATTAAAATGTCATGTATACATAAACACATAAATATATACTTCACACATATATTAACTACACGAACATCAAACTAATATCAGACGAAACATGCAAAGTACACCTGCAAAATTACTAATGAACCAGTTATTTGTTCATTTAAGCAACAACTAAACACTGTTTTTCCCCTTTTTGAAATATTGTACATGTACCATGCTTTGTTGACATATTCCATAGGGAATATACCAGTAGAGCAACTTCAGTTCATAGAACCATATTCAATGAAAGACTTTGTTTACTAATGTCTGCAATCGAAATTTTACCAAGTCAGATGGGCCAATTGCATTTATTGAGATATGAACTGTGTTTGTATGGAATGAAGAGCAATGGTGCAGCAAGAATGATAAATACATGTGATTGATTTTTTAAAATAATGATCCATCAAGTATTATACATCTGATATTACAATAAATCTTTTTACAAGTACTGTACTGGTATAAAAAAAATTTCTAAATGCTGATGTCAGTTGAAATATATCTAGCATCATGGGACAAATTCAATACAACGATTCATTGCCCTGTAGGTGCACTAGCAAACAGTTTAGACACATGGCTACTCTTGTAGCTATATACTTGTAGACAAAATAGACACATCACTAATGAGGACCTGTGAGGATACGGAAATCCTCCTCATACTCCTCGCTTTCATACGACCCCTCTCCCTGCCCCTCGCCTAGCTCCTCTTGATCCGAGTCCACAGACTTTTTGGGTCGGGAAGCTTCAGCTATTGGCAAAAGCTGACGGTTTCTGGCTGCAAACATTTGTAGTACATTGAGCTTTTACCAGTTTTCCTTTTAACTAGATTGACAAAGCTTACAAAAAACCCTGGTGTAAAGTTAGAAATCTTAACAGCATTTTCCCATTATTAAATCCAATATTGATACATGGTTATCATTAAAAAGACATGGCTTTTCAATTGATTTTGGGTAGAAAATCAATTGCAAATCACTTGGTTAAAATGCTTTTGCATTATCCAGTACAGATGAAAGATAAATTATGCAACTACATGTATAACATTATTCTGACACCTGATATAAGTAATAAAAAATAAATAATGGAATCATTTTTCATAACAGGACCCCTTATTTGCAGATGTAAAAGTTACTGCATAAGCCAATATGCAAGTATTAAAATCAGTTAACAGTGGAAATTGATTTTTATAATCAATACTGTGGAATCATTAGAATTCATGGTGGCCCAATTTGCAAGGTATTCGTGGGTAGCCCTCCCCCATGAATTAACATCCTTGACGAAAACAAAATTAAGAAAGAGTCCTCGAAAATTTTTGCCCCTACGAATTTAAATGATGCCACAGTACATTGGATTCTGGATTAAAGATTGGCAAACTAATTTAAAACTAACCAAACATAAGGTTATACTTTTACCACATTGAGTCATGATATCATATGAACATGACAGATATTTTTTGGTTATAAGCATCAGTAAATGGCTCAACACTGCAGTAGACATATACCCATTTGTTATATCTCTAACACAGAATACATGTATATATGCAGGTTAACGCAGTTGATATTAAGGTTACAACACTTCAAACTATTAATGATTTAGGCACCCTTTTTTAGACATTCGAATACCTGAACATACCAAATATAGATATATCAATTGGTCGAAATGACAGGTCCACCTCCCAAAAGTTACTTGGATCCTCCTCTTGATAAACTGGCCCTTTAATCCGAGATCTTGCAGACTGAGATGTTCTCGGTCGAGAAATCCTTTTCTCACCAGATATCATTTTCTCTGAGTCCAGCTTCATTGAATTAAATCCCAGAGAGTGGATTAATAGTTGAATTCACAACCCATCAAGAAGCCACCATACCGTCCACAAAAGGGCGAAACATAATCTCAAGATCTAATGCTTTCTAATCGTGATTAATAATTAATGGACTGCCGAGAAATGATTATTCCCACAGGATGCTTAAATTCCTTTAGCAACATTCAGTTTGCTCACATCCTCGTGAAGGGCAACTTTCAATAAACACACATCAACGGTCTTGACAACCAATAAAAACTTCATCAATAATGCCATTTTACGACTGTTTAACAGTAAATTTTAAAAATCCATGCACCCATACACATAAATCAATGCCGTTTCTGATCTTTTGTTCCCTCCAATTCCATACGAGTTTATGGCAGTCCAACAGACTATCCTGTACGGGTAACAATGCACTTTAATATTCCTATCAAGCACATAAACTGCTTGTAGAGTAACCGATTACACACCAATCCTTATCTTTATATGTCTGTACCACCGGGTCTTTGCAGGCGAAGAAATTTAAAATTCTATCCAATCAGGTCTATTGAGACGTACTTGGTGAATAGGTTTCCCCGTTTTACTAATGATTGTCTGCCCTAGCCCTGCCATGGTTGTCTATAACTCAGGCCGGTTGACAAGATAGATTGATGGCTCCCCTCTTACTCACAACCGTTGCTTGGAGGACCTGCTCCAAATTGTATGATAATCTATCACATAGTATTTTTGTAAGCCTTTCTTTATTAATTAAAGGGCCACTCAACAGGTACTTTGTGAACAAAAGACCTGTATTCTTTCATGCCGCGTACAGCCGTTTTTAAAATTCTGTATTGTTGCTATCCCTGATTAATAAAAGAACACATAACACATAGACCATATCAGAAATATCGGTTTTAGGATTGTGCCAAACATAAATAGGTATTGAGTTAAAGAATTATTAGTTAAAACCTGAGTAGGACCAGAACTCCATGTCATCCCTTTTAACTGATCCAAATACAGATGAGATTAAAATCAAATTATTCAGGCCAATTTTATTCCTACTTTAAAGTAATAGCGTTCTGGTTTATGTTCATTTTCAATAATGCGCATTCTCAAACCCCGTCAGGTCTTACACAAGGCGGGTGGCTATAGACATCAGATAAGACCAGTCTATGTTATGTAACTCTGACGGCTTGAAATGATAGCTAGTAAACATACATATATGGATGTTCTTGCATTTTAAACATTGGACTCGGTTTGATAAAACATGCCGATACTTTGTTCAGTATTCCAACATGGAAACATTAACTGAGATTTGTGTTTATAGATTTTGAATGGTTGAGATATTGCATTCAAACATTTTTTTACATGATTCATGACTTGTAATTTTCCTGTCAATGCCAATGTCATTTCATACAAATTCTCAACTTATACGTGTAAAAGGGACAAGAATGAAATAAATGTCTTGAAGTTATCAAACAAATTCAAGGATAAACCATGGATGAAAATTACTGGTTCTTGGATCATATTATCATAATCAATCTTATGAGAAGAATATACTAAATGTTTCGGCTGATTCTTACAAAATTCTATTTAATCGAAACTGCCAATGCAAAGCTCTTAATCTCTAACACATCAGAATTGTTCAGTTTGTTTAAATTCTTATGTTGGTATGGGTGAATACTTTGTAAATTGAAGACAAGATGAAACTTTTATAAACACATGGAATTATACAAACATCGTTCAACCATAAGACGGGCTATCTAATAAATTCTGTGTAAATATGTCGGAATTTTATGATAGGGACCCATTGATTCTTTAGTTGAAAGTATAAAAAGAGCATTTATGTCAATGATAATGTATATTGAAAATATTTTGACAAAACAATTTCACATAAAGGATATCCTGAAAGAACCTCTAGTATGCTTTCAAAATCAATCAAATGATTGTGGTTGAAATGTATACGGTTCATTGCATGTCCAATAAAGGAGTATGTGCAAGTGCATTTAATCTTTAATGAAATGTGCATCTGACACCTCGATAACATGCACAATATAATAATATTTCCCAATCTTGCCAACAGCATGCCTCATTTAAGACATATCCAATTTCAAAAAACAAAGGGGGAAAAACAAATTAGAAATTGCCCCAGACTAATATATGCATTTTCAAGGCCAGAATTATTGGAAATCTATGTTGCTATCAATGAAATTTAATATGGTCTGTAACTAAAGCATACTTCAGTAGACGTTTGGAGATATGATTTATTCTATACAGCCTTTGGATATATTTATAAATGTATGCCGTTCTTGCCAATTGATCTGAATTAGAACACATAGTGACTTGGCAATGCATCTGCATGCTGCATGAGTCCAATTCAAGGTTAAAGTGATTGCTGATAGGTCAATCAAAAGATTTTAAATTATTTGTTTATTTTGTTTCTTTGAGAATTTTCTGCTCACATTGTCATGGTATAAGGAAAGACCTTTGTTCAGCCCTCTTGCAGCCATCAAACAGGAGAGATTTATTTAACATTGCAACATCTTCACTGTTATGGTAAACCAACTTTTATCGTGGCGACTTTATTTAGCTATTAGATAAAATAAATTGGTTTGAGGTAGTTGCAGGTCGGTTGCTCCCAGTCTGAAAAAAATTTGGATGGACACCTAGGAGCTACAGCTGCCTACGTTAAAAAGTTGCAATTTACGGCACACAAAAAATTGCGTTAGTTTTAGACTGATTAACTTTTTTCCACACAAATTATGTGAAAACTAGACATCATTAAGATGGTGACCATCTCAAATGGCCCCGCTTCAATAAAAGCATTTCAGAGGATTTTGCTTTGACAGTGACCTATGACTTAGAAATTTTCAGGTTGGCATGGAACTTTAGTCAAACTCATTACTCCTTACCAACTGGCATTTTTGGGTTTAATATGAGCAAGATTAAGCCAATGGTTAAAAAAAAAAAAAAAATGGTAAAAAAATTTGTGATCTAAAACTAGATTTTAAAGAGATCTGAGCACTAGCTATTACTTTCACATTTGACCTTGAAACTTGGTTTAAGGTAGCTGCACACTCTTTGCCCAAAAGCTCTGTTCATCATCAAAACTAGCGCAATTTTTTTTGTGCCATAAACTGCAACTTTTAAACATGTATAGAACTGTAGCTCCCCGTTTGTCCATCTGAATGTTTAGACCAGCTGAGCTACAGACCTGCATGCAGCTAGGTTCGAGGCAACTACAATTTTTCATGATCACTATGTCAATAATCTGGAAAACAATATACCGTACTAGAAACATTTTAGGAATAGTTTGCAGTGAAAAATATTTGCGACAACAAGGCTCTTGCAAACCTCACGAATATTTCTTGCACTTGAATAAAAGTTGGTTTACAGTATATTGCACAGTTCTGAGGGTTTGTCCGAATCATTTGTCATCAAGGCCCCAAACTGGACTCTGCATGCTTTAAAAAAACAAATACATCGTGTATATTCATTTTCCTCTATAATGGTGGCTACCACCTTTATCAAGGAAATTGAATATATATAAAGGTCACGTTTTTACATTTTGTGTATGATTTAACTTCTTTCATGATCCTGGCACCGGGTCTTTCTACTGCTATTCTAGAACAGAGTGAAACCTTCACTTACTGGGGTAAGCTTAAAAAGAATTATGTGCCAGTTACTGGTACTCTATCACTAATGATTGCAGATATTTATGTAGTACATATTGCTAGGTTAATCCGAACTCAAAAACCTTAAAATTATGTAACAATTCACGGACGGAAAAACCACAATAATAATATCCATGAGTTCTAAAATAACCCGCTTTCACTAAGGCATGTAATCCTACCTGTTAGCAATACTTAACACATTCAAAAACAATATTAATAACTATAGACAAGAAAAGAAAACTTTTAAAATCCTATTCATATAACTGTATAATACATCATAACGGGCAGTGGGACAAATGTAAATTGAAAAGAAAAAGGGCATAAACATAAACATGGTATTATATAACTTTTAATAACAATATATATTCAAAAAGTTCATACTAAGTTCACAAGCAAAGTACATGAATTGTAATATCTGTATAATAAGAAATTGGTGCACATGCTTTCTTTTCATACTCAAGCATGTGACACAAAGTACATGCAGTGCAATTTTGTAATTCTGGTCATTATAGAAAGTATGTCTCTTAATTGTTTTTAGCTGCAGAAATTAAAGCTTCTGACATTGGAAAAAGTTAGCTGCAGGTCTGTAGCTCTTGATCTGTAAAAACCTAGGTCAACTTAAGAGCTTCAGTTCCATACGAGTTTAAAAGTTGCAATTTACGGCGCAGAGAAAATTGCACTAGTTTTGGACTTGTGAATTTATACAGATATGTAAACACAGGCACTTGTTTCTGTGATAAAGTTTATATTAATAATAACACAACAATCTAACTCTGAATTACATGGAGTACCTCTAGCAGCTCATGGTGTGAAACATTTCCAGTTGGCACGTTTAACATTTGTCAACGGCTTTTCCATTGAAATTGATTTTAAATAATTGCGATTCATGGAAAGGGGGCATGTACTCCTCTGGGAATTCAGAGTTAGATACCTTGTGTGGATCCTTGATGTAAATATGAACAATCGTCATTAAAATGCTTTTCTTTTGTTGGATCATAAACAATAAATACGGTTGAGAACATTGAAGAAAAAACTCTTAAGTATAACTATGCAGCTTATGAATTTTTCCCCAATGCTGGAAACTTTTACTAATATAAACCAACAAAGAATGTATCTCATATAAACTTCAAAAGATTTTCACATCCACCGAGCAGCCTAATATGTGTCGGCCACTTATAACTATGTGCCTACTGGGTAAATCCACAGGTATTTTTGTTCTTATCCATGAGAAAATTTAAAAGTTGCACACTATCAGCTCTCTCTCTATATATATATACTAAATATACATAAATTAATACAAAATTTAATGTTAGTGTGTTCAATCATAATACAAGTAGTGACTGAGTGAAGAAAATAAATTAAGATGTTACTCTAAATACAGTAACATTTCAATGCATTCATAGTCTAAAAAAAGACAAAAATGTGTGATAAAACAATGAAATGGTGTTAGTTCTCTCAAGCTTACTCACATTTGTCAATTTCAGTTTGAGCTAGAAAAAGAATGCATAAAGAGAGATAACTCTATCTGCAGGTGTCGAGTCGACGCAGAATACGCAAGTCACTTGTTTGTTTTAAACAAACCAATATAACCGTTTGTTTGATTCTGGCGCCGATGGAGAAAGTTTAAATATACTGGTAATTGAAACTCACAACAGGGAAATTACAGCTCTTGATGTTTGCCTGCATGATCAATGACGATTATGTTGATTTGTGACTTCTGAGTATTTGAGTAAATTTAATTACCCAAACATACAGATTGTAATTTGATAAATGAACTGTCTCTATTGAGAGAGAGTATAGGAAAATATTGATTTCAATTAATGGACAATCATAAGAATAGTTAAGTGAATCAATGTATGCACTTTTATGAGCTGTTCAGCCTGTAGATTTTATACACTACCTAACTCAGGTAATTTTAAAACCTATATACATGTATTGGTACAAATACCTGTACATGTATGCACTTTAAAATAATCCAAAAAGGCTGGTATAAAGAATAGCTGCACTTTTATTAAACTATATAGGAATTTCCTTATACTGTGTCTTTTAAATATACTTTATAAATAATTAAATATATACTAATTTATATTTTTCATGATTGAGCTAATATGATGCATAGAAATTAATGATAATAGAAATGCATTAGGAGACTACAGCTCAAAACTTTTTTTTATTTACAAATACATGTAGTTTATGAATAAAATCAAGAAATTCTAGAACCATTGATTTTGTTTATGGAGTAACTGTGGAGAGGTTGATTGATGTATTAATGGTAAGTTGTCAGACAGACATAAGTAAAAATATTTTGGACTGTAAAATAAAATTTGATAGCCTTTTAATTCTTAAAATGCATCTATAGTAACCAACAAACCAACAGAAAAAAGATGATTTGAATCATATTTGTGAATTAAATCATGATCAGTCATGCACACTTATATGAATTAAGTGACTAATGTAATATATGTATAAGTATCCAAGATTATATGTATTTGATGTATAAAAAAAAAAAAAAAAAAAAAAAAAAAAAAAAAAAAAAAATTGATGAATAGATTAAGTTGATAAATAAAAATGAAAAATAAAATAAATGAACAAACTTTAATTAGTTACAAATGTTATTACCTGTATAGTATCCATAATGTTCCAAATGTTTGCGCATAAAACTATCATATGGATTCTGAAATGAAAAGATGAATAAAATGTCATCTAACGAACAGTTTCCAAGTTTGCTTTTGCATAAAATAAACCAAATCTTGTAGTAATAACACACAAAATATCTGCATTCTTCGTAAACCACATCTGTATGCATCTTTGATGTTTAATATTAATGTAACAATAAACAATTACTGTCTCTGCTGGGTTTTGAAACCAGGTCCTCTGGCATACAAATCCAGCATTCTAACAATCAAGGTAAAGGGGATAACCAACTAGTTAAAGCTAGAAGAATGCCATATACCTGGCTCTACTACAATAACTTTTTATTCCTAATGAAATCATTTGAGCATATGAACAGCAACTTAAGTAAGTAATTTATTTATTATAGTGACATGTGCATATTATGTACAATCGTGTCGTATAATACAAATTTTAACCAATTAGTTGTACATGAATATTAGGCACCCGAGCCATTGGACCTATAGGTCACCTTTGATTATATTAATGATTATACTTCATCATGGATTAAACACGGTTATAAATTATATTGGGGTTGTGATACATATATTAAATTATAATGTTAATATCAACTTTAAGGCGAATATCAATTAACAACTTAATAAATTATCTATAAAGATATTGTCTTAATGTAATTTAATCATGATAATATTCAAGTAATTTAATTTTTTGTTCAAATGCAGGGTGGGAGAGAATTTTACTGGTATGTTTTTAAAGCAAACCATTGAAGGTGTTGTGTATAATTTGACACCCAATTTAGAGAGTGTGTACATGGGGAGAATGTTTTGAAACTACCAAGAAATCGTCTTTTTTACATATGTATGCAATGGTGCTTCTAATGAGAAGTTGAGCTTTAAAAATTGAATGTTTTATGTATCACTGCCAGCATGGTCTCTATGTGTTGAGGTCTTTTATCTAAAATAAAAAAACTGATATCGATAGAAAGAAGATTTAAAGGTATGTAAACTAAGCTTATGTTAACAAAGCAGTCAAGGTGAAATCTTTAAAACCAAGACAAGTCGAAGGGAATTAATATCTCTACGCATCCAAACATTCTCTTCGTGTGTCTTAAAAATAAATTTATTCAAGGTAAGAGCACAAACAGTTTCCATTGAAGAAGTCAATGATTGCGGGTTTAACATTTGCATTTTAGAATAGTTGAGTACACTATTACCCTCAATAGATTTACATACATGAACTAGAAGCATCCATTATGAACTCATTTTTTGTTAACACTATCAAAACTTCTTATACAAATGAAATCAAAGATGATGCAGTAATACATCTACACATATAAAACTCATCTTTAATAAAAGAAGATAAAAAGTAGTAAGTATTTGTGTCATCTATGTCAGAATTTAAAACAATTAAGAAGTGTCAATATCATCCATACATGTTGTCTATTCTAATGAATATTTGACTATCTAGTATTGTTGTATTTATGTACCAGTACATTTTATGTGTTGTATCTTTTGGAGTCACAGCTCTAGTGTTCAATATTTATGTACCAGTACATTTAATGTGTTGTACACATCTTTTAGAGTCGCAGCTATAGTATTCATTGACTTTTGAATCCATGGGTCTACTTGTCAATCACCTGTTGCTATCAATTGCTACTTCAGCATGTGTACAGTGTTGAATAAAGCATATATACTAATAAATGCCTTGCTAAACAAACACAAATATCAGGATACACCAATATGTTTAAGGCTCAATCATACCACTTGTCAAATGTATATGCAATAAAATATCAACCTTTATATAAATCTTAAATGTATACATTTAAGACTACCTGTGGTACTGCATGAATTTCACATTTGCAAGCACACACATTTTCCCATGTCAAAAGTTCAATTATCTGAATACGCCTATACGTGAATGAAAATCAAGATTCGGTGATTTCTTTATCTGCCACATATCTGAATTGCTTTGTTTCTTGTACTCGATAACACGGAATTCTACAAAGCACTTACCAATAAATAGATTAAATAGTCAATAGTGAATCAATGGCCTGCAAGAACTGCTAGTGGTTTTAGAATATCCAAATAATTGTTGACAAAGAGATTTGTTATAGACTTTTACTTTTGACTTTGTTATGGTGCATAAAATTCTAATGTACACATGGTATCAATCATTTTAAAAAAGAATCCTTGATTAGCCTAATATTTGTTTCACCACATTCTTAATAAAAACAGAACAATATCCTTCTATTTTCTAACATAATGAAGATATTTTAAACACCATGAACAATATTTTGAGAGAAATTTCCTTATTGCTGCTTTTGATTCATATTCACCCACAAATTAATTTAATCACAGAATTTTATATGTCCGTAATCCAACATTGATAGCCTAAGAAATGTACAGGATATCCACAAATCTGTATCATGATACTTACCAAATCAAACTGAAATTCATTGTCAGAATTCCACATGGTTTAACTATTGGCATACTTTCTAATGAGGCCGAAATGATGATCACACAACAAAAGAAAGTTTGTTGGGTAAAATCTGTCGATCAACTTCGTTTTTATACGCATCACGTTCTCCTGATTAAAATTGCCATTTTGACATTACAGAGCTTTTCCTAAGATCCTTTGAATTGAATCCGTTTCTTGCAGACACATATTTTCCGATTATCCCTTGCTTAAATTGAAATTCTAAATCATAATAAGTTAAAATAATACTAAGCGCGATTTCAAATACTTTTAAATCCCCGCTGAATGCTACTTCGATTATTCTTTATCACGCACCAACGTGCTCTATTTGGGTCAGTGACTGTTCACAGCAAAAGACGCCACTATACGCAACAAAGTAAACCTTACAAGTCACATGTGTGTGAAATTAAAGATTATAAATTGAATTTTTAAATGTTGATTTTCATTTCATTGGTATATTTCTTTAATTACTTATCATTAAGTACAAAAATAACAGCGTGTCAGGTAATATTTTAAGTCAAATAATTCTTCCGCTGCAGACGACGTTGTCAGGTGCTTTTGGTACAGAACAGTCCGCAGTAAATAAGAATTTTTTAATTAAAAGAGGAAATATATGATATTATTCACGTCATTGTTCACATATATGTATGAAATACTTATTTTATCTACAGCAATAATTATTGTAGGCCCATTAGTGAAATATTGTTCATGTAAACAAATGCGCACCTGTTCTTTTCAACTTTCTTTTTCCGGTTGGACGCCATCTTTAGATAGAGTCCAACATGGTAAGAAGAAAAAACACGGCTGTTGTGGTTATCTTAAACAATAATTTTGACCTTTTTAATATTTAATCAATACAATACATTCGATAGTTATTTGATTTTGTGTGATTGAATGTAGATGTATAGAATTAGCTTCAGTTTCATAGATTTTAGTGTAGCTCGAATTTCCTTAAGCATTAACGAAAAACTGTTTGACGTTTGTAGGGTGCCCACAAGAGTTATCGCACCAAAATGCGATTAGCCAAGAAACAGAAGCAAAATCGCCCAGTCCCACAGTGGGTTAGAATGAAAACTGGAAACACTATCAGGTAGGGAAAACTTCTATAAAAAACTATAATTTTGCTTAGTATCAAGTGACATGACTGGGGATGGAAGTACCAAGGATAAACCTTATCGTCAAAGGGCTATACCATCAACCAGTATTGTGTTCAAATACCTACAATCACACAAATGCAGAGGCAATCTCCCTAATGAAAGTTAGAAACGATCACAGCATTAGGCAGGCTATAGTATGAGCAGACTATACCCAGTCTTACTCTGTTTCATATACTCTTTGAAATGTAATTCATAAATAATGTGTTAGCTACCCGCTATGTGCCTCAGCACAATCTTTGATCAGTGATGACAATGTAATGTTTTACGTTATTTGATTCTACACAATAAAAGATCAAAATTCTAGTTTAATTACATTAGAATGAAATTTTGTATTTTTAAACCTTGTACTTTACTATTACATGTTTTGTCTGCATCAGTTTATAACTTTTAGCCTATTTTTACTTTTGTACCCATTGTAGAAGTTTATACCTTCCATTGATATGCCCCCTCTTCATATCCATAGTAAAACTCAATTCCCTCTGAAGATTTATCATTGAAATTTGGTATCTTTCATAAATTCATTTTGACTGAAGAAATGGAGAATGTCACAAGCGTCTCCTTTCAAAAAGTTCATTGGACTTGTAATTTTCAAGTAAAATATACATGTATCAGTCGTGATGCCTTATTTTCATGGGATACTTCAGTAGATCATTTACTCGATTGCTAAGCTGATACTATTTGACTGAAAAGTACCAATTACTTTACAATTAGTTAAAGATGAATATAAAAGTTTTTGTAGGGGATTAAAACTGATCTGCCAAAATGCTTCAAATATCACTATCCAGGAAACTGTTGTACCTTTGCAATAACAATTATACCACATTATAACACACACATTTTCCATCCATGAGAAATTTAGATAAATAAAATGTGGTTTTAAAAAATCTGATGTAAACAATTGAATGCTAATATCATGTTTGCATTGAAATAATTGTATGATTATTCTATTTCAGATACAATGCCAAAAGGAGACACTGGAGACGTACAAAGCTAAAGATGTAAACCAGGATATTAAAGACTTCAATATAAAATTAAATTCAATAGAATGTGTCGATTTTGGGCATCTGTCATATATGTGGTACATCTTACATCAGTTGTGTGAATACAGCGTAAAGACATTAAAGACATATTCAAAGTAATGTTCTGTTTTCAATATGCAAACCTGAGCTAACAATATGTTGATGTTTTGCAAAAAAATATAGCCGCCAAACTGCGACTACAATGTATTCTGTAAATTACTGAGTGAAAACCATTCACCATTGTGATGAATTGCAGAAGACAAGGAAGCCACTGCCTAAGACAGTCAGTTTCCTTGTAAATTCGTTGGCCATGGGGTCCAAGGCCTATTTTTGGCCCATTTTACTACAGTGTACTTGAAATTGATAAATTTAAAGATGGGTGGAAAAGGTGCCTGTAAGATACTAAAAATTAAAATGTCAATAAATCTGATAATTTTCTTAAAAATCGTTCAAAACAATGTATATTTTACATAACGTTGATTTAATACCCTTAGGCCACACCAATAAAATTTTTTGTTCGTCGGACCCTGTGCGCTCGTATTTAAATAAAACTACAAATAATATTAATTTCCCGCATCCATCAAATTCTGCGCTGTTTTCTGTTCTGCTCTTTGTTTAAATTTATAAATCAGAAACAAGTGAAAAAATATAATTGTTTGCACAAATTTATTTATGTACCGCCTAAAAATTTTGCCTAGAAAAAAAATAATTTTATTTTTTAATCGCTCGTACCTTTTTTTTCAATGGATGTCCGACGAACAAGAAATTATTTTGGTGTGGCCTTAAATACGTTCAATACTTGGAATATATTGTCATTTTTTTAGAACTTCAATGCCTTCTCTTTTTAGAGTGTGCCTGTGCTCCACATTTTTGTCATAGTCTAGATAAGATCTACTGGAAAACGAACCGATTTCATTCAACTTTAATGGTGGAGAGATGACACACTATACATTAAAAATGTCATTTTGTATCCCAACAATAGACCCTTTCGCGATAACTGCGGTACTACTCTCTTGCAGGGCAAATTGATATACTTTGCCGAAGTTTTAGTAGGTAGATAATTAAATGACGTAATTGAAACAATTGACGTTACGTCATATTTTACCAAACTATGTCATATTGCCCTGCAAAAGAGTAGTACCGCAGTTACCGTGAAAGGGTCTATTGAACGTTTTAGAAAAAGTAATACTAGTCCGTAAATTTGTGGCCAAAGTCGCATATAGCATTTAAACATTTTGTTGTCACCGAAATGGCTCAATGGTTAGAGACCAGACATTAGGCAACCTTATATAACTAGGCCTTTAGGTTGTGGGTTCGATACCACCAAAACTTGAGGCAATACTTTGTTTCTTATCGTTTGTTAAAATATTCGAAACTGAAAATAGTGTGAAATTAAATTTGAATTTGCATTTTAGTCATTTGAGCTATCTAATCCCCCCATCTTCTTTGCCCGGAGGGGGTTGGTTCTGATGAACCCTCTGCCCCAAACCTCTATATCCGCTCTTGAATATGATCATATAGTGATATGTCTTTGTACAACTAAATGCATAGTTGTAATGCACATGAGGTCCTATACTTTAATTTTTATTATGGGTCCTTGGAAAAGGGTTTAGGCAATGTGAAACAATATGGCTACATGTATTAACAGTTAAATGCATAATAGAACATCTCTGATATAGTGGATATAAAAAGAAACTGGAAATGGCGTCCGATCTTCCAAAGTCAAGGGTTTCTGATCCGCCCACTTCGTTTATGTATGTATAGCGGAGCGGATCAGAATCCCATGACTTGGGAAGATGATGGCGTCCATGAAACATTCGAATTCGGAAATGTCATTGTGTTCAAGGAAATGAAATTCCCTTAGATCAGAGGTACAGACAATTGGCATGGCCAATATGGCTATACAGAATGAATGTATTTAATTTGGAAAATCTGTTTCTCTACTAACTTCAGCAGTAACAATCTTAAATATGTATGATGAAAATTAGTCATGACCTCCTGGAATAAGGATTTTTGACTTATGGGTGGAGCCAACATGGTCATATAGCGTTGAATTGAATAATGTTTTTAAGTTTTTACTTCTGCTGACAACTGAAGAGAAACTAGCTGACGATCTCTATTTAGAAATATTATTTTAATATTCATAGAATAGAGATATATGCTCTTGTGAGATGATGGCAAATTTGATACTAGTAATTGGGTGTATAAAACATAATGCTGGATTTTTGTTTTCTGTTCTAATTCCCAGTGAAAGTTAAATAAATATTTAAAGGATAACGCTTAGTGACCCCCCCCCCCCCCCTTCACCTTCCTACTTTTGGGGCAATATGCATTGTATATTATATTTAAATCTCATCACGCAAATAATGAAAAATATTGTATTCAAGCAACCTTCAATTATTTTTTTTTTAATTAGGTACAGTATATAAATGGATCTAGAGTTCACCCTAAGAATACTTTTCGAATTTTATCAATAGAAATGGAGTCAATGACCAATACTCGATCAGAGATGTATCATTGCATTGAAAGTAATCAAAAATATCAGTACGAGAATTCTCTCGAAAATATATTTCTGTAGCGCTGTTACGTTAACGGAGGGTCATACACACTTCTTCAGCTAAGAGAATGTTTTTTCTTTTACTTTTAATTTCAGCGCTTACTTAGTAACATTAATTATATGATTTCTACTTCTTTATTATATGAAAAGATTATTTTCGAAAATAATGAAAATAAGAAATAATAAGAAAGTAAGTACACGTATAAATGTGTATTGGTTGTGACGTCAGCATGGGATTAAAGATGATCCGATACACATTAAACGACTCAATCACAAGACATATGCATCTTTAACAATCAAAATGACAGGCCTTGTACACCCATGCTTTTTGTATTTATAATACATAATGATCATAAAGCTGTGCAAAAAAATCCAAAATGAGACAAAATTAAGACTGTGTCTTGGTACTCGGGTGACCGTTAAGGCCCATGGGCATCTTCAATACATGAAGAAGAAAATAAGGGCGGCAATATATTTCATTCCCAAACTTTTAATTAATGCATCCAAGCACAGGACAAATAGAGCATGAGGATCAAACTGTTATGCCAAACCTATTATAATTAATTAATTACAAGTGTCCGCTAAGACAACAAGACTTCTCTTAACTGTGGACAACCGGTATAGATTCCTGATGATGATGATCTAACTTGCAGGACTCCTACGATTTGGGGATTTCCTCAATCGTGTACTTTTAGTTTCATCTAGTCTGAGCGGGAACTTTCCTGCAAATATCTAACCCAGGGTCCATCAAACTGAGCTTACAAGAGGAACATCAACCCTTGCCGATCACGCAGATCTTTTTGTCGCGACGATAATTTGGCCATTTTCGTTCCTGATTTGTCATAATATTTTGTACAATGACAGATAGCTGATCATGAACTGTGCTGAATAAGAAATATACTTCATAGACCATGTGTATATGGTATAATTTAAAGTATCGTCGTTTTGTTTTTAAGATCTTAATCCACGTGACGCTGTTCTTTAGTCCAAGGAAAGAAGAATTCTAAAGGAAGAGAAGGAAAGTAAGAAACAGAGAGAGAGAGAGAGAGAGAGAGAGAGAGAGAGCTATTAGATATTATATATTAGATATTATTACTTACTCTTTAAAGTGTTTCCAATACAGAGGAATGCTGCCCAAATATAGAGAAGTACAAATACAATTGCCAAACATATCAACCAGTTTCTTTCCATCCAGTTTTTAAGCCAATTATCAAATCTGCGACGCATATATCCGAGAAGGGGCATGGTAACGAGAAATGATGCCACATAAACGGATAACTCCACTGCCATCTGTAAATATTCAATCAAATATTAGTATTTAAGGAAACTTTCCAAATTAATAGACTTCATGGGAAAAAAAATACCTGCAGATCACAAGCTTTGTCAGAAATTTACTCATCTCATATACTACTTTTACTTGTGTCAATGCATGTAAATACGAGAATTGTCTTTTCTTTGTCTTCTTGCCTTTGTTATCTCCTGGTTTCCAGGACACTGCTCGGGCCTCTTCATAAGATTCAAGAAAATTTTCACTTCATCCCATTTGGAAACTTCAGATTCCTTGCTATTCAAAATTGATTTAAAAACGTTCATATCTATACGCCTTTTCTCTAAATAGGGTTTTCTGCAACTTCACAATATCAAAGCTTATTGCTGCGAGTAAAGTACATGTGCTAGGGGTTTATATAATATTGGATGATTTGCTATACTCAATGGTTGACAAATTAATACAATCGTTTGGTATTTTTCAAGCAACTGGAAAATTAAAATAAATGTATTTTAGTGAAAACCATAGTTTATTATAAATACAACATACAACATGGATATAAAATGATACATAATCAAGCAAGGATTCGGAAACAAGTATGTATTTTGATATCGCGGGGGAGGGGGGCATTTTCTGAATTTTGTACGTTTGTAAACATAGGTCCTTTATTCATTTAAGTTCTTAAATGCAGTCAACTAATATAAGTAAATATTGATATATAGAAATAAAACGCAATAATATTTGAAGATACCTTTTAACAAAGGTAATTGGTTGATTATGAATATTATGAGAAATACCTGTGTCAATCTTTTACTTACCAAAAGAAATAATGTCTGTGGTTGAAGAATACAACGAATGTTAAAACCGACAAGACTAACACCACATACTGTTTCTTGTTCATCGTGATATTTACAGATGGCGCCAAATCAACTATAACGTTGTCAAGAAAAGTTGCGCATGCGTGATTAGTAAATGCTTTCATTATGACGTCAGTCATTATTGATGTATATAATTTTATATAATTTTTTTTTAACTTTTTTAACTTTTTACGAAAGTTTACATTACTTAAAATCAGTTGAAAAGAAATTCTGAACATTCATATAAGGATTCAATGAAGTATTATTTTTATAAGAAATTGAAATGATGTTACTGCTAAGGAGTTTTCTGAGAGACAGTGAGCAATAATGGAAAAGAAACTACCCCCAAATAAGTGAATATTTCATTGAAAAATGACGGTTTGAGACACCCCTTTTTATCGCATTTACCGAAAAAATCGCTGCGCAAGCCTTCTTTTTTTCTCAAGCTTCTGTCATTCAGCATCATTAAAGAAATTCATATCTCAATTTCAGAAATGTATAGCTAGCTCCTTTCAGTAACTAGATCTTGACAAATAGATCTCAGTATATTTTAGCAACACAATAATGACAAGTTATAATTTATATCATTTAAATTCTTATCCAAAGTCTGCATATTTTTTGTTTTGATTTAGCAAAAGTCCATGAATGTTATTTTTCGACGATTATAAATATGCATAAATTATGCATATCATAAATGAAAAACAAGCCTGTATATACATAGTTACACTTTATTATTGCTTTATTCGAAGCACCACAAACAAGTACATACTAGTACATATAAATAAGACTATTATAAAAAATACTCTATTGAAAATGGTTCTTTTAATATATCAAAGCGTTGTCTAGAGGTATATTGTTTATATCAGGATATATAAGCTTAGAAAAATAAATAATAAAATCAGGTCAGTTTATATTCTGACGGTAAAGAAAAAAAATGGTTTCATATTAAGCAATAAAAGATTCGCCTCTTCTAAAGTTCTCAACAGTCAATTAAGCACTATATAATTTTACTATGGGTGTATTTTATGAAAAAAAATAAATTGTCACTGATTATGTAAAACAAAATTAAAACAAAATGAAAAACAAATTTTTAAGTGGAAATGTTGATAATACTTTGTCAAAGTTGTATATAATCTATGATCAATTTATTGCCAAAGAAATACTACTTCAACACTACAATATATGAGATATTACTTATTGTATTATATAACATAGTCAAGGAACAGATAAAAAGGGGGGGGGGGGAATAAGCTAAACCCTGATATAATTTCTTTTATTCACACCGACAGCCTCCTTTTTCAACGCATATCTCTTGTACCTCAAAATTTCTGGTACAGTAATTCAACATCAACAAACCAATATGATACAATGTAATACATCTGATATGGATTAATGTTCAATGATAATAAATAAATGTATGAAACCGTCTCAATCACACACTTCTAATCAACATACAGTCAAACACTATGTGGACCCTGATCTTCACTTTTTAGACGCGGGTCTTCGTCCGGAACCTGGTTTTTGTTCGATGGCTTTCCTACTTCCGGGACGGAGAGCTCCGTTGTCCAATCCTTGCGCGCCACTGGGGACTACTTGTCGCTAAAAAAACAAACATAAAAAATTCTGAAGATATAGCACACATTTTTTTTTTATGAATTAACGTTAAAATGATTAAAACTTTAAAAGCAAATCAATATTTGACATCACAGCGAAACAAATTTCTCTTGTATAAATTTACATCAGATCTTAAATATTCTAAATTTTCATTTTCATGACATTTAATGCTTTTTTGACTTACTCTTTCTTGATATCGTCTTTCGTAGTAAGACATGTCGTCTTCTCCTGGTCGTCGCATCTGAGAAACGCGCTCTGTGATGTCATCAAACATTTCGTCATCAGGATTTGTCAGACCTAATGAATTAGTAAACAAATTCAGTGACGAAATAAATATAAACTCTCCTCCTATACTATTAAGACACTTGTACATGTTTTCATATTATTTAGGAATCCAAAATATCAGTAAACACACAAGTAACTAATTATACTTTCCCAGCCGTACCTTTGCCCTCTTTCCTCATCTGGTGAGCTTTAATGGCCTGCACATTGGCTCGTAAAAACGGGTTGTCGTTGGATGTAATTGACTGCTCCAAATAACCCTTGTTTGGTGCCCCTTTTTGTAAGAAATAATATATTGATAAAATATAACATTAAGATGAGAAATTAACTGAGGGAATCAATTTACTGACGATTTAATCACCATGTTGCAAAGCACTATCACAGGTGACAAATCGATGTTGTACAACACAAAATATGTACTGTATATATACTGTGAAATCATTATAAAATACGCGAGGTTACAATGTACATGAACTTAAAATTATCGTTGTTGGTTTTTTTTTTTTAGATGTAATTTAACTAAATCTTTTCATCCAGCGTAAGTTCAAGGGAATGAGTGAATTCCACGTCAATTTCTGTATCCTATGTCCATCTAAGATATCGAACATCCCAAACCATATGGTATATACATGTATAAACTACCTTTTCCACTGGGATCCAATCGCATGTACCCGTCAGCCATCGACGAGAAGCCGGTGATGCCTCCCATGGCGGCGTAAGGCGTGGACTCCCCCAGGGGGTGGCCCCGGGCCTCCCGCTCCTCGGCCGTCTCCACGATCATCGAGTGCTCCTTGACCGGGGCGCCACACCCACAGGTGAAGGAGCTTTTAAACCCAGCGCACTTGGTGCAGCCTCCTGAGATCAAAGTCAATATTTATATTGATAAAATAATGAAGAAATACAGTTAAATCAACAATTCCCCACAAAAATCAGACCGTGAAAGGCAGTAGAAATATATGTTTTTAGAAAAGAAAGAGTTTTTGATATAATTATAGATTTTCAAAGTTATAGGAACAAAAGTTTCTCCGGTAGTGAACACTCTCTTTCTCTCTCTCTCTCTCTGTAAATTAGACAAAGTCAAGTATCTACAATATCAAGGAGAGTGAATCTTAATAAATAAAAATTGAATTATTACACCATTCGGAAAAGGAAAAGTGGCAAGAAGCAAACAAAAGCTATATCCACTAAAATGATTTTCAAAAGGTGAAAGTAATCCACAAAGTGCTAAAAGTCATAACACACTGTTAGGTTAACGCTAAAACAAAACAAAATCTTTATCCATCACTTAAAGTTTTAAAGGATTATGATCACGTGATACTTGAGGACTAAGTATACAAACCTCCTGTCTGTGCTAAAAAATCAAAGTAATGCGTTATCAAACATTAAACCGCAAGATCAAACCATTTAACAGTGATAACCTAGCATTGTTCCTAAACGAAGGTATATATACTTTTGGCTCTGGAGAAAACAAATATATTTCAAGAAGTTTTTTAAACAAATAAAATACAACTAAAAAACAAATTTAAGTCTTACTGCGTTTACAGATGAAAGGTTCAAACTCGAAATGTTCCTCTGACGTATGTTTGCACGTGCAGCGGATAGGTTGGCTTCCGTTCATTGGGACATAATTGTAGGACACACACTTGCAACCTTTCTGTTTACAAGGGAGGAGGATGGGTCGATCCGTCGGAATGACCTCAAAGTCTGTCTTGTGTTGTTTGTACCTGAAAGATTAAAAAAAAATTGTGTGAGGGAGAGATTTGACAAAATATATGCCTGTCTTGTGTTGTTTGTATCTAAAAGAATCCAGTGCACCTAATTTGTGAGGGCAAGATTGGAAGCTGACTCCTATTATTGTATGGAGTATGCGTGGATAGACATTGTACCTGTGTTTGCAAAAGCAAGGCGTCTCCGGTCCGACCAGTTTACAGTCCATGCCGGTAGGGCCTGTCCAACAGGTGTAAAGACGGTTCTTGATTCTCTGTTGAAAAAGAAATATTTACATTTTCAACTGTCTTTGTCTGTGATAACATTACGAATCAAATTTGAAGCCTATAGCCCAATAATGTCATAAAAGATGAGCGACACAAAATGGGCGCGTCTTATAGCATATTAACCGAAAAACGGTATTGGCTGCGCCGCGTAGTAAAACATAACATGTGCTACATGAAAAAATATAGTCCGAAATATCTGACGTTTTCCTGGCTTTTTTAACGATTTTGATATTTTACATGCCAGGAAAACGTCAGAACCGGCGCCATTACGAAAACTGGAAATTCGCCGCCTCCAACTGGAGGCGGCATTCTCGACTCGATTTTAAATATTTACGAGTTGAATTAAATGTTTCACTCACAACCGATTAATAAGACGATGATTTTACTGCTCACTAATATCGCTTTTATGGGTCCTTACATCCCATAAACAGACTATTGAACACATTCTATCCAACTGTTGAGATTTGTTTTTATTTCGTGCATTTTTGAAATCTCGCGAGAAAATAGGTCAACAACACTACTGTTTATCAGTGTAATTATCAAAATGTGCAGTAAAATTATATTTTAAGCTGTATTATTGACTTTAAATATTTATTTATTTAACATCGAGTCTAGAATGCCGCTTCCAGATGGAGGCGGTGAATTTCCAGTTTTCGTAATGGCGCCGGTTCTGACGTTTTCCTGGCAAGTAAAATATCAAATTCGTTAAAAAAGCCAGGAAAACGTCAGATATTTCGGACTAGAAAAAATAGTGCTTTTAAAATGTTGTTTTTAAAGTGTAGAAATTCGAAATAATATAAATATAATTAATAAGGAATCATTCTTTGAATATTATGAGATGATAATTTCGGTCAGAGCGTGGTCAAATCTATCATAAAGCCCTTCCGGCTTTATTGGATTTGACCACGCCCGACCAAAATCATCACCTCATAATACTCAAAGAATGATTCCTTATTCCTTAAATGTATACATGTCTGACAACTGTAATTAGTTCAACATTTCACAATATATATAGTTTAGGAGTTCATTGGAATGATTCACAAATATATGTTTCAGATCAACAGTTTTGAAGTAGATCAGTTCGAAGAGCGCATTGTGTATAGAGCTATTATATAATCACGTCCGATTTAGCATTAGTTTCCGGTCAAGCGCCACCTAGCTAATAAACAAGTCATTAGGTATTTAAAATTCATCATTGATAATGGCGACAATTATCCATGTCTTTTTGTTTACTTCTTATTTTGATAGGTTCGATAAAGTACAGTTTGATTGTTTAATTGTTTTGTTTGTTTGTTTGTTTGTTTGTTTGTGTGTTTGTTCTTACCATCGGTAGGACCTTCTTCTTATACGCTTCATACTGCTCAGGGGTAAACAGCTCTCCCCCATCATCTTCTCCCACTATCCTGAAAATTACAGGTGTATAGACCACAAATAAAAGCGTTTGTTAACAGAAAAGTAAAACTAGATGCAAGGTGAAAAATTGAAGAAACATCTGTGTCCACGAAGCAAATTTGGAGATACATATGTATTTTATAGACTTTGAAATACCGGGGAAAAAGTTGGTTTCATTCTGGTTATAATAATCAGCTTAGGGTACCCCCCCCCCCCCCCCCCCCCCCCCCCCGGTCCAACTAAAACGTAAGGTACCGTGAAAAAAAATAAACTTTCATAATTCATTGTGTTTCAATGGTTATATTTTTCCTCGTTTTTTAGTCCAATATTTGCTGACTTTGTGAGCTTTGACTTTCGTCCAAGTTTTGATAGACATCTATGTCAATCTGAATCTTAAACACATTAATAAAATCGAAAGCCAAAAGATACAGATTGATAAAAGGGTTTAAATGCCAAAGTCAATCCATATTTTTAAACACACTGCATAAGTTATCCACACTTCATTAATTTGACATGTATTTTTTTTTCACAAAATCACCTAGCATTTCGTGATATAGCATTATTAAATTATGCTATATGAGTCATTTAAAAAAATGAAGTCATCTTTATTACCAGTTAACATGTATAGTATGATGAAATTCATATCAACATATGAACCTGAAGTGAATTGTTCAGTCTTTCCAAAACTTCAAATAATCATATAGTCCACTATATAGATGTGAATAATATTTAGAGTAATTTGATCCACCATTTAAACCGATTAAAATCAGCGGTGACAATGCTAATAGGTCTACCATCTCTGAGGCTATTCTTTACATTTATTTAGGATCTGACAGGGGGAAAAAAGAAAAACGAAAATAAATACCTGGAGTATTCTAAATATTCGTCGACAGCCTTCGCGTTCGCCCCATCGAACTTCAACTTGAACTGTTTCTCCGCCATTTGTAAATTTCTAGCAGTCCGCCATTGAAATTGTTTTCATTAGCGACGGATTATACTTTTCGCATCGATTTTTTCGACAGTGGGCGTCATTCTAAATAATATTTAAATGTTCTACCTGAGCAAGATCTATCGAGACTGAAACTTTAATTTACTGATTCTTATCGAGTATCCGAAATACATTTCATGTAATTCAAATAGTAAAAATAAAATATGTGACTGATACTAGTTCTACATATCATATATAATTATATATATATATATATATATATATATATATATATATATATATATATATATATATGAAGATTTTGGTCATACTTTAATCTCTCAATGCAGTAAATTTCGACTACATTAATAACTCGCTATAATTCTTAATGTATACTACATTTTTACTGTATAAAACGAATATTCAATGCTAAATCCAAAATAATAAATAAACAACAAGAAAGTAATTATAAAGTATTGAATTTTTTTTTATTTATAAACTTTATTTTAAGCCTGCATTTACGCTACCCTATATCAAAATATATGTACATATGTAACACAAACATTCATCTTCTCAAACATACTCTGAGGGAGCGGTCAACAGCCAACCTCACCAATGATGACTTCAGTAGCCATTAAACTATGACAAAACACTAACACACGCTTCTTCCAGTTATTAAATAATCAAGGAAAAAAGTGGAATATGCAAAGATAAATGGTTAACATAAGGCACGGTTACAGGAAGCTGCAGGTCTGTACCTCTCCGGTGGACGATCTGGGTACAGTTTCTTACGCAATTTACGGCGCACAAAACTAGCGCTACTTTTAGACTGATTAACCTCATTTCCACACAAATTCCCGACCTCGGAAAATTATGTTTAATTCACGTGCAGGTCAGAAGTCGTCATTTTTACATGTAAACAAACTACACTTCACTTTACGGGGTTTAAAAATTAAAATATTTACATGTTTATTTTTGGATATCGTTGGTCCTAACGCGCGGTATTCAATTTGTCTGCACGGCTTTGCCTGGTGTGTTATAAGAGCGACGATATCCAAAAGTAAAGTGACGATATCATTGGTATAAATTTCGAGGAATTTTTTGGTATCGAATACGTGTATTTGTACAAAATATTTAGGAAAATTAGGTTATTAAGGCAGTTTTTGTGCGCCGTAAATTGCATTTTTTTTTGTACGGGAGGAACTGTAGCTCTACGGTCGCCCATCCGAATTTTTTTTCTCGGAGAGCTAGGCCCAACAGTTCTGCAGCTCGGTCACAGGGAGCAGCGGAGACTACACCTCTCCTTACATATATGTGTACTTGTAGAAAAGGATAAGTATCTTTGTGGCCCCACCCAACTGCATTCTTTTGTCTAAGTGCGACAATCTCTGTGGACCATATTTTGTTTCTGAATCGTTCTTTGTTTTGGTCAATATTCATTAGAGTACCTCTTAGTTTTTTTTTTTGTGTTTTCCTTTTATTTTGTTGTATTTCCCCAGCCTCCTAACTTTTAATTAAGGAACAAGGAATCATTCTTTGAGTAGTATGAGGTGATAATTTCGGTCGGGGCGTGATCAAATCCAATAAAGCCCGAAGGGCTTTATGATAGATTTGATCACGCCCCGACCGAAATTATCACCTCATAATATTCAAAGAATGATTCCTTATTACTTATATTTATATAATTTTCAGCAGTTGTACAATTAAACATTATAATATTAATTATGCAAACCCGCTTGCACCCCCAACAATACCTCTTTTGAATTTATTGGGCTGTATAGTACAAAAATCGATTCGTAGTGTTATCACAGACAGAGACACTAGAAAATGTAAAGGTTTGTAAACATTCCCCTCCTCATTTAGTGTTGTGATAACAATGACAATGAACTTTATTCTCATTCACCACTTGTTAAATGATGACGTCGATGCAGAGTATAGACGTGGCTCTTTGTTTACCATTTACCAGAAAATGAGCATGGAATTATGGACGGAAAGGGAAATAACTGCCTGATACGGGTCACCGCGGCTGATATGGAATATGACGGATTTAATCTACATTTATATGGATAATGTCGATATCCCAATCTTTTCATTGCGGGGCATAAAATACTTGTCAAACTAACACTTTTGCATTTTGTGAGGAACTACTGAACGCATTTTATTAAAGTATCCACGCAGTTGATACCAAAACTGCTATTTCGTCTATACTATAGTACCGGTACATGTATTTGGAATAACTAATTGACGCGAGTTATCTACACGATAATAAGAAAATTCAACAAAATGTATTATCAGAAAAAATTAACCTTTTTGCAAGTACCTAGTGCATGACGTTGTGTATACAATTTTCATGAAATAAACTTTTTGCAAGAAAATACTAGTATTACATGCATATGTATACAACTTTCTGAAGAAAGTTCCAACTAAAAAATGTCTTGAGAAAAATCACGTGATTTCTCATTGGTCACGGTTCCTTGGTTATTAGGTATCAGTAGGTTTCTCCATTGTACCCGTGTGGGGGACACTCGTGCCTCTCGAAGTGTTGAACATCTAAGTATCCCGTCGTTTCTTGCGCTGCAGAGTAATGATCATGGTTTGCTATTTATCGAAAAGGTGTAACAAAAATCAATCAAGTACTAGTAATCTCACTGAAATAGATAAATGATTATAATAAGTAGAAAATAATATATATATATATATATATATATATATATATATATATATATGTGTGTGTGTGTGTATATGTATATACCTTTTTGTTGAGACTTCCGACACTGGCAGAAAAATAGCACGAAAAACAGTAGTGCCAATCCGCTAGTTACAGCCAACCCTGCAATAAGTGGGATCCTGTTCAAAACAAAAAGATGTAATTATTTCAAGGCACAAATTAAGGAGGCTGAATAGTCCACAAATTATCCATCAGATCTTCTTTAAACTTTTGAATATGGCGTTTTTGGCCTTACACTATTATTTAGATAAGAAGAAAAAATCAAAATATTCTACCTTTTAATTTTGAACATTTTTTTTTAATATCTTTATATGAAGCTCTTCTCCTAAAGGAAATTTATATAGTATAAAAATGGCCACGAACATCGAGCCCTCTTAAATCCAAGAAGGAGGAATTTTTCTCCTGTCTTCAATTTACCACTCACAAAAAGTCGAGTTGAAACTTACTCGGTGGATGACTTGTGTTCACCACTGCTTTGTGCTGGTTGGTTCAAAAACGTTTCACAGTACTTGCAGTCGTGTTGGTTCGGACATTTTGTCTGGCCCGGGTATCCTGGGAATATGTTGTCCTCCATATTGAATACAAAGCCGACCAATTGTGTTCGATATCCGATCTTTTAACAAGAAAAAATAAGAATGACGGTCGAAAATTACACAAGTAATGACTTACTGAGTATATTTCTGTTGAAAGTCATAGTGAGATTATTTTACACACATTTTGACTTATTGCCAAAGCTAATGTCTTTGTTTTAACGTTTTCTGCATTTTGAATAATATGCAATGACGAATACACGTGGAATATACAAGTCAAAATATTTTTATTTTATTTTAAAACACAAATATAGTCCACGATCTTTAAACAAAGATCTTCAAAAATCTTTTTATATGTATACCCAGAGTAAATGTTGCACCTTAGAGGTCTAGGACTCTTCCCACGATTTATTAACTGAGCTAATTTTATAAACTGTCAAAACATGTGAAATATCAACAGTACTATGAATTTTGAAAATTAATGTATGACTATGTGCAATTCAATCACAATTTCTTATATCGAATGTTTTCATTAAAAAAGCAAAATATGAACATGTGTTACAACAAATTTAAAAAAACCTAGACTATCAAAGAGGTAAACCGTGGTTCTTACAGTAAATATATGCATATGCAATAACAATATGCTTTACTTACTAATTTATAAAATAGTTCCCCGTTGTTAGAATCAATGAAGTATATCTTATGTCCATATTTTCCGTTTCCATTTTCATCAAAGACAGGAACCAAGGAGCCGTTTTGATTGAGATCTAGTTTCACTTCTTTGATGTACTGTAGTACCCTCTCTGTGTCGGAATATCCGGAACACAACGTTTTAGTTGTTGTGCAGATGTCGCGCAATGCACTTGCAGACCCTTTTAGTAAAGCAAACGCTGCATTCAATGAATACGATGCCCATAGGTCAACTAGGTTTTCGTCATTTGATAGACTATCACCAGAACCACATTCTCTAGACAGGGTAGATGATTTGTTGAAGCTCCAAGGATAAAAGCATCCTTGTCGGCTTTGGATGACTTCCAGTAGCCATGTATTATCGTCTAATGGGCTAGGTTTCTTGTTTTTCAAAAACTGCACGTATGGCGGACTTTGAGGCATGATCTGTGCGACGGATATTGTTCCTTGTAGTCGAGGAATAAGATACTGCTCTCTAGTTCCAAGGGTCTCTGATGCTATGAAATAGAACTCTCCGCCGGACTGCATGTTTTCAGCTAGAATTTCCATAAGATATGGTCCAACGTGCGAGCGAAGAAAGGTCAAAACTACTTTGGCAGATGGTTTGGTTCGAAGCGTATCAAGTACAGTTATATAGTTTGATTTTTCTGGAACTTCAATTTCATTAGCTACACAAATTCCAAGTTTCTTAGCACTGGCCACTATGGCATCTCTGCCTCCCTCACCATAGAAACCAGAGCTGTATATGATTTGAATGTAAAAGGCGTTGAGTTGCTTTGCTATTTGAACCATGGTTTTCGCAGTCTGGTCTAACGGAGTTGACACACGGACAAAATTTGGATAGTTGCTGAAATCTGGATGGGTGGAGCAACAACCAACCTAAAAGACGGCCAATTTTCAGTTTATTATCATGTCAGTTAACAATCAGCAAAAGAATTTAAATAGGTTGTATATTTCTTATAAAATAAATACTAATTTGCCACGCAATTAATTTACACGTCGCAATTGCAATGCTTAGTCTTCATGCAGATTCTGGAATACATATTCTTACGTATGTGCATCTGTTATTATAAAAAAATAATTATACTTCTTTTTACCTGGGGTTTACCTTGCAGCTCTTTCGTGACAGAAAGCATGGCTGACGTTGGGGTGCTCCCCACAGACCCAACGAATCCGAGAATTCGCTCCGTCACATCCGGTGGTAGTCTGGGATAGCCACCGTGCTTGTACAGACGGAGAATCTTCTCTTGAATTACGAGTGGGTCGTTGCAAGTGTCTAACAACAAGAACCCGATTGACGTACCATCAAACAAGGTGGAATTGTTGACTGTTTCCACTGCGTACTCTATGGTCATTGCTACGTCCAGACTTACTGTATTCCGCAAGCCTCCGCACTGTAGCGGTTTAGTACCTATGTTGTGTATTGGAAAGGCAGCTACCACAATGAGGTCACCTGGTTTGTAATAGATTTGTTCGTCGTCTCTAAGACAATGTGTACAGATGTCGCCTCTCTTACACTGAGCTCTGTGGTAACTTCGCTCTGATCCATATTGGTCGTAATCTTTCAGTAGGGTTCTGTTCATTGTTATAGTGGTATCAGCAAAGGTTGCAGTCTACAAAGAGCAAGGAAGACAATATACAGGTAGTAGATGGCAAAAAATTTCAAAGTATTTTACAAAATATAATTATTTTAAAATACATACCGGTGTGTCGTATTTTATTTGCAAAAGTTAGTGTTATTGGTAAAGATTGCAACGTTCAGAAGGTCATTTAGTTGCTGCGTACCTCAATAAAACAAAACTGGGAACTGTCACCAAGACACTGTCTGTGGTTGTACACGGAAAACATGGCTTTGGACTCACTTGGTTTGATATCGCCATTGTAATCGAACTGAAGTCTGGTTTTTGCAGCAAAAATTTCTTCAAATTCCGATGCCATGTTCACTTCCACTGACTTAAGTGCATTTAAAAGATTGCTTATTCCATCTTCAGTAAGCAAGGAACAAGAATCATTTGAACAGATTTGGTGTTTCGATTGCTTCAACGATTTTGCGAACATACAAACTGCATCCACAGCAAATTTTAGGTAGATATTTTTTGAGACAGCGTTTTCAATTTGCTGTTCTGTAAGAACTTGGCAATTTGGATTATCAAAAGAACATCCTTTGATTTTGGTGAATACGTCTTTTAACCAGGGGTTGGTTTCTGATTCGTCAGCAAGAACGGTTTTGTTCCTGAATATATTGTTCCAGTGTTCTAAGAAACTATTTACAGGCTGATATGTCGGACTCACTACAAGATTTCCTCTAGACGCCGTTAGGGTTTCTTGTTTGAACACATTTTTTGATGTACCAACTCCCTCGGAAAACATTATGGATGGGGTATCCCCTCCAAGATCCAAATCTGTCATTGCGGTCAAAAACTTCTCAGCAGACGTTTGTCCACCAAAGAACACAATACCACTTACAGCGCCCCCTTTCGGCAATGTGATGTCTTTTATGATTTGACTAAGGGTAGATAATTCAACTCCATATGTAGTATTAAACCCACTTGAATATCGGATACAGATTCCACGTTTATGCAACTCTGTCTGTAATGAATTCGCACCATGAAGACCGTAAGAGTTGTTTTCGTACACAATAGCTATGTAATTCCATTCAAGCTCTGACATCAATGAGGTTAAAACCTGCCAAATAGAAGTAATTTTAACATAAAGCACACACTATATATCGCTCGGTCACGATGATCATCGACTAAAGTTTTCTTAGTACTCGTTGTAAAATATAATTTAAAAAATAAGATTTTATTTTTTAACGCATCAGTTTTTGGCCTACGAATTAAATTTACAGAATTATTATTTTGAATGAAAGTACTTGGTCATACATTCTTTTGTAAATTTATTAAATTTCAATTTTCGATGGGGAGGGGGGTTCCAACCCCCCCCCCCCCCCCTTGTAGATCCGAGCATGGATGGTATGGCCTTAAGACGCTACAAGCCTCTATTTTCTAAGAAAGACAGAGATAGACATCTAACCTAGAACTACACCTTTTTTAAAAGACCAAATGCAGATATCGTATCTTCACCTGTCAAATGTACAGATGCATGCATGAGCCGCTACGTAGTTAGAAAAATAAAAGATTGAAATGAAGACGCAACGATTTAGGAACGTAAGAGGGCTCGATGGTCGTGGCCCTTTTTAGACTGTATTGATCTCCTTTAGAAGAAGAGCTCTATCTAAAAATATAGGAAAATACTCAAAGGTAAAAGGTTTAAAGGTAAATTATATGGATTTTTTCTTTATTGAATACTGTTTCCCTCTTTAAATACAACTGTGTCTGGGCGAATTGGGGCGAAACTGTTTGCAAGTGTAGAAGGGCGAACATTACATGGGGCGAAAATAACGCTGTATACAGTAATAATTTATAGCTAAACAAATCATATCCGAGAATATAAATAGATCTGATGGTTAATTTGTTGACCATCCTGCCTCCTTAAAACATGTGCATGTACAGCATTTGTCGGTACCATAACTCATAATGTGTTTGATATTACACAATACAAGACTAGAAGCATTCAAATGAGTACTAATCTAATATATAGTCTAATATATCGATTTTTTTTACAACAATTACTATTTTATTAGGAGACAATCGTAAACCAAAAGAAATCAAGAATGGTTGGTGTCAAATTAATGGAAAATTTAAATTGAAAAACTATATACGATCGGGCAAAAATGTTTTTTGGAAACAATTGCAAGTTCCTTAATGAAAATAATTTTCAGCCGTGCGATGGTCCATTTAACTCGATAAATAAGTAACTTATTTAAGGTTTGTTATTCCACTATAATAACTATATGCAACATCATACCCTTGGTAAAAGACTATTTAAAACTCATGTTAAATTTGCATGTTTAGGTTATTTTAAATTTCCAGTTTAATTTGACACCTAAAACAAACCTTGACTTGTATTTCGTCAGAGTAAATTGTTCTGAAGAAATTTGGAAATGCCTGTTTGTTGCTAAGAGACACGGAAGTGGAGGAGTAGGACACCATCGGAGGACGGAGGGGTCCCGGAAGTCTAGAAAAAATGGCGGACATGGATTCTGAATCGGAACTCCTCTCTGCTCCGATAACGCCTGTAGATATAAAAAAAATAATAAGATTTAGCATCACGTTTTATATTAGCAACAAATCTTCACTAGCCAAGGGTTTTGGGTCCACTCCGCCCATTAATTCTTGGCAGATCTTTATACGAAAACTCGGTAAAGCGGTGGCGCTATCTAGCGAATTAAAAGTAGTTGCAGCCCTTGCAACTTCACACATACACGCTGAGAATAACAGGAAAGCAAAAACATATATCTGAAAACAATTTACGATACAGTCTTCTTTTAAATTATTATAAGGATATATCCGAAGTAAAGCAATACATCTTTTATTATTTATTAGATCGTAAAGTGTTTGTTGCGACCTGAACCGGGTGTGCGAAGTCGTTTATATATCAGGTATCGTCGTAGTAAACACGATACCTGTCGTGTAAATAATGCGGGAACATGTAAAGAAATTAAACAGTTATACAGTATATTGAGCGTCTAACAGCATAATCCAAAATCGTATTTCGAAAAGATCATCGTTGGGGTAGGCAAACTTATTAAACTGATTAAAAAACATTAAAAATTACGCCGCGGTCTGCGTTTCAACTACAGGCTCTTTGCATTTACAAGGGCATTTTATAGACGTTGCGATTGGGTCAGCTATTTGCAGCTTCAGCCAATCATAGAACAGGGCGTATCACCGAGTTTTCGTATGGAGATCTTCCAAGGGTTTATGTGGATCCGAAAACCCTTGGCTAGCGAAGATGCAAAAACAGCAGTATGAACTTGGTAGACCTGTTTCAAAAAGAGCTTGGACTTTTGGTAGTACATGTCAAACGGCACGGTCTACTCATGGTTAAATTAACAGTCTAGAGTAATTGACTGAAATTTTTCAGCGTGTTTTGATGAGCAAACAAAATATTAATAGTTTCATCCTACCAGAAGTCCAAGCTCTTATTAAAATGGTTCTAACTGGGTCTTTTGGTGGATTGGCAATGATCCATACAAGTTTGAGTTAGAATCGAAAATTTGAGGGCAAATAAATGTATGTGATAATGAGAACACTTCCATGCAAGATAACATAATTTTAATAAATGATGCCATGCAGTGTACAATATCTTAAAAGGGCGTTTCCATATTTCTACAACATTTAAGACGTACGTAACTATTATAATAATCATTTTACAATAGTATTACTTAGTTAATACATGACTGGATGTGAGAATACCACATGACTAGTTGAACCTGAGGACTAGAAAGTTGACAGATGTCAAAGGCCGAAGGCAACATATCTATTAACAGGTCCAACAAATTACATTTTATGTTGTACTGATATTCATTACCTTGGTAAAAGTTTTATTTTACATGATAAAAACATTTTATCAAAGAGTATAAATAAATTTTGAGCACATCAATTTAAATATTTTGCTTACATAATAAACAAGAATAGATATAGGTGACCCCATATCCAAGATATAACTTGAATTTTCACTGTGCTCAGCCAACCTCTAGGTCAAAATCACCAAACTTGTTAAGGAACTGGGGTATATAGTTCTTCATATCCGTAGCAAATACTGCTACCAGTCTTGCGTCACTAGCAAACAGTACACACATCTGTGCTTGAACAGAGTCCACACGAGTGCGATCAGAAATACGGTGCGGGTGTTGCATAACCATTCCGTCATTTAAAAACGAGAAAAACACACTCATACACAATAAATAATTAAAAGTGATTGTGTGATAACTAACGAACAATAATCATGACAATAATATAATTATTGTAATAATATTAACGATATTCTTTAGTGAAAATTTGTCAATCGAAGAATGACCTATATTTTCGTGAAAAAGACTGAGGAGGCAGCTAGCGTAGGAATATGAATACTTCACATTTACATTTCTTGGGGAAAGGTGCTTTTTAAAATTAATTTTACGGTTAATTTTGTTTTCTAACACTTATTGCATATACATCGATATTCTAAACATCTGTTGTAATGTTGTATCTGCTGATCATGAATAGAACTATATTTTTCAGCGCAATTGTGTAAAGAGTACCTGACTATAGTAATATATCTTGAATAGATAGTAAGCACTGATCGAATATATTAAAAAACAAATCGAAACATTTCAAACAATGAGAAAACTCCAAGTTGATACTTATACACAAGGTTGTCTAAATCAACAATGTGTGACCATTAAATAATTGGAGGTCCGATCGAAAACAAAAAAAAACAACTCTACTTTCATGAATTCTTCACTTGTCCGAAATAAGGCAATAAAAATACATAAATATTATAAATAACAGTTTTATCAGGTATGCAAGAATGATTTGTTAAAAATATTGTGTACGCGCGTCTTGCAAAGGTCAGATTTACGACGGCCTCAGTAAGGACCACTTAAAATATCGGTTATCACTAAATTGATGTTGACCAATTTGCCTAAGGAGATTATACTGGAAAAGATCTAAAATACGGCGGCGTGGAAGGGTCGGATGAAAAAAAAAATCTTATTTGTTCAGGACAAATAAGATTTTTGTTCGGACAAATTACGACTTATTTGTCCAAACAAATCGTAATTCGTCCGAACAAATAACTAAATTCGTCCAAACAAATAACTAAATTCGTCCGAACAAATAACTTATCCGTCCGAACTTATCCGTCCGAACAAATAACTTATCCGTCCGAAAAAATCCTAATTCGTCCGAACAAATCCTAATTCGTCCGAACAAATTACGTATTCGTCCAAACAAAAAGCTTAATCGTACGAACAAATCCTAATTCGTCCGAACAAATAGCTAACTCGTCCAAACAAATAAGAATTATCTATTTTTTCATCTGGCCCTTCCACGCCGCCGTAGTTAGAGCGTAAAAATATACTTTGAGCTAAATAAAAAGAGATTTTTTAAAACTCCACTTTTTCACGGTAAACGCAAAATCTAAATTACATAAATGAAAAAATCGCACGGTCTACTATACCTACCAATAATGTTTTGGGATCTTTGTTTGATGGCAGTTGAGATTTCCACTGCCCGGTACCCGGCTAACTCCTCCGACATACAGGTTGGATAGGCAAGTAAACCTATACAGTAAGATCAAATTATGCAATATAAAGCAAAGGAAAATTACAATATTCAACAACGTATAGTAAACAAATCACAGTCTTTTTCAAGTTATTATTTTTCTCTAATTAACTCAGGTTAAGGCCCAGTTGCGGTTGTAGATTTTAAAGTATACCTAATTTGACTCCAGGGATGTAGTTTTGTTGGTTGAGTCGACGTATGGTCCATTTGACAATTTCTAGTTCCATGACCGAGACCACAGAAACCTCACCATTGCAGTCTTCTGCTCCGTTGGGTCTTGTTGAGATAGTGAAGGCTCCCGCCAAATATACGTCACCTGGAACTGACGTCACATGAGCCAGAGAGATGGACACCATTATTGCTATCAGGTTCAATGCCAGCAAACAATTGACTCTGAGAAAGATTAATTTAATGCTTATATGTAGCGTTTTATTTTCTTGTGAATGAACACATACATATTTATGGGCAAACTAATGTGCAATGGCTTAAAAAAGATGGGACATTAATATGGCGTAAATGTTCATTGGTTTAATCATAAAATACAATCTACAAGTTAGATTTTTCCCATTAAAATCTATTTTTCGATAATAATATGTTTTACGGTGCGACCGTTTGGAGAAGCGCAGCATAAATTGAATTCAACACACACGGGTACACATGTTTCATATTAATAATAAATTAAAGCAAACTAATGCATGAAAAAATGAATAAAAATAAAACATTTCACGCTCCAATTGTTTTATTCATCTTTTAAAAGGTCTGACATTTCTTAAAATACATTTTCCCTGTTCTTGCGAGAACATGACATTGGAAGCCATATGCAGTTGATACGGAATTGTGGGTACGATTCTGACGACATAATTTTCTATAGTTAACGCCGTTGATCTTTAATTCCCATCCTTCTGTAAATCATAGTTAACGCGATCATCTATGTTTCATAGAACCATTTTAACAAGGACTTTGGGCAGTTGTGTCAAACAGCGATGTGACGTAGGCCTGTCTATTTCATTGCTGGCCACTCAGCTATGGCTCTTTGAAAACAACAAGATTTGTCTGGTTTTTGAGATTTGACTACGCAATCTATGCATATTTCACAGCGTCATTTTTAACCGGTTTGATGCATGAGGTAGATAGTTATGTCCTACCGAAAGTCCAAGGTCTTGTTAAAACGGTTTTAAGTGTAAACTATCATTAACATTCATTTGAAAACAATTATTTTCGATTGCAAAACACAGTTTATCTGACAGATATAGTTTCATGATTATGAAACTATGATTAACAACTCTTAAATATAGTTAACGAATTAAATTAACAGATGTGAAACTAGAACCATTTTAACAGGAGCTTGGACTTTGGGTAGTTGTGTCAAACAGCATTGTGACGTAGGCCTGTCTATTTCATTGTTGGCCACTCAGTCATTGCTCTTTGAAATCAACAAGATTTGTCTGGCTTTTGTTCGCAATCTGTACATTTCACTTGAAACCAGCGTCATTTTTAACTTGTTTTGACGCAAGTCCAAGGTCTTGTTAAAATGGTTCTATATTCATCAGCAAAATCTATTGTTAACGTTTATTTATAGACAGAAAAATCTCACACCATATTTTTGTTGACTACAAAATAAATGGTTCGTTTTCTGTTAGACCTAAATTATGACAAAAACATTTGTGGAGCCAGACCCACTCCATAAAATGAAAGACATTGAAGTTCTTTAAAACGGCACTATTTGAAGATTTTGGTACGCATACACCAGTTCAAATCAATTATCGAACCTATTTAATGGTTACACATCGATATTTTGTTAAATATACATTGTTCAATTTCGAAAGAATAACCAGATATGTTGTTGATTTTTTTTTATGTTTTTCTTATCCGTCCTAATGTAACATTTTGCACGCCTTATTCCCCAATCTTCTTTCATTTCAATACAAATCTATAAAAAAACAAACAACTGAGAGAAACCGTGAAAGGTTGATAATTCATTATTGTTATAAATCATGCATTATAAAACCAGAAAACTAATAGTTTGAGAATAAAGAATAGGACATGGAGTCCTTACCCCAGTAAAAGATAATGCTACAAGTATGTAATGTTACTGGTATACAAACATCCATTTAGATGACGAGTACATGCATGTCTGTAGTTTCTGAACAAGAATATCTTCTTTATAAATAATATCTTATTGAGCAACGGAACGGATAAACATGAGACCAGATTCTAATTAATTTTGTTTAAAGTCATTATATATGTACAGGTAATTTTGAAGAGTATCATTACCCGAATAAGAAAGAATCTTACACACTTACGATATAAAAAGACGGCAAGACGACATGTGTTCATGGTTCCCTTAATATGAAGATTATGACCTCAGTGATATGTGCAACGAACCATTGTCGTGGTATTTTCTTAGTATCGAAGATATTTTTTTTAAAAAGAAGGTTGTGGTGAAACAGAATGTTTCTTTACCACTACCCCCGCCACCACACAACCCCATACAACACTTCTAAAAGCACAAGCGGCGTATATTGACAGCTATATCTGATACAGCAGCCCTAGCTACTTCCTGGTATATACATTGTAGGTTCTATATTAAAGAAGATGTCGTCGCTAGCCTAGCACCTTATATTTCACACTGCATACAGAGAGAAATAAGGACAACGGGAAGAAAACATCATGGCCTCATGTATTCGAGGGCAATTAAAAAAAGGTGACCTCGTTGAAATAGAACTTTCAAAATTTTGACTCACCTTGCATCCATTGTCGCTTATTCCATAATTTGAATACAAGTGCTCGAGCAGGTCTAGTTTTGGGGAAATTCCAAACAAATGTGCGATTTAAATATCTATGACCTGGATCACAAAAATTAAGGCATTCAGTTTCTAAACCACAGTTATATATTTTTTTTTATAGAATTAGGTGGTCAAAACGTAAGCAGACGACATTTCGTGACCATCCACTTTGGACATCGGAGAAACTAAATATCACAAGTTTGCCAAAGTATGAAAAAGATGTGTGTACTATTGAAAAGATCGAGTGGTGATGATACACACACAAAATGATAACTTTCTCTCAGGAAATGTTCTCTCAATTTCTCTTTGTTTTGTTTAAAGTGTTTAAACTTATTGAATAGTTATAGACTTATTATATAAATGATGTAAGTGCGTAAATAATGCAGAATGATTGATTGCTGTACATGTCATCTATTTTATAAGATACCGATATTTGAGATACATGGCAACTAAATTTAAACGCATGATGTATATTGTTTACAATGATATTTCGGTTATTGTTAAAACGGATTGGATAAGTAATAAAAAAAAACTTTGCAAGGTTGTTCAAAGAGCGTTGTTCATGGAAATGGAGTGCCATCATAACATTTCTTGCATAATTATCTTAATGTTGTGCACTTCTTCCTTTAGTATTTAAAAGGTTTGAGCAATAGATGTGCACATCAATTTTTGTTGCATGGCTGCCATCACGAATTGATTACATTTGTTTAATAGGTTCTATATGCTTCAGTTGATTCAATTGAGTGGTGAAAAATGTTTTTCATTTCGGAATGGCCATTGCTAAGTTTTGAAGTTACCAAACATGACGACACGGATATCAAAGGCAATCGTACCATAGCGATTTACTCGTATACCGATTCGGTGACTTTGGAGAATTTAATCTATGTGCTGCAGATATAACTTATAGAGATTTATTACATACTTAGTAATAAATACAGGTTTATTTTTTTGCATATGTGATACAGATGACATCACAAAACTCATATCGGCCTCCGGGGCTGATATAGGTTATCATTCCTCCAGGCTGTTACGGATCTGTATCACACCCCTTGCGGAAGTCCTCTGTCTTTTTTAGCGTTGCCATATGTGCATGTTTACAGACGAAAAAAAAAACCCATTTGTTACAGTCAACATTTTTAAGTGCAGTTGAAAACTTCAAATGCTAGCAAATGTTTTGGAGCAGTTAACTTTTAGAACCTGAGAAAATTCCGGTTCTGTAGCTTCATGTTTGTTAAAACAATAAGATCTCATATTTTTATTTAATACATGTACAGACTACTTTCAAATAATATTTAAAATCAATTTGTTCAAGTTGATGGTTTTTTTTAAAAAATTATTACTAAATATGTAATAAATATAAAAATAAATACCCTTTTCTATATCACAGCCAGTATCAGCCCTCGACCAATATCATTCCTCGGGCCTTCGGCCGTCGGGCTGATATTGGAGTCTCCGGCTGATACTGGCTGTGATATGGAAATGGGTATGTATTATTCTCTATGTAACTTTAAATTACTTCTGTTTTCCCACGGACTGAAATGTCACATTTTCATTGGTTTAAACGCCGTCTATGATATTGATCGACCCGATATATTTCAGTCATTTCCGTAGTCAGTCAGTAACAAACCTAATAAGTAATAGTGTGCCACCTTATTTAAGAAATGAACACAATGTCTACCCAAGTTATACGAGTATAACCTTGGTTGGGGCAGTTTACGCTTTATAATCCGCGAATTAAGGGGATTATAAAAAAACGTAAATTGCTCCAACCCAGGTTATACGAATATAACTTGGGTAGATATTTAGTTCATTCCTTATAATTTAATTTTCTGTAATTAATGTACAGATTAAGTGCGTTTTGCTTTTACAAATGATATAAATCTGTTCAAAATTTAAACGTAACGTCAAGCGGATCAGTACGTTTTTGACGTTGGTGCATTGTGACGTTTCTTGTGAAGTGCAAACCAGGTTATACCAATTTAGCTAAATTTTTCTATCCAATCAAATGCCGCGTTACAACCAGAATTAAATTATTTACATATAGCTCTAGAAACTCCATGCATATGTGACGTATCGAAACTGTGTCCCTCTTTGTTTAAGCAAAGCCGCATCCACATACAATCGTTTCTCTGTGTTCTGAATTATGCAGTAGCTAAAAGGTAGTCAGTGTAGACAGAACATTGGTAGATATAGACTTTAAGATCGGAATGTCATAAAAATCAGATCACCAATCAAGATTATGGAGGAAAGTACTGTCCTGCGTATTGACAATTACGCAGTAAAAAGAGAGAAATCGGGCAAAAACGTGAATCTAAAAGAACGACTTTTAAAGATAGAATGTAAATTATTAAGTATGAAATTTCAGCATCTTTCATACTTTTTTGCATGGAGTAATGAATATGTAAAGTTCAATCTGTGAAAAATAATTCATATTACATCTACATTCTTTTCACAATGCTTCTGAAAGCCTAGGACTCTTTAAAATCAAATTCATGTCCAAAAACTGTTTTGTTCACTTGTCTACCGTATATTATTGGAATAATTATATTAATTTATGTTGTACGTTACATACTTAATATATCTCCATGGAAAGGCCGACTGAAAATAATTTTAGTAATAGGCATTCATTTTCAAATTTTATGAAGCCTTCTACATGTATCAAACTATCAATCATTCATGGTTAGCGAATTGATTGGTAAACATTTTTTTTTTCTTTTACGATGTTAATGATGATTTAAGCTGTGTAAAAAAAAAATGAAAAAATAATTTTGGAATTAAAATAAAAAAATTGAAACTACATAAAGCTAGGCAGATTTTCCTTGGAAAGTTTTCAGCATCAATGTATACAAAATTTCTGATTACATCGACGTCAATTTAAAAAAAAAAGTTAAAAGTTCAAAATTGGTTTCACCGATTTAGGTAGCACAATAGTTTTTTTTTCACAGACCCAGGGAGGTATATACTTGTATGTACGTCCCTGACAGACGAAGTTCAAAACACGGAATAGAGAGCTATCATCGACGCACATGGCTAATTTTAATATTTTAATTATACCATCCAATCAGAACAGCGGTAATATTCTCTTCCTTGTTTATAGGTGGTGCTGCAATCGGAAGCGTGAACAACTTCCAGTTGGCGGTGAACTTTTACTGGCGACGTGTTCTTTGAAATATCATCTGCTGGAGTGATTGATCAACTGTATTTAGTATGGGTTCACTCATTTCCAGATTTCGAGTATGAGTCTTTATCGTTATGATGAGTTTTTGCTTTATTTTACGCGATAAAAACGGGTTGAAAGTAATTACTGTTGACACTTATAATTTTTAAAATTACTTGCATATTGCAATTTTGCTTCTATGACACATCGAATGGCATATTATGTTATTGTACAAACTGTATGGAAAATTAGAAAATTAGTTAAAGTAACTGTTACGTAGAGAAAATGCTGTGATTTAGTAATTCATCAAGAATCATTAACTAAACATTAGACGATGTCCTAAAAAGTAATTTGTGATTAGGGTAATGCATAAATGAAACACCTGTTTCAGAGAAAAACATAACAGTGTAATGTAGACTTATAAATTTTGACTGTCAACATCTCCCCAGAAGAGACATAATCATAAGTTTTAATTAAGTCTCGACAAATTTCGCCGAGACAGGGTAGATGTGGATGTTCATATACCTTATACACATACTTGTAAGTACCAATCAGTCTGGCAGGATTGCTGCGGAATCATCATTGTTCAATGACCAATGTGGCTTCCGTGGGTAACCCTTTCCAACGAATTTATATACCCACAAACGAACATACAAGCATTTGTTAAATTTTTATTAACTTGCTTGCTACCAATGAAATTACATCCCCACGAACCAGGAAAATTTTGGCTACCCATGAACATTAAACCGCACAAATTCCACAGTATACTTATACAGTAAAACACGCAGGTAACGAAGTGCCAGGGACAAGCAATTTTGCTTTGTTATAAGTGTAATTTGTTATATCCGTCAATTTTACAACATGAAATAAAGTCAGGAGGAATGAAAATCACTTCGCTATAAGCGTTTATTCATTATAAGTGTGTTCGCTATAACCGTGTTTTACTGTACATACATCAACCAGCACTTGACTCACTTAGAATTCAGGCTTGTAATGGGGTGGGAATTGGGAAACAGTCTCGTTTTTAAAATTCATAGCATATATGAATATAAAAGAAAAAAAAGCATAGCTATCATTCAGGTTATTTAGAAGTCCAGGAATTATATTTTAATCATCCTTTTTTTTTTTAATTGACCAATATTTTTTTTCCAGAAGAAGCCAACAACTTTTGAGGTTCTGGAGAAACTGGAAAAGGTGAGTTAATTGGAACCAGGTGCAAAATTCTGTGTTTGATCAGCTATTGGGCATGACTAGTATTAGAACTAAACTTCATATGTTTTGCATGTGTCTTGAAGAGAAATACATCATCAGAAACCCATATCAATGCAGTTACATATAGGCTTATATACTGACTTTGGGTCAGCTCATTAAATTTTTCATTGTTTCATGAATGTTTATTTTCAATCCATCAGTGAGAAAGAAAATCTGTTATTTTTGGGGGATGCAAAAAGTGAAAAACAAAGATCATGTTATAAAAACATGCATTATTTCATAAATTAATGCTGCATATTAAGCATTTGCAAGGTTAGAAGAAATCCCCCGTACAAAGTTGTGAAGAAGCCAATCAAAATGGGACTGGCATTTTTTTTTCTGAGAAAGAGGAAAATGCAGCAATTTAAGCAGTAGAAATGTGTGAGACTGGCCATTACCGTAGTTGAATTAGCCGAGCTGTGAAGTTTTCAGTATCCTTCAATCTTTTTGTTAACAAAAGACTTTGCATTAAGAATTTACTTGATAATTCAGTCATTATTTTGAAAACATTGACTTTTCCTTTTTTTTGTCAGCTAAAATGATGAAACTATTATTTATCAATGTCGCAATTGCTTTACATGCATTGTAAAATGATTTTTCACTTTACAATGATTAGTAAAATTAGATGGGAACTTCAATTATTTGAAAGAACTCTCAATGACTGTTAATGTATTTAATATTTTTACATTCTGTTTTAAATATATGTTTTTAAAGATTTCAATTCTTTGGTTAAAGTGGTAAGTAATGGAAATAAAGACAAATCTCTCTTAATATGATATACAAGATATAAATTTTGAAAGGATGCATTTCCATTGCATGATGTCTTAGCTTCCTAGATATATCAATTGTTTATTTGATCTAGAAATGTATGGGGTTTGCGGTCATTTGTTTACAGAGAAGTCTTTAAAAAGTTCTGAACAGATTACATGTTTATTTAAAGATAATTAACAAAAACATTTATTTGTGTATTGGAAGTTCAACAGTATATTTGTTTGCTTTCTACAGATTTTCAAAAACATAACACCATTATTTCTAATTGGTTTAGTCTTGTGGTGACTTTGTTTCAACTTTTTAGTGTGGAAATTGAAGGAAGAAGAGATTAATAACATGCAATCTATGTAAAAATTTAAGTCATGTTCACACACTGTGGTGCTTTGGAACTCTGGTTTTGTATTATTCATTTAGATTTTAAAGAAAATCGTGCCATAACGTATGCATCTTAATGTAATCATTAATAGGTTGCAAAGATACAAGATTCTATGCTGAATTAAAAATCTTGATAAATTGATAAGAATTTCTCATTATACAAATTTTTCTCAAAATTTATATATATTTTTTTTCATGGTCAGGAAATTGAAACCCTTCAGAAGTTCCGCCGAGACAACGTCCTGAAACAGAAGAGCTTTATCACCAAGTTGATGCTTTACTCCATACTTCTGTACATAGTGACTGCCATTGTCTTCTATTTCTATTTCTTCCCCAACAACTGGACCGATCGACTTATTTACTCCTCACCATTGCTTATCTTTCCAGTGCTGTAAGTTACAGGTTAATTACATGTATTTGCAACAGAAACTTTTTAAAACTTTATTAATCCTCTACATAGTCTTTAAAGCGGTTTGTCAGTCCCCTCTTCGTTTTCCAGATTTTTTTTTGTTATGATTTGGCATTTGATTTCAAACTTCCTGTATAGCTTCATAATGATGCCCAACAGTTAAAGTACATGTATATATACATTCACTTATCTATTTTATTTCTAGTGTCTGGATAATAAGAAAATTTTTACACTGGTTCTTCATCAAAAGAATTGCTAAAAATGGTAAGTGTAATGTATATCAAAACCTTATTTCTTATGAAATCAGAATGGTTTTTATAGATTATTAAGAAATTTTTTGCCTTTTCAGACTTAGCACTACAAGATTTGAAAGAAAAAAGAAAGAAAATTGTAAGTCATAAGTTAAGAAGTAAAACTGCTCATCTACCGGTATATGTGATATTTCTGATGTATTGTCATAGTCATACCTGCAAACTTTTGATCTTGTAGTTGGAAGATGTCATGGAGACAGAAACCTATAAAAAGGCCAAAGAAATTTTAGAGAGGTTCGACCCTGAGAGATTTAAAGAATTGCAGGTAAATATTTTTCCAGACCATGTTATGCTCAGTTATGTAACTTGTTAAAAATTAATTAACAGAAGTAATCTTCAACACAGTCAATGCAGCTATAAACATTTTATTTAATTTAAAAGTAACATTTTTCTTTCAGGCACCTGCTCCATCAACTCCCAAAGCTCCCTCACCTGGATCAGGTAATTATATTGTGTTAGATGACTTATACTTTGAAACTACTGTTGAACATTGGTAACAACCACTGTTTCTTTATGAATTATAACATTAAACCCTTCAATTATCTTTAGTCTGTTGAATTTGCAACTGGAGTTGGTCTGTGCATGATGCATTCATATTTCTAGTTAATAAAATAAACAAATATTAAATGTCTTCAAGATATGCGGCAGCGTGTCAATGCACGTATGGCCACCATTGGTCCAACTGGAGGGACACAACCTAGACCATCTACTCCCTACCCCAGGGCCAAGACCCCATATCAACGCACCCCAGGGATGGGCCAACCCATGCCAAAACCATACACCACCCCAAATATACCAGGACAGATCAGACCAAGAATGTTGGCCACCCCACAGCAAGGTACCGGTCAGGGAAAACTAAAGACATTTTGTAGCCTTAAATGATAGTTTAAGCTATTTGGAAATTAGTATTAAATAACCTTAAATGACAGTTTAAGGAATTAGGAAATTTGTATTATAAACTAATGTTGTACAAATTAACTTGCATATGTCGAATATTTTAGGTCCACCCTCGAGTGGGCCTCCGTCCATTGCTCGGCCCATACCCCCGCGAGATCGGACCAAAATGGACAGGGTTCTGGAGTACTTGCTGGGTGATGGACCACAACACAAATATGCACTCATCTGTCAAAAATGTGCCTCGCACAACGGAATGGCTCTGAAAGAGGAGTTTGAATATATTGGTAAGTTACATGTTTATGGATATGTGTAATTGTTTATATAAGGAAAGGCTTGTTTCTTGTTGCTTAACTCAGATAAAAAGATTGTCAGTGCAGGTCATAGAATTGATACTGATAATACAGTATGTAAACAAAAATACAAATGATCATTTCTACTAATATTGGTAAATGGTGTATTCAAGTGAAAAGTTACCATTCTCTATGAATTTAATCTAAATAGACCTATCTCTTGTATACTGATTTAAGTATAAATTCTTAAATGTGATAACGCTTTATTAAATCACATTTTAGAAAAGTAAGTACACAAATAGACCATTCAGTTAATGCATTTTCTTCCAGAGCTCCTTTTACTCTACCACATTATATCTTAAGCATTTGATGAAAAATAAAATCAGTTGTTTATAACAAATTTATTGTAAAGGTATGTATGGCAATGTCATTTTTACAGCTTTCAGGTGCGCATACTGCAGATCTTTAAACCCTGCAAGGAAAGAACGACCCACTGCACCAAAGCTGGAATGTGATTCACCACAGCCTGCTAGAAAGTCTTTATCAACTACAGGTATGAATTTCAAGCAACAAGTGATAGTTTTTAAAAGGTTTTCTAAAATTATGAGAGGGCTTCTCTCTTAATTTTAGAAAACCTTAAAAATATCACTTGTTAAAAACTTTTAAAACATTTGTTTTAGTGAATTCTGAAATTAGAAACATTGAGAGTAGGTTTCTCTTAAATCGTAGCAATTAAACATGCATGTATTTGGATTTAAGTTAACACTGATTATGTTGGCCCTGATGGATCTAGTATTGCTAGAATTAGTTGGTGTGACTCTAAATGTGTAGTCTTAAGAAAGTGAACAGTCATGTTAAAAATTCTGTACAGGTATTGATGAGGAAGAAGAATCAGAAGAAGAGAGCTCAACTGAATCCATAGAGGGAGAAGAGGAGGACAAGTCTACTAATTCTACCTCCTCTCCTAGAGAGTCCACTCAGGAAATGAAGGTGACATCCACCAGTGTATTGAGGGAGGATGAAGAAGAGGAGGAAGAAGAGAATGGTGATGAGTCTATGGAGACAGATCAAAACATTCCAGCTCAGCCTCAGCTGTCAGATAACTCAGAACCAGACGATTTTCAGCACGTTGACCCACTGAAAGATTTACATGAGGAGAAAACATGACAATGTTTAACTACCGGTAATAAGGTATAGGTTACTATGAATTGCATAGGGCAGATTTGATTTATTTATATCTTGTCTTTGTACATCTTGCCCATTGTATTTTGATTTTGTCTTCCATTCTTCTAATATATAACCATATCAGCAAGAATTTTTTTTGAGAAAAAGTTTGGTTTGGAAATATACAAAACCAAAGAATCATCTTGCCTAAAATATGGCAATCTTATTTTCTGTCTTAATGAACTTTTAGGAGAGAAATTGCCATTTTTTTCACCTGACCATTTACACTTACCAGTCAAACAAATTTTTTTGAAGGATTCATAAAACTGTGTGAGTGAATTGACTTTTTAAAAAATTTGTGAATGGATTTCATAAAGGAGATTTAAATTCCATACAATGTATACATGTACATATTGTATAATTGTTGTTTTCTTTTTATTTTTAATGCTTAATCTGGAATATGATACTCTTAAAGTTAATTTTACCAAGAAAAACCCCCAAAACTGACCTGAAATGAAAAATGATTTAATGGGAGCCTGTAATACTCCAGTGTCACCATGGGTATATCATTATCACCAGACTGATGATAAATATTAATTGTTTTTGTCAACCATTTGTGTTCTTTGTTTAGTGTCTTGAATAAATGTAGTGCTGTAATTTATTTATTTGTATGCCCTATATGGGGATAGGGATATGATTCCTGTGTTTATGTATGGGCTATATGTACATGGTAGTCAGTTTGAATGTGCGGAGATTTATTTGATTTTTGAAGTCATGTTTTTTGTCTAGATTTACTCTCAGTTTTCAGGGAAATAGATATTAATTTGCAGCTAATTAACTGGCTGCAATAATGTAGCCCTCTCCCATGATAGAAAAAGGCAGAAAAAAAAAGATTGGAGAGGGCTACATTATTTGCAGGTACATGTACTAATTGACCATTGCAACCAAGATTTTTTTCTCATTTTTTTTTAATACAGTGTACTAATGCAGCATGCTTGACTTTAAGAAAATATGTTCTCCAAAGCATAAATAGTATGTGTATTTATAACCATTCTGTGTTTCAAACATTGTTTTCTTAGGCCGCTGTTTTGTATAATACTATCAGCATAAATCAAAATTTTGGTGTGTTAATTAACAGTTATTTCTCTGGGTACACTACTTGTTTATTGAATCATCAGTTAGGTTAAGCATTTGAATGTGTATACATCTACCTGGTACAAGTTTGTGTGGAACTAGATTTATGTTTAGAGTACCACTTACCTAACATTGCATTTCGTTAATGTGTACAGCATTTGTAAACACAATTGTTATCAAATATTCAGCATTGAAACTTTACTATCACTGTTAATAAAGTAATTTTTTTACTTTGAAAAACCAGATGCACTGACTGATTTTCTATATTCCATATAAAAACTAGCTTCTGATTTGGAAAAAAAATCTATATAAATTTTGAAGCTACATGTACATGTCCTTCCTACACTGTACTTCAGATTCTACATGATGTGTACAACTTGTAGAATTTTGCACTTGAAGTATTCTGTAGAATGCAAAATTGATGATGTACTACACAATAAATTAGGAGATTTCCTAGTTATATATATATCATAGATAAACATGTTCTAATGCGTAACCTCTCTTTCATAGATGAAAATGGTGCTTAGTAGATACCAAATGAAATATGCATAATTTTGTTATAAACTATAATATATAAGTGCATGTATAGTTATAACCATCATTTCTACAAGCCATTTTATCCATTATGTAACAATTACATTGATGTTGATGAACTCAAGATATTCCTTAGTTACTGGTACTTTGATATGAAAAAGCTAATTTTGGGAAAACTTCCTATATTACTTGTTAAACATTAAATCAAAAAAATATGTAGCAGGAAAATGCATACATTGTGTTCATTGGTTATTACTTTAAAGTCCTCAAATATTACAAGTGCTATATTATAATCAAAGTGTGCAAGGGGATTGAAATTTGTCCTTATACAAATATTTTATACATGAGACCATTAGAGACGTCACATTTAATATTGATAATTTAATAGTAATTCTCAGGAATTCCTAGTGTAAAAGCAAAAGTATCTTGTTTTACAAAGAACAGATTTTATAAAAATCCACCAAATTTTGAATTAAGACATGAAATGTAGTTTGATATTGGAAACCAAGTATATACATGTTTGTGTGAGGTGATTAGTCTGGAATAACAGAGCATTGTCTAAGTATTTAAAGTTCAAGATGACGCATTTACTGGAAATGTGTTATTTTCGAAATAGATTTACAAAATGTAAGAAGTGCTAGCAGGATATTTAAAGATGAATTTTGTTCAGCATAATGAAATTGTATATGGTTGGAATTTGCAAAACAGAGAGAAGTAGAAAAAACTTGGTTTCGAGTGTGCGATAGTTGTCTGCTGGTTTGAAAGTATTTATGTATTCTGATTTCACAACTGTATAATAACTTATTTAAATCATTGTGTTGTGTGCTATATGCCCATTTTGTGCCAATTTTGTTAAAATTTGTAGTGCATTCCTATATGGTTAATCTTGTCTATTCTGTAAAGGTCCATTCTTTATCCTAAATTGTCTATTTTGTAATTTATCTATTCCATCTCTTGTCTATTTTGTTGTTACATGTACCAATGTCTTTTATGTAACTTGTCAATTTAGTAACTTTTTTCTATGAAATTTGTTTATTTCGAGCATATCTATTCTGTGGCTTGTCATATCTAACTTGTCTATTCTATACCTTTTCTTATCTGAATTTTGTTTGGTTTGTTGTTTTCTTATCGATTAAAGTTAAGTTTGATGAAGTATTTATCAAAAGTCCAGACAAATGACATTAAGACTAAAAGTATCGTAATTTATTCAGTGTGGTAATCAATGTACTGGGGTAAAACATCCACCTTTTTTTCTGGGTTCAATTCAGTCCCAATTGTCACCTCAAATGCATTAGGATTATTGAGAATAATTGAATACTTCGACAAAGAGTGTTATCCTCTGACATTGTCTTAAGGTAGTGGGATTTTGTTGTAATATATATATATACATTTAGTCATTTTAAATGATATGTTGCTTGATCTTAATTTATTGTCATACAACAGTTATATGTGATGCAACTTTTCCCACATTGCTGTCAATAAACCATTTTGTTTCCAATTGAAAACTTGAAATTTACTCTATATAAATTTATTTGATATTAAATTGTTGAACATTTGCTTTATTTGTCTTAGTGTGATTTATTTAAATACAGTGCAATGTTGGTAGCCAAAGGGCGGTAATCTGTCTTTCGTTCTTCTTGCAAACAGCTGAGGAGAGAGAGAACTAGCTGCAACTTCAAAAGCATAATAAAAGCATTTCAAATCTTCTGAAATCATTTAAATATGAGCTGCAGGGTTTTTTCCTAATAAAGTTCAATGGAAAAGAAATCTAGTGATTTGGTATGTAGTAACATATCTGTTCATATGGAGACAGCCAAATACACTCATTTCAGTGAATCAAATTTTATGTTCATCACATTCATCTGATGCATTGTCCAAAATCAATTGAGTTATTATTCAAACAAATTAATGCAATATTACCGGTATTCAAAATTAAAATATATTTTATTGCATGCAGTTGATGACTCATAGATATTGATTTCAACAAAATTTGCATGGATACACATTTGCTGCCATTCCAAGTCATTATTGCTATCCATTAACCATTGGTTTCCTTTTGTTGTTCCACTTTATGATTGATATCAAATTAAAAACTCACAGAACTACACACACATGCAATTTTCTGTCTGATGTACTGCCAATGCCTCCAAATTACAGTATAAATATTGGCTTCATTTAATAATTGAAGAAACTGTCAATCTTTTGGATACATGATAATTTGCCTTGCATACTGTAATTTTCCAGTTTTAGCATCTTTTATATTACAAATTTATACACAGCAAGATGAAATCACAATTTCCTCTAGATATCGTTTTTTTATTTATATAAAATTGTCAAAAAATAGTTCAGCATTCAAAACTCTCGACAATCTATATTGTATTTGTAATTGAATTACGGTTTCTAATGTCTTTTGATGGAATTCAATGAAGATTATATCAATACGATTGTGAAGAAGAACCAAGCCTAAAATAGTCCAGTTATAGGATCCAGGCAACACATTATATCATCTGTTTTACGATTACAGTTTACAAATGCAATAATTTTGCTGCACTTCCTTCCTTGAACTGAAAATGATCTGCTATTTATAACACAATTAACTGATCTTCAGTGATCATTTTTCACTCAACACAACTCAGATTTAGAATTATAATTTTTTATTCAATTTTTCTCTTGCTTTGAGCAACACCAATGTTGTAACAAGGCATTAACAAATCGGAAAGCTTTTATTTATTTACCACATACACGCATTTCCCACACTAAAATATGAACTGAATAAAACTCACGGTCATTCACACATCTCAAACTGAACACATACCAGAAAAACAGTCTCCTATAGCTGTCAAACAATTTGATCAAGAATTAAAAACTGTCTCCCATAATACAATATAAAAGCTGAAAGTAAATGATCTGTATTCTAACAATGCTATTTTATTCATTGCATTAATGAATTCTTCTAAACCTCATCGAGGCCATCTTTTAAAGGTGATGAACTGTTTAAAACATACATTTTTCAAAAATTCAATCATAGGCTTTTGAATATTTCATAAAATTGGAGACACATTTTTTAATTATTCTGTTTTCTTAAAACCTGAATTAACATTAAATATACATATTTGATATGATATACAGATAGACCTTCCGAACTCTTGGGTACAAAATAAATTTGCCAAGTATATTATAATCTGTAGTTTCCAAGCATGAACTTGACAATGGATTGTCATATTTGTTACTCAGCAGTTATTCATGTACACTCATTCAGTGATTTCTAAATTAAAACAAGACTTACAGACATCCTATAAATACAGCACTGTTGTGATTAACACAAAACATATCATCCCTTAAAAACACGCACAAAAAAGAGAAACTGATATGAAATGTTTTTTTTTTTAGTAGAACATATTTTCATGTCCAAGTTGCATAAAAATTTCTGACTAGGCATGAATTGAAATACCCATACTTTATCAACAAGTACCTGTATTTCCATCTCTGTCAAGGTATGGTACATTCAACTTCAGGTCCAATTCATTAACATTTTGCATTATACATAATAAAAAAAGATGAAAGGTACATCCGAGCAATGATGAAAATCACAAAATGTAGTGTTGTAAATAATGATAAATAATTGGCACTGGGTCAGTCACTGTAAGGTTTAGATCACTGCCTCACTATGCTTGGCAGCAACAGTCGGTTTCCCACAATCACGGGCCCCCCTGTATGTTGCAGGCCTCCGGAGTAGAATTGGGGCGTCGCTGCCTGTAGCTGTGCAGCCAGTTGGTGCTGAGCAAACATAGGGTGCTGGATGAGGGTCGGCTGACTCAGCCCTAATGGTAAGCCGCCCCCTAGTGACATCTGGTGAGTCAGACCAGTGGGTAGGTGAGCAGGCTGAGCCCCTGCTGCAGCAGCTGCCGCTAAGGCTGATATAGAGGTGGTACCCGATGGATGGGCAAATACTGGGGCTCCTGAAAACAGGGGATGGCCAGCTTGTGATAGAGAAAGACCAGATGCTTGCGAGATGGCAATGGTTTGTCCAAATGCGTTTTGTCCCAGAGTTACTCCTTGTGGTAATAAAACATGCTGTGGCTGCCCAGCCTGAATCAATTGAGGCGAAAACGATAGTCCTCCAACTCCAGCCATTTGTGGTTGTGCTATAAGAATTGTTGGTTGAGCAATTGAAAGAGACGGCGATGGTATGGCTACCATACTTTGTTGTAGATCATCTGAAAGAGCATCCTCTACATTTTCTATTTCTTCCTCTTCTTTCTTGGGCTCTTCTTCCTCTGACTCTGAAGACTCACTGAAAGGTTCACCAGCCTCTAGTTTCTTCTGCCTCCTCATCTGTTTGTTGGCATGCTTCTGAGCCTGTTCCTGTAGACGTTTATACTGTTCTGCTTGCTCAGGAGGTATAACAATGGACGGATTTGGAGCAATTTCTTCAACAGGTTTCTCCTCCTCTTTTGGAGGTTCAGGGGGAGGAGGTGTAGAAGACTTTGGAGGTGGAAGTGGGGGATGCCCATAGCCTGGTGGAGGTCTCATATGAGGATAACGTGGTCCATGGTAGCCATCATGCATTGGGCCCATCCTTGGTGGCCCATACCTCATGTCATGATGTGGTGGTCGTCTGGGTCCATAAGGACCCATGGGACCCATGCGGGGATGCCCATACCTCATATCATGAGGCGGTGGATACCTCATGCCTGGATGCATTGGTCCAGACATTCTATCATGAGGCCCATAATGCATTCCATACTGAGGAACAGGCATGCCATAAGGTCCAATCTCCTGTTGTTGAGAAGGGGGTGGAGGTGGAGGGTTTGATTGAGCTGTAGATGTTTTGGTTGTTTCTGCAGCAGGTAGAGGAATATCATTGAAGTCAGTACCCTCTGGAATATTCTTGTTATCTTTCTCTGCTTGTTTGCTAGCTTCAATCCCTTTTTTGACCAACTCTGAGTTCTGTTGCTTTTTGTCCTTGATCTTTTTCACCAAGTTTTCAGCTGGTTTTTCATCATCATTGAAGTTTGGCAAGGGAATATCGAGTGGATCCTCTTGTTTGGCTTTCTCAATGTCACTACTGCGTATTCTGTAATGCTTTTTGGGACTTTCAGGGTCTGAAGAATGCGAATGACGTGATGAGCGACTATAAGTGCGAGAACGATGTCTAGACCGTGACCGCCTGTATGATCTTGACCTAGATCTTGAGTAACTGGAACTCCTACTCCTGGTGTAAGACCTGTAGGACCTAGATCTTGAACGGGAACTAGAATATGACCTGGAAGATCGAGATCTGGATCTGCTGTAATCAGAGTAACTGCTGTATGATGAACTCGAATGATGCCTCCGTCTGGATCTGGATCTTGTTCGTGACCTGGAGTAGGATCTAGAATGTCTGGAGTCATATGACGATGAGCTGTATGACCGTCTGCTCCTACTTCTAGATCTCGAGTAACTTCCAGATGACGATCTGTGACTTCTGCTTGACCAACTATGACTTCTTGATCTGCTGCGGGAATCCATGCTGGAGTATCTGCTTCTAGATCTCTTTTTCTTCTCTTTTTTACTGGATTTCTTTTCTTTTATCACTGTCTCTTTAATACTATTATGCAATGTTTGTTTCAACACAGTTTTATGTACGGGTTTTGGTACAGACTTCTTTTCTTTCACTGTTGTTTTCTCATGTTGTTCTGTCTCACTTTCACTAGTATCCCACTTTGACTTGGGATTGCTTGGTAATTTAGCTTCAAACATGTTCTCCATTTTGCTCCAAGTATCCTCTGTTATAGGGCCATGTTCTGGGGCTTGTTTTGGAGTTACTTTTTGTTTCTTTGCTATCACAGGTGTGGCATTGGAACTGGACTCACTGGTCTGACGCTTCCTTTGTGAAGAAACACTTTTCCTTTCAGACCCGCTGCCTCCATCTTTCTTCACCTTCTTTGCTACAACCAAATCTTTTGCAGCAGGTGGTGTGTTATTATTTTTTTCCAATGGAGACTGCTTCCTGTTTTTCATTGGAGACTCAATAGGCAAAGTTTCCTCTGGATCATGCTTGCGCTTTTTGTCATTTTTAGGCTGTTGTTTTTGAGTATCTTGAACAGTTTTCTTGTCAGTATTTTCTTCATCACTACTATTTGGCTTAGCACTCCCTTTACGCTTTGATTTCCTTGGCTTTTCAACCTCTGTTTTCTTCTCCTCATCTGATGAGCCACTCTCTTCTTTCTCTTTCTTCTCCTTTTCTTTCCTATTCTCTTCATCATGATGCACCTTCTTTTTCTTCTTCTTTGATTTCTTGCTTTTCTTCCTCTTTTTCTGTTTAGACTTTTTACTTTTGCTGTCTTCACCATCTGAATCAATACTGTCTTCTATATCCCCCACTTCAGCCTCAGAGTCATGCCCTTTGTGATTTGTTTCTGCTTCCTCCTCCTCTGTTTTCACAGTCTTGCTCTTCCCTTCTGATTTCTCCTGTTCATTTTTTGAGCTCTTATGTTTCTTCTTTCTCTTTTTTTTCTTCTTTGACTTCTTTCCATCCTCTCTATTGGTGGATTCTTTTTCTTCTCCATTGTCAACCTTTTCTTTGGATTCATTGCGATGTTTACTCTTCTTCTTTTTTCGCTTTTTCTTGTGCTTGCTACGACTTCGTCTGGATGACTCCTCCTTGACATCTTTCTCCTGTTCTTCGTGATTTTCAACTTCAGTTTTCTCTCCATCACCTTTCTCGTTCACCACTGTAGTATGTAGAGCGGAAATATTACTCTTGAACTTCTCCATTTTCGCTGGTTTTTCCGACAACAACTCACAAAAGTCAAATACGAGGGGATTACAGCTAAAATAAATCTGTGGTTCAGTAGTGGTTATCTTCACCATTTCTGCAGGCCACTTGAGCTCTGTGATTTCATCCTTGCAAATCACATTCAGGTAGCCATCCTTGATTTCTGGTTTGGGTGTGGCTGCTTCTTCCTCCATTTTAGGTTGTTCTGTTGCAGGTGGAGAGTCCACATGGTTCTTGTCTTCTCCACTGTTGTCCTCCTCCTCTTCTTTCTCCTCTGGAAAAGCTGCCGAGGATCCAACTTTGTTTCCAGTCTTCTTGAAGGAAAAAGACACAGACGAATTCTTTTCCCTACAAAACATGAATAGTTTTGTTATTTTCTTTGCTAATTCTACATTTAACAATAATTTAACATTTCACATCGGTTCAACCCTTCAAACCTACTTTTCAGCTTCATCTTCAGCCTCTGTATGGTTTTCCTCATTTTTCATTACCCCATCACATTTCTCCTACAAAACAAAACAGAGATATCTTAGAAATTGAGTTTTAACTAACTCATTTTCTCACAATTAAGAATTTCTTGTTTAAAGCATTTAATATACCTTAGGTCCACGAATCAGGGGTTGTGGCACATCAAATATGGGCGAGTTTCCACCACTGCTCTTTGAGGAATCTGCCTTCTCCACAGGTTTGTTCACATCCAATCTGCCAACTGTGATCCGCCTGCGTTTTTCCTACCAAATGTAACAAGCTCAAATTAATCTGTGTACAAGAGTGTTTGATTTTAGAAAAAGTATATATATAACAAAACCTAAAAGAAAAACCCATCGAAAATTGAATGGTGTTATTTTTCCTTGATACATATATAACAATGTGCATGAATACTACTAAAAGTAATAAAGCACTGACTTAAATTTCCCAAAGGGATTGCAAACTTTTGCATGAGCTACTGCTCTCTCTGTTTATCACCAGGTCACGTTCTTGGTATTCTAACACAATGTCATAAAATTCCCAGATTCACTATTACAAGATTCAATTTTCATTATCACCACATAATGATGACATTTCAGTAATAACCATTAAGCAGAACTTACCTCTTTCACAGGAGCATTTTGAACCACTGCTTCACTCTTGATTGCTATCTTGCCTTTCACCTCAGTTTTTCCTATCAATAGATAGAAATCAAAGCAGTTAAAATCGGTTCGAAACAGTTCCTGGTCTATGTAAATAATATGGTTGATATATAAAATAGCAACCCTATAATGCAGGCAGGAGGTACTACACAGCAACTATCATCTAAATACATCAAAAAAACTCTTTTTTAAATTTCAAACAGGAAAGGAATAGGAATACAGTTTATATATACATATATATATATACATCGGTGGAGTGTTACCTTCGTGAAGAAAAAAATTAAAACACAGATAGTTATCATCTGATTTTTTTGGCTACAAATCCATAACCAGGGTTACCACCGAAAGCCAATAATGCCAAATTGTGACAGATTTGAAAATGGTGTTAAAATAGAAACATACACACTTGCCAACATCTTTTTCAACAGTTTGAATTTCACAATAAACTAAAAGATGAAGATAATAAGATAATTTATATTAACTGTTCACATTGCAGATATGATATGTACTTATTTTTCTGGTGAGAAAGAGTTAGCAAGATTTTGTTGTAAATTACGCCTAGATGATGCCCTACATTCATGCAGATTCAAGATCTCCCATATATAAGCCACTACTTCAAACAAAAGGGGAAATTAGTAGGCCAAGTATTACAAACAAAATCCAAATCTGTGGACCTCTCTTGATTACATTTAATGACATGTCACAAGCAGATATGAATACCAGTTAAATTCATGGTGAAGCACTGGACCATTTCATGAGATAATAAGTTCTATTTGTAACCTTTAAAATCATTCTTTACGCCATAATCAACTCAAATCCTATTAAAAAATTATGCCAAAATTGACTGGAATTTTTCAGTCCAGTGAATCACCAAGAAGATTGTAAGTGAACAATGTGTGAAACATGTTTCAAGTTCCCAGCAACAAGGTGTTACAACCTGCCTGAGCTCACTTGTCAAGTGGAACCAAACATGCTTCATTGAACGGGGTTGGTTTGGGGAGTAACAAATTTAATAGATCCACCTTCCTTATCAGAGCAGACAATTCAAATTAGCCATGAAATAATTCAAAAATTTTCAGATGGAATAGAAAGTTTTATTTTGTAAAAAGTTGAATGTTTTGGCATTATGCTTTAAGATTCGCTCAGAGAAGGACGGGTGGATCTTTTATGAATGCAGAGAGACAAGTGTATGAAACAGAGAAACACCACTACATACACAAAAGCTCGGTATCCTGTTAACGAAATAAATCAGTCTAGCAAAATACAGGCAGAATTGACATCAACTTATAGAGAGAGAGAGAGAAGATAATCATTCAGCTGACAGCTTTAATCTTATACTTTACAATTATTTTATTGAAATTCATCATGTGCATTTAAGTTTCATTTTGCTCAGAATTAAAAAAAAATAATAATAAAACTATGCAGAGCAAGTCCTGTAATTTCACCAACAACATATTACAATGTCTATAAAGTTACATTATGAAATATCAAAGAGAGAGAAAACTTGTAAAGGCAAAGTTTACCGCTTCCCTGTCATTAAATATGTCCACTGGAAAAATTAACAAACAATATCAAACTAATATTCCCCAATAACAAAAAAAAAAATATACAGCTTTAAAACTTGAGTTGGATCATCAAAATTCTTTATCTTTGCTTAATACATCATAGAATATCATTTTCCTTTACTTTCAATTTACCAAAACAATTATCTAAGCAGTTTATGTGCACACTTCTCAGGCATCCTGAGATGTTTATTTTTTTTTTAATAGAATATCATTCTGTGAACTAAAATACAGTGTAAGAAAGCCATAACTATGTTAATTCAAATCTCTAGTCATTTTAGGAATGGTGAAATGCTTCATAACTTTGCATTTATAATGGAGAGCGCACACACAAGAATTCATTTGATTAGAATTAATAAATGATTCATTGTGAGTAAATTATGTAGATATAAAATACAAAATCTAAAACTAGGTATAAAATGAAAGGAAAATAAAACAACCAAAAGATTTCACCTGATTTAAGCATGCAATTTTTTTTTTTGGTTATCAAAGAAGGACAGAAAAGAACTAAACACGCAAGGCCAACGTACATGGCCAAGGAAACTTGAACTGGGTATAGTATAATACAAGATTATTTTTGTCAGTCTCTTCATGCAGTATACTTTTATAATACAGTCTACCCAGTACAATATGCCATAAACAAGGTGCAAGCTCAAATTAGTACATATAAAATGATCAAGTGTTCTCTGCAAATTCTCTGAACTATGAATAACATTCATTTCAATATTTACTATATATGTGAAATTTAACAAACAAAATCCCAGTACTTAGAGAAGATTGTCAAATTATTGAAAACCCACAGCAGCTTTGATAAAAAAGGAACTGATTTTGAAACACCAAGCATTAGTTGTCTACCTGGAATACTATTGTATGTACCTGTATATATACTGAGCAACCTTGCTAAGCAAAGCTTTAGTGTCAAGTGTGCAACTATGGGTATGTTCTGTATTGTGCCGATATGTCCAGTTAGTAGTAAATATATGCCTTATCAAACATCCATGTAAAATTTACAGCATGTTCACAGTATTAAATTTTTAAAAAATGAATTTCAATGTAGCCTCTGATCATTTTAACTGTTAACACTGATCATACACAACAAAACTAGAAATATAAAAATCACTGCATTTTGCGTTCACGTTTATTCTCTATGAAATGAAATGATCAAGCAGATGGTAAGAAGCGAGGCTATATGTACTGGTAAATACATGTCTCTCCACTTAACGAACACCAGCATGCTGAAAGAAGCAACAACAGAACAGTGCATTTTACCCACAGTGAGCAGGAGTTAATTCCCCCTGTTTATAACAAAACACTTGGTATATTATAGTCACTGGATTTTTATATACATTAAGTACATTACACAATGATTTCATTTATCAGTTGGAGAAATATTCAAATTGACAGAAAAAAAAAACTTCTTTTCTAATTAAAAGAAAATTGCTTCTTTGAGAGAGAGTTTTTAAGTTGATACATTTAAGTTTTTTTACTTGAAAAATCAATGCAAGTTCACTACTCTCAATCCACCTTACAATACACATGCAAACAAACGTGGGGGGAGTATACAGGTATTGTGTCAAAAAGCAAACTCCAAGGAGAATTACAGACTTTTCTTTAATCTAATTTTCTGTGATTCTGTACGAGAAGCCTACAGGCCTTTTTTTTTTTTTTTGCATAGTGCTTCTATATCTTTGAATGAAGGAAAGAGTTAAACAACATTATTACGGAAGTTAAATACAAGATGACCAAACCCACACTGTTAGTAAAATTGATTCAATGTTAAGAGTTTTCTAGCTACCAAAATAATACTGCTTGTACACTGTTTTTACCCACAAAACATCAAGAAATATTGGGTGATATCTATGTGGAAAAAGAGAAAATGATTGACATTTATTCATGAACCGATAAGTTTCTGCATTATATCTCTGTATCTTGGAGCACAGTGCCATATCTCGTTAATATTTACATACATAATGTAAAAAGCATGAATAGCTTGTCTGTTTATCAATATCTAGTTCAATATTGGCATTAAAAGCAAACATTCATATTTTCCCCACAAGAATCTGTCTACTGTCAAACGATATCTAAGAGCTCCTTTGTACTTCTTATATATTGGTATACATTTTAGAAGTTTCAATGCATGGGCAAGAAAAGCATTCCAAAACACAAGGAAAAACATACATTGTAAATCTGTTTTTGTGATTAATATGTAAAGATTTGTGATTAGACTGGCTATTTCTTATCAATAAGTCTAGATAGAGACGTGACATCATGGGGATAAAAATATTATGTGTACTCAATCTGTCAAGAGTGCTCTTTGCAAGCATAAAACAAAAGCCAAGGTGATGGTTACACATTTGAAAATGCACACCTGAAGAGTTAAGTGGTCATACACATGGATTAGTTCTATCTATACTATATGTCAAAGCACTAAACACCAACACTATTATGATATAGGACACATTTATCAATTTTCCCGATCCCAGAAACTTTATCAAAATTTCCTTTTGTGTATTGGTGTTTGTCACATGACATAACCAGGAGGGTAGATATGTATGAATTCTAGATACTGGTACTTAAGAAGAGGTGTTTTCCGTAGTTTTTTTTTTCGTGTAAAATTTTACAATGCAAGTTTGTACCTGTATTTTACAGTCAATGAAGACATGATATACAAACATATATAGATATATATAATATATATGTAAAAAGGACAATTAACAAAAAAAAAAAAAAAAAAAGACAACTAAAGAGACAACGACCAAAACCGGCGCACGCACATAAGACAACTAGCAGAGATTATAAGAGAGCAGAAAAAAGATGTTTGGGTGTTAGAAATATAAACACTTTGACGTGAAGATGTTAAGAGCTGACCTGTGTATTCTAAGTCTGGCCTAGTTAAGGGTATCACATATAAAGAAGACAAACAAATGATTTACCAATCAAATTTATCTGTAAACTCGGCACAAAATAGGTCACATTGTTATTGCATCATTCAATCATTCAACAAGGTTTCGTACATATAAATTTTCTTCTTTTTTTTTTATTAAAATTAAAAGCATGTGAAACATATAATGTATTACATGAAAACAATTTGAACATGTGTTTATGTTGGAGCATTGGAAAGCAATTATTTGCTGGATTTCCCTAAAAACATACAGTGAAAATGAAAAAATAAAAGTTCCTCTTTTAATTGGAATAAAACCATACTGTAACAATCGTTACTCTGTAATATATATACTCAATGTTACACAGAAACACCCATGATATCTGCAATCCAGTTTCCCTTCAAATTCAAACTCTTTAAAAAAAAAAAAAGCAGAGGAAAAATAACCATAAAATCAACTTGAACATCAACAGTTGCCATATATGTAAACAAAGAGATGACGAAGTCTCGGTTGATTGCTCAACAGAGTGCATGACGCTTAGGAGCCTGTAAATTATCATTGAAACAATGCAGCATGCTAGCACGTATCACAGATCCCAATTACCCATGCAGCCGCTCTCTTCCACAAAGGGGCGGCACTACACGAATACAAACTTACAGAAACAGTATCCTCCCAATATTATCAGTGTCAGGAATTAGAAATTTTCCCAAGGCAAGTTTATTGTTATAATGTACATGTAAAACATATCACTACCTTTGCATATATATATAATGACTAAATCTATCAGAATTTCACAAGTATGGAGATAATTTTTTCTTATTTCTTTTCTCAACTTTTTTTTTCATATAACATGAACTTAAACATTATTTCTGCTCATGTATGAATATATTAAATATCTTGACTCAGTTAACAAGAAATGAGATATGGAACACAAGAAAATTCATTTTTAGTATTAAAAAACATAAAAACATCTTCCACACTCGTCAGTAAAAATAAACAACTGTACAATAAGTAAAAGAGTTCTTGTACTACAAACCAAAGGCACGCAGTATATAGTATATATGTATATTTTAATGGAATACTCAATGTTGTTTCAGCTTTGGTAATTTGTATAATACAAAAGGCAATATTGTGAGGAGAACATACTATACCTGGAAGGTGCTAAGAATATCACCGACCTTGAATGCAGACAAATATGGCACAGATTAGAAACTCTGATATGAGTGGCTACCATATAGTATAAATGATATACAAAGTATGTAGATATTTCTAGTCTATGGTTTGTATTGTTAAGTTTCCATGAAAAAAAAAATTCATTCCCCTTTTTTTAAAACCACCCAACTTAAATCAAAATACACTTAATCTTCAATGCATACCAATTACTCCCAGACCTTACTATCCTTTTTAAAATAGTTCTTTGTATGAATATATATATAGACTCCCCAAATGTTTAGCCTATTTTTTGAATTACTATAAACTTTAAGTAAGTAAATTTTGTTAAATGTTGTTTACCTGTATCCTCAATAATCCAAATATAATCTTAACTGAAAATTAAATCATATGAGCAATAAAGTTCTGTTAATGAAAAAATTAAAAAAAGTACACTTTTTTTCTTCCTTTATAAAAAAAATCTCTTTTCCATAAATAAAATATGATATTAGAAGATATTTTTTACATCATGAATTTACATTTCAACTAAAACTTGTTTACAATGTTTTTTTTTATTTGAAAAGAAACTGAATAATTATAGTAACAAAAGCATGCAACATCAAACCTTGTATACTGACCAGGGAACAATTCCATTTACAAAATACTATCATCACAATAAAGTGATGAGAACAAGTCTTCTAGTTTTATCTATAGTTACTGGTGCATAGAGGTGAATTAAGATGAAAAAAGCAAAAAAGTGAATGAAAAAGGTAAAAACACATTTCTGTTGAGCAACCAACAAAAAACCAAGGAAGACCCCAAGAAATGGTTTAATCAAAACCCCTGAAACGTCTGCATATATGGCGTTTTAACAGTCGATGAAAAAGTGTCTTGGTTGCAAATATCATCTGGGTGAAACCTATATATTCTGGTACTTACTCATCCTGGATCAAACGACTCTACAGTGTAGGTATAATGAAGTCATGTTAGAGTTTGATCTCATTTGGATTATGTACATATAGTAATAAGCAGAGAAACTGTCAAATGCATGTCTTTTAAACAGAGAAAATGAGTCCTTTCCTAACTACTACATATATCATTTCTCTGTTTAAATGCATTAAAGAACCATACCTAAAATGCCCTCATCTGAAATTGAACTCCATACAAACCATTCATACAAATCTTTTGAATTAAATAACAAAAAGTCCCTGAATGTCTGAACTGTCTCTTTCTCTCTCTCCTGATGATGGCTAATTTGATTAGGACTACACTTGTGAGCAATCTATCTTTCTTCAGCAGGTTGCAGACAAACTTGATTCAAAAGCAAGATTCAAAAGTAGGACGATCAATATTATGATGCCAATCTTACCCATGTCATTAACTGTAAATGAATCCCACAAGGTGAGAGATTGCTCCATTGTCAATCATTCAAATTGGCCACCACAGGAAAGAGAGAGGAAATGATCAGACAGTCCAGTCAAGTTGATTCCCAGCCTTTTAGGCCTAATAAAGCAAAACAGTCAACAAAGGAATGTAACTCATTACCTGCTCCTTTCACAGTTCCTTCCCCTGATTTGTTAACCTCTGCATTGTTGGCCTGGGGATTCACTGGCCGTGTCACCATGGACTTCATGGTTGCCTTGGTTTTCATCAACTTAAGTCCTGAAAAAAATGAAGAAAATTCTGTAAGAACACATGCATCTAGAACCAAATTGAGATAGATGCTTAAATGCTTTCTTGCGAGTGAAGAAAAAATTAATGGGTTCAAAGCCTTCATCAATATGCAAGACAAAAAAAGATGAAAAATTATTTGTTTGAAAGTCTTCATCAATATTCAAGATGTCAATCTAAATAATCTCCAAAGACTTACATCTAGCAAGAAAATGTACAGTATATAAATTCAATTCTGACAAGTAAGCAGTTTCTTCCACTGCTCCAAACACAGTGTAAATGATTGGTGGTTTGTTGGGAATATCCCATGAGAATGAGTGCAAATGAACCAGGACAGATGGATGAAAAACACCAAGACATGACTTAATGATTTGTGAAATAGAAGTAATGCAATCTCCACACTCTAGTCAGTCAATAAATGCATGGAGGTATTTGACATCGGAATCTTTATAATACAATAGGGAAATGCATTCTAGTACATGTATTAATCATTCCATTATATGGTATATCCTTGCTTTAATGTTCAATCATTGATTGCTAAGCACAACACTTAGATGTAAGCAGATATCTAAATATATACATAGCAAATTAAAAATTGTCCCTCATAGTAAATATATTCACACCAATTAAATCAAAGAAAAAAATTACTTCTCAAATCCACCTGAAAATCAAAACAAATATGCATCAAATTCTTCAATCATTACAAATTACAAACATCAGCATCTTTATTATTTGCTATATAAAATGCACTGAAAACTTCAATCTAATGAAACAAGCACCTACCTACAACTTTTCAAATACATCTGATGTTATCTTTATCACACAACACGAGAGACCTAGCAACTGTTCACAAAATCATACACAGCTGGAGAGGCAATTTCCCCCATGAATTAATTCACTTATTAATAACTGCAAAAGTCAGAATCCTCTACCTGGCCATTCCGAAATTTCCCTGTACTGTGCTGATTTCTTTTACACATCAAATTATCTTTAATTTTCATCTTCATTTTCAATCAATTCTACATGGAATCCAGTCTGCCTTTAAAGGCCCCCTGGATAATGGATTCATTATCTGGATTAACAAACTTTCCTTCTCAGTTTTCATTCCTCTCATGCATGCGCTTGCCTGAACATTTAGAACTGCAGTTTTGAATGAAATATTCCCCCCTATTGAGTTCACACTCAGTGCAACTTTCTTACCTGGATAGCTTTAAAACACAAGAAACAAATTGTGATCTACCGAAAGTGAATTTCTTCCTACAGACTCACTAATATATGTAAATTCCACAAGCGTACATCATATGAATTTTATCATTACAAACAGGAAGAATTTCAATGATTTAAAAAAAAGAAAGCCTTACCTGGTGGTATGAAATAGAGAGGCTGGCATCAATGCCACCCCAATCTTCTGTTAGAGACTAGATCCCCTCCACTGGTTTGCCTTCAAATGTAAATCCAAGGCCTTTTTGTCTCTGTAGAAGTCCACTGATCAAAAACACCTGTTGTAAAATTGAAAACCTTATCAAAGTGTCAACGATGGTCAAAGTCCTCAGACTTGGTGCACATTTATGTTTTCCTTTTGGAGACCTTTCCCTGCTGCTTCGATGCAGGAAGTATAGTTCACAGATTGATTTTTCAACGAAAAGTAAAAATAAAACTTTTAATGGCTTCTCTCTGTTAAAAAATGACATCAGATATTACATGCAAGTCAGCATACTACTCCGGTGCGACCAAGGAAAATATTAACAATCTTGATTATATGGCAGTGAGGCAAAAGACATCCACCAATCTTTAAAAGGGTATTATCAATATGACAGTGATCACGAAACACTGCTGGCATTACCTTGCACTAGGACATAAATATGTAATAATAGTTCCCTGTAGCTGTTAGAGGGAGAAGGAAAAGGCCGGGCAAATCTCTTTCCTGATTGCAGGGTACGACAACAAAGCCCCAGTCCTATGTACACTATAGTTATCTATTTACATTACTTTAAATCCTATCTATCGGCTGTGGCCATGTTTACTTTTCAAACATTATAAAAAAAAGTCAGACTATTTTCTCTATTATACCGCACTATACATCTTATCACACACTTGAGGCATAGTGTTGTAAAATAAACATAGGTGCACTACAAGTATCAACCTGTACAATGCCCCTATTTAATATATTGCACTTGTGTGTGTAATATTTTAATGTATTCGGGGCTAATGTTTAAATATATGCATTGTAGCCCCCTTGTGTAAACACATGATGATTGAACATACACCACCGTGCTAAGTCTAACAATTTAAATCCAAGGTAAACTCAAGGTTTCTAATTATCCATCTCAAGATTATAAACAGACAACAAAAATAGAACTGACCTGTATTGTTGGCCTGGTGTGTGGAAACTAACAAGCTTTGATCATTGCACATGTCAATATATCCGACTGAAAACTTATACTTACAGACACTGTCTAGATACACACTTGCTGTGGAGGTTATCTACAGACCCCCTTTGTCTGGCTAACTGACAACAATACTACAGCAACAAGGCAGCTACACCTCTCCATGTATTAATTACATACCCTCTAATTAGCACTGTCACAAGTTAATTATTGATTAAACACAAACCATGAAACAAGAAAACAGTCAATCTGTACCACCAACAAAACATGCTTGTTGTATAAAGAGAAAGCCTTCACTAGCAAGACTTGCAAGTCAAGTCCAAAGTCTATCAAATCTGCTCAATACAAATGGAATCCCCTTGTACGCTAAAAAAGTCAATACATTTACAGAAAGTATAGAGTTCATGAAGGATGGCAGCATTTTCACCGGGAGTCAGCCAAGCAAAGAAGAAGACAATGGACGGCCACCATCTGTGTTTGTATCTAATATTTTACATTGTGATCTCATAAAGCATGAAATAACAAAGTCAAGTCAATACTATTGATTTCCAACTAATATGATTTCCCCCTTCAAACTTGGACAACGTTGTACATATTTAATGGTCTATTCGAGCTTAAGTTGCATCAAGGGTAAAGTTTCAAGATCTTGTGCCTTTCCAAACCTTTTCATTAATTATTCAGTGAATGTGATAAATGTTCCAATTTGATACCCAAAAGCTTAATCAATCTTTTATAGCATTTCTGTTTTATTGTAGCATGTATATACAATGGTTATCAGCAAATTTCATTTTACCACCTTGATGCACAGCCTTTTGTATTTTCTTCAACAATGAAAACCTGTGTTACAACTTGTATAATGCAGTTTCTAAATGGTATGAACCCAACCCAATGACAATGAACACACAGCACATGTATTATGTTTTTATTATTATCACTGTTTCTGCTCAAAGTAGAAATGGGAATAAAGTACATGTAGTACTGTTGATTTTTTGGTTCTTCAAAGAATACAGCATTAGAATGCTGCCCCATGTTATCAAATAACAGCCTTTAAAGTCTTGTTCAAAAAGCTTAAATGTCTTTTGATATGAAATTTTTTTGGACCCTTTATATTGAAAACCTTTGATATCAATGATACAGTCAAATAATCAAAGTCAAGGGAACAAAAAAATCTGAGCATCATTTTTATCTTACAAAGTGCATTGTAGTCTTTTCAGTTTGGAAGATATTTTTCATGCAACCTTTCAAAGAGTGGTTGCAATTAAGCAAGCTTTAATTAATCAATATGACATGGGTATCATTACACATTGACTACATAGTTAAGTGCCTCACCAGCCATTACCGAGTTTCCCGATTACAATAGATTCACTGTGAACGAAAAAAGCAATCATTACCTTTATTCTCTGAACTTTGTGCCTTTTTCAGACTTCCTATGATATTATCCACTTCCAATGTTCAATGAACCTCTATTTCAAAATAGCATCTGTAAAGAAAGCAGTTGGACATTTGTTATGATTCTCATAGTACACAATTTGCACTAAGCACATAATTAAAGTTCAATCACATTCAATCATTAAGATATAATGACATTTACTGATAACTTAGTTGAATGAGTAATTATTCTGATTACTGTAGTTCATGAGGACTAATGGGTTACAACCAGTAGTTTTACATATAAGTATTTAATGTAAACCTCAGGTTAAAACTAAATCAATGTTTGGATCATTGGAATGATATAAAGGTCATGAATCCTGTTTCATTTCCCTGTTCTTTTCACTGAGCAGGATGTTTTCCCTTGTCAATGTTTCCTGTGTGTGTGTGTGTGTGTGTGTGTGTGTGTGTGTGTGTGTGTGTGTGTGTGTGTGTGTGTGTGTGTGTGTGTTCCTACACATGTTAACATGTACCTGTACACATACAACACTCAACTGGTTATTATACTCTTCAATCACATACAACATAACACATATTGAAACCAATTCATACATATATATGTGAGTGTTCATAAAATTTCCATGGTAACAACATTTTCAGAGCCTGAACTATGTATAAATGATTGTCCTGCATATTTAAGCCTTGGGAATAAATATGGAATAATATGTACGGTAAAGTGTGGGCAACCATGAGTCTAATGGAAAATGAATTCACATAGGAAATCTCATTATGGAAGAGGACATATATATATATATATATATATATATATATATATATATATATATATATATATATATATATATATATATATATGGGGTATGATTTTATCTTAATTGTGTGCAACAACAACTGGCAAAACTATATCATACAAAGTGTGATGAAGATTGATTAAAGCATTTCTCTCTTTGATGAAATGCCAGAATCTAATAATATGTATCCATTAAATATATGTACAAGTCAGAGCTGTATAAGTAAGACCCTGCTGTTTGAAATGATAAAATACATCTTCTATAATTTTCAGTGTAGCAGGAATGCAAAGAATACCAAGATCCATTAAGAGATTTCATCTTTAATAGCTGCTGGGTTTTGGCATCTCAAATAAAAGCAATGTTTGTGTCAATGTTCTTCAAAACCATGATCCACGTAAAAAGTTTAATTCTAATTTTGAGAGCATGTTTCTTTTATCAAAGAGACTCGATAACAGCTTTAGTAAAAGTCTTTAATTATACATGAGAAAGAATTTTAGAGTGGTCTTTACAACTAACTCTGAGGAACTTTGATTAGACTTAGGAAAAAACACCTCAATTTCTAAAATGAATCCTATAAATATCTGAACAGCATGCCTTGAATCCGTGTGATAATGAATTATGTATTACTGCACAAAAGAAATGTTCAATGTTAATCCCTTATCTTCTTTAGTTTATCAATTATCTTCAAAGATCAGAGAGCAGGAAATCTACCAGTTATAAAATTCTACTTGGCCTATCCTTCCACCATTACCTATTTGACAGAAAAGGAAATGCTTCCAAAAATTTATCAAATATTAAAATAATATTGATGTGTCTTTTGATTCAACATGATCTACTCTGAAATAAATAAATCATGAAATACACAATGTGTAGTATCAAGCAAACAAAACTTCTGGGGGGGGGGGGGGGGGGGGGGCTGCTCCACATTGATTAATAACTGAACACTACCATTAGATATTCAACCTTCAATGTAAAAAATGTCCTTGAACTTTACTATTGAGAGTCATTGAAAGTTCTGGTAAATTGTTTATAAATATTTGTTTAAAAAGTTGTTCTTTTCAATAAGGTCAAATTAACTCTTGATTTTTTTTACTATAAAGGTATAAAAATAGCAAAATAGCACATGTTTTTATCATTGTTCATATTAAACACTTTTACTGCATTGTTTTGTAAAATCGCTATCATTAAGCAATAAAAGATGATAGGAACAATTCCATCTGAGCATGTTACACTTTGTCACATGCAAATTAAAGGCAATTCTAAGGCCAGTCATCTTACTGCAAGTCATATTTTTCTCACAACACACCAACATAGATACACAGTAAACATAATGTAATTCAATTTTACAATTTAAGTGCTTTAGCCTTTTAACTTCCCATAATTCAATTTTAGTGAAATTTTAAAATTACAGGGATAGGTTTCCTTGTCTACTTTATTATGCCGAAGCAAATATGAAATAAATCTAAAAAAAAAAAAAAGGTTTGTTGGGTTCTTAGAAAGCTTGGTAAAATTTAAAATTTCCAAATTCAGTAAGAATAAAGGGTTCTCTTTCAGATCATATTTATTACAACAATACATCCAGAACAACATATGCATTCTAAAAAATCATAATACAGAAGTTGTGTATTTTATCATTAAATAATTTAATTCTGGTTGCAACGCGCTTTCTGATTGGCTAAAAAAATTATTTCATATCGTATAAAGAATGTTGCCTACGTGATAGTAAGACTAATGTCAAAAACGTATCAATCTGCCTGACGTTACGTTTGAATTTTGTACAATTTGATGTCATTTTAAAGGTCAAATTACCATTTTTAACTACAATTCAGAGTAAAAAAATTAAATTAAAAGCAATGAATTTAATATTTTTTAGTTTTATACGATATAAAATGGTTTGAAACAGTTTATGCTTTTTTATAAACCGCTTCCCGATTTATAAAGCGTAAACTGTCCCAAACCATTTTATATCGTATAAAACAAATAAATATTGAATTCATTTCTTAAATACTTGATAAGACATTTAACTGCATGGATCAACGTCTATCAATTTAAAAGGACTCTGCTCATTAGTCATTACAATGATATGGATTTCTTTTCTTCTCTTTTTGTTTCTTATGAGCAAATTTAATATTTAATTACCTTATAGTTGTGAATGACGAGCTGAGGGAAATTTTCTTGAAATCACTCTCATATTCAAGGCAATGAGTTTCTACAACAAAAGGAAATATATTTATGCATAATTTGATGTTGACTGTTTACATAAAATATGCATCACAAAAACTGAAAAACTTCAAAAGGTTTTTTGACATAACTTTAGAAATCAATTTTTTCTTGCATGCACTATTGGCTTGGGACAAGTTTTCACGCTATTAATGAAACATTGCAATTCAACCCACAAATCTATGTGGTAGCAAGAAATGGCACTTGGCGAGAATTGGTCAGGTTAAAATTCCTAGAAAACTGGAAAACATGAACAGAAAATCCAAATAACAATCTATTAAGACTGAATATAATCCATCAGTGGTGTAAGTGTACTTTTAAGGTACAAAGCTAACGTCTTTTAATATATAAACACTATTTGCCTGCTTTTCTCCTTTGTTTTGAGAACGTTTTTTTTTAATTTCATACCATAATGGCATTCGGATGGGCATGTCACATGAAACTGAAACATTGAAGATTAAACCGTCTTTGTATCCCTAATGAATCCATGAAAACCTACATTTGCACTTATTTTGTTGTGTGTATTTACCATGTTGTAAACTTCAAACGATTTAATATACATTTTTACCGTTAGTATCAGCAGGAACAAGAACGGACACGAAAACTTATGATGTTTTCAATCATGATCTTCTACATTATACTATTATCCAGATGTGCTAAATATCAATCAGTTACAATAAAAGGCTCTTAAATCCACATTACGAATAGCAAAGATGAAGCAATTTACCGAGAAAATAGAAGTTATTGCTGCCCGATTACGTTTCCAGTCGCCATATTTGCTGGTATCTCCTTGAGGCTACTTGATTTTGATTGGTTGACCTCAAGCCGAATTTCGATCCCGATTTTAGTTTTTATCAGAATTACCAACCAAATTTTTTCAACAAAGATATTTACTTTCATAAAGTAACACATCAAAAAAATATTTCTAAAAATAAATTGAAGTTCTGAGGCGTAGTTACCAGGTAAAATAAAGTTACAAATTATATCGGGTTTGTTATGCTATTTTATTGTGTGATCACATGATCAAAAAATGGCAGACGACAACAGAAAGCTTTACTCGCTCATACTTTGTATTTGTTATTTACACTTCGCATTGTCTTTTTTATTTGATAACAATCCATTTGTTGAAGAATTTGCTGCACCGGCTGTTTCCAAAATTGAGTTTGATGACACAAACTATGTTTTTAATACGACACAAGGATTTAATGTTACTAACAAGGACGAAGTTGGTACTAGAAACCTCCTACATAAACGGAAAAAGAACCGAGTTCTAAAGGATGGTGAAGTACCATCACTAAAACCGGGAAATAAGGCATCTCCTTTTAAATTGTGGACACTGTCTGGAATATTTGAATATCCCAATATCCAGTTGAATAACAAATCTCTGATAATTCATTACTTTGACCCTGTACATTCTGCTTTCTTGGAATGTTTATGGAATTCGGACAAGGCGCTCATTCCCATGATACAAAGCAATCTATCTACACAACATCTTTTCATTCCAATGACAGATAATGTGCAAGCCTTATATGGAGCAAAATGGATGTTTAACAGGATCAATGTGTTGGCAAAAAGAGTTTTAAGGTACTGGTTAAAACAATAATAGTCCCCTAATAGTCAGCGCTGTTGTTCACAAACAATCTATGACAATATATATTTTCTATAAGGATGTTTAAAAATATTAATTATTGTTCATATTAACTCTTTTATACAATATAATTCTTTGCTCCTTTAAAATTGATTCTGTAAAATCATCAGTAAATAATAGTTCTAATGAATAGAGGTTTTAAAGAGAGATGGTTATTCATTGATATACTCCTTTGGTGTTTTGAATTGACATTTAGAAATGTTCTTTATGATGTACTAAATTTACTTTGACTTACCAGTATTCCTGTTTTTTGGATGTTTTTTTTAGGTCAGAGCCTGAGGTTAACGCCAAGATGAATCAGTTTCACTTTTCAGTGCTGTCCTTGAACAAACTTGGGAATTGGTTACCCACTTTACTAAGAGAATGGGAATGTGTAGATCATAACTGTGGATATGACCAAGTTTTATTCCAAGCAGGCAGTAATTGATTATTTGCGTTCTTATTAACCATTTCTGATAAAAATTTGTCTCTCAATGTTGTTGTCGTAAACTTTTCACATTTTCATCTTCTTCTCCAGAACAACTAGGCCAATTTCAACTAAACTTGGCACAAAGCATCCTTGGAGGAAGGGCTTTCAATTTGTTTAAATGAAGGGCAAGTCCTTCTAAGGGGAGATACTTAGAAAAGAGTGAAAATAGGGTAGGGTGTTTTAAAAAAATCTTCTTCTCAAGAACTACAGGGCTAAATCAAACCAAACTTGGCACAAAATATCCTTGGTAAGGGTTTTCAAGTTTGTTCAAATGAAGGGCCACTTTCCCTTCAAAGGGGAGATTATTAAGAAAGAGTGAAGATACGATAAAGAAATTAAAAAATCTTTTTCTCCAGAACCAAATAGCCCTAATAACCAAATTTTTACATTAGCTTTATGATATATGGTAGATTTAAATTTGTTCATATCCTGACCCCAGGGTATCGGGAAGGGGCCCCAATGGTTTCACGGTTCATAAAAGAAATTAAATGAAAACAACACTTTAATAATTCTTCAGAAGAATCAAAAGTCTATTATTTGTGAAAATAGATAGGAATAAAGCTATAATACCAAATTATAAGTTTATAAGTATTGCTTTTACCCCCTGTGGTTCATAATGAGGCGGTGGGGGGGGGGGGGGGGGGGGGGGGGGGGGGGGGGGTTGAATTATAGGATTATAAATAGATGAAATTCTAAAGCAATCAGCTAGTAGCTGGGATGGCAGGTGGGGGGGGGGGGGGGGTTGAATTATAGGATTATAAATAGATGAAATTCTAAAGCAATCAGCTAGTAGCTGGGATGGCAGGTGAAGAAACAAGGCTTAACATTTTTGTAAATAAGGTTTGTAATGATGAATTTTCAATGCTATTATCTATTCCAAATAATACATTGGTTACGAGTGCAAGCGCCCTGTAATTAATGACAGGGAACCAGTCTATTATTCCTCTGTATTGGGGGAATCATTTACATTATAATGTTGCAAGTTATATTTTCTTGAATAGAATGTTTCTTTTTTGAAGATGCACAAATTTAAGTAATTAAATTGAACTTAACTAGAAAGAATAAGCTGGAATAACTTTGTTAAGAAGTTGTTGATGGCTATTAATCAGGTAAAACAAATAGATTGACACGTACTGTGCACTAAGATTCCACTGCTTGTATTAGACTGGATAGTCTGTCTTTGATTCTGTTCAAACGCTGCTGCTAGCTTATTAGAGTTATGACTAATGTTAGTCAAGTGAGTGATGAGGCCCCTGGGCCTCTTGTTATGAGATGTTTTATGGATTTTCTATAAAGAACTATATGTGGGCATTGTGGTTAAGATAATTTTTATGTTACATTTTCAGGTTTCTCTTGTTTTGGTCCATGTTCATGAAAATTTTCTATCATTACCGAAACTAAATTTTATTACCAGGTAATTTGATAAAAAATTCAATATTACAGATACAGAATACCCTACTGTACTGAAAAGACTAGATGCTCACTATGACTGGTTACCTAGTCCTGTGTCTTCATTTGGAAACAATACATTGCCAGTGGTGTTGACAAGTTCAGATGGATGTCAACCCATTTCCAGTGTCAATGGTTCAGTTGCTTTGGTAAACAGTGGAGGCTGTTCTTTTTTCAAAAAGGTAACAGAGTGAGAATTCAATTCTTTCACATAATGCAACCTATCTCATTTGACAGTGAGTGTAATTTTAATCATTCTGTTATCTAATATTGTACATTTTAATTAAGGTGCAAACGATGCATGCATCAGGAGCATCAGCAGTACTGATCATGCAGAATCAAACTGAGACACCTCAAGACATGAATTGCCAGGATAATGAATGCACAGTTCCTTTGTCCATTCCCGCTTGTATGATACAAAACTTCAATTTTGATGCCAAGTAAGACATGATACTTACTACTGTTCTTTCATCTACCTGTAGATCATTTACAAACTTCTCTGTTATTATGATGTAATTTGTTATGATAGCTGTGAAAGCTTTTAAAATGATTGCTTTTTTTGTATCCTTGTGGTCAAAGAATTGGATGAAATATATTTATTGTTTTTACCAGGTATTTTAGGTTATCTGTTTATTTCCTGTCAGTTTAGCCTCATAGTATGTTTGAACTTTATAAGTCAGTGACATTTTTAATTGTTCACGGTCAGCAGTCAGAGAGTCAAGATCATTTAGTTGTGATCAAAAATTCAAACTGATTTTATGGGACTATCATTGCTATTGGTATTCAAAATGGATCTTGTTTAACTTGTAGATCACATCTCAATGTCACATTCCAGAACACTCCATCACCTAGCTTCTTTGCAGCGATAGATCCACAAGGTGCACTACAAGAGGTTGGATGGTTTCTTTATCCATCAATGAGTTTTATCAACTGGCAAACTCAGTGGTAAGGTTTTACCTCTTGAACTGTGATAGGATGCAAGATTCAATTCTCTCTCTCTCTCTCTCTCTCTCTCTCTCTCTCTCTCTCTCTCTCTCTCTCTCATGCAATCATTGGAGAGATTATATTTTCAAATAAGGAAAATTAATAATTTTAGTTAAAGTTGAAGCTGCAATGAGGGAGAATGCCATATTACAAATCTCTTTTTGATTCAAATATTAATGCTGTATTTCATTCAAATTATAATTTGAATGTGTAGAAATGAAGATACATCATTGACGTATCACATTTTTATAAATAACTATTGACTTTTTATGCAACACTTGTTTAAATGAATTAAAACTAGCAGCAGCCTTTCCCCTTTTTTATCCGTTTAAGTTTTGTATGCTATTTTTGATGGAATTTATTGAGTGCAAGTATTCATGCAATTTGATACAATATTGCACTTGAATTTATAGTTAATATTATTGGTGAATATTACATAAGATTATAATGTAAAGGTTACATGTCCCATATTATGAATAATGTACATGAATACACCAAAATAATATTTAGATGGTTAAAAATTTATTATCTTTGTTAGGTTCGAGGAGTCTTAAATGGATGGGTTTTTTCACTGTGTTGATTATTTACATGCACATATATTACCGGTACTGCAATTTTTGATCTCTGAAGGTTTCAATACAAAGATAATTTGACTCAACAGCTACAGAAACCAGCTCATGTAGTGTCTGTGTTTCAAGAACAAGTCATGCAGGGCCAGACAGGAGTTGTTGTCAACATTTCCACCACAGAATTAAAAGGTAAAGGACAAACAATCTCTACAGTCATGTCACGAAATTAGGATATGATTTTCTTATTTTTTAATTCCAGATTTAAAAATTCAAAAAAAAACAATTGTACATATACGTGACCATAGATTTTACTTATATATTTTATCACGATGAAGATCCGGAGACATATTATTTTACATGTAGACAAATAAGATCTTGATTGTATTGAATAACATGTGTAGCACTACCATTCTAGAATGCATGTGCCAGTAGGAACAATAGGAGTTTTTGTTGAAACACAAGCAATGCATGACAGATTTATCTTAGATGAATGTCATTTGAAATAAAGTACATACATGTGTATCACTTTTATAATGATTACATATACACAGTGTTATACCACATTACAAACCCATATTAATAAAAGATGAGAATGAGAAAAATCTAGCAAGTTGACTTACGGTCAGTAACCATATGTGAGACTGCATGACCTTCTGCTGATTGGTAAATGTTATAGAATAGCTTTATTGATAAAGTTTATGGAAAATAATTGGTCTCTTCCCTGTCTCTCCAGGCTTCCAGCATTTAGAGCTGGACATGTCACTTTCCTGTCCTGGAGAAAGGGACACAACTTGTGGCCACTGGGATCATGGGATCAGCCTGTTTGTTTGCTGTAATCCCAACTCTACCCTATGTGGAATGGAGATAGGAAGATGGATTAGTCCATTTAGAAGGTAGTACCATACATGTACATGTATTTGTATTTATGGTAGACATTCTGGGCTAAAAGCATGAATATGGTAGGTTTAACAAGCAAAGATATTCTGTTCTGTGAGAGTGAAATATGGGCTTTCTTATACCCAATATATTTCCCTTATGAAGACACATTATCTGGCTTAGAAAATGTCTTCAAATGAATTGAATTTAACAGCTATCAATTTTATGAATATAAACAGAGCATTCTTTGTTTATATACTGGTAAACATTTGAAATATGCAGATAATAAAGTGCAAACAACCACATGATTTAGTATCTCAGTGTGTTGTTTTCTTTTCAGGAGGATAGGGCGTTGGATTACTGACATTTCTCCACTGTTGCCCATGATTCAGAACAACCAATCAGATACATGTACATTCACAATGAAGACAGCACCCTGGGCAATGCCGTGGATACCATCTTTAAATCTTAGACTTTATAAAACAAGTGGTAAGTAGATGCTGTCATTAAGACAGCAATGCTTGAACAGGTGTTTGCTTCTGAATGGACTGAAAATTTGGTTACTGCAATGAGGACTATGGGCAGTTTGCATTGTATAATTGTCATGCAGAACAGACTTCCAAAGTATGTCCATTAGATTTAGAATTACCGTTATTCACATGTATCATATGAAGCATTTTTTTAATCAAAACATGCAGAAAACTTCATATTACCGGTAATATGACCACAGGTCTGTTCCTGATATGGTAAATAACATTAAAAAAGATTATTAAGATACTAGCTGCTTTAAACTGTTGGTGAACTAAATCCTTTAGGCAACAAAGGAAGGGGGAGGGGGTACTGTCTGTTTTAGCCTTATTTAAAGTTTTGTATGTTTAGAGGCAGAGTAAAAAATAATTCTAGATGCAATTTTTCATTTATGTCAGATGTTTAATAAGATATATTATTTTACAGAGAGTATAGCTCCATCAGAAACTTTTGTGTTATACCAGCCTGGTGCAACATTTGACAAACATTATAACTCACATTTCAAGCCATTCAATTTCATTCCTCCTGCCGATGTTAAAAAGGTGAGACTAAATGTTATTCTGCAAGAGGTCCTTTTAGATGCACAATAACATGTATAGTACACACATCTACATGTAGTTATGTGAATTCATCTACATAATATCACACAAGCTATAGCTCAGTATAATAGATTATGAAATAAATGCCAGTTATTGTTTTATTGAATATATTTTTAAAATGTTTATTTGATTATGAGAAGTTTGGAAAAGATAATTAATTTTCTAAAGTAGAATTTGTCTGGTGAATTTAAACTCTTTATATCTCTACTATATCTTAGACATGCCGTTACAATATTGAATTCATTTATTTTATGTTATATTTCACATCTTTGAATCTCCATTATCTACAATACTCATTTATAGGTTGTGATTTTCGCTGTGATCACTGGCCATGGAAGTGATGAGAATGGCTGTGGAGAATTCTGTGTCACATCACATCACTTCTCTGTCAACGGACGCATCAATAATATCACATTCAGTGAAGCAGGTACTTGTACTTGGTTTTTGTTCAAGGACTCTTGATAAAAACAACATACAATGTAATATGTCATGTATCAAAGAATGTAAGTCTACTGTACAATATTTTTCTAAATTTATTCAGAAAATAATGCTCATTTACAAAATCAAGGATACCTGTATTACTAATAACATGATACTAACTAGAATAAAAATGATGCTCCCCATCATCTTTGCAAGCTACAGGATTTTATTAGCTCTAGTCTCTGTGGGTACCGGTAGTAGAGAGAACCAAATACCCTCGGCTTTAAAAGATGTTTAATGTATACATTATTTCATTCTTGTTGTAAACAGGCAAACTACATATATAGTCAGACATGTTTTACTCTGTTGATTCAGGAACTCCTTTGGGGTGTGCTGACCAAGTCTTAACTGGTGTAGAGCCAAATGAACATGGAACCTGGCTGTATGGAAGGAATGGTTGGTGTGACGGTAGAAATGTGTTTCCCTGGGTGATTGACATAACCCAACAAGTTTCTCTGAACAAACATAATCAGATTATGTATTTTGGATGGTTTAATGGGACGGATCCAAATCCGAAGCAAAATCCAGGAATGATTTCCATATATTCATACCTTGTATACTACCGATCATAGCTTTGTAACAAGGCAAATTTATAAATTTTTGTTGCATTTTTTTAGGAATACTGTCATTTTTAATGACTTATGAACATAATTATGTCTCTTTTTTACCCAAACACGAACCAGATATTTAATGTCAACCTAACCAGCCCCTTCCATTCTTTAGTCAAAATGCATATATGTAGATTTACTCACATACAGATGTACATGTAGAGCTGATTTTTTATCAATGACAAAAAAGATCAATTTCTAGTGTTATTTAAATTGAACTACTTAAGAAATGTTGATCCTTGGAATTCCAAAATTTAGATTTTTTATGCCCTATACCTACTGTAAAGTTACCTGTATCATCACATTGAATTTTTGCATATTTATACCGACCTCTTTGTCAAAGACTCACCTTCATTATGATGTAAATTTACTTGCCCTCTGGTAGGGGAATTGTGTCATAGTGACACGTATAATGTACATGCATTTGTAATATGCATTTATACATTCCTATCGACTATTGATATTCATTTCTAACGAGCATTCAAATACTGAATGATTAATTGTATTAAGACATTTTCCTTCTTTCCTCACACTGTTAAGGGTCCTGAGGTTACCAGTATTTGTCTTAAATAATTAACTGCTAATTTAATACATGTACATTCATCAATGCTTCATTAATCCTTGATCATTGTATTGATAATGTTTCTTCCAATCAGGTTTTATTTTTTTTCAACAAATAAACCATGATTGTGATATGTTACCACAAAATGTGATGTGTTCTATTTTTATTCAAAGCTAACCTTTCAACAGTTTCAAACTGGTGGTTGCATACCAGAAGATTAACAGATTTCAAATAATTTATCTTTTTTTCATCTGAAATGAGAATACATGTAAATGTACCAGGTAAATTTATCAATTGAAAAGCTTGGGAAGATGAACTTATTATTAACAAGAGGCCCATGGGCCACATCGCTCACCTGATCAACAACAGACATAATAAAATCAGCTTTATAGAGTCATATACAAAATATCTGAACAATGTCGTATAACAGATCCTGTATAAAAAAAAAATTCCCCTGCATATTCTTATGTTTATCATTGACCCCCTTTGTAACAGGATGATTTTACAGTCATATCACATATTGAGCATTGCAGTTCTCGAGAAGATGATCAGACCTAAACAACTGTTTATATATGGACTATAAACCTACACCCCTTTTGAGGTCCAAGAATTGTCCAGGGGCCAGAGTCTAAACAATTTTAAAGAATCAACAATATGTCAAAATGCTTGCATATAAGTAAAACCATATATAAAAACCATTTGAATTTTTGTGAACAATTTAAATGTTTTCCTTTGAAAAATTGGAACCCCCCCCCCCCCCCCCCCCCCCCCATGTGGCCCAACCCTACTCCTGAAGAATATGATTTTGACAAATTTGAACTGACTAAAGCTTTTCTAGACAATTTGTGTTATAGAAAGTTTTTCCCTATATATTCCTATGTAATAATTTGACACCCCCCCCCCCTCAAATTGTGGCCCCACCCTACCCACAGGGATCATAATCTGAATAATTTGAATTTTCCCAACCTGAGGATGCTTCCAGACAAGTTGCAGCTTTTCTGCCCAATTTGTTTCTGAGAAGAAGATTTTTCAAGATTTTTCTCTATATATTCCTATGTAAAAATTCGACCCCCTCATTGTGGCCGCATCCTACCCCCAGGGATCATGATTTGAATAAACTTAAATCTACATTACCTGAGGATACTTCCACACAAGTTACATCTTTTCTGGCTGATCAGTTTCAGAGAAGAAGATTTTTAAAGAATGACTCTATATATTCCTATGTAAAATTTGACCTCCCCATTGTGGCCCCACCCTACCCACGGGGATCATGATTTGAATAAACTTGAATCTACACTACCTGAGAATGCTTCCACACAAGTTTCAGCTTTCTGGCTGATCAGTTTCAGAGAAGAAAATTTTTAAAGATTTACTCTATATATTCCTATGTAAAAAATTCGAACCCCCATTGTGACCCCACCCTACCCCCAGGGATCATGATTTGAACAAACTTGAATCTACACTACCTGAGGATGCTTCCACACGAGTTTCAGCTTTCTGGCTGATCAGTTTCAGAGAAGAAGATTCTTAAACATTTACTCTATATATTCCTATGTAAAAAAATTCAACCCCCCATTGTGGCCCTACCCTACCCCCAGGGATCATGATTTGAACAAACTTAAATCTACACTACCTGAGGATGCTTCCACAAAAGTTTCAGCTTTCCTGGCTGATCAGTTTCAGAGAAGAAGATTTTTAAAGATTTACTCTATATATTCCTATGTAAAAATTCGACCCCCCATTGTGGCTCCACCCTACACCCGGGGATCATGATTTGAACAAACTTGAATCTACACTACCTGAGGATGCTTCCATACAAGTTTCAGCTTTCCTGGCTGATCAGTTTCAGAGAAGACAATTTTTAAACATTTACTCTATATATTCCTATGTAAAAAATTTGACCCCCCATTGTGGCCCTACCCTACCCCCGGGAATCATGATTTGAATAAACTTGAATCTACACTACCTGAGGATGCTTCCACACAAGTTTCAGCTTTCCTAGCTGATCTGTTTCAGAGAACAAGATTTTTAAAGATTTACTCTATATATTCCTATGTAAAAAATTCGACCCCCCATTGTGGCCCCACACTACCCCCAGGGATCATGATTTGAACAAACTTGAATCTACACTACCTGAGGATGCTTCCACACAAGTTTCAGCTTTTCTGACCTAATGGTTTTTGAGAACAAGATTTTTAAAGATTTACTCTATATATTCCTATGTAAAAATTCGACCCCCCATTGTGGCCCCACACTACCCCCGGGGATCATGATTTGAATAAACTTGAATCTACACTACCTGAGGATGCTTCCACACAAGTTTCAGCTTTCTTGGTCAAATGGTTTATAAGAAGAAGATTTTTAAAGATTTACTCTATATATTCCTATGTAAAAATTCGACCCCCCATTGTGGCTCCACCCTACCCCCAGGGAACATGATTTGAACAAACTTGAATCTACACTACCTGAGGATGCTTCCACACAAGTTTCAGCCTTTCTGGCCGAATGGTTTTTGAGAAGAAGATTTTTAAAGATTTACTCTATATATTCCCATGTAAAAATTCAACCCCCCATTGTGGCCCCACCCTACCCCCTGGGATCATGATTTGAACAAACTTGAATCTACACTACCTGAGGATGCTTCCACACAAGTTTCAGCTTTCTTGGTCACATGGTTTATAAGAAGAAGATTTTTAAAGAATGACTCTATATATTCCTATGTAAAAAATTCGAACCCCCATTGTGACCCCACCCTACCCCAAGGGAATATGATTTGAACAAACTTGAATCTACACTACCTGAGGATGCTTCCACACAAGTTTCAGCTTTTCTGGCCGAATGGTTTTTGAGAAGAAGATTTTTAAAGATTTACTCTATATATTCCTATGTAAAAATTCAACCCCCCATTGTGGCCCCACCCTACCCCCAGGGATCATGATTTGAATGATTTGAATAAACTTGAATCTACACTACCTGAGGATGCTTCCACAAAAGTTTCAGCTTTTCTGGCCAAATGGTTTTTGAGAAGAAGATTTTTGAAAAATACCAACAAATTTACAATGATTTTTAATTATCTCCCCTTGAAAGAGGGTGTGGCCCTTCATTTTAACAAACTTGAATCCCCTTTACCTAAGGATGCTTTGTGCCAAGTTTGGTTGAAATCAGCCCAGTGGTTCTGGAGAAGAAGTCGAAAATGTAAAAAGTTTACGGACAGACAGACAGACGGACGCCGGACAAAAAGTGATCAGAAAAGCTCACTTGAGCTTTCAGCTCAGGTGAGCTAAAAAGCAGTATATGATCCACTTAATAATTTTATTGTTCATGTACATAAACTACCATTGTATGGTACATAAGAGGTAAAATGAGAGTAGCATGGTATAAAATGTTAAACATGGGTTACCAGTAGATGTCTAATTCCTTTCTGGCATTACAGCAGTTTTAGCAAATGTAAAATTCCCTGTTTGCAATACTGTGGACTTGAGGGGTTTGCAAACAACATCTAAGATTAAAACATCACTGTAAGCCTATAGTGATTGTGGAGTACATTGCTCAGTGGGCATAGTCTTCAGTCAATAGTCACAAGGGGTTGCTGGTTTGAATACCAATGTGTGTCTATCATCACTGAATAGCAGATGAATTGGAGACTGATTAGTATCCAATGATCAGAAAGGAGAGAGGAGGAGAGTCCCAAACTCTTACAAGCTTACTAGCTACTGGAACTGGACATAAAGGCATAATTCATACAATTCAACTCTAAACTGGTGATTGCATCTAAGAAAAAACAAATACATAAATTTCTACATTTTTTTATATTTATCACTAACTTATATCGAAAAAGACAAGAAATATGGTGTTATCACAGATGAAAATTTTACAAGGTTCCCTGGAATATTTAATACATATGCAACCACAAGCATTTTAAACAACAACCAAAGCAAATTCATGAAAGGCATTGACCCATAGAAAGACTGTTGCACAACATTTTCATTACTTAAAAAAAATTGAAGTCAACATTTACATGTATATTCTAAAATATACAGTTATGTCATATCAAATTTGGATTTTCTACAAGTTTATCATCAAAGTGTGTAAGATTGAATAAACATACCAGTGAAAAATGAGTCTAAAAACTGAAAACATGGTCACTGAAAAGACCAAGACAATGTTTGTATAAATAAATGAAAATAGTTACAAAGAGCAAATGTCGAAAGCATATTCAAACATTATATACCTTGCACAAGTACCTGGTATGTATCATATATAACAAAGAGAAAATTACCCAACAAAAAGCACACACCTTTTAAGTGGACGGAATACTTACATATTGGTCTTTTTAAAAAAAATTAAATTTAAAAAAAATATTTAGATGCTCCTATAGTCTACATTCCTAATGAAAATTAGAGTAGATTCAGACAAGTCTAATGAGGTAATATGTATATCAGGAATCAATTTATAAGTGAAATTTAAACAAAATTTTCCCTGTTTCTTAAAGTACTTGTATTAAGTATTATCCAGTCATCACAAAACCTATTGCAAATAACATTTAAGGTTGTAATGTTACATGATGGGTAGCTGAGTATAACTTAGTTATAATTCTTGTTCCACTAATTCTTAACATGTACACCACTACACCAACTGCAAGTACATCAGTTCTTAGACCTCGAGCCTTTTATCTTTTTCATCAGTTCTTTCTTAGGAATTCACAAATTTTTTTTTATCTCATTCAAAAATACAGGTATACAATCTTGACATCATAAAAAGTGATATTAAATATAAAAACATGTACATGTATAATCAAAACAAATCCATGTTTGCTGAACATTTAGACATCTACAGTACCCTTTTCTCTTCTTGCCATTCATTCATATCATTGAATAAAAAAAAATCAAATTTTTGTCATTGCAACATATGTCAAGAGCACACATCAAACTTCCCCAATAGAGATTTTCTCATTTCCTAATGTAACTGTGTATCATAATACTAGAACTACGTGGTTGTAACAATTATAGCAATCAGCATTCATAAAACTTATTTGTTTACAGTTGGTTGCATAAGAAACAAAAACCAAAAAATCTTAATCAAAAACTAGTGAGCATGTTTACAAAACAGCTGTTAAAATAAAATAAAATTTTACAGATACCAGTATAATATCATATATAAAAAAGAAAATTCATTCTCCTAACAACATTTTCCCATCTTTAAACATTCTCAGCATGTAAAAATTAATTTAGCTATTCTAATTTTCGAAAAACAGATCTTTTTCCAACAAAACTTCAAATGAAATAGAACATATATTTGGATACACACATTACGATAAACAGCTTGATGTCTGTTCAATATTTCATTCAGAAAGGCGGTTCACTGAAAGAATTGATTAGCACACAATCTCTTAGTTTTTAAGAATATGATAATAGATGAAACATTTATAACAAAGTCTAATTTTTGAAAAAATACCAATGCACAAAAATGCACACAAAAGTATCAAACTGACTAATATAAATTAAGGATAAATTGCACATCTTTTGTAATGAATGAACTTTGCAACATGAAGAAATCTAATCAACAATTCATTTTTGAAAAAAGCAGCTGTTGCTCAATACAGTTAACATCACTGATCTTTTGAATTGAGAAACTTTTGTTTCTTTCAGTGGTTTGATATACATTTATTTGCACTATTCTATTTGGAAATAAGTAAAAGCCTCATTAATTTGGTATAAAAATCTAAATCAAATATATACATTCAAGCATTACCCGTCACGTAATTAAAAAAGTAAATTATAAATGTCAATTTCATGAATGTTGAAGATAAAGAGAGGGACCAAATGTAACATTAGATATTATTTTTGCTAATACAGTATATGTAGGTATTTTCAACCCATGCATATATATATATATATATATATATATATATATATATATATATATATATATATATATACACATCTGTGTACATCTTTGTTTCAATGTAAATCTACAACTGTTCTCATCCATGGTTATCCCTTCACTTTTGAGGATGAAACAGGTGTCATTGTATCTTGAACACTAGTTCTTTTACTCTGCATCATCAACTTCCTCATACCTGTAAACATAAAATTTCAACATCTAAAATATATCCCCATTTTAATTCTTCATTATCAATTAGTGTTCTGTCACAAGTATTTATCTTCTTTACAAAACCACTTAGAATTTATAATTTCTCCTTTATCCCTATCCCCAAGCTTTGGGGTGCACAATTAAGGGACATCCTTTCTTAAAGACTTTAGACCCCCTTTAACATATTGAAGGTTGGCAACTACATGTATGACTCTCTCTTCCACAATTGCCTCCACTTACTTTGACAGCCTCTTTCTGAGTTCTTTAAGTTGGTCATTTTTCTTCACTAACATCTGTTTCAAGTTTTTGAATGGGTTGGTTTGGCTAACTTTCTTTTCTAGTTCCTAATAAAACACACATTTATTGGTAATAAGCAAATCACACCGCATCAATTTACAGCAAAATCATAAATTTTGAATTTTGATAAGGTATTCTAGTATTTATATTATTTCTCACACCTTTTCTGCCATTTCTAACATTTCTTTGATTCTAAGCAACTCATGTTTTGTGGAAACTAAATCTTTCTCCATTGAATTAGATGAATTGGCACTGCTTCTCTTGGTCTACAATTATAAATAAATATTTGAACCATGCTTTCTTTCTGTGCAAATTTTTAACTCTGGAAGTACTGTAAACGTAACATATTTAGCGTGTATGATATTACTGTAGGCAGAAAATGATTTTTAAACAAGTTAGCGTGGATTTGAAATGTCACATTTCTGAATGTGCCTATTCTAATACTTATATGAATGGCATTTAGCATTGCACTTGATTTTTCACCAAAAATGCAAAAAAGAATACACAGCCATATGTTATGTTTACAGTACCTAGTTATGAGGCCATGCATGACCAAATCACATGACAAGCTTCTTATACCTTTTGTTCTTGTCAACGTATAATTTCAAAATTCAAGAAGCTTTGGCTTCACAAGATTGGGATAGCATTACCTACCCCAAGTTGATATCCTGTGGGAATTTTATCATTGTTATCAAATTAATACACATAAATTTCACAAATAAATTTTTAGTCAATCTCCCAGCAGTTACAAATAGAGCAGAATGAAAATAATTCATCATTATTACCATGAGGAAGCTACTTGGTAACTAGTTCACATTAAGCAGCAAAAAATTTCACAGATGAGAAAGTATGGAATGACATCTTTTCCCTTAATTTATTTAGAGTAAGCAGTTAGCGCCAAGAAAATTGTAAACAAACAACAGCAATTTTGTCAGTCATATTTACCGGTTCCTGAATATTCAAAGCAAAATGTACAATTAGTTTATTTACACTTCTTTTACATGGTTTCATCATTAATAAACAAGATAGAACATTATTCTTTTACATGTAATTATTGAAAAAATAAAAACCCTCAATACTTACAGAATCAAGATCCGACTCAAGTGAAGCCAATTTTTTCCTGAGATCATTCACCTCTCCATCATTCTAAAATAAATCAATTTCAAAAATGACAGACTCACTATTTTAAACAGATAATTTGCAGAGTAACAAGATTATACAACGTGTTGATATTTTGAAAAAATGCATCCGTGAGTACCTGATTAGAACCGGCAGCGACTGAGGATGCAGCTGCACTAACAGCTACCTGTAAAAGTAGAAATTCATTTTATGTTTCATATACACTCTTGGTTATTGTTACATCCGCCATATATGTTAAAACTTAAAGATTCCATAGTTCCAATTATTGTAAACCAACTTTTATATGAGTGCGAGAAATTTTCACAAGATTCACGAGAGCCTCTTCGTCGCGAATATTTCTCACCGCAAAATGGTCCTTGTCCTATAGGTGTAATAACAATACGGTTGTAGATAAGGCTTGATCGCGAAAATTAGTCCCCACAACCAAGTTTAACTCACATTATTCGCGAAATAAAGTCGTCGAGAATAAAAGTTGGTTTACAGTATCAAACTTTGTGATCACTTACTGTTCCTCCTAAAGATTTGACCTGCTTTTCTAGCTGCATTCTTTGCTCAGAGAGTTTGAGATTTTCTTTTTCTAATTCTTCAATTTTCTAAAACAGGAGAAAAAACACACCAAGTCAATCAAATTCAATGGATTGACAGAGGGCAACCATTTGACATCTTAATTTTTTTTAAATAGCTTATAAGTAATACAAAATGTTGTTTTTCGATTGATAGAGAGTAGAAACATGAACACACCATATGTAATAAAGCTGCCCCTCCCGATTCATTGATGGGAGCCAACTTCATTTTCTTCAGTACACTGTTGAAATCTGTATCTCTTGTTGTCCCAGCAAACTCCCTCTCCTCAAAGTCGGCTATTGTTTCTATCAATTCTCTACAAAACAAGAAGATTTAGGTAACTTTAATTTATGACACGAAACAAAATCTCTACATCAAAAGTCCTATATCTGATAAGTAAATGCTATGTTTCTGATTTACTGGGCTTATTTTTGTTTCTACAAGTAGCAAAAGATTAATTTAACAATAGAATAATGAAGCCCCACTCCCACCCCCTCCCTCTATAAATCTTGCTTGCTACTCTGTGTTAACAATTGATCTCTGGAAATTTGTGCAAAAGAATTAAGTACATATATTGTTAATAGGAATCACAAATCTGAATACATGTACATTTTTCAAACTTTAAACAGTAGATAAAACACAAAATCTGAACTATCTTTCACCTATTTTCTAGTTCTGAGTTATCAGCCTGTAGTTAAAGATGTCACTTCTCTGCCTGCTGAAACATCTGAGATAGAGCAAGAAAACCACAACTACTGAACTATTTTTTTTTACCTATTTTCTAATTCTGAGATATCAGCTTGTAGTTTGAGATGCCACTTCTCTGCCTGCTGAAACATCTGCCTGAGCAGTAGGACATTGGTGTAAGCCGTGTTGTCTAACTCCCCCTCCACCTCTCCCCTCACAACCGAAAGCAACCCATCCAACATCTCGGTCACCTCATCAATTGTGTAGGTCGTTTCATCCAATCTTTTTATTAAACAAGTACAATTACATGTATATATAAAGTAAGATATTTCAAAAGCATAATACATACAACTGAAAAAAAAAATCAATAAATGGACAATTAAATTGGTGCATATGATGTTGAATAACTACCTGCTACTTTTTAGTTCCTCAAAACACATTTCAACAGCTCTCAATCTCTGGCCTCTTTGGTAACGAGAAAACCTCATGTAATTCACAACTTGAGCCTGATGGTGCTCATTAACCCCAAGCTTCGACTGAAATGGGAATGTAAATGGATCAATTTTTATCGTAACAATAAATATAACTTTCACAACATTGTTTCAAGTGTTTGATTTTGCGACATCTTATTTTCCTTAGCATTAATAATATTACTTATAATTTGTCCTCAACTGACACAATCTGAAATTAGTACTTCTGAACATTTGTGCTGATACTTTATGCAAAAAAAAAATTGAATATACTTTAGCAAACTAATTCAGCAAACTAATTCAGAGGCATGCTATGCTGTCAGTGATTTAACTTCATCACAGGATTACCTAGAATTGTGTGTACTATGTCAGAAACTTTACATAATATTGTACTTATTATTGTGTATATATAAGAATAATTCATTCAATGACTTGCATGGAATGCACAGCAAAACCTGGTAACATCCAAATAAAAAAGAGGGAATTTTGCATCAGAGATGATCTTTGTTATAAGCCATTTTGAATGTAAAATAAACCTAACATTTTGTTTCTGTTATACAAGAATGTAGAAAAAAAATCTTAAAGCAAAGGTTGCCACTATACTCTGTTCAAAAATATTTTATGCAGCACATTAATCAATATTTATAAATATCTCAGGGTTCAAATGGTGTTTATTCAATAATATGAAAAAATCCCGAGATTTCTCGTTTCAAACTTTGAAACACGAAATCTTGGGATTTTTTCACATCATGAAAAAGTTTTAAAAATGTGCGAGGTATTCCGAGTGACTTCCAAATGGAGAATAGATGTCAACATTTCCCATTATAAATCTCCGTAAGAAATCTGTTTTCGTTCTTGTGAAAAATCATGATGTGTCATTGTAGATATCCTGGATATTTTCCCTTTTATCAATTTCAATTGCACTTCTTTCACAGGTATGTGTATTTATATTAAAAATTGTCCAAATGTGCTGCGTAAATATCTTGGAATAGACTTTAACAATTTTTCCTATAAATTCGAAATGGAAATGGAGGGGGGGGGGGGGTCTTTTTCATAGATCATAGAACTAAATTAAATTTTAACGTATATTCGAAAAAAACTAAGTCAATAACCCAGTGTGCTTTGATTGTAACCCAAAACGTTAATAATCCTTTGCAAAAGAGTAGAAAAAGTTACATTTAAAGTTTTTTGCGAATTTCGAGGAAATTCGAATGATAAGATTTCACACAGGTAAGTTTCTTGGGTACAAAACATATTTCATTGACATATTTGCATAATGTATAATTAACTGGTTGAAGAAATTACCATTTTGAGCTGATCAACGCCGCCAATCTTATCTAAAACTGTGGGGAAAGTGTAAACAGCGTCACTGTCGACAGGAACCCCAAAGCGAGGTTGTAAAAAAAGATAACTCGTGCTGCGATTGCTCAATCGCACCTTCTCTCCGACAATCAGAAAAACAACTTCGGAAATACCCGAAAAGTGCAAAAGGTTGTTCGATTTATTACTAAACATAATAATCCTATTTGTGAGCTTTCTATCACCTAGATTTTTCATCAAATATCTTGCAATGTCTTTTTACTGTACCGAGGCTGTATCAAAATTTGATATAATTCAATTCTTTTTGATTTATTCGATTTTGAGATTTTTGTTGTTGTTTCGTCTATGTTATTTTCTGATCCTAATAATACCAGGCACGTGACAAAGGGGATCGGAGGATATGAAGATAGGACACCATTAGGATTTTAAGTGTAGTGGGAAAGTTTATAGTGGTTTTATATATATATATATATATATATATATATATATATATATATATATATATATATATATATATATATATATATATATATGTCAGTTTTAACCTGGCTGTGTACTGTTACATTGTACTGTGATTGCATCAGCAGTAAACAAAAACAAACAACGTGTTTTATAAAACAAAACAAGAAAAGCAAAAACAAAAACTGCACTTGGTTTGCATGCATGGACAACCTCTGACTATAATCCGGCCGTTACTTGACAGTGGCGGATTCAAGGGGGGGGGGGGGCGCACACCCGGCGCGCCCCCCCCCCCCCCCAAAAAAAATTGTCAAAATAAAGTTAAATCATACTCCTTCTGGCAAAGAAAATGTACAAATTGCAAGTCTTAATTATCAACTTTTTGGAAACTTATGGGATTTCTCTACATTAGACTAATTTCAACGGAGTAGTATGAAGAAAACCCGTGCGTGGATTCAATGGTGTAACGTACAGTAGAAAGTCCATTTTAGTTACGCTCTCCATGGGTTCAAATGTGACCAGTAACCCACTTATAAGTAATTGGTTATACTAGCTTGTGTTTATAACGACTCTTCCATGTTTATAATGATACAAACTGGCATCGTTATCTTTTTTTAAACTTCATTTACATCGTCCCATTGAACTAGATTTTTTTAAACTGATTAATTTACAGTCATTCGTAAGGAAAATAAGGAAATGTTTTGATGGATTGCTGCAGGTCTTAAATCTACAAACCTTTAAAATTGTAAACAATTGTTTTACTTTTAAGTATACTCACGAGAAGAAATATCACAAAAGTCTAAATTTGAAGACTTCATTTTTACCCTACAAAATCTCTAGAATCCGGGAGCTTCCGGGGGCTTCGCCCCCTGGACCCCCATAAAAATAAAAGGAAATGTTTCTTTACATTTCTCCAAGGCAGAGGTTTTTGATGGGATTACTGCAGGTCTTAAATTTATAAACCTTTAAAAATTGTAAACAATTGTTTTACTTTCAAGTATACTCACGAGAAGAAATATCACAAAAGTCTAAATTTGAAGACTTCATTTTTACCCTACAAAATCTCTAGAATCCAGGACCCCCACCAGGACTTTGCCCTGGACCCACTGGGGGCCTCCAGGCGGCCCCCAGACCCCTTGCCTAAAACTGGCGCCCCCTCTAGCTTCAAATCCTGGATCCGCCCCTGACTTGCATTGTTCAATGTACTTCATTGAACTTTTAAACAATGAGATGTTCTCTTTTTGCACAACCACAGGTCATATGTGAAGACTGCAGTTTGCAATGGAGTTTTAAGGGAGATTAAAAAAACCATTTGGGAGTGTTCGATTGTTATGCACGGTAAATCATTTTCCAACTGATGCAAATGAAACATTTAAACTGTAAATATGCGGTAGGGCAAAAAATGTAAGTATTAGTTTTCTCATTTAACGCCGTAATAACAGCATTTATGAATTGTTTTTTGGAAGAAGAGGGGAATTTTTTTTTTGAAGTTATGTCCAAGAAAATTGTGTTATTCTCCTTATCAAAAAGTTTGCTGACCATAAAAAGAGAGATAACTTTTTTAAAATGAATCCCCGCATTTACCGCATCGAAATATATGCATGGCCCGAAAACAAGTTTATTGTAGCCCATTTAATATATAAAAACTTTTTTTCACACGATGTAAACCTACAATAATTTTAGCTTTATCGTTATCAAATGACGTACACTTATCTATCCGAGACTAAATACTTACACACCCAGGCCCTTGTTTCTGAAATAAAACTTTACTCTATTACGATGTGGATACACTATGATATTAGGTACAAAAACAGTTACCCGTGTTATATAACAAATCTTGATTTATATAAACTGTTATAGATAAATCGTTAAATGAACTAATTTAAAAGCAAAATTGGAGTTCCAATCTGCAACATTAATCTTAAGTATTTATAACAAATCATTATCTACCTACGTTATTTTTTATCACTAGATAACTATTAAAATGACGGGACGGGGTGTTCATATGGTTCTATGTGATTTGCTGAAGAAGGAAGTAATTTTCCGTTTGTATCCGTGTGTCACTATTTTAAACTTTTTAGACAGGTCACCGCGAAAGCAAAAAAAATGGCGGCTCAGGGTATGTGAAAGCATGGCAATATATTGTTATGTCTATATTTTGTCTACCAAACATGTTTCCTGTTGTATATTGATACTTAAGATCTTTCTAACCATGGTTTGCATTAGAAATGAAAGCGATTTATTCACGTGGACTGTAGTTAAAGCACGTCAACATACGCCATGTGGAACGACCCAGTGGGGACGTACCATCGAACATTGCATTTGTTATTTGTTTATTCCGGATTCGATGAAACTGTTGTTTACGTGAATGTGCTATGATTTACCAATTCCAACTTAATCAATATATAACCTTTACCACTTTTTTCTGTCCTTATCTGTAAATAACGTCATTTTATTATGCATGCTGATAAGTTAATCCTCTTGTAGACACAATCAGGTCCAGTACAATCACTAGATATAGCTACGTGGCTTGAATTACCTACATAGCTTTATTTACCTACCTGAATTAGGTTTATTTAGCTACTCAATCATACTTTTTTCTTGAATGGGCATTCGTACACTTAGGTGCAGCAGTAATTTTCAACTTTGAACTGATCTGAAAACAATTCATGAAAAAATCACTTTTGAAAATATTGCTCCTTCAGTGCAATTGCAGTCAGAGTTCTAAAAGTTTTGAGGCTATGTATCACTGTTTATGTGTTACCAAACAGCTACTTCTTAAACGGAATAACAGAGAACAGTTCTGGTTAACATGATACTTGATTGGTAATAATTCAGCACAATGTGAAGTAATCACACATATCTTTGTCCACTTTTTCCATATGCCAATGCTGTTGCTTTAAAATATTTCATAGCCTCAAAGCAAACTCCTGTCAAAAATTGGGATTGGTTTTAAAGTTTGGTGAAGTTTTTTTTGTCAATTTCTGTGAAAAATTTCCTTGGCTGCATTCTTGCAGCTACATATTAGTTGTATGCAGCCACTACCATATGTAACAATATGCTAGCTACAGAGCATTTGTAAGTGTCAGAATGTTCAATAGGACTTAGATATCTAACAAATCAGCCAGAGTAGCTGATGCAATCATAAACACATCCCTGATATCTGTATGTTGATTGAATAGATATCAATGATATCAAGCTCCGTCTCAAGAATAGAATGTGCACCAGTTTTAGAGATATGCATATAAAGACGACTTTGATTATAAAATTATTGGGAAATTGCAATGAACAGTTAATAATAGTTCATCCTTATTTTTCAGGGAAGAAGAAAATGAAGGGGAAGACAATAAATCTGACAGAGTTTCTGTCAGATGAAAAAGGGGGAAGCCCAGCCCCAACATACTCATCCAATAAGATTGATTGGGCAGCAGAGATGGATTCTAATGATTTAGAGGGTTTGTATTGAACTAATTAATTAAATCAATTATTGATTTTGATAAAATATAAACTTACTTGAGTCTTAAGTGTTAATTTCTTCACTTTTATGGTCAAAGTTATAATGTGTTTAGAAAAGCTAATAATCTGCTATTTGCCATATCTAAATGTTGCTAAACATTGTTTGGCATTACCAAAAAGCATAACAGAGAGCATCGGAAATTAAATATAGAAACTTTAGGAAGTTTATATAAAATATCATTAAACTATAGTCTATTGTCTAAACATGCGTGTTGGTTTTCAAAGCTACACAGGATTTTATTCACCCAATACCAACTTGTATGTATGGGCCCAAGGGGTTAACATTAACATGGCGGTTTTTTAAATGAGAAAAATGTTCAGTTGGCCTTCAGACAAGTGCTTTCCAAATCAATATTCAACTGCCTCTCTAGAAATATGTATTCATGTGCTACACACAAAAGAAAAGATATTAATATTTTTGAAAACATTGCTTCATTTCTTAAAAATTTGAATATAAAAGTGAAGATTAACCCATCATCCCATTCTTGATTTATGAACTCTAGCCACAAGAATATTGAAAAGGTTTAATTTTTTTAATAAAATTATTTTTTCAGACTTGGATATAGACATACAGCGATCAATGATTGATAGATCCAAGTTACCTACTGCCCCCAAGGCTGCCAGAGGGCCTGACATAGATCTCAGTCGAATCCCAAACCAACCGCCATACACAGCATTCATTGGAAATCTGCCCTATGATACTACAGAGGATCTCATAGCAAATTTTTTCAAAAATTTAAAGGTTCTTATTTTTTCCAATTTTTTTTACCATAAGTTTGCAAACATCACAAGGATTATACAAATCATGAAAAGTGATTAAAGTAATAAAGCTGTGCTGTAACCTTGCATCTGAATATGAACAATGAGTTTGTATATTTTGAAATCTTGATTGTAGGTGGTCAATGTTAGACTACCCACTGACCAAGGGAGGTTAAGAGGGTTTGGATACGTAGAGTTTGAGGACAGGCAATCACTGATTGATGCCTTGGGGTTAAATGATGAGGTAAGATCTAATGTGAATTTAATGAATTTCAAATAGATTATTTTTTGTGTGCCAATAAACATTGAAATGCTTAAAGTATTGCTACTATTTTTGAAATTAAACATGATATTATCATGATTGTAGAACATGGGAGGAAGGAAGATGCGTGTCGACCTAGCAGGACAGAATCAAAATGGTAAGCGTTTAGAGAACATAATGTTGAATGTCTCAATATCTTAGGAGATGTTGAAGTCTGATGCTAAAATGTAGTTGATTGTTTGATCCTTTGGGGTTTTTCTGTTAAAGAAAATCAGAAAGGAGGATTTGGTGATAGAAGAAACGAGGGGCCAGACAGAACTGACTCAGATTGGAGAAGAGGACCCCCTCCCGAGTCAGGTACCTATACCATCCAATGTTACATGTTTAAATTTCATAAAAGAATGTTCTTGTTTTTTATCCAAGATGAAAAATGAGAGGAAAAATTCTGTTAATTTTTCAGATTTTGATAGAAATGACAGGCGAGGTGGAGGAAGTGATAGATGGGGAGGGGGAAGAGGATTTGAGGATAGGGGTTCAAGGGGGTATGATAGGGATGACAGAGGTCCATCAAGGGGGTTTGACAGAGATGATAGGGGCCCATCAAGGGGCTTTGACAGAGATGACAGAGGACCTTCAAGGGGCTTTGACAGAGATGATAGAGGCCCTTCAAGGGGTTTTGACAGGGATGACAGAGGCCCATCAAGGGGTTTTGATAGAGATGACAGGGGACCTAGGGGCTATGATCGAGGAGACAGAGGAGGAGACAGAGGATATGACCGTGATAGAGGTGGCTTTGATAGAAGTGGCGGTCCACGAGATGACTGGAATTCTAGAAGAGATTTTGATGATCGAGGCTCATCCAGAGGTTTTGACAGAGAAGGTGGGAGGGGATTCAGAGACCGGGGTTTTGAGAGTGGAGGAGACAGAGGCTATGATAGAAGGTCCAGGGATCGGTATGATGATAGAGGTACAGCATATCTTGGTCTTTGAGGCATGTTATGTTATCATCCAACATTTTATGTTGAAAAGAATTCTTTGTAATGTACAGAATAATTAATTCTTTCAGATAGGGGCTATGGATCTGGTTTTAGAAGAGACGACAGAAGAGATGATGGATATGATAGACCTAGGTAGCACTTATTTTATGTTATACTACTTTTTTTGTCAAAGTCAATTTGTGTACTTTATATTATCATTGAATTTTAATTGTATCAACAGGGCAGACAGACCAAGAAGTCCTGAAGGTGGTCGAGGTATGTAGACTTGCGCAATAATTTTTTGTGAAACTTTGAGGATGTTTCCTCTTATTATTTAAATGACGACAAATTGACTGTAGAAATTATTTGGTTCTTTATTAAAATCATCTACTCAAAATTTGATATGCTAAAAATGAGAAAGATGACACTCATGCATAGATAGAAAATTGTACAATTCACATCTACATATTTGATGTCAATAGATGTAGGCATACACAGATCATCAAATCATTAAAAATGTAACATTACATGAAAAAACAATTATGATTCTCTATATTGAAAAGATGCACCTGTTGAGCGACCAAGGTTGAACCTTCAACCAAGAACCAAACCTGTAGAAAATGAAGGTCCCAAGAATCCTGGCAGTGCCCCTGAAAAGAAAGCCTCCATCTTTGGAGCAGCCAGACCAGTGGATACTGCGGCCAGGGAGAGAGAGATAGAGGAAAGACTGGCCAAACAGAGGCTGGAGGAGTCCAAGAGGGCAGAGGAGGAGAAGGAAAACAGAAATGTGTAAGAACCTCATGTAGGGCTGGAACTGCAGCTCTTGTTGGTCTCCCCAAAAATCAGTTCTGAGGCTATGGTTCAAGACAAAAGCTTTGTTTTTGTTTTTTTTGTTTTTTTTGTTTTGTTTTTTTTTTTTGGGGGGGGGGGGGCTATGTTATTCCTGTATTACTAATCTGATGTGAAAAGAGTTTTTAATAAAGATGATATTTGTGTTTCTTTTTTGACAAGTCCAACCTTAATACCAAGGTCAGGACTCTAAAAGTCAATATTACACAACTAGCCTTTGATATGAAATGCCTGTCTATGCAGCTGAAATTATGAAATAATTATATGAAAAAATAAACCTTTTGTCAAACTTAAAATATGAATAAAATATAAGATAATTGATCAGGTGTTATTTTTATTTTAGTGGTGGTCGAAGTGGAAGACCTCGTCAAGATAGCGAGAATTCTCAAGATGGGAATAGACGAGACTCATTCGATGGCAGCAGGCGAGAGCGAAGACTCAGCAGCAATAGCTCAAGTAAAGGAGGCCGATCTGGTTAGTTGGAATATTTGAGAATAAAAATGATTCATAAAAAGGTTAATAGAGATAAGTCTATATTAGGAGATTGTGTTCCCCAGCTTCCCGTCAGAAGTTTTTAAAAAGACACAGCTTGAACAAAAGTCTGATATTGTGAGAAAGTAGATATAAAAATTAGGGAAGATTTGAGTGATATATTTTGGTAATGTTATAGGTCCTTCACATGGGCGACCCAGAAAGGACAGTGACAAATCCAACCACTCCCAGGAGGTTTTCTCTGGTGGGGAGGACGGTAAGGATGAGCCCAAGAGTCCACTCTCACCTGTGCACAGAGAGGATCCTGTCAAGCTTGTGCCAGCACCACCTCCTCAAGTCAATGCCTGGAACAAGAGGAAAACAGAGACTGTCCAGAAGCCAGGTGATGGAAAGTCACCACCACAGAGCAATTCCCAAGTCCCTGCCAAGAGTGAATCTAAGTCAAATCCTACACCTGCAGTATGTATATCATTTTGGACAGTTATTGAAAGTTTGACATGTTTACTGCTGGGGCATGTGGACTATTGTTCGTCTGTTCACCTGTCTGTCTATTTGTTCACAAAATGACCCTAACAGACAAATTAGTATTAGGTTGAATGAATCTGAAGATGTTCATAGGGCTAATTCTCTTTTAACTATATAAAACTTGACTTAGTTAATATACACAGACATGTCATTGAGCCCTGACTACTGTGATTTAAACATTATTTGTTGAACACAAATTTTCATGGACGTTGTTGAATCGATTCACAAAATTAAACAAAATTGAATGCAGATTTTATTGATGGACCTTTGTCCATGAACTTATGTATCTTACCTATATTTTTTTTTTTAAAAACCACAGTATTATCCAACCTATTAATATTTTTGTAGTATGATAAAAGATTTGTCATATATTTTATTGATGGAATTTACAAGATGATTATCAATGATGCAGAGAAATTATCAATTAGTTGGCCAGCAGTCAGTTGTTTCTGATAATACACAAAACCATACTGTTGTAAATGAAGTGCTAGGTGCATTTGACTATTGTATTGGTAATACAATATTCATAACAATAATTATTGTATACACCAGGAACCTCCAGCTACCAATGCTTGGGCAAAGGGTAAACCAGCAGACCTTAGGTCGTCTGAATCTGCTTGGAATAACTTGCCTCCCAAAGGTAAATCAGGTGAGGTGTATCTGTACACTTAGAATGGCTGTACAGCGAAACCTGTCCTCCTGGCGTAACCCTGGATGTCTGTGGAATCATCAATACTTCTAGAGGGACCAATATTCGACGATACCCTTAACCCATAACCTTAAACTTTGGAATCATCTACCCACACACCCCTCACCCCACACCCCACCCTAACCTATAACCAAATTTGGACATAGGGTTTATACATAATTTAATGATGATTAATTTTACAAAATCATCCCTCCATTAAATCTGTCACAATGAAGTAGTAAATCAAACCATTTCTCACTCTTGAATATAGATGATTCCACAATAATCCAACACACTTCCGCACTCTTTTGAGTTCCAAACAGCTTAGTTTTCGGTAGTGGTAATTCATTGACAACTTGTCTGTCCTGACTGCAGTACCTCTCCCGGTGCCAGTGGACAATGCAGGTTTCACTGAAATGTGCTGCGTGTCGAGCTATTGTGGATTTTTGTGTGATTGTGTAAATTTAAATATTCTGATCTTTTGTTACACCGGTATTTTAAAATTGCCATTTTCTGTTATAGAGGAAAGAGGGGGGTTTCCCGGTGAAGGCAGGGGAGGATCCAGTCGAGGCGGGAGAGGGCGAGGGACACCAACTCGTGGACGAGGGGGCAAACAGAAGTATGTACTACACTCCTTATGATTAACTTGGAAGCCTTGAAAGTTTGTAGTATATGTTTCTGTGTTGTGTAGAACTTGTTAAAACAAATCATAGAGGGTGTAAAATCTAGAAGACTTTTGTTTTGATGAACAATCAAGGTGTAAAGTTTGAGGTTTAGGATTAGTGATTTAGTACATGTATCTGAACTTTACATTACTACCTTAGCTGGTTAATTTGCATGAATGTATGCTTCACAATGACATCTTTTTTACTTGAAATGTAATTGCATGTACCTTTACTTAATTGTAATATTTGTGACTATTGATTTCATGTGCACACTTTTATGTCCATACTTGGTAATTTTAGAGTTCCAAGGGAGAAACCAATCCCCAAATCTATAGATGAAATGCCCAAATATGAAGAAAAGGAAAAAAAGGTAAAATTTACCATTCAAAAGTTCTGTGGGCCAACTCTGAAATTTCATTGTTTTGTAAATATTTCTAATTTTTAATCTAACGAGAAAGCTAACTTCTTAAGCTATTTAAGGTATGGAACATGTTACTAATTATGAACATGTGTTAGCATTCACATGATTGACATGATTTCGATGTTGTACAAAAATGTGAAGGAATCATTAGGAATATGGACAAAAATTATGCAGATGAGTTGAGTTGGCCCACTGTCAGTTATTTCTACCATGTTGTTTTGCTGACTGCGGGTTTCCGATGAAACAGACTCTATAGTATATTAAAGCAATATACATTCCATATATATTGGGTAAAGTTAACAATTACTTAAGTATCAGATAAATTAATGATTGCATGTTTAATTATTTTCTTTCTTTCTTTTTTTAAGGTTTGGACTGATGCCAATAAATTTGCAGGCCTTATAAGTGATGAAGATGTTGAAAATGAAGATTAAGAGAAAGATGGTTATTCTTTCATGAGCCTTTTTTTAATGCAGAACTGGTGAATAATTCAGCAGTTTTATTTATTGATTTTAAATTTTGAAATGATTGACATTACATATTGTCCTGGGCAATTAATTTGAAATAAAGCAAAGGTTCACAATGTATTGTCAAGTTTATTAATATTTGTAATAAACTTTATTAATATTTGTAATAAACTTAATTACATATGTAGCAACTGATCCAAGTCTAATGGACTGTTATTTGAAAGTTGGAAGTTCTTTGTTAGAGAATTATGAAGGATCATTTATTACATGACTTGCATTTAATTCAGTTCTTTAAAGCACCTAATGACAATCTCAATTCTACAGCTTATTAAAACTTTTAAAAGTCTCATATGGTCATAAATATGTGACAACCACTAGATTATTGTGTACAATTTGAGATTTTGAGGTTCATATTGAATTCAATGGTAAAATTGTTTTGCATTAAACTTTTTGTTAAATGTTTACACCATTTGCTTCCATTGTATATAATTTGCAAAGGTAATGGAGGGATAGCTGAATCAAATGTTTCATCTGACTTTTTAGAAGCTTATTTAATGAGTGGATTATTTTCCCACTGAGTAAGATGATGAACGACAGTGTGCAATATGTTTTGAACATTTTGTGCAGTTTAAGTGAATTATGTTTAGCTAATGTGAACAATGGATTACAGAGATAATTTTATATATTTAAATTGGTATCTTGTGTATTCATTAAGTAAAAAAGTATAAATGACCCTTTTATTCGTAGTTTTATTTGAAAAGAAAAATACATATCAATCTTAAGCCAAGACAAAATGCAATGCATCATAGACAATTAATTAGACCTTTCACTTTAATTATGTGCCAGTATATATAAAGAGGATCCAGAATATTAGATACTGATTTATGATACAGAGGTGGTCAATCTCCTTAAAGAGAGCTCCATGCAGTAACACTGATGTTAGGGATTTTGTTGTCTCGTTAATTAATGTATAATTAGAATTTTGATAAACCAGCATTTATACATGTAGATACATAAAAAGACTTTTATCCCTGAGATAAACTTTTTCATTCATTCATTTCCTCTTTTTCTTATCTAATGTGTTTTTTAGTCATATGCTTGTGTGCTACTTTCCTCACTATTAAAATGGACACATTGTAAGATGGATATTCTGTCTGTCCACTACTGTAAATAATCGATGCATCTCCTGTTATTGCTGGGTATTATAAGTGAATGTATGAATGCGTGAGAAATAAATAAATAAACATTTCTCATTCATTTTGTGTTAATATTGTATTATAAGTGGTCCTGGTTTGTTGAGCAAGGTTTATCACACGATACAACACCGTAGTAATAGTGTTTACTTTTACAGGAAAACTTACTTATGGTGAAGTCCCGACAACCATCGTAATTAGTTGTGTTCATAAAAAAAAAGAAATTGAAAATGAATGTATTCACTGTATACATTGACTCGACTCGACATTATTTTATTGTAATACTGTAAAGTGGGATTAGTCACAAGATTCACCCTCACACTTCATATTTATAGCAATACAACATATATTACGCAGTTTATACATTTATTGATCCCGAATTTACCTATGTATACGTTCTCGTTTGTCTTTGTATACAGGGAAATTATTTTACTCCACGCAACGAAGTTGCGAGAGGTATAATGTTTTTGCCTGGTCCGCAAGTCTGTCAGTCAGTCAGTCCGTCAGTCTTGTCTTCTTTTTTTTTTTTTTTAGCTCAACTCCTCTTAAACTACTGCACGCAATTTACTTAAACTTTGTAGGTATTTAGGACACAATGTATTGATGTGCATATTACCAGGATATTCCAATTCCATAAATTTTCTGGTAATTTCGGCCCTTTTGAACTCAGAATTTTGGCCATATGTTGAATATAGTAATAAACAGTTTGTAAGCGCAACTCCTCGTAAACCACTTCATGGAATTTAGTGAAACTGTAGGAATTTAGGACACAGTGATCAGATGTTCATGTTACCAGGAAATTCCGAGTCCATTATTTTTATGGGAATTTCGGCCCTTTTGAAGTTAGAATGTTAAATGGCCTTATGTTGAATATAGTAATGAAAAGTTTTAAAGCGCAACTCCTCTTGGAATTTAGTGAAACTTTTTAGGGATTTAGGACACGCTGTGTAGATGTGCAGATTACCAGGAAATTCTGATTCCCATTGATTATTATTACTTTTTTTTAAATTTTGAACTTATAATGTTTTTAGTTGTTAAAGGCAAGGAAAAAGATGTGCTTATCTACAGGAAGGTTTTTGCAAGTTATGCCCTTTATCAAATTATTTTGTGTATTTAATGCATACCTTGCCATCCATTATGTGTATCATTGTCAAGTAACAGGGGAGCGTAGGGTATGTGAGCTTGCTCACTTTCTCTTCCATTAGTTAAGCTGTGACAGTTTCAGAAAGTAAACTATGGATATTTTGCCCATACAATTTTTTCTGCGCAGTTAACGACTATTAAATGGAAAGCTCCGGTATTATCCCCCCCCCCCCCCTACCGTTTCACTTAATCTTGAAAACATAAATAATTTAAAGTAGAATAAACAGCAAACACGCGATATATATTGAATGTGATGCACTCCATTTTTAATGCCGTTTATTTTAAATGAGTAAACAAAGTACAAATTAACAAAATATCAAATAACAACAAATGATGGGTGGCCGGAAGAGGACTGCACCCAACAGGAAGTCTGCAAATGACTATTCGCACTTTTCGGTTCTATTAAAGTCTCCATTGCGTGAAAGAACAATTAATGGATTGGACTACACGGTAGTGACGTATACAATACATAAGTTCTTGGTTCTGTTTATTCTGCTATTATTAATTACTATTACGGTTTATAATTAATGCTTTATTAATATGAAATACTGTATTACATTGACATATTCGTGGGGCAAAATGTTCGCGAAATTTCTATGATGACTGAAGTTTCTGATTTTTTTTTTTTTTTTTTTTTACATCTGTAACACTTTTAAAAAAGGTTTTTAAAAAAGCGCGTTTAATAGACTGCGAAGAACACTCTATACATGCAATTTAAACATTTTTTAATGAATAAATGTCTTGCTGTTGGTTATTTGTATTCATATTGTTTACATGAATGTTGAAGTCATTATATTGTTGAAGTTATAAAAAAAATACTTTAAAAAAAACTGAATTTATTTTTTACTGACGCAAGGACCAAAAAAGTATAACAATCGAAAAAAATAATAGTATCGAATCAAAGTTATAAATCAATTGAAATGGTAATGCTTCACGGGGGAAATTAAGTAGCATGATGTTTCATAATTATTCAAGGAGGTTGTGTGGTCGTCAAATTACCCATCAGATTTATTTTAATTTTTTTTTAGATATGATGATGTTAGTTATAAACTATTATTTAGTAAAAAAAAAAAAATGTATGTTTTAGCTTTAAATTTTGAATAAATTTAAATATTTTAAGCTATACATGTTTTTTTTATACAGAGCTCTAGGAGATAAATATACATGAAGTCTAAGAATGACCAGGGATATCTGTCCCTCTTAAAACTAACTTTTCCTAAAATAAACAGTTAGCCTTTCTTGTCCCCTTGGCAGTTACGTAAGCGTATTTGAATTTTTTCCAACTTTAATATTAGAATTTACAACTCTAATGTTGATTTTTTCCTAATTTAAAGTCAGATTTTCCAACTTTAATCTTGGAATTTTTAACTTTAAAGTTGGAAAAATCGACTTTAAAGATGGATATTGCAAGATTTAAATTGGAAATATCAACTTTAAAGTTGGAAAATCCAAAGATAAGTTGGAAATTCCAAGATTTATATAGTTGGAATTTTAAAGAAAAAACAAATTCACAACGTGGCACTAATACGCCGTCCTTAGGCAGTTCTGCATGTTCAAATTCACGAGTATCCAACGCAATATAACTAGTGATCCAAATGAAGCACATTATTAGCACTTTCTCGTATACAGTAATGAATTTAATATTTTAGTTTGTAAAGAAAGTCTCAGAAAAGGCTTAAATGGAAGTCCAATTTTTCCAGTGAACTGTATAAAGAAAATTTATTTTCGGCTGGAAAGGAAAATGGTTGAGATGCTCGAGTCAAAAATGCTGCTTGGTGTTGGATCTATTGCGCATTTGAGGAATTTGGTTTTTGATAGATTTGATCACGCCCGACTGCATTTGATCACTTCATGATATTCAAAGAATGATTCCTTATTACTTATATTTATAATCATAATTTTAAGTAATTGTTCAATCATATACAAATGTATTGAATAATTGACATTTATACGTTATTTTATACAAAACCCGCAAACCAAAGACACTGGAAAATGTAAATATATATTTGTTGTTAGAAGGGCCGGGATTTTGGCTGTTGAAAGGTAATCGAATGAATGCAGATAATTATATATATATAATAATTTTTATGTTGCTTTTTGCTTAATAAGTTTGGGGTCTTGTGTTTTCTTTTGTTAGTAATTCCTAATTGTACTTTTTAAAAAAATTACCACTAAAATCTCCTTTGTATATTCAGACTTGCATTTCCAAGGTAAGAAGTTAGGTTGTATTAAGGTAAAAATCTTGGCTTTTTTTAATACTTAAAATATATTTTAATTGTTTTTCGGCGGTGAAAGGTAAGCATTTTTGGGGTTAAAAAAATCGCCAACAAAAAGCCACAGCACAGAAATTGAAGCAACTCTTCTCGACATACACCTATACATTTGAAAAAATGATAAATGCATCCAGCAAAATTTATAAAAGTGTTTCTAACTTGTTGTCACATAAACGAGCTTATTTTGAAAACAACCCTTCGCATAAGCCTATACCGCTCTCCGGGAAAGTCCGAGCGAAAGTTGCATTCAAGCGGCTCATTGAGTATGACGCAAAAAGATTACGCGGGAAATCTTTGAAAGTAATTCTCCAGAAAAAAATGTTTTCTTTCAATATTACACCCGTTGTTCCCCTTTGGCCTCAAGGCGATTCAAACAATCAGTTTATTTATTATATCAGTGGAGGATATATTTTGATATATTTCTTGATATTCTTCATTTCCTATGCGTCCAGAAGAAGAGAGGTACTGCATGTAAACCAAGTTCTTACGATAAAACTTAACATTGATAATTTTTCTTGACAACTTTCATATTTAGCTTTTTTGAAATTATGTGTATTGAAGAAAACAGTTTTTAGTCTAATGATAAGTTTAATTGATATACCTTCTATGATCATTATAGCCAAGTGTTGTTGTCATTCCACCAAATGAAAGTTTCCAAGATGAGCATTTGCTTCATAAATACCTTTTAAAAATTAAGACTTCAACAAGCCAAGGTTTGTATCAGTTACATATATAGTATGCTTATTGCAAACCTGTGTTATTTTTGGGGTTGATTAAAATTTGAAAAAAATACCAGTTTTGAAAAAAAAAAAATGGAAATTTGTGGACAGAAACTTAGGAAACTTATCACAATTTGATACAGTCATGCTGCATGCTGTCCTCGATTCCAGTATACTTAAATTTTTGCAGTCTTACTACTATAAAACATGCTTCTATCAGCTCAAGGATTTTTTGAAAACTATTAAAATGTATAATTTAATAAAAAAAAAAAAAATACAACAACAAAGAAACATGTTATCAATGTGCATTCATCGCCTTGATCAATATTGCATTTAATTTAACCTTTTTGCACTTAAAATGCAATGTTGCCTTTTTGACAATTGTGTGTCTTGTATATTTAAAAAGGCTTAATTATTACATCAGATGTTGTTTTAATTTTGTTTTTGTAATTTTGTTTTGTTTTTTCTTGTTTATCATGGAATAGGTAGCAGCTGTCATGCCTTAGCAAGAATTTACATTCAGATGGTTGGGAGAAACGGTTCAAGTCCCTATTATCCAGTGGATGTGTTCTACTCAGGAAGGTTTCTCTTTCAGAGAGGTTGTACCGACATCTTCCTATTCAAAGTAGTAGGTAATTAAAAAAAAATGTTGTGACACTTTCTTCCTCTTCAGAGCGAGTCTAGCCTGACCTATATACATGTAGTATTCTTCAGTCTTCACTTTTGTCATATACGAAATTATATGACTAAAAATATACCATATCTATATAATCCCTACAAATTGTATACATGTACCTCTAGTAATTCTATACATTTGCAAAAAATAGGTAACATATGCTTTAACTGTTTTGTAGATTACCTAGGTGAAATCGATATTGTGAACTTTCTTATTGTCAAAAGTAAAAAGAGTTCATGGTAAGGCATTCATTTATAACACTTGACACATTTTCTGTACTTAAGCTTCTCAATATAGTATTACATTTACCTATGCTGTTTAGACCCTCATTTACTTAGTTGTTAGACTTCAAAAGTATATATTTGAATACTGTAAACCCACCTTTATTTGCAATGATTTACCAGAGAGAAACTTAGTTCATGACGACTTATTTTCGTGAACAAGATGTAGATTTTCCAGAAAATTAAATACAAGAGACATCTGAGGACTGGTTAGTGCAAACACGAAGCTTGTGAACCTAATGAAAATTTCTTGCACGCGAATAAAAGTTGGTTTACAGTAATGGTACCAAATTATATATCTTTCTTGGATGGTTTTCTCATTGAATTCTGTAATAGAATATACTTTTACTTCAAATTTCCTTCTTCAAATTTCTTTAACAAAGTCTTTACAAACTTGAAAATTACAGTATGTGGCAAAATTTTGTCAGTTCATTACCCATAGGAAGAAGCAAAAGGGCATAATTTTACTTGATATGGGTTTACTTTATTTTAAGGAGACCTGTAGATGTGACTGCAATGCATGTTGCGAGTGGAAGAAGTTCGAAAGTCTGCTATAAAGTTACAGACATAGATTCCCATGTTGTAAGAGAAGGGCAGAGTGAAGATCAGAAACATAGGTTCATGTTTTCTTTGTTACGTAATTGTTTACTCCCAAGAGGTCATTATAAAAATTTACATGTACATGTGATTTCAGCAGTATTTCTTAAATATGCTGTTTTGCTAAATCTTAAAATCAAATATAGAAACTCATTAAAACATATTGTTCCAGCTATGGAATGTATTCTCTTTAATTCTGAGAGCTGAAGTGAAAGCCAATGAAAAAGTGTAAACAATTTTACATTATAATATATTTAACTCTCTGTAATTTCAGAAGTACCATAGGAAAATGTGTGCAGTGGGTGCTGAAGTATCACACATGGCTATCTTCACTGAACATACCCATTAGATATGGTGCCTACACCACCAGGATACATATATTGTTTCTGTTTTGGTGTCTGTCTGTTCAGACTTTGTGTGTACTTGTATTCTACTGTGTGTCACCATATCAAGGTAGCAATCAATACACCATATATCACTTTCAATTCTTTATGTCAACATGTTTTTTCGCGCTACTGTTTGGGTCCATGAAGTTTCTTCTCCATGAAGTAAGATCGGGATCCAAAAATTTTAGAAAACTTTCCAGATTTAAAAGTATTCTGCAAAAGGAAATAATTGGAAGCAAGGAGGTCTTGAATATAAACATCTCAAAGAATAGACAGTCTGAGCAACTATGTCAAGACAGTGAGGTGTCTTTGAAAAGTGAAAGTATTAAGACCAATGAATCAGTGAATGAAGTCATTGAAGGAACTGATAGGTTCAGATCAGTCATTTCTGTGAGCAGATCTTTCTTATCAATCCCTGGATTTGAAGACGGCAGTTTTTTCTCCATTGGCAGTGAATCCAGAAGCACAGTTTTCCACGATGTAAATGCTTCAAGTGATAAAAAATTTACTGCTTCTTCATTAGAAACACATTCCAGTCACCAAGGAAATTTGTGGAGTAAAATATCCGTTGCTTGGAAATCAAACAGCAAATCAGATAAATACATACCACAATCAGTTGAAGTTTTCAATATAGCTTCACTCGAAATGGGCTTCAGACATTTTGCACAAAATATGATAACACATGTAAGGAAAGCATTCCAGGAAGGTGTAGCAAACATACTGAAACTGAAGTACAAGAAATCTGTGAATTTGATACAACGATGCATAGAAATTCTTTATTCAAATATTGAAGATGGGATCTCCTGTCTTGATTTCAAGATGGAAACTGTGGAAAAAGGTAAATTTTAAACTTGAATTTTTAATTGCAATATTCCAAAAGGTATTAATTGTAAGACCATCAATAGAAATCCCCCCCCCCCCTCAATTTATACATAAGAAATTAGGAAATTTGATTATTCTCAAAAACTCAAATGTTATTGTATATGGTATTATATGCAAGCTTCTTGACATTTGTTGATTCTCAATTGTTAGACTGTGGCCCGGGACAATTCTGGGGCCACACAAGGGGTTCAAAGTTTGATGTACTGTAGGTTTATAATATATTTATATGAATAGTTGATCTCCTTGATCTTTATCTTCTTGAGAACTGCAATGTTCATTATGTAATATGACTATGAAATCATCCAGGTACAAAAGGGGCTCAATGTTAAGTTTAGCATAAGAATATCAGGAGAAAAGTTTTATAATCTTTTTATACAGGATCTATTTTATACTACATTGTTCAGATATTTTGTATATGACGCCTTAAAGCTGATTTTGTCATGGTTGTCATTGCTCAGGTGAGCTATGTGGCCTATGGGCCTCTTGTTTTTAAAGGTGGCCAAAACTCAAATACTTTAATAGTCAGTTTGTAGATGTTCCAAAATTTATGAAAATGCCATTTCTATTTACAGAACAAAAAGTTTCTATCAACCAAGTTCAACAGAGAAGGGTCATCCTGAACATGATCAAGCATGTAGTGGACAGAGCCACTGCTAATTCTTCTCTTACTGCAGGAGAAAGTCTAATGATTTGTCACCAACTTTCCTGTTATTTCAGTATGTTGTCTCCTCCTTTATTTTATAGAGTCTTGTGCAAATTGATGTGTTAAAAATGACCAATGATAGATGATGTGATTGAAAATCAAGTACTGTATGGTAGGAAACAATGGCTGGGCAAATATGAAATGGAGCTGGAGTTTTATTTCTCTTTAACAATAGCTACTGAACTTAAAAACAATTTAAAATTGAAACCGTGATTGAGCGAATATGACATGGTGTATTAATAAAGTCTATTTAATACGTACAGTATTATTTTTATGTGATATTGGAGTCATTTTTTTAAAAAATCTTATCTAGGGACTTTGGACAATAAGGAACAGTATGAGGATATGATGAGCAAACTGCAGCACCCAGGTTTCAATGTTAAACTTGCACTGACTTAATTGACTTAATTGTCTCACAAAATTTAAAGTTCACCATGAGCATTGCATACCTGTTCACAAATAACATTTCCAAATACTTTTGCAGCTACATGTAGTTTTGCTTTGTTTTACAGTTGAGCACATGGACCAACTTATGGAGCACTTTGTCTTCAAAGTAATCCAGTCTTGCTGTGAGACAATTTATCAGACACCAGTGTGTCTACATGGAACTCTCTGTCTGACTGAAGGCAACGACTCCTTGTCCAGTATTATCCAGAGTGTCATGGAAGGAGATATTGTGAGGGATCATGCTGTGTACAATTTTAGTTGCGACATCATTAAAAATGCAGAGCTGGAAGTGACTCTAGAGCATCAGTTTGCTGAGAACGTCTACATAGAATTCACTATCAAACAGGCCATATTGAATGAGCTTCGGAGTATCTGTCATAGTGGGGTCCTTCTTCACGATGATGAGACAAACTTGCAAGAAGTAAGGTCCAGTCTGTACAGAAAATGGAGAAGGGAAGGCCTTCAGCCAAAACTAGACAACAGGGCACAGCTTGCTGAAGTTCTCCTCTTGCAGTATGTGAAGAATTTGAATGAGGCTGGGTTGTTAAAGGGAAGTGACATTTTACAGAATCAAACTGATTTTCAGTACCTGCAGCATATGCTGGAGAAGATTCTGGCTATAGAAGTACAGAATAATATTAAGTTAACTGCCATGTCATTTGTTTCAAAACATGAGAATCGGCAAGATTTTGAAAGTGACATTGAGGTTCAGGTAATAGAATAACATACAGTTATATTGTATTCGATTTTTTTTAAACCCATGTTTGTCCAATGTTTTCATTTATTTTATAAATACATGTACTGACTTCTTTTACCTAGATGAACAAGGCAGCCATGTCAATGGGCAGAGTTTTAGCAATCTTGACCAGCAGAGTAATATATGAGGAGATTCTGCAACAAAGTGCTCAAAACCTTGTTAACACCATTCTTCAGGATTTAGAGCATGATGTGAGGTTACATAGGGCTATGCAGGTACCATTACTCTTCAGTTCAATCAACACTCTGCTCCAAGTCCTTTTATTAATAAAAATAAATTCTTTTGTATGAGTTTTTTTAAATGCAAACTTATACCATTGTATAACATTTTTAAGGGAAACAGTTGTATTGAAGTTGAAAGTGATGACTTACCGGTATTAACAGAAACAGAAATTCAAGATCTAAGGAAAGGTACTTAGAAAATTTTGAGAAGTACATGTAGTTTTATTATAAAATTGATAATTTTAAATTGGTATTTTTTGTGATGGAGTGGCATCATTATTTTTAAGATTTGATTCCAATGAAGTGTTTCCTGAAGTATGTCATGGTGGAAAGAACTGAGAACCAACACAGGGGATTGCCTGCATCATTTATCAACAATCGCTGGAAATTCCACAAGCAGTTCACCACACAGGCCTATGAAACTCTGACTGAGGCGGGACTCATACTCGATGAAGATTCTGTTGACAAATCACTGAAACCAAAATTTCTGTATGAACTGGAATGGGACATAACTAGAGAGAACAGGAAGTGTCTGCCAGGGTCTTTGATCCATTTGTTTGCATTGTTCCTCTTTACAACCACTGTGTTCTGTGTGGTGTATGTGGCGTTAACTGCCGCACAGCTGACAGTAGCTCAGGTCACCGAGTGGTTCGCTTGTCTGCTGGTGTCGCTGGCTCTCTATGGATTGATCTGGGAGGTCATCCTCTCTATCAGCTTAGGGAAAGTTCAAGAATGTCTTAATCGATGATGGTTATCAATTAAGATATGCAAGACTGAGGATATAAGTGGCTACATACGGAGTTTATAGAAATATTGTGCATAAAATTTTTCACAAACATGGTTTAGATAGAATTCCTATGTACATGATTTCTATATGTATATGGATTCTTTTTGCAGTAATACAAATGCCAATTTTTACTTCATTTTTGTTCATTTTATGCTTACTGATCCAGATTCACCTATTTTGGTTTAGAATATACTGATTGTTCAATACTTAACTATTTGCAATTCAAATTTTTAGTTAAGTTTAAGCTTAATATTAAATTAGAAAATTTTGTGTTCAGCTTATGGTATTTTAATGAAATTACCCGGTACTAATTGAGTTTTAGGGTTTTATGATAACAGAGGATGGATTTTATGTCAAATTGAAGTTTCTCTTGCATTTTAATTGAATTTTAAATGAAATTATGTAAGTTCACTGCCAAGAGTAGATGTGACTAGTTTTTGACAATTTGGGTTTCATAAAATTGCATAATGGTGATTAGCTCTTTGTGCCTTAAATATGGCAGAGAAGTTTGAGAGTGCAAAAGATTGTAGAAATTGTCATTATTTTTATCATGTACATGTACCAACATTTAGAGACCACTGTGCAAAATGGGTATAGTTTATTTCAACATTGGAATTGGGTTGTATAAAAAATAAAATGTGAAAGGGGAACACAGGTTAAGATAATACAGTCATTGGCTATGCAAATGGCCATTTCGATGGAGTTTTTATGTCTATAAGCCTAGACCATAAATTTCATCTTACTTCCATGAATAACCTTAAAGAGGATAGACTCGATGACCTTTAAGGATGTGCATCATTTAACTTTAGACAAATATTCTAAGATACCAGTAAAAAGTATTGCTCTTTTGACTATTATACGTGTGAAGGAAGGAAGCATCATCCCTTTAATATAGTTTTAAATTTTGATGTTTCCAATCCACTTCCACTACTCAAGAACATGTAGCAGATTCAAAATATTGAGATTTGACTCTCAAGCCAATTTAACAATAATCTCAAAATTGTTGGTAAATAAATATAGGATGTCTCATGATTTGCGATGGTATATGATTTTTATCCAACGAGTTCTGCGTTTTCTATCCCTGAGCCTTATTTCAAGGTCATATGTTTATCCTATATGATTTTACAGTACCCAGTAAAATTACTTGTCTTATTGAAACTTTTAACCAGAGATGTAGTATAGTTTGATCATTAAGTCAACTAAACAAAAGAGTAAAACTTCTAAAAAAAACAAATTTAATTTAAACAACTGAAAAGAAATGAAGCAACCAAATATCGAGAAATAAGTAGAAAATTCATTCACTATTTTTTTCTCCACAAATTTTCTTGGTTTTAGCTCTCTGTTTATAAGCTTTTAAGTCTTTTCCCCCATCATACATTGTTCTTATTTTCTGGTACATAAATGAGAAGAAAAATAAAAGATCGTCGTATTCTCCATTATAACTAGTGTCTTCCAGGAAGAGTTCATGGTAATCCAGCACTAGGTAATACACTGCCTCGATGGTGGACAAATAGGTGGCGGGATTATCCTTCTGGTGCCTCCAAAATTTGGTTTCTCTTGATTTCAATTGTATGCAGGTCATGTCTAAAAGAAATGAAACTTAACTAATTATACAAGTATAGGCGTTATGTTGTTGGACAAGTAATTTAAATAAAGTACAATATACACATGACATCCGAGCAATTTTTTAATACCTTAAAGATGTAAATACATGTATGCAAGAAAAATTCAAAAAACCATCAAAATGATTAACAGTAAAGTTCACTTGCATCATTTCTGCAGGTAAAGGTTGTCATCATTATCAGTAAGATATTTGTAAATTGTAATATACAATGTACCGGTATTTGTATAAAACTCTGACAAAATTAATATGGTACCTTTAAGTCTATCATCTGCTATTATTCCTTTAGTCTGCTTCCAAGTACTATCAATGAAGATGGCTCTCTCAAACGGAGGACCTCTACATAAAGTCTTCTGTTTCTTGGTTATTTCTCCTTCTGTCTCTTCAGCCTTCCTCTTATATGGTGTAGACTCCTCAGGAACCTGGCCAGATGCTGTCTCTTTAGAACTTGGATCCTCTGACATAGAGTTACTTCCCTTGTCAGATGAAATACCATTCACAGGATTATTTCCCTTTAAATTTTTGCATAGAGATTCTATTTGTCCTATTTCAGATGACACCCTACAGGAATACTGAGCATTGTCACTGCTATTGTCTGTGTCTTTAGGTTTGATTCCGGAATTTCCTGCCAATTCTTCTAGAGTGAAGGAATTTTTTCCAGGGAAAACTAGGACAACCTTGAAAGTAAAATAGGGAATCATGATGCTTAAAAATAAAAAACTATAACTTTACTCATACTGGACACATGTTGATTTGGAATATGTACAGTGTTTGCATGTGTGGGGTTTTCCCTACCTTACTAGGGTCTGGATATTCTGGGATACATGGATATGTAAATACTCTGACATCATCTGGTGCTAGAACAGCAGCATGGGCCGATGTACTCTTCCCATCACATTCATTTGGGTGTTTAATGATGTCAATTTTTATAGGCAGCTGCAATGAATTATTACCAGTGACAGTGTTAACAAAAGAAATAATTAATCTCTTTTAAACGCTGAACAATGCCTTAGCTACATGTAGTTTATCAATAACTGCAATAACTAAAGACATAATTCCTGTTTCTATTAATTAACACGAAAAGTTATACCTTTGATACTTACTGACAAAATGTATAACGTTAATTCTGCTTTAACATATTTTTTTATAACTTACTTTCACTCTTGGGATCAACTCCTCTATCCCTTTCACTGGTACAAAACAGTTGTAACAATAAAATTTCCTGGACTTCATACATTTTGGACAGATGGTTCGGTTCTCTAATGTGTTAAGAAAATCTGAGGATGAAATATTAAGACCCTGAAAGGGGTTTTCTTCCATCTGTAAAAGAATACAGAGTAAATTCGAGTTATCCACGTTATACCTCCGTACTGATAATAATTAAAGATTTAAAATCTATTTCTATATCAACTACCTGATATATTTGCAATCAGAAAAGAATATACAACAAAATATATCCAACGTTGATCCCACCTCAGACCGTTACCTTTACCATGCGAGTTTCCAAAAAAAAAAAAAAAAAAAATAAAACAAAGGAGCGTTTGAAAGCGACGATGTTTATAACACGTTAAAAGATGTTGGCTATTTTATGCATGTGTGTGAGAGAGGAGAGATGATGATAATGTTGATGTTGATGATGATGATGATGTTGATGTTGATGATGATAATGTTGATGATGATGATGATGATGATGAGTTTTGTCTTGAAATTGGTTTTACTTTCAATGAGCTTTTCTGTTATCATTCAGGTTATTAGCTTGTCATGTTTATCATGATGACTAAACTGAACGCAATCTTGTCATTACATGGCGGCGATTACAAAGGCAGAACGGATTATAACGATACTTCTCTTAGACTATTGGCATTGACCATCGTAAGTTCTGTAATATGGTTTTTTTTTCGGTATCTTCGATTATAGTACGATTTTGTAACCTCAGAGGTTATGACAAACAAAAACAAAAAGCAGGTGCGTCTGAAAGACACATCATCAGAATGAGATCATGCCTATTGTTTGAAATACCGCAGCTAAGCCTTACATGTTGTTATAACACAAATAGTACATGTCAATATGTCTAGTTATATAGCCCCCTCCCCTCTCTCTCTCGCGCTCTCTCTCTCTCTCTCTCTCTCTCTCTCTCTCTCTCTCTCTCTCTCTCTCTCTCTCTCTCTCTCTCTCTCTCTCTCTCTCTCTCTCTCTCTCAGCAGCTGAAGCAGATCTGACAAAGGTGTTTGCATGCGGACATATTCTCATTCTTCATTCTTGTTCTCTTCTCCATATATCTAACAACTTCAATATTATACCACTTGAATTTCGTGAACTTTAATAACATCGTCTTTTCTTTTACACTTTGTCTGACCCAGTTTCAAATATTTAGATTGGAGCGAGATGAATTTGGTGGTAATTTGTTAAGGATATGTTAATCTGAACAGATAGTGGGATAGTGGCCAGGATGGGATATATTACATGTATGATATATAGAAATAACTATTAACCAACCTACTGGTAATCCGTCTGGACATTTTGGCCCTGTGTGGTAGCATTCCTGACGTCGGACTGGGAGTTATGGTTAACTTCGTGGGTTAAATCCCTAGTGCCAGTGCAAGTTGCTCCCCCTTTACTGTTATACCTGAAAGCAGAAAAATATTTTTGAATGAACAATTCAAAACAAGTGTGCTTCAAAGATTTGCATGTTAGCTAGGGAATGGTCATTGCAGCAGCAGTAGTTTTAATTTGCCATTTTAAAAGACTATACAATCTAGCTAAGCTATGAGACCCATGCAATTTCTAGCCTGTGATTGGCTATATATGTGAGAATTTCTTTTGAAACTTGCTGGTGCCATAACTTATAGGGGCAAGCAAGTACCAATGATAAAGAAAAATCAAAACAAAAATCACATTGTACACATACATGTACATAGATAATACAATTCACTGACGGTATTCATCCAAACTTCAAAGCTTATTGAAAATTCAATTTCAAAAGAAAATTGCTTGTAACTTAAATAGAAACAGGAAGGAATTGGAATGAGAGAGAAGTGTTTTCTTGTGTTGTTGTGATTTAATCACAAATCTGTGAAAACAAGGAATTTGAAGCTTTACTGTTTTTTTTTCTATACAAAATATCTTGGACTAATGGATTAATCATGAGATTATTGTATGGAAAAATTTGCAAGTGTTTTTTTTTTTTGTTATCATCAAGGTATGCTGATATGAAAATTAAAGTTTATCTTTTTAATGGGTAACTTAATTAAAGCAGGAACCATGATTATCGATTGTATTTATCACTGCTTCAGAAATAGATGAGGCTACCCTTTGAACCGTTGCTTGATAGCCAGCCATCTTTTGACCGACTGACTGAAAATAATCCGTTTGATATTCTGAGCATCATCTGTTTTGTTTAAAAAAACTCCAGATCCGAATTTGTGGATCCATCTTTTGTTGGATTTGGAAGTTTTGTAATTAAAGTTTTCATGTGTACTTTCAAATAAAAAGGATTATTTCCCTACCTTAGTACCTATCTAAAGTTTGGACACTAGATCCCAGGAGGGCAAACAATTTTTTTTAGAGATTGCCTGAATGGCACATGGATTACAAATGATTGTGGGATCTGTGACTAGAACTAATGTAAAATAGAATGTTATATAATTCTGAGGATCAATATGCATCTCGTCAACATTTGGTTTGTCATGCATGCAAGTGTATTAGCCTTGGATTTAACATCACTGAGAAAAGTTAATTTAATACTTCTTTCACATTATCAAATTTGTAAACCAGATCAAGTGATTTGTTGAGTTTATGCTAGAGGATTGGTACCATTAACTTGGTTGCTTTTGACCATTCCATAGGATTATAATTAGATTTTTTTTTTTTTAAAGATTTTTCAGGAATTCTATAATTATATTTAGAGTTATTTCCCTCTTGGCTCTTAAAAAGATAAATCATGACACATTTTGATATTATTATCATTCTCTACAAGATTTGCTTTGAAATATTCCACTCTAATGTTGAGCTTTATATTTAGCCACTTGGATAACATCTGTAATAATTTAAAGTTTGAAATGTATGATAAATTCCACACAGACTTAGTATCTGTAGAAGTCATGGGGTGAGACTTCCTGTTAAAATGTCAGACTGCCAAAGTGATCTCCAGCCAATATCTCAAACCCTGAACAGGAAACTAAGTATTTGAATAATAGATCTCCTAAGAAATTAAAGAAAAGGAAAGCTTAAAAAAAAGAAAGAAAAGAAAAAAACCCCAAGCAATTTTTAACCAATGGGCATGTGATTTTCTTGCTGTACTATTGGTCTTGTTGTGTCATGCACGCATTTATTATGTAACACAAGAAAAGGGTGTGCATGTGAAATACGTGTATTGCATGAAATATTGCATGAGAAATGATCATCGATTTAAGAATTGTTTTCCTCCCTGTATCAATGCACCATGATGGCTATATGATAAATAATTAGCTGCCATCAACTAGGCCCAGCAAATAGCAGGTAAATTACGATTACACATTACACCGGGGCCCTAATGTATAATTTTGGGAACTGTAATGTATGAATTTTATTTTTTGCTTTGCCGACATTATTGATTTAATTCGACTAGCTGTTTCCTTTTGATTTATTGTCGTTATACAGTCAATGTCTTGTAACATATCGAAAAGTTAGAAAAAATTTACTGTATATTACCAGGGTATGCTATAAAAATTGCAGTTGCTGGTTTTTGAGATATGATGTGCATTAATCAGTAATAAAAAGGTTTTTGAATACATCAGCCAGCATCCCACTTAAAAGATAAAACATCATTCACAGCTGAATGTCTTTCCTACAACAACCTTTCCTTCAGTATTGATTATTGTGTTTTCATCAATATCTGATGAAGTTAAGGTTGACAGCATGCTGCATAGAGATTAAGAGCATAAGCGAGGATTTTGTTTAATAGACTCATTATTCTAAATAAATATGATTTGAATCTATCTGCCACATTTTGAAGCACTTTACAACCTTTTTGATATATTTATGGAGAAAAATTTCTTTATTGTCATTTACTCGCAGCAATAAAAATAGCCAGTGCTGTAATATGAAATTGATGCCTTTAATGAGATTCATATATATCTTTCCATTTCAATGAATGTTCTGTGTATTCACAATTATTTTTTTCAATAGGTTTTCTTCCTTGATTTATTGTACGGTACATTATCAAACTACCGTATATGAGTCAACCAGTTATTCACTCATTTTTGACATGTTTAAAAATTCAAAAATTTTAGGATGTTATTAATTAATCAAATACTGATATTGTATTGCAAATTGTTCTAGTCTGAGAATAATATCAATATGCCATTATGGTAGAAATTTGGTGGTTACAGAAGTATGAATAATGAAATTATCCCGGGGCTGAGTATTGATTATGCAGTTGAGTCAGATTGACATCAACATTGCAGTCTGTCTGCACAGGGAGTTATAGCACTCCTCAAGATTTTCCTCCTATCAATCTTTGAGACAACCCCTCCACTTACGGAATCTGGTATTTTTTTCATATTTCCACAGTTTGTTATTCTGATAGCGCATTTAACACCGGGATGATGTTTTAAAATTTTGTCTGATTGCAGGGATGCTAGTGTAAGACCAGAAATTGTTTCGCTGGGATATTTCTTTCAGTGCTGGCTAGTTCTACGTGTAAGTATAACTGAAGTGGTTAGATTATGCAATGTTTACCTGGTCAGATGTAGCAGATGACATGTGTGTAAGATAGCAAATCGCTTAAGCCAGGAGTTCAGGTGAGAGAGAGTTTTCTGAACCGTGAAATATAACATGATATCACTTAGACTAAACTAGATTTTGTGTGATTTTAACAGATTTTTCATTTTTTATCAGTTTAAGCCATACAAATTGGTCTTTTTAATACAAGACACATCCGCTGTTTTGCATGTACGATTTTTAATTAGGTTCATAATATTATGAAATTAGTCACTATAATGCTCTCAATGTACTTTTAATTACAGTTTGTTGACCTCATGTATAGTTTGCTGTGTCTTAAAGTACAGATTTGTAGAGAATGATTTAATGGAATTTAATTCATGAAAAGATTTTTATGTGATTAAACTATTGAATATAATGTTAATGGAATAAAAAGATAAATACATGTATACATGCCTCCCTAAACTTTTCTCTTTATATTAAAGACCAAAAAAAAAAATAAACAAAAAGGGAATATGATTAATTTGGTTCAGTAGACTACATCTATAGAGAGTATTTTTGTATGACAATGATCATCCCCACCCTTTTCTGTTTTATCTGATGAAATTGGCCTGAATGCAAGCCCAGAGTTAGAATGAATTTGTAACCATAAGGAAGTCCTTTACAAAAGTTAATGTGCTTGTGATTTATGAAGTACACAAGATTGTTTGTGTACGTACCAAGCTCTGCGTACAGTTATTATACCACTTACTTCTAAAACACCACATGATGAGATTGCTAGATGAGGGAGAAATTCTATTTTGAGAATAGTTTGAACAAAACTGCAACACAATTGACAATGTAGTATTGGTTTATTTCTACTTTTCTCTGTGGTTTTCTGAGATTAGTCATGTATTTTTCAAGGGAGTTGTTGAATATTGTCATCTAATTGGAATTTCTCTTACACTACCGAGCCCTTAAAATACTTTGCTGTGGGGAGGAAAAAGGGGGGGGGGGAGATTCCTTGTTCTTTAATTATAGAGTATATATTGATCAGTGATTTCTGAGAGAGACTTCTGGACATTAATTATGGTACAGATATAGCATAACAAATTGTTTGTGTCAGCCTCAATACATTCAGCTTCCTCGGGGCCTCAGTGTTAGCCAGACACTAGTTATTTGGAAAACATGTCAGAATGTTTTGTTAAGTTCTTTTGCACTCCCAATAGTTGCCAAAGATGTTTAATTTAGATAACATTGGAGCTTTTGAAGACTATCCAAATACCAGAATATTTCATGAGTTCATCCCACCAGGGTATTGTAAAAGCTACAGCAGTATCCATGCCTAATTTGATACCAAGGAATCTCAAACACCCAATATTATAATACTTATGAATGATTTAAGAAATTGAGGAATCCAACTTTGCTCAGCTAGACTGCAGGTGTAAAAAATATAAGACCATAGGATTTTTTTTTTAAAACATGATGGAAGCTTTCCAATTTCTCTCCATCTGTATTGCACACTCATGTTTGATGGCCAGATGTTTTTGTGTGGATGTTAATTACATCAACTTGATGAAATTGTATGAAGTAACCCATTAATCAGAAATGCATAACAGAGGGTTTCTCTGAATTCATATGCTCTACTTTTTCTCATGGGGTGCCAACTAGCACCATAATGAGGCACCCTTTCCCTGGCATATAGTGGTGTATTAATAATTAGTGTTTCCATTTGTTAATTAGTAAATGGGGGTGGTGAAAATTTGCTAATCCACGCAGTCCTAGCTCATGGAAGTTATATTAAAACAGTATAATGTAAAATTAATGACAAATGGTGTGTGGTGCGTTTTGTCAAACTTAGTTGACCTTGTCACATCAAGGACATTCAGTTTTTACCTGTGTGGACATTGAAACAGACTCTAAGCCTTGGGGGCTGGGGGGGGGACCGTCTCAAAAGCTGTGTGCCCGAAGAGCCAGGTGAAAATAAGCCAATGAGATAATTGACCCGATAAAAGGAGAAAAGTGAGATCATCTGCTGTAGATAAAGGGATCAGGTCATTTCCTCGTCTTAGGAGGAGTTAAGAATTTAAGAATGCTTTAGGTCACCAGACTAATATGAGTCTATAGTATGAAAAGAGAGTTGGAGGAAAAAATCAATAGCCTTCAGGTTTTAAGCAATTCAGCGTCCTTGCCAATGGTTGCTTTATTTCTTTCAGATTACTTGCTTTTTTTATTGATTAGTTTTAAAAGTAAGAACAATACTGTTCTATTTCACAGAGTCTTTACTAAGTGTTGCATCACTAAACATGAAAAGGACAATGTGACATGTCAACTATGGTAAATTCAAGCCATCATACCAATTGAAACATTTTATTACAAAACAATGTCATTTTTTGTCTGGAAATTCAGCCATGCATTATTGGAGGTCATAGTGGTTTTTCACTTGTGATTTTTAATACCAGCATGTACTATGAACTCAATGATATTTGTGTAAATTGACACTGATGAATTATATTTATTGCAACAATAAATATAATTCATCAGTGTCAATTATAAGTACCTGCATAAAACTTCATTATTTCTGGATGTTCATGCAAATGCTCAAAATTAAAACAATCAACATTAGCATGTGAATTAATGCAGACCTTGATACATTTGAATAAAAAGTTACTGTAATTCAAATGCAATATAGCAATCATTCATTTAATAGCTAACTTCACACAGATTCTATTATGACAAAAAGCTGTTTAGTTGTCTTGTTTGTGTACTGTTCAGTTTTTCACATTTTTATCTGATACAGAAAGATTCTAATTTTTCAAGATGATTTTAAGCTTCATGTGATAAGTTACAAGTTCTAATCTCATCTACACTAGACCTGCAGACATGATTCATAAAGTTGCATGTTGCCATTTTATACATGTCACTGCCATGTTGTCAGTGTTGGTGGTGAAACAAGATCAAACAAATGTAGCACCAATTTACCATACCAGAAGTAGGATTGGTGCAATTCCGATGTCCTTATAGCAATAGTTTTTTCCTCGTATCTAGTGATGTCAGCCATCACCCAATGACATCACTGTGATGTCATTGGATGAATTATTTTTTTTAGCTGGCATCTGTTCAACCAGGGTACAGTAGATGTTTAATTTGCAACTTGATAATTTACCTCAGCCATTTTCATTGTTCTTTGTGTTGCAATAAAACCAAGCATTGAACTGTATTGGAATTAGTGAGTGGCTAGTATCACAATGCTCTTCATGTCAAATCAGGCCAGATTATAAAGCAGGGAGCCGGGAGCATGATACGTTATTGTTTATATATTTTATGCCACCTGTTTGTAATAGAAAACTTCTCTGAGATTTGCTCTGTGCGAAACAGTACGTGATGCAGACGTATGATTTTGGCATGTCTTAGCCATGAATTTCATGTTTACTTATGTTTATAATCAGGAAAATTTTTAGCTCACCTGATTTGAAAGTTTATTATATACCGGTACTTTTTATTGAAAGCAGTCTTAACTTGTCTCATTTTATATTCTTTTCTAAAAACTTCAGAGCCCATTTTGACCTTAAGATGGGTAGTTACTGGGTGTTTTGAACTATAATCACCTATAATCTACTATAATGCACTATAATCACAATGTTTTTTTTAGTATTTTCTCATATTGATATCCATCTTAAACATGTTTGAATTATTTTTCTGGTTATAAAAGAACATTTTATGCCATGCGTACACATTTATGAACTAAAATGTCTTGTTAGAAGTAATGAATTGCAATTAAAGTTCTTTTGGTTTTTAGAGGTGTTGTTCAATAAACTATTTAATATGTCTCATAAACATGTGAATATGCTCTCATTGTAATTTTGTAATGTAGGCTGTGATTGAAAAGAGAGAATTAAAATATTATCATTGATGGTAATTATTTCCTTGAATTTGAGAACTCATTGCAATCTTGTTGTATAAAAATTAAAACTTATTTAATTAACTCATATATCTTTACAAAGATCAGGTGTGTGCACAATGGAGTTCATAATCTTATACTATAAGATGCATGAATACTCAAGTGAGCCTTGTGGCTTATAGGCCACTTGGTTCTTTTGTCTCTTGGTATTAATCCATGGCAGAATAATAAGCTAAGAACAGTACTGGGAATACTGGTATCCATGCAATATTGTTCATTTGCCATGCATTGGCAATTTCATTAGATGTAGACACAACTTGGAAGTCTTTGCTTTATTTTGTCCTGAGGCTTTTGCTACAACACTCAATGTGTATGGACTTCTATTCAAATTTTCTATTGACTATTTATAGACTAAACATTTGCAAAATTCAATCATAAATTTCTTATTAGGTTTGATAACTTTTTATGGCCTGGAAATTTTTCTGCCCTTGAACTTTGTGCAGTTGTTATAAAGTATATTACAATATAAATCTATTACATTTTTGACGATCCATTCCCCAAAGAATAAAAACAGTAGTGGGTTTTATGATTTTGGTGACTGTAAAATTTAGAATCATAGATAGAACAAGCAAAGCATATGATACAATCATGAATATGTAATTAACCACAGCATTTTAAGAAGCTGTAACAATACATTTGTAACACAAAAGGCCTTTCCATCTTGGAAACAGTGTTTGGTAGTTTGGATTTTAATTTTTTTAAAAAGCTATTGATTTTACAGGTGGAAATTTCCAGCAAATTTGTAGTTTCAGTTTCAGTCTTTGCCAAGCAACGTACAATAAAGCATTGTGCATACACTTTGTCTCAGGCTGTGAATTAATGTCACAAAACATTCATTCATTTTCTCTATTTTTCAAGAATTAACTGGTATAATATGAAAATTACCAGCATGTTCACACATTTTCTGTCCTATTTGGAAAAACAGAATTGGACAGATTTGCATTATTTATACGTTTCAAATCACTTTGGGGAAAATGAGACACGGAACCCAATGATGAGTCAATAGACAATGAGCATTGTCACTCAGAGGCCTGTCTGAAGTTGAGGTCATTGTCCAAGAAAGAAGTCTAGTCTGTCTGCATGCTGCAGACTCGCTTTCACCTTAATTTTATGAATTATAAAAGTGCACCAAACCATTGTAGGACTTGGTGTAAAATGCTTTCTCCAGACCCTCCATAGTGGTGCCCCCTATTCTCAGTACATGTACATGTATATTGAAAAGGTTCCAGGGGGTGCATAACTGGGCAAGGCTGGGACACTCAATAGAATGAAGATGGTTAAGTCTAAACTGTTATTATTTTGAAAGTAAAAAGTGGAATTTTGGATTGATTTTTTTTCTTCTTGCAAAACAGTGCTTGTAGAAAAATTTATGTAAGAAACGTCAGATAAAAAAAATTCTGATGAATTTAAAGCTATTTCAGACAACCTGCATCTTGTCAGAGGCTGACAAGCTGAATGATGCTTTGACTAGAACCGAATGGGAATAAAAAAAGAATCTCCTTAAGTTTGCTGCAGAAATCATATGAGCCCAGACTGCAATAATTGGTGGTAATCTCTCTCCTACACCACACTGAGACACAACAATGCCCAGACAGCCATCAACCCATCCCAGCCGCTACAAGATTGAATTGTTAAAAGTCCTCCAATTAAGAATAGTTATTTTGTGTGATTTTGATCCATTATTACATCCCAAGCGTGTGTCATGTCATTCAAAGAGAAGCCAACTGTTCATGCTACAGTAATTTGGGATTCAGTTACAATTAACAGCATATTTGTTCTTTCTCCATTACTGTCCAAAGCTGGACTTTTTCACATACATGCCTCTTTGAGTATCTTCTTGTCTATTGATAATTTAATATTTAGTCTGGTTTTGACCCAAGGTTAAATTGTATTTACATTGTTGTCTTAAGCAGTTGTCTTGGTAATGGTTTCAATCTGAAGAGTTACTTGGAGTACATGTATATATGTAAAAAATGTACTCCAATCAGTTGTAGCCTTAAATTTTATGGCTATGGCATTATGATACTCCCTATAAGGAAAAAATGCAATTGAATTGAGAATTCATATTTGAAAACATGTAAATAATGTATTACTATAAAGTTATACTCTGAGACAGTATTACCAGGGTATATGACTTTTCAGGGTATGAAATAATTTGTTTTTCACCACCTTGTCTAGAAATTCTCAAACAAGATCAAATGAGTTTTAACCATGTCCTGTCAGAAGGCCTGAAATATGATGTAGACATGTAGACAATCTTCAGGCTGATGAGATGGTGCATGATAAGAGTTGGGTGATTCTTGTTTTCAACAAAAAGATAAAACTTCAGTGGTGGCAAGTGTGCTTGAAGTACGTTCAGACTTCTCTTCCATTTCAAGTTCACTACATTTCTTTTAAATTATCATGACTTACAATCTTAGCCTAAGAAATTAGCTTGGTGAATGCCAAGAAGTGTATAGTCTGCATTCCAAAGATTTTCAAATTTTTCAACATTAGTTGCAGAAGCTGTATCATTCAATGACAGAATATGAAACAGAAGAGATTTTTTTTGTCTTAGAAATCATTCTGGTTTGTTTAATCATCAGAAGGTTCTGAGAGGGATATTGTTCTGCAGTGAGTTTGGTGTGACAGAGGTTTATAAACAATGTTCTATAAATAAGTGTGCCTCATCTTCACGTGGCATCTGCGGTGTTGGCATTGTGTCACAGTAACATTCCTGCTGGCCATGTTTTGTTTGCATTCTTTGATTCTGCTTCATGCTCATGTGACTTGTAATCAATAGCATTTAGGTGTGGAATGTTTAGACAACAGTTTCCCATTTCAAATCACAATATTTTTAATTCCTTGCAGTACTTTTTGCTATTTAGTTGTTAAGGTGCTACATTAGCTCACCCTTTTTTTAACAGTTACTGCACATACAAGTGTATGAACATGATATTCTTGAGATTTTTGTCAAACAGTTTATACGATATTGATCAAAGGCCAAGAGACGTGCCTCGTATTTGCATTCAAAACAAAACACTTGTTTATTTATTATTTGAAGTGTATTTGATTGTCAGACATTGATTTCTGAGCTGGTATCTGACCATGCTTCACTGACACCAAACCGATGTTGTTGAATGAGCCATTAGTTAATGGAGTGCAGGAACAATGTCATATGGCTACCTGAACATTAACTGCAGTGATCTTATGCTTTATCTGTGATTACTATTGACAAACTAATGGTAAGCAACTCATTTAATGGCTAAGTTTTATTTCTTATTTTGGACAAACACAGGATGTTTTCCTTGTTTTGAATCCTTGCGACACTGCCTAACCTTCCCATTGTTTTTTCTTTCTTTTTAGCTCTCAACCAGATTATCTATTGTTCTTGCTTATATACTTCTTTTCATCTCTGTTTCTGTCTCCAAGTTTGTCTACATGTTTTTGCTTCTTTCATTAACCAATTGATTTCCTTCCTGTCCCTCTACTGAACTGTAAATAGCTCTCTGTCTTAGAAGTGTCTTCTACCTACCTGCCCACCAAACAAATTGTTTTTTTATGTCTACGTATCTGCCCACCAAATAAATTGTCTTTCTATGTCTTACCTATCTGCCCACCAAATAAATTGTCTTTCTATGTCTTACCTATCTGCCCACCAAAAAAATTGTCTTTCTATGCATGTCTACCTATCTGCCCACCAAACAAATTGTCTTTCTATGTCTTTCACCCAAAGTTTACATTCTTGTCTACTTTATAATCACTATATCTCTCTGTATCCCCCCCCTCCCCCTTCTGCTCCATCTGTCAAATGGTGGTGTAAGTCAGATGATTCTTACTGTATTCATGTACTTGCACAAAATATGACCTGCAGATTTTTGGTGTCATCAATACTTGAAGCATTAGAAAATTGCTGCAAATCTTCTTACTAAAGGAATAAGGAATCATTCTTTGCATATTATGAGGTGATAATTTCGGTCGAAGCGTGATCAAATCCAATAAAGCCCGAAGGGCTTTATGATAGATTTGATCATGCCCCGACCGAAATTATAACCTCATAATATTCAATGAATGATTCCTTATTACTTATATTTATATAATTTTCAGCAATTGTAGAATTAAATATTAGAATACTAATTATGCAAACCACGCTTGAATTTATTGGACTGTATAGTACAAAATCGATTCGTAGTGTTATCACAGACAAAGACACTGAAAAATGTGAATATTAGTATATAAGATTTATTTTTTTTATCTGTAAATTTCCTTTAATTTTACTTTTAAAATATTGTTGCTATCAAATATGGCTCTTGTAGTGGTTAGCAGATTTAGATTGTCAGTAAAAGATCTTTGGCTGCCACCAATGAAAATCATTATGTTAATAAAGTGACCCTTCACCAAACATTTGTCATGAGATGTCAGTGGACCTTACATACTGAAGTCTCATAATTGTGATATTAGACATTGAAAGGATAAGGAAATATCTCTGCTCAAAGTTAACCGACATCAAGTATAGAAAGTTCTCAATTTTTTAACATTGACAATAAAGAACATAGTATAAGTCTAACTTTAAAACACTTGGCTAGAATGCTAGGTGATTTCTACTTGTACATACATTACGCAATATTGCAATTGGTAAGAGTGAATTTAAATCAATACATAGGTCAATAAATTCCTTACATCATAACCTTTGTTGTGTAATCAGTCTGTGAGACTGTACTTTTACTGCAGACAAGCTGTATTTGGTATGTCATATCATATAATATACCCGGTACATATATCATAAATTGTTAATTATGCAATGGGCACATGCCTTAGAAGCTTAGATCACAGACCATTTACCTAATGTAGTACATGTAAATTGATCACATTTAATCACGTTACAAGAACTGAAATCTAGTTCATACATGTAGTATCTAAAAGCATATATTATTTTTGGACTATTAGGCTAGACCAAGGCATTCCATTTTGTGTGTAATTTCTATATATATTGGCTAATGGACAGTGTAAAATTACTTTGTTATCAGCTTTGCAAGGCTTCAATGCCGCTTCAAACAATCTTGTTAGATGTAAAATGTGATGTGTAAATGTTTTGTATATTGTTTTACATGATTTTATTCAGCTGTTTATCAGATGGCATTTATCATTTGGGTGGGCTATGCTATCTCTTCTTTGTCTGATATCAAGTCAGATTCAATGCACTTACCAGTGGTTCAATTATGAAGATTTCTCTTACAGTTCTATTGTACAAAGTAGTTATAAGTTGAAGCTAAGTGAAACTTTCTTAGACAGTTCTACACTTTCAAAACGTGGTCTAGTTGTAAAATTCTTTTATATAAACAGACAGTTCTATGGTTCCAAAATGTTGTTCAGTTCCTAGACAGTTTTAAATCCCCTGAAAACATCTGTGCATGCATTTTGAATATTATACAACCATATGTACATAAACATTATATATTCATTTGCAGTGCTTCAGTAGTTCAATTAGCCTCATTTGTAGAAATTCTGCATCAATGAAGTGAGTCAATGACAGCCCTATTGGCAAAATATTTCTATCCCCTGGAGAAATCTAGCTGTACAATTAGAGGACAGATCGTACCATATCTCATAGTTTTATCTAACCAGGTCAAAACAAACTGTTTTATTTTGCCGGACAATACATTAAATTTATTGATTGTACAAGTGTAGCCTAGTCAGAGCAATGGTCGTATTTCATGCTAGGTCATCATTAATCAAGTCTTGTAACCATCAGTGTCCCCAAACAGTAATTGGATATGGTCTGGTGTACGTGATCAAATTGATATATCTTTGTTTCTAGAACATGTTTATAGATCATTGAAATGAAAATCATCACAGCCATTATACCTGTTTCCTATACGAAAAATACCCATTGAAGTTTCAGAAGCGTATCTTCTTGGTTTGATTTTTAATTATCGTTTGATTTGATACCTGTGCATATTTAGCTCCTTACTGGCACCATTTTCTGAATCAGTGTAAATACTGAAGTTTAATCAACTTGCATTGGGTTCTAATCTATGTTTTTGCATTTTTGAAACTCTCTGGAAAAAGCCAAGTGTCTTGTAATGCTGAATACTTCACTTAATTCACTAACTATGTCAAGATGTTCATAACTCTCTCTCTCTCTCTCTCTCTCTCTCTCTCTCTCTCTCTCTCTGATATTACATATTACTTGCGTAAAAGTGCATGTCTGACTTTATGAATGATTCACATTTTAAAGATGTCAGGTCTTGTGTGACCTTTTTCTTAAACATTTCTTAAAACCTTTTTGTCAAAGAGACCTTTAAACTAATGTTCAGGTGACCAACTTCATACCAAGAAATGAAATCGAATTACATGCTCTTAAATTGTGACTCATGCATGGTTTTTGGTAACCAGAATTCTACCTGTTTCTACTAAGAATTGAAGACAAATCTTGGTCATCACTCTGTTTACTGGGTAAACAAGCATGTGGTATACTGACAAATCCCAAGAGCACTGTACCGAGTGAAGGACCAAACAACAAGACATTCTTTGCACTTTAAGTCAGCTTGTTAAGTGTCAGTTTCGATATATCAGGAAGAAAGGCAATTATGTAACATGCACTGGAAATGATGATAGTTCTGTGGATGATTTTGAGAATACCAGAGTGAAGAAGATTGGGGGTGCTAATCAGACCTCAAAAGGTTGATTATATTTCAGACAGTTTGATTATTATTTCAGACAAAGGATTGGAAGAGAAAGTTTGCTAATCTTTTTCAATCTCCTGTTATGATGAGAGATAGTTGTGCTTCAAAACTACTTTAAATTCTGCATTATAAAATTATACCCCATAAACAAACCACATCTTGAATTTTTGGACAAGGATGTGCCATGCAATGCAATTGTATATATACAAGTAGGGATGAGTCAGTTTTCACATCATCCCAAGTAGCTCTCAGGCTAAATTAATGTAAAAAATGCTATAAGAGGAAATTTTCTGTCTGTTTTCGTTTTTACAACATGTCTTTTTTAAGCTCTTTGAATTCAGATTAATAATGTGATTATTACGAAGGTAATTTTTTTCTCTCTACCAGTGTCATCCGAGACTAGACGGCATTAATTTGAGGGAAGAAACCGCTACCCCTCCATCATCTGCTCAAACGCATCCCATAATTCTCTGAGACTAGTCATTGAATATTGGAGAAAAACGATTCACGGTTTCTGTTGCATCCAGTGTGCTCACACTTAGGCTTGGCTGGTCTGCGATAGAGACTGTGGACTCTACCCCCTCTCTCTCTGTCTGTGGTTCCAAGGAATGGCTGAATCACCAGAATCCCAACTTCAGGGCCTAGATTTACAAGGTAAGAATGTTTATTTGGATGAAAAGGAAAATTTATTCTGTATTATTCAGCTGTTAAAACACACAAAGTCTTTCATGCCATTAACAGGAAAAATTTGATAGAAAATCAATAGCGAAGCAGACACAGTTTGTATTTAGTCTGACTGAGGAATTAACTGAATTCCTGTAAGTTTGTTTTACAGTTCTGACAGCATGTATACCGGTACATGTATTTACAAAATTTTATATATTAATTAACAGCAACATACCTATATTCAATGTTAAAAGCTATACAAATGTATTGTCATTAGTGTCGAGTCTGAAGTGAAAGTACTGGACTACCTGTACAACGTTTAAAAGGGCTTATTTTTAAGTCATGTCTGCACATTTCTGCATTGTTTATTTCTTGTAAGTGCAGAATGTGCATGGTTTTAACATATTTTATTCCCCAAAAATTCCTTAAAAGATACAGGTGACAGTTTAAACTTGATCCTCACTGATCACCGATTCCACCCTCACTTCGCAATAGGGTTATATATATAGTCCTAGCTCAAACATGCTACAAATATTCTCATATCCTCCCAGAATTATGGAAGATTATGAATTGCATGACAGCTAGAATTGTGTGTGTGTCCATGATTTCTGTATCCGGGAGTATTACTAGTATAATTGTCTGAGGCGGTCCACGAAACTAATCAATACAGACCCCTGATATTTGCCCGTGCTCTCAGCTGATTAAAAAATAGCCTTCTGCTACTGCCAAGGATTATAAAAAAAAGATACCAAAGTCATGGATTTCAAAGAATTTTTTTTTTTTTTTTTTAGTGAGAATGCTACAGCTCATTCTTTCTTTTGATTTTTTTTTTACGCTTATTTGTCTGAATGCTCTCTTGACTAAGCAACAGAGAGCATTGAGGGTTTATGGATTCTTTATGTTTTATTGTAATTTTCAATGGTGACGTATTGGTTTTTCTTAGACTATTTCGTATTTGAATGAAAATTTTCTCAATTATAACCCAGTTCTGAGCATTAAATATTGATGCAATCTGTTTGTTCATCTATTCGAGAGTATTTACATGTAAGGGATCCTAATTTTCCATGCAAAAGTAATGAACTCAAAGCACAAACTAACAGTGATGAATTTTTTTTTTATTCAGTGGTTACGGTATTTATACAGGGGGCTTCAGAACATTTTGTAAAATGGACAGGGTGTCAAATTATGTCGTTTCAGTGCCCTAGAGATGTAGTCTGTCGGACCAAATTGGTATTTTTCATGGAGATTCAGTGGATGGATGAGATCAATAATGTTTTTCTTTCTTATACTAGTATATGGGAGTAATATCTGACTAGAGAAGATACATTTCATGTAAGAAAGGAATGCAGACCTATCAATTTTGCATTGGCATGCACAGGAATCAAACATTTATGTTATATCGATCTGTCGTGAACTGCAGCGTATCTCTTCTCTAATGTAAAATGGATATTAGTAGTTTATCACCTACAGCCATTTAGTATTGATGAAGTTCATCTATTTCTGTACAATCATATCATTTTGTTGTATTTATATTCCCCATTGAACTATAGTAAAAGATGGTATACTCGACTCAAAGCTGTTGACCTTTCTTTCTTTGATAACATTATCTAAAAAATTTAAAAATCCAAAGTTTTGCAGTTACATCATACATTGATCATATTAGATTTTTGACTGATGTGTTTGAAGGTCATGGTCAAAGCAGAAATCTCTCTCTCTCTCTCTCTCTCTCTCTCTCTCTCTCTCTCTTAGCCTTTCCTTTTATTCATTTTCACCACAAAGCTTTCTTGGAGCCTCATATCACAAATCAAGATGAGGGAAATGGACCTCTGATATTGATTGATATACCTGGTTGAAAGTTGTACTTCTTTCTGTCCATGTAAAACAAGTCAATCCTGATACATATATCATTAGGTAAAGCCAGTTCCTACTGATTTTTATTTTTTTTTTGTGTATTCCTGTCATCATAATGTTTTTAGTCTTATTCCATTGGATTATAATATTTAAGATCCATCTATTTCGTTTTATAATCAACAGTTTAGTGCTGATCGAAGCCAGAGTTGTGTACCCTTTATAAAAGAATATATAGAAACTTTATAGTCAAACATATTTCATTGAGTATGTGTTAAAAAAAAAATAATATTATTATCTATAAAAATTTAATCTTGTATTTGATTCAAATTCTAAGCATTTGTGATTACTCAGAAATTTGATATGCCATTTACTGTCTTAATTTTCCATGGATATAAAATTAGTGCATATATGGTAGATTGTAGCATTATTCAAGATGTGACATTTGGAACTTTAAATTCAAATGCTGCAACCATTCCGTTTCTGTTTCTTAAGGGCATCCTTGTTATGCAATGATCATATACAGCACCTGCAATTTCTAATGCTCAGCTCATTAAACATGCAGTAGAAATATGTTTAGGGGGTAACTAACGACACATTAAAGAATTGCAGACTTCATCAAAATTATTGATTGGTTGATTGAAAGGATATTTCATTTAATTAATATCCAGCAAGCCAGGACTTAAGATCAGATCTGTGAAAATCCAAGGAAATGGACTTCCAGCAATGGCATTAAGTCAAAGCATTTGTTCAATTACATCATTTGAGTCTGTGAACAAGGCAGCCATTCAATCGCTGCTGCATTTGCCCTCCATGTTATCATGGATCAATAGAGGTTTAATTTGAAAATGACTTTACACTGATAAGGACTAGGAGAGAACCTGGAACTCATCTTAGTGCAGTGGGTATACCCCTTACTCATCGTCTGCTGATGGATGCAGCTACTGGAGGTAGAAACAGTGTGTGTATTGCCTTAGATCTATTGTTCTTGTTTAACTCTTAGACTTTAATTGAAGTTTTTTCTCTCTCTCTCTCAAATTTCTGTGCTGTCTGGAAAATTTTTTGGCTTGATGTGTTTCCTCAGCAACTTTTTCAGACATGCTTATCTCTTATGAATATCTTTTGTTTTCTTTCTGAAATATTGTCTTTTAAGTGATTAGTTTGGGTAGTGTGTGTTTTTTTTGTCTTGAATGCTATGAAAACACCAGGGAAGCAAAATTTGTTAGAATCAGACTAAGGAAACTTTGAAAATTTACAATTGCATAATTTTGATGATGTATGCTTTGTAATTAAAGAGAGTACATGTTACAGACCATAAAGCAATCATGTACACCATCGGGAGCTTCTGTGGATGACCTTGTATATTGCCACCTTAGAAATTCATTTTGATGTACCAGTACATGGGTTGTTTTTAATGTTATATGATAGACTGATTTCTTATCATCATATTTCATCATATATCTAATTTGCCCCCCAAAAAACATGCAACCATTCATTTTCATCAGTTTTTAAAGCTAACTGATTATTAAGCACCGATGCATTCTTTTTATAAAGTTAAGAAGGCTGAATGGTAGTGGCCATTTTTAGTCGATATTGATCTCCTTGAAAAGAAGAGTTCTGTATTGATATATATATATATATATAAAAATGTTCAAATTTAATGATAAGACTTTTTGAATTTTTCTTTACTAAATAATAGTTTATAGCTAAATAAACCATTTTTGAAAGCTCAAGGCAGATCTGATGGTTAATTTGTTGACCACCGAGCCTCCTTAAGGGTTTTTAATTTTCTTTGTAATAAGTTGATTCATCTGAGACACACAGACAGACAGTCATATGATGAGACCAAATAACTATTAAAAGGTATGTTATATAACATCCTTCTGTTGGAATTAAAAAGAAGTGCCAATATGGATCTGCTTTTGATGGCAATACCTGGAAAAATCAAGAAATTAATGGCTCTGGGGAAGTAAAACATGGGTAAAATGGGATTTCCAATGATATTGAGACAACTTGATTGCTGACACTGACAGCTTTAGGACACTGTTTGCATGTCAACGCATGGACCACAGATTATGTCAGATGTAAATATCGCGCATATCGATTTATTCTAGGTATTTTTGCAAAAGGTTTTTAGAATGGATTTAATTGCACCTCTTTTCTTATTTTTTATCTATAAACAACTCTTACCCATTGTTGACTTCAAGAATATGAACTATTTTTTGTATTCATTTTAAGATGTCATCTTCTCATGCAATTTTCAAAGAAAGAAGATTTTGGTAATGGACTAAAATAACAAAATAAAGCTATTATGGCTAATGCTAATATTTTAAAATTGCAATGGGATTGGGGATGGGGTTGGTTTGTGTGAAAACTATAATTAATATGATCAATGGTTATGTTGAGAGACAGGTGGTGGGGATCATACATTCATAATATATTCATAAAGACAGGTGGCTGTACTAGGTACCCGGTATATGCTACAGTTATTTTAAAAATTCTTGCACAAAAATAATGAAAGCATATTTGTTGACTTCAATTTTATGCAAGAGAAAAAATACGTCTTTAGGAACATTGCTGTTTCATCCATCATTTAATTTACAAGTAGTTGTTATTTTACAGCTTTAGAAATGAATTTTTAGTAAACATCATGCTCGTATGAAATGTTTTGATATTTTTAGACATAGTTTGGTATCATTTAGATAAGACAGATTTGTATGTGGCTGAAATGGACGCATTCTGAATGTTTTCTAGACTGATAAATATAGTAAACTTATCAGTAGCTCTTAAAGATCAAATTCTACATTCTTTCATAAAAAATTTTCAGGAAAGCATAAGGTGGTCAGGATAAAACTTTGCAAAGGTTTTCTTTATGAGAATTAACTCACATTGCTTAATATTTCAACTCTTCATTTTTTATTTTTATATCTTTTTTCTTATATCCTGATAATGATAAACAGGTCATACCAATTTAAAAAAAAAACCAAAAAACTGTCGAAGTTTCTTTCATAAGCACTTACTTATTTTGCCAATTTACATTGAATGCTTGATGCTTTTTACCAGAGTTTCAAATTTTTGTTCTTTGATGGAATGATGAAAAGTGTATGAGATTTTTTTTTCAGTATTGTGGCTTAAACAACAGAGAGAAATAGTGGGAAAACACACTGATTCGATGCAAATACAAAAATGCAAGGTATCATATTGCACTGCTGATTGATTCTGATGGACTAGAATTAAAACCCAAACTAAGCTACCTTATACGGACACAATTAGACCTCTAGTCGAAAACCAATTAAGAGTCACATTATCTTTGCAGGATCCAGCTTTGGGAATGCCCATAATGTAAAGATGCACGCTTTCTGTTTACAAATCTGTCATGCATAAACACTGATGCTTCTTCTGGACAAAGTTTCCAAAGCCATAATTTTGATTACCTGTCTTACACCTTGTGTAGGGACTACTGATAGCTTAATGACATTGTGAGTTGATCTGTGATAATGACAGCCAGACATATTGATCTCAGGGATTCCAGACCCGGTTAATCATGCTGGGTCTGTTCTAAGGATGACCTCAGATAAGGTCAAGATGGAAGATTTATGCAGATGACAGGAGTTTTGGTTGATCCCTCTGAGGTGCTGTGGGGATTTGTTCTAATAGTTCTATTATTTTATAATGGTCAATATCTTGATGAATTAAGTAATTAATGCAGTGTTTCAGGGTTAAGAAAAAGATTTTCTATGCTTTTAATGCAGGAAATTTTAATCAATAAGTTGTTCTTAGTATTGCTCCTGACTTATGAATTCTTTGAATATTAATTCCACTGTAAACAATTACTTAAATGATTGTTAAAAGTTTTCCAATCAGAGCTTGGTCTTTAGCCTATCTGAGATCAGGCCCAAGTCAGTTTTTCTGTTCATTGTCATCATTGTTGTCAGTGGCGTTAACTTTTCACATTTTCATCTTTGGAATCATTGGGCCAATTTCAACTAAACTTGGCACTGAACATCCTTTGGTAAAGGGAAACATTTCATTTCTATATAACATGGTTTGCGTAAAAATTGATGGTGACGTCATTGTAGTGTGATATAAAAATTTTATTACAATTGGGTGATATCCAGCTGCATATTGGTACAAAAGTGATAAAAAGGGGATATGACAAAATTTTAACCCAGTGAATTTTACTTTCCCCTTATTATTGGTATTTAACCTATTTACAGGAAATTTGATAACAGTGCAGACTGATGCACATTGTAGTTGGATGAAATGAATTGCTGTTACAGGCCTTTGATCTGTAGAACAAAATTCACAATAAACTGATAAAACTTTGCAGAATGATGACATAATGTGCATCGCAGACCTTAAGGCTACATAGAAAAATGCCACGTGATATTTTTGTTGATGTTTGTGTTTTATTCTCATCTTCTTCTGCACAAAACTGATGTTTAATGACATTCACATTCTGACTCATTTTACAATAATTTTAATGCAGGATACACTGATATTTAGTATTTTTGAAAACTGATGATCTGATTTTTTTTTCAGTTACTGTATTCTTAAATGAAATGATACTAGAGTAATAATTAAAGCCCAGCATCACCAGAAAACATGTTATACAAGTACATGGAGTGGAATAGAAATTAGGAACATACTGGTTGATTGAAACAATGTGCATGAGCTAGGACCCAATGGCACAATACATGTAAATTTTGTTGTCTGCAAAGAGCTGTACCGTATTAATGCTCATGAACAGTGCCAGAGTATGAAGTTTTCAGAGAAGACCACTAAGGGAGTTATTTTCAGCAAAGTTTATGCAGAATTCAATATCAATGTCTTGGTATCACTGTACCAGTATCTTTATATTTATGTGTCCAATTTTAAGTAAGATTTTATGCAATTCTGAATGATTTTTCAAACTGCATTGAAACCCTTGATTAAGGGTTAGCTTGCAGGTTGCTTTGTTGTAATGGACTCTCAGACACATTAAGGATATCTCATAAAAATCTCAGATAAAATATCACTTTCTTTTCTTAAGCTATAACTTTTGAATATAGAAAAAACAAAATAGGAAATTCCCTGAAGGAAGTTGTAAAAAAAAATTTCTAGTCAAACTTCAGTCTCCATTAGGGATGGTGTGCACCCTTGGCTAAATCGGAGTTCATCTATGGCTCTCAGCATATAACTATTGATTCTATTCTCCCTGCTCATAAAGCCGGTGCCAGAACCAATTTAGCTTTCATTGGATGGGTTTATCACCTTTTTTGTTCAACAGTTTATAATTGGTTGTGTTCTTCAAAAATTGAATGCATGTCTGAAATAATATTGGTTTTGACATGTTTTTGTCTTATTAAACATGATAAAATTGACACAGAATCATTGTCTGAGACAGAAGCAAATATGGATTGACAAGTTGGGTGAATGCAGTTTATTTAGGAGTGATTATTTGGAAACAGAAAATGACCTGACTCAACCTCAGGGGGTTAAGTTACATGCATTTAATATTTCATAAACATGCAGTACATTCCAATTTACCGAATGAAATGAAAGTACCAATTTGTTTTGTGTTTAATTAACTGTTTACAGAACTGAACAGTTGTAATTGCAATTGGCTTTTGTGAATTGGATATTACTGGAAGTAATTACATGTATTTGTTCAAGTTCATTTGCTGGCTATTTGAATAATGACAATTTTCTGACCAGTGGTTGAACCTGCAGTCATCTAATCAAATGTTGCCCAGATTTTTATGGAAGTATCGAACTTCAATCCCAGTGATCAGTGGAGGGAGGCTGAAATGTATTCCTTTTGAGTCTTAATGATAGTGGGCTCTGTGATCAGATATTCAATAGATTCTGTTGCAGCAGCCTCAGAACTTGGACCCTGGTCAATGTCTTTTTCGTCTAGACAGGCATAAAGTTCCTAGAAGTCTTGTCTTGACTTGTAATTACATTCAACAGATGATGAAGTTGTTTTTACTTTTCATTTCAGTCTTTTTTTGCTTGTATTAACCCTTTAAAAGATGCATTTAACATTGATTGGTTATTTATCTTTTTGTACATTTATAATCTTTCAGATGCAAAACAGACCAATGGCATGGAATATATGAATGGTAATGGTGTGAATTCACCGGACAAGATGGATGACTTCGAAGCTCAGTTTCAGACTGCTCCTGCCAGCAAGGTTGCCTCAGTACTAGACCCCAATGCCAGCCCTTTCGAACCTTTTGGTCAACAAAGTGATCTATCAAACTTACAAGCAAAAGACCAATCTGTGCCATCTAATGACCTCACACAACCAGCCAACATGGCCACTGTTCCCGATCAGCAGGCCCCTGATCAACCACCATCGAATGATGGAGTGTTAATAGATTTTGGTGGGAAGGATGAAGCCTCATCCCCTGCTCCTTCTAAAGGTATGACTAATCTAAATCCATTTCTGACTTCTGATGAAATGGACGGAACTACTAACTCTACAAATCCATTTATTTCAGAGTTGTTTGATTGTTCTTCATTGAATAAATCTCGTTTTGAAGGTGAAGGGCATTTAGACCCATTTTCAATGGATGTTGGACAAAAGGACATTTCCACAATGGAAGGAGGGCAAACTTTTGTGGACAACACTTTACCCCAAGGTATGGGTGTTAATGTTGCAGACTCAATGGATAATTTTAACCAAGATCAAGGTGCTTCTGAAATGGAATGTCAATGTGATAATAATGAACCAGAACAAAGTCTTTCGAAAAATGTGGATGATCTTGATCATTCACAAAATATGAACCCTAGTCTTTCTTATGTTCCTCGTGATGTGATGGATTCGAATGTTGCTCAAGAGGAGGAAAATGTGCCTATGTCCCATGGGGATCCTACTTACCAGCATGCATATCAGCATGTTTCATCCCATGACAGAAATGCATTTGATGAACAAATTGTTCCAGGTGTGTGTTCATGCATTGAAGAACCTGAACCAGAGGTTCCACAAGAAGAGGCTGTTGAGGTTGAACAGCATGAAACACCACAGGCCCAATACAAACACAAGGAAGAATGTGTGGATGAAGAGGATTATGATGATGACTCTGATGGTCAAGATATCAGAGAAAATCAGTTGGAATATCAAGGAGAAGATGGTGAAGATGATGAAGAAATAGAGGTGTACACGGATGATGGAGACTACAGTGATGAAGATTATGATGATGGCCCTGATAGCTACAGAGCTAGTGAAGAGAGAGAGGTTGTGTCAGATGAAGAGGTAAAAGATGACAAAGCAGAGATTACTCTACATCAGGAAGCTTCTGCAACTCACACAGAAGCTGCCCCAGTTTCTGAACCACAAGTAACTGATCCAAGTTCCAAACATGTTGAAGCAGATGAAATGGGACCAACAGATATCGTAACTGAAGAAAATGACAGTGCAAGAAATTCTGAGGAAAGAGATATGCATGTTTCTGAAGAAGATCAGCATTTTAGTGAGGAAAGAAATGAGAATGATAGAATGGCTGAAGAAGCAGAGAGTGATCATTCAAGTGAGGCTGATGAAGATGACATGAATGAAAGGATGAAGTTGGGTAGTGGTTTTGTAGATGAGTTTCAACCTCAAGAGGACAATTTTGTTCTGGAGGGGGATATGAATGAAAGTGATGAAAGTGAGCAAAATGTAGAAGACGAGACCCAGGGTCAGCATGTTGGTGAGAAAGACTCTAGTTGTGTGGATGAGAGGGAAGATAGTCAGGAACCAAACGTTGAAGCTTCAGACCCCTGTAGTCCCTTTGCTCCCAAAGCTTCTGATGAACAAATTCATTCTCATCAGGAAACAGACAATACCGTAGAGTCTGAGAAAAAGGTAGAAGAACAGTATGTTGAAGATGACGAAATAACAAAAGGGGAGGTGAAAGAGGAAGTGAGTGTAGATGAAATTGTTGTGGAAGTTAAACCCCTCGAATGTCCACAAGAAAGAGTTCCAGATGTGGTTTTAACCACAACAATGGAACCTCATACTGAGGTAGCAAGTGAATGTGTAGGCATGGTTGATATTGGTGAGGGTGAGGAGGGTGAGATAGAAATACAGAGCAATGTGAGTGAGTTTGGGTCTCAGTATGCAGAGATGGGTGATGATAGAATGGATGAGGAGGAAGAGAGTAGTAACTTTAATAGTGGTGAAAATGGGGAGCCAAAAGATGATTATTATCCTGATGAGGGAGAGGAAGACATTGAGAGAGAACAAGATGTTGAGAGTGAAGATGTGAAACAGCAAGAAGTTGAAAACTTCATTGAACAAGAGGAAAGTAGAGAGAGTGAAAATATGCCTGAACATGTAGTTTGTCCAGTGGACCCAACTGAAAGCTTGGGCTTTGATGTGAATGAAAAACAAATGGACATGGCTCAACAAAGTGAACTTGAAAACATGAGTCATCATGTGAATGAGTTTCAAAGTGAAATTACTGGGATTGTAGACAAACCACCTGATTCAGTCAAACTTGCTCGAGAACAAGCAGAACATCAGCCACATAAAGCAGAGACATTTATTGAGAGTGAAGGATCAGACATGGAGGAAAGGTCCATTACCCCAGACCCTGACCAGATGCTAAAGATGGCCTCCCCAAGAAGTGAGATGCCCCAAGATGCTTCTGATACAGTGTTCCATACTAAGGAGACAATTTCTGAGACAGAGGAAGAGCAAGGAAAGTCTGAAGAAACAGAAGGACAAATTCCAGATCAAGCATCAGATTTCATGCCAGGGTCACATGTGCAATGCCCTGGGATTGAAATAGCTCCTCCAATAAATGAAAGTGATATGGATCAACTTAAGATGAGTGCTGAGCAAGTTGAAGAAGCTGAAGTTCAGAAGAAACAAGAAGATGAAGTTGCTCCTACAGCATCTGATGCAAGGACAGGCTCTTTGATAATGGATGAAGGACAAACAATTGAGGATGTTGAACAAGTGAAAGAAGCTGAGTTTGACGAGAGCCCAGATGATGAAGTTGCTCCACAAATGGATGGCAATGCAATGACTGGCTCTCTAATAATGGATGAAGGACAAACAATTGATGATGTTGAACAAGTTAAAGAAGCTGGGTTTGACGAGAGCCCAGATGATGAAATTGCTCCACCAGTGGATGGCAATGCAATGATTGGCTCTCTAATAATGGATGAAGGACAAACAATTGATGATGCTGAACAAGTTAAAGAAGCTGGGTTTGACGAGAGACCAGATGATGAAATTGCTCCACCAGTGGATGGCAATGCAATGATTGGCTCTCTAATAATGGATGAAGGACAAACAATTGATGATGCTGAACAGGTTAAAGAGGATGAATTTGAGGAAAGAACAGAAGAAGTTGCTCCACAAATGGATGGGAATGCAATGACAGGCTCTTTACTAATGAGTGAAGGACAGACAATTGAGGATGCTAAGCCAGTTAAAGATGCTGAATATGAGGAGAGCCCAGAGGATGAAGTTGCTCCACCAATTGTTGGAAATACAATGACAGGCTCTTTAATTATGGATGAAGGACAAACAATTGAGGATGCTGAACCAGACAAAGATGTCCAATTTGAGGAGAGTCCAGATGATGAGATAGCACCACCAATGAGTGGTAGTGCAATGGAAGGCTCTCTAATAATGGATGAAGGACAGACGATTGAAGATCTTCCAGAAGAACACACTTCAGTTATGGAAGGATCTTTTGTTATGGATAAAGGCCAAACTATTGAGGATCTTCCCACAGAACAGACACATTCTGTTATGGAAGGTTCTTTGATAATGGATGATGGTCAAACTGTTGATGAAGTCCCACAACAGGATGCTTTGTCAAGATCTCTGATGGAAAATTCCATTGTCTTGGATGAAGAAGAAACTTTCGACAATCAAGAAATCCAAGGTGATAACTCTAGATCCACAATGGAAGACACAAATACATCAGAGGACAGTCAAGCCTCACAGAAAATAAATGTCATGACAGGGTCCATGATGGAAGGATCAATTGTTCTTGATGAGGAAGAAAAGTTAGAAGATAGGTTCCCCGAGGATGCAATGTCCAAGTCCATGGTAGAGGAATCTGAAATGTATAATGAGGGACAAACTTTCGAAGACTCGCTAGGAAATGCTCCTGCCGAGTCTCCTTCTGAAAGCTTCAATGAATCTCAAACAGAAGAATCGTTAAGGACAACTAGTGTTGGATTTATGGATGATGAGGCTAGTTTACAAAGGCAGACAGCACAAAATATGGTAGAAAATGTTCTAAATGATGCTATTGATAAAGTGGAAAGCATGCAGAGAACCGAAGACATTTCTATTGAAGAATCTTCGATAGACAAAACAGAGAGTGGCATTGAAGAATGCATACCAGACAGATATGAAGAACCACCTTCAGAGGAGTTAAAGGATGTGTCAGTTGAGGAACCCATAGAGAAAGTGGAATCTGTGGCTGAAGAAAGTATACCTGAGAGAAAAGATTTAAGCATGGAAGAACCACCATCTATATCTAGAACAGAGGAAAGCACAACTGAAGACCTTTCAATTGAAAAATCAGAAGAAATCACTCCTCCTGCTGAACCTGAACAACAAAAGGATGAGGCAGTTCAGAAGATTAAAGAAATGGAGGTAGAAAAGAAACCCCCTCCTAAAAAAGAGGAAAAGGCACAACTAAAAGCAAAGTCAGAGGTGGCTAAAAAGAAAGAGAAAGTGATGAAGGAGACAAAAAATGTTACAAAGGTTGAAAAAGATAAAAAGAATGTTTCGGTCCTAAGTAAAGAACAGAAAAAAGAAGTTGTCCAGAAAAAGGAAAAACCAAAACCAAAAGCAAAGGTACCTGCCAAAACTGAAAGTAAACCAACAAGTGCTAAATCAGAGACTGAAAAAACACCGAAGGATAATAAATACAGTCATATCACAAGCCGATTGACCCAGGAAACAAGTGCTAGTCTTGCTCGTAAAACTGTAAAGAGAACAGAGCTATTACAAGGTAATTCCAAGCTGCCTTCTCCAGAGAAGGCAGACATAGCTAAGCGGAGTCAGTCTGCTACTAGGCAGGCAAGATCTCCACGGAAACCCAAAGAGTTGTCTACAGCAGAAGACAACAAGGATCTGATTTCCCGCTCTAAGTCCACCCCCAGGCCTGGAGCTCCCAGAAGGCATACCCCCAGTCCAATGCGAGGCCAAATGACCACAACAAGGAACCCAAGACCCACCAAACTTCTACAGCCCAAAAAAGGTTTATATTTTGTAAGCTTGTGGCCTGATTAGCACCAAAAACATTCTTCCATGCTGCTTATTCATCCACTTAACAAATTAAGACTGGAGTGTGCATCATGGACCATATTTTATAGGACAGTTGAATGAATGGATCAACCCTGTTTGAACTGTCTTGTAAAATGAAATGCTTTTTTTTTTTTTTGTCATAGGCATTTTGGTTTATAGTTTTCTTTCTGCCTGCATTCATGTGTGATTAGTTTTATTCTTATTTTTAAAAAAGAAGGAAATGTTATGTGCTTCAGTAGAATATCTGGTATGTTGATATGAAAAGGGCGCAATATCTTGCATTAGTTTATTTCATTAAAAAATAACTTGTTTTGATGCAATTTTGATTTTACAAGAATTTAATTTTGGCTTAGCTTTTGAATGACTTTTTTTTTGCTATAGCTGCATAATTAAAGCTTTTGTTCTGCATGCTTTATTGAGTATAAGAGAGAGAAATCCAATACAAATTTGATGAGAGATATTGCAGCCTGCCTTTTAATGGTGTACATATTGTGAATGCTTTTGATATTTTGAAATTTTATTTTTCTTTCAGTTTACAAAGTCATTTTATCATAATTTTATGGTATGTTTAGTTTGGAGAATCACTTGAAAGTTATTAGAAATTATAGTGTTTCTGTTTGACTTAATATATCTGACTCCATTTTCTAGCTATTCCAGTTTTCCCACATCTTCTAATCTTGTATTTTGAAGTAACCAACATGCATTCTATATCAATATTTTTTTCCATTCACCAGTTCACATTGCTAAATTCTATTTTGCTGAATTAAAACGACATTTCACTTACCGGTACTGATTAAGAAGAAAACACTTTGAAGCTTTAATTAAACTGATAATTAAAGATAAAATGATACACTTAGTTAAGCATCAAGATCTAAATTCTGATAACATTTTGAAATAAGTTTAATTAAATTTCAGTGGTGTAAGTGTGGTTTTTTTTTTACTTTTCTTATTTTTCATTTTATAAAAGTACATGCACATTGCAAGGCCATTATAAAACTGCATGTAGATGCAGCATTTTATCGAGAAAGAAGGAATTTAAGCATGCCTCCTCATGTAGAACCACATATTTTATTGTTACTAGTGAATTATTTGCAGCTCAATTTCATTCTTTTGCATTTTCCCTTCTTTTGCAGATGTAGATATCAGTTTTGGTTTTTCTTTACTGCATGGCATGACTTGTTTTTTTTTTCATTGCTTCTTTTCAAAGCTTTTTTATTTTTCAAAATGTGAAAATGATAAAATTAACATTATGATTGATACATATATACATATAATTAAGCATTAATGAACTGTAATATTCATGATATAGAAAATCTATTACTTCTTGAAATAAGTTAATCATATTTCACAAATTATGAATATGAAAATCTTTAACAAATGAATCTGTTTATGTAATGTATGCTGATTTATTTTATGCAATTAAAGCTTCGATTACATCCTGTTGTAGATGCGTCGGCTGCTAATGGTGTCACATCACCGGCTAGTGGGACGGACGAAGAAAGGGCAGGAAAGAGGGTATGCAACATGACTCTTATATCTTACAACTGTTCCTCTCAATACTGATACACCCTCCATATTTACCACATGGTATGCTTACCACAAGGAATAGGTCATTTAGAAAAAAAAATTGTCACTCGTTTGCCACACCTTTAGGTTACTGCACATATCACCAGTTAGGAGTGTCAGACTGAAACAGACTGAAACAGACTGAAACAATATACCTGGTACTGCTAATAAAGAAATACAACATACAGGACTCAAATATCTGAACTGATACTAATGATGCATTTTAGCAAGAAATGCACCATGTGATGGTGGCATCAAGGGGAAAAGTGATAACTCTTTTCCCCCTGATGCCACCATATGACACATTTGTCATTTCCCTATACGGTTACAGATACAAGTTGTAGTTATTTATTTATTTGGAAAAAGAACATCACTGAAAAGAACATAAGTTCGAGTAACTAGCAAATGGCATACATTAAAATTTTTGTAAAAAATAGAATTTACACTTGACGTATAATGAAAATAGATTTCTGAAATTGATATTACCCATAATAAAAAGAGCATAACAGTCTAATGAATTAGATTGGATGGCGTTTTTACTACATGAATATTTTATAAACAGGGGGCTGGGACGGATATCATGTTTTGGCCTGGTATCAGAGATATTATGTGATACATCAAGTGGTACCTGTTGATTGTTTGCCTTTCATCTGCTCCGTCATCTACTTATACCTTATCAACTGTCATTGTAATTGAACTTTACCGTAATGGTTCTTGTAAAACTTTATCATCACATTTGTATGTCAAGTAAAATAGATATTCAAATTTGTTTGAAGAGACAATATATGTCTTTAAAATTCGTATTTGGGATAGTTTGGTTGGATCTAATTACAATATTTTATTCAAAGTACTAGCTTAAAATTAATATGAAATGTTTGATAATACAGGAATTGATTATCACTTGTAATTGCACATTGCGAAATGTGCATTTTGTAAATGGAGATCATCCTCATAGAAAACAGAATAATCAACATGCAGTAATTATGAATAATTGACAACATGTGATCTGTTGGCAGGCACTGTATTGATATACCAGGGGCATGTTGGGAAATATGAAAAATGTTTGTTTGTGTGAATAACATAGGGAGAGAGTGGTGAATAAAATGCTTTGGGCTCATTATCTGGGTCAACCCAACAATCTCAGTGTTGTTTCAGCACCAGAAATCAAAGTTATTGATAAAGTAGAACATCCATTTTGACTGAAATTTAGTATTGACTGTTCATTACCCAAAGGGAAAAAATCTTAATCTGTACTGTAAATAGCCCTGGCCATCCGTTAGTCATTGATTAAAGTAGTAAGGAAAAGATGGTAGAAATCAGATTGGAAATCAATGATAGCCAGAACTACTGTATTCGACAGTGCTGTATGACCCCAGTGGTAATAGCTACAGTATGTAAACAATGGCAAGCTGATGCAGCCAGGAATCATTGTGTTTGTCAGTGGTCTCATTAAGCTTAATGCAGAGCTGTCCATTCTACTGATGCATTCAACCAGTGGTCAGTCGGTCAGAATTAAGCTGTGGTTTTCTTTACTCTTGGTAGCTGTCTTGTGGAAATCTGTTTTGTTTGATACCTTGCAAACAAGCCATTATTGTTATACTTCAATGGTCATTATACTATCTTGGTTTTTTGGAATTTAACTTTTTTTTGGTTCCAACAAGAATTTTTGAAGGCAGTTATACCCTTTTTTACTTCCTGTGGAAGCTGTTTGAAATTTTTTCACCACTTGTTAAAACAGTTTTGAAATTTTCTTAAAGCCCATGTGGAGGCAGTTTTAAATTTTTCTTCGCCATTTCTTGAGGCAGTGCTGGTTGATTGTGCTTTTTAGGGCGTGTATGGTAATTTGCTGCTAACTTGTTGTCCTGTTTACCCAGTGGAACTGTTGACAGACAGTAATGAGGATTTTCTCAAGTGTCTCTGTGTAGAAAGTGTTTGTATTTACTTTTCATCAGTAATAAGACCAGTATATATATCAGAGATGTTGCCTTTAAATCCATTGTGACCAAAAGCTTACTGATTCTGAATTCTGCTTGAGTATCTGACACTTTGGGGAGAAAAATGAGCACCCAGGTAAATTTCATTTTTACCTCTACCCTTCTATTGTTTTTTTTTCTTCAGAATGAATTTAGATACATTTACATCAAGTATAAATTTTTATCTAATATTAACCTTTAAAAGGTCTTAAAAATTCATTTGACATATAGTTGATGCATTGCTGGTCGTAAAAGTGTAAAAATATGGATAAGAGAGGATGTTATAACAATTTACCAGCTAGTATTTATTGCTTTCCAGCATCATGCATTAGTTCTAAGAATTTTGTGATAGTAAAAAATGAAGAAAAAAAACATGAAAGCCAAGTCTTTCATTGATTTAAGGATGGCTTTGTGTGGGAATCTATTATCTTAGATTAGATTATGATTTCAGCATCATTTAACATCTTTTCTGTCGGCTGTTTTCTATTGAGGACAAACAGTAACATAGTAATGTACCACATAGCAGAGGTTGAAATCAATAATCTTGATCATCAGGGAGAACCCTTTTACAGACATCAAGAAAATAGAAGATTACTGAGATTTTCTTCCCTTTAATTATCTATTCCCTATTGGTTAAAAAAGGATTCAAACTCTTTTAATTTGGGATGGAATGATGTTACCATAATTAATTTTTGTTATAAAAAGGCTGAACTTTAGTACAAAGTAATGGCTGTATACCTCTTTAAACTTAACCCCAGTACTGATGATATCGTGGCATATGTTATTTTTGACTGACTTTGATTTGATGGAGGAAGTTACGGTACTATTGGTACTAATACACTGTGCCACTATTATGTATTATCTCCTTGTTACCTTCATATGAGATTAACAAAAAAACCATGGCATTGATCAGCAGTACTACTGGTCAAAAATTTGCATCAAAATTTCTTTTGGTAAAATGAAATACACTATAGAGTAGGGGGTATGTATTTCTGTGCTGCAGACAATGAATCATGCTAAACGGGAAAGCATCACAAGAAACTGTTAAAGTTTGGCATCGGAACACTTGTTATACATCCTGTTTCACCAATTTTTGATAGATAAAAAAGATATCACCTACATGTATACCGGTATATGGATGTGTATTTTTAATGATATGTGTGGCTACAGGTACCATTGCACCAGGATGTACTCTATCAGAATTTTGTAGAGTGCCTGCTATTGTATTTATTGTCAATGGCTTTTGATTTTTATCAATTTGGTAGCTTTTGACATTTTATGACACAAAACCTCTGGTTTTATGACCTCTTTGATGCCTGTCCAGATCTCTTGACTTCTGTATCTACCACTTACACCTGTGTTACCTTTCTCTTGGTAAATAATAGGCAAAGGTCTATACTTTTGTGACAGAAAGGTACAGGAATTCAGTTGGCTAAATAAAATATGCACTGTCTGTATTTTGTTGTTCTTCAAATTGTCTTGCCAAATTATACAATACAAAACTTAAGTTTTAGTTCATTTGGCAGATGCTGGTTTGATGCATAATTAGACATGTACAGTTTCTCTTTAGCCAGAGCTCTCTCTCTCTCTCTCTCTCTCTCTCTCTCTCTCTCTCTCTCTCTCTCTCACACACACACAAAATAGATTAAAACAGCAAACTCTTGGACAGTAAATTTGAACACATACATGTAGCCACATATTAGTCAAAAACAATCAGATATTACAAAGAAATGTACCACATGCTTTGCAATAACAGTTGTGATTTAAAATATGGTTTTTTTTATGGCATATAAATGTGTAGAACTTTCTTTGTTATAGACTCCATCAGCCTCTTCCAAGAAGAAATATGGCATTGATTCCAAGAACATGAGCTACAAGCCGGGAGGTGGACAGGTCAAAATATTTGACAAGAAGGTTCAGGTCAAGGCCTCTCCCAAAATAGATGTGGGGGGCAAAACACCGCCAGGCTCCAGCACATCACCCCGGAAAGAATCTCGTAAGTCACCTTCTCATCGTCAAGGACTTGATATCATGGAGAATATGATCTCACAAATGCATATGGTTTGAAGATGGGATTTTTTTTTTACAAAGAAATTTATTAATATTACAGTCGCAGAGCAATATCATTAATATTATATTTGTATTTTTGGTATGGATCAATATCTGCTTCTTTGAAGTCTCTTTAAAAAGTTTTTTATTAATCATATGCTTTATATTTACAAAGGATCTTTCCTTCGCTCACATGATTAATTAAATTATTAATCAGCAACTATAAAAAAAATGTACAGCATTGGTATGTTTTGTAAGACTGATTTTAGAGTGGTTTAATATTAACTTTGCAATTGTACCGAATACATTTAGTTATCACAATGATACTGTTCATGACCCAATGAAAGTGATGAATAATGTGCAATCCCATGAAGTGTTTTTTAGTAGGCTTTATATATATTCAGTTCAGCTTTGTCTATTTAACTTCTGTAAAATCTAATGAGTTAAGATGTTGAGTTTTATTCACACAGCTCGACCTAAACCCACCACTCCCAAGGGACCAGCACCCAATGTCAAGAACGTCACCTCCAGAATCGGATCTCTACAGAATGCCAGCTACACCCCAGGGGGTGGACAGGTAAGTAAAGGGTACAAAATGGGGATGAGAGAAGGGGGTAAAAGATGGGATGAAAGATGGGATACAAAATAGGTATGGAAGAAGTGGTACAAATGGGCATGAAAGAAGGGGTACAAAATTTACTGTTTAAATATGTCATCAATAGTGAGGTTCTTGATATTAAACTGAAGATTCATGCAAGTTCTACAAAATAATATTGTGGTGAAGCTTTTGTGATGTTTCCAGTGTTTTTTGTTTTGTAGGTGAAAATTGCCACAAAGAAGACCGACTATTCCAGTGTCTCGAGCAGAGTGGGCTCCACAGCAAACATGGACCATAAGCCTGGTGGAGGGGAGAAAAAGGTATCCCTCACAAGGAATACGATTGTTAATTTATTTCATGGAGAAAGAATACAGAAATATCAATATAAGCTCTATTAAGTTCAGTTTTAACTTTGGGGCACACAGAAAACAGGTCTATATGACCATGTGTTTTAATATCAACTGAAAATATTGAAATTTAGTGTATTTTTGTTTATCTTTGAATGTGCATGCCCTAAAAGCACTCAGCTTTTAAGTTGTCTCTGTATGTTAAAACTTTGGGTGATTTTTCAGACTGGTGGTAAAAAGGTAGAGTAAATTTTTGGTTTCAGATAAGCATGACTCCAGATGCCTTTGTTTGGCTTCATTAATTTTGCACACCGCTTGCTTTTGTTTCTTTTCTATAGATATTGTCACAGAAATTGGAATGGAAGACGAATTCCAAAATTGGCTCTATGGATAATGCCAAACACTCGCCGGGCGGCGGTAATATTAAAGTATGCTAACGCTTTCCCATTTTATACATGTTTTACACGTGTCAAATTTACAGTGCCACTTATTGTCCGCTATTTCAATTTATTTAAGGAATTCATCCTCTGTTTAATTTGTTCCTCAATTCAAGACATAAATTCATTGCTATCTTTTTTTTCTATTCTTGGGTCTTTTCTTCCAATAAAATGTAGACAGACATTTTACCGTCATAAAAGCATCTGTTTGAGTTTGTCCCTCTTGAACATAAAATCAGATTGATTTGTAAAGAAGTCATTATCTTGCCCAAATAAAGCCTTATCCGAAAGAGATAAAATGGTTACGACTCTTCATGCATTAAGAGTTCTTGTGCCTCTCCTTAAGCCCTAAGTTCTGTGTGATTATAGATTTTAATGAAGTACAAGAAGACTCTGGAGCTATATAGGAGCTCTATGAATGGCCATACTAAAACTGCTAAGCTTGCTAAATTCTGTAATTAATAAAATTGTCTTGGAAACACATGCTGCTCCTCTGCCTGCATGTGTGAAATATATATGGTACTAAAATAACAACACAGGAGAGTCTGCTCGACTTTCTTTTTTCTGCTTCCTCTTTCCAAAAACTTGATAATATATTTGTTTTAGAACTTTAATTTAAAAGTTTCTTCTGTTTTGTTGAAGTATTTTAAAGTTTATTTTATATGCCACAAAATGTTCTGAAACCTCAGTGGCTTCATGATAATTGTATCAGGTTGTACCCTCACTCAAAAATGTCCCCGTGTATTTTGACATTGACGAACATTTCTATATAGTTTTTACCTGTGTAAAGATCGAACTATAGATAGATATTCAAGTTTTTCCAATCAATTTGAGACCATTAGGTTTCCCATGTGGAGAAATAAAGATATCAGATATGTTAAAGAGATTTATTTTTTTTTTAAATAAATGTATGTGTATTGTAATATGAAGTACAATGTATATCTGTATTGATATGGTCTCTCTATAATGTTTTAAGTATATAAACATGTAGATTAATAATAAGTGTTTGTAGTTTACATAGTAATGTTGTAATAAGATTAGGAAATCAGTATGGGGGCATGTATTTTTGAATGATTTAAACAAGAAATTCTAATATTACTAACAATGTGCTATGTTGGAACGGTATCTAGTATCAATGGAATCTCAAATGCATGCCAGATCTCGTATATGTAACATCATGTCCCATTTACTATTTTTATTTCATTTTCCCTTTTTCATTTGTTTTTTTGTTATTTTCATGCGTCTTGCCTTCTTCTCAGATTGTGAATGAATCCGTTACATGGAATGCTCATTCCAAAGTGGGCTCCTTACATAACAAGGATCATAAGCCTGGGGGTGGTAACATTCATGTACGGACTGTTTGTCTGTCTGTCCGTCTGTCTGTGTTATCTTATAACTACCCACTCTGTCTGTTCTAAACTACTTTGTACATCTGTCTCTGGTTTTGGGTTTTTATGTTTTTTGTTTTTGTTTTTTATTCTGCTGTGAATTAATTGTCTTGTTATTGTCTTCAGTTGAGTTCATAACCAGCATAATTGTACTGTACATCTATGTGTCTCACCTGATCAATGGTGTATGGTTGTTTTAACATCTTTAACCACTGGTGGTGTAAATGCGGATGATTTTGTATGTGAGCTTATTCTCTGTATTTATAGATGAGCAAATAGAGCTCCCCCCAAAAAATAATTTTTAAATTCTCAATCCAAATTTTTTCAATATTTGTTGTAGCAGGCAGGATTTTTTTTTTGCTTCCTTTGAAAAGGGGAATAAATCTGTTTCTTTTATCTTAGAATTTACAATATGGCAAAAATTAATACTTTTAGTATTTCATTTGCGGCTTTGCCTGAGTAATTAAACATACCCCGGTAAATTTTCTTTAGGCCTATTAAAACTAAATTCAGGGAAACACACAAGGTAGCTTTTCATCAAAACTGAGTGTAAGGGTGGTTATGGAACGACATAAGATCACATACAAAATTTGGTGTGGAATCTTTCTAATGCTTTTCATGTTGTTCTGTTTTTAGATAATTCATTGTATTCTGTAATTAATTATTGTACTATTAATTAAAGTCTAAATATCTTTTAAAACTTATTATATTTTGTTTAAATTTCATTTTCATTTAATTCGCATGAAGTCAGGTATGTTTTCTGGTTTTCAGATTTTTAATATTTCTCAGATCATGTGTTTTGAGGTATCGTTTTGTTTTATGTTTAAAATGTTTCCATTAATAAAACCCAATTTCAACAGATTTCAGATGAACAAGGCACAGATAAAAAAAACCTATACCTTTTGTCAAGAAGAGTAACTATTGTATGGTTATATGAATAACTGACTCTTTGTATTCTTATTGTTTTAGATCGAGAGTCACAAAGTTGAGTTCAAGGCCCAGTCAAAGGTCGGATCCACGGATTACATCACACACAAACCTGGCGGAGGCAACAAGAAGGTGGGTGACACGTGTACTATGTGCTACTGGTACATGTACTGTAGAATTGTTTATTCAAAAGAGGTCAGTTTTCTTACATTCATTGCCTAGAAAGGTACTGGTACAATAATTTATATACTGTAGATTCGTAATTGAATGCGCGAGGAATTAATATCCATGTAAAATCACGAGAAGCATATCTCGCGGATTTTAAAAATCTTGCTTTTAATTTTTCAGACAGATGTAAACTTAATGAAACTTTGTTAAAAGATTGGCATTCACAATTTTATATTCTCGCGATTTGATGCAGAACAGTTGAATCACGAAATTAAGTACATGTACTCGCTTAAAATAAGGAATCTACAGTAGCCTATACTCATGGTACTGTACATAGAATTGCTTACTTGAAAGCTGTCAGTTTTTTGTGAATTTATTGAATAGAAAGGCACAGGTACACAGAGTAAATCATTATTTATAAGAATTAATGAATAATCCGTGAAACATTCGTTGGAAGGTATGTTTTATGGAGAGAGATATCCATGAAATTCACAAATTAAGTGTAATGATCGACAGTATTCAGATGGGATTTGGCACGCCTTGATTACATAGATATTGAAAACATAAGCTAGGAGCTCATTTTGATGATAGTGCAAGCAGTGGATATATCTAAAAAGTTTATGTACTATTATTTGAAATAAGAATGCAGTGGCTGCAAACTCTGTCAGTTTTACAATGAAAAATTTCATTTCAAAGTTTTTTTTTCAATACAAATTTGCTGACAAAGCCTTCTTTAATTATTACAGATTGAGACACAAAAACTAGACTTCAAAGATAAAGCTAAACCTAAAGTAGAATCTAAAACAGCTCACAAACCTGGAGGGGGTGATAAAAAGGTAGGTCACAGGTCACACCATAAGTTCAAGGACAAAATGCAAGGTCAAGGTAGGATATGCTTCGAATATTGCAGGATAAAAAAATTGAGGGAGAGAGTTTAGAAGAATGTCATATAGCTAAACTTGATCTATGAACAAGACTTTTATTCGATCTTAGACTGCAATATTTTATTCATATCCCGTAGATTTTCTACCCCTGTATCTTTGTATGCCTACAGGCATTGGTATACTCAATTTATCTTTAAAATGTTTGCTGTTGTGCTACACAACTGACTTTATTAAATAGTTGTTGGGGTATTCTTCTGTTGAGTGTATTCTCTGCTATTTGTGTTTGTCATGTATCGTTTTTGCTTTCATATTTTGATATTCTCGCCACCATGTTACAGGTCTTCGACTATGTCTACGGGTCCTAATACACTAACAGTGTTTTGCAAGATCTTTTCTCCTTGGATCAGAAACACTAGCAATGTTTACAACAACATTGACTTCTACCAAAATCCTGATAGATATAATCTAATTTTTTTCAAGAGAGCCACCGTGCATTGATTTACATGCCAAATTTCAATGTCTGTTGGGAGGAAGGATCAAATTGAATTATCTCTCTTTAGTCGAAGATTCAAGCAGGCAGCAGGCATTAACTTTAGAAGTGACTGTTTTGTACTTAATGAAACTCCTATTCACTACCAAAGTAAAACAAGAAAGTCAATATGTAGTGACCTTGTACTGTTTTGTTCTCTAGATGGTTGATAATTATTTTTGGCAGCTATTCAGCTTCCTACAGATTTTTTGTTTCATGTTGATAAAGACATGAACTTCTTTTATGATTTAATGCTTATTAGAAGCTCAATCCATGAGGGTTTTTGTTTCATGTGGATAAAGATGTCACTTCTCAAAGTTAAATGCATTTTGGATTTACTTGTCCATAAATCCCCCAGAATGATCAGTTGTCAATATTTCAATTACAAGGAGATAGTGGGTTATTATTGATCTTCAGATTACATTTCGTAGTTGTATAGGAGATGCATGTCATTAACAGCATATTTCAATCATAGAATTTTTCTCTCTGCCAAAAAGTTTAAATCATCTATCAATGATTTTTTTTTTTAATCGCAATAGCTGTTTTAGTTGGTTCTATTTCAATGAATATAAAAAATACCTATTTTGAAATTGAAATGTTTGAAATTAAATATGTGAAATTAAATTTATCATCATTAAACTTAACAAATAAATTATGTAAATACTACAGTACACAGTAAGTTGACTTTGCACTATTCCTGTAATGTTAAACAAAAATCATTTAATATTTTTTTATTTGGAGATTGTGGTGTATACATGTACTAAGAAGTTCGCATTAAAACAGAAAGAGAGACGAAAACTTTAGTGTTTTAAGATTGTATATTACTGGTAAAAGACTTTGACTAGTTCCTTCCGAAATGAGAATGATTTATGTCCCAAAGTTTGTGAGTTCTGTGAACTATGGTGGGAAAGATAGATTGGATGTGTAGGAATATTCTTTATTCGGACTCTTATTAAGTATTCGAGTGTTCCATCTCCCCATGGGTTCTCCCAAGTTCTATAGCAGCAGGGGCAGCTTAATCAATTAATAAACATAGGTCACATACCTAGGCAAACAAAAATGTCACCGCAGATATTATAATGTGTATTTAAAAGAAAGCGGTCTTGTTTGATTCAAATTCGTAGATAAACACATTGTCTACCGGTGGTCCCTGATGATAGCGCATTTGGTTCAGTTTTTTATTGGGTAAAATATCGACGAAGTGTCAGTAGTGGCTTATCTAGAGATCCCTTCAGAACTTCTGCTGGGATCTTAGGATTAGCAGTTACCTGCAAGTGTGGCCAAGCAATGAGGAATTTGATTCTTATTTCTATGTTGTAATAAAAATGAAAGTTATTGAAACTAAATGGGCCCTATTTCTGTTCTTTATCCATCTTTTTTAGAAATTGCCATATGCATGCTGCTAGTTTTCTTTAAAGGAAAGAACAAATTTAAATCGTTTCTTACAACAAAATTCAATATGCCATCTTTTGAACAGTTGGTGTTTTAAGTAATTGGATAACATAAAAAGCAATACACATTTAATCTATGACTAGAGGCTAGCATTTACGATAAAAACCATTTAGAATGGGCAGAAGAATATACGTAAATGGTTTTATTATTAGAACCATTATCTCACATTGATAGAATTGGCTGGGTTCCGGGCAATTGTTTTCCCTTTTCTGGTGACCATGATTACATTGTTAACTTTATTTATGTTGGATCGCGGGTGACTGCCATTTTGTGTATATATTCCGCACATTATTCACAGAAAACAAATAGGCATTTTGATATCTGATAGCTGGGGTGACTCCCAATAAATGATAAGTCAAAGATTACCACTTTCCTTCTGCTGATAATGTGGAGAAAATATTGAAAGGCGATCTATAAGGCATACTTATAAAGGAGTGAAATTTCCACCTTATATTAAATGCCTCTGCAATAAAATTGGATCAGACCATCATTTAATCTGTAAATATATTAAAAAGTTGAAGTTGGCAAGGATGAGAAACCACTGTTGACAGATCCTGCAGTTTTTTGGACCAGTAGTCTGCTTTGGATGTGATCTAATACTAAATGAATCATAAACTGTGACCTGAAGAGCCTCAACAGGAATGGATTTTTGCTGATCAGTGATGACAAGGAAATTCTTTTTACTGGCCTTGAGGACTCATCAATCTTTGGCACAGAGCTTTTAAATGACATCAGTTAAAGACCCCCTGTAGACAATGGGTGTTTGAATTCAAGGTTCTGGAAACTGGCCTGACATGGAATCAATCTTTGGATCTTTGCAGACTGTGCTAAGAGAAAAGTGCATCATAATTTATTGTTGCATTGTCTTCTGAAATTAACCTTAGTCTTGTCTGCGACTTGAGATTTATCCAGTTTGTATGTTAGTTGGTGTCAAAAGTTCTTGAAAGACTGGTTCTTGTAGACCGTTATGAGAGACAAGTGCATCATAATTTTCATTGCGTTGTTTTCTGAAGGAATAAAAAAAAACTATTCTTGTCTGCAACTTGAGATTTATCCAATTCTTATGTTAGTTGGTATCAACAGAAAGACATTATAGTTTTTGCACTTTGCTAAGAATTATGTTGTCCACAATTTTATATGCAAAATGGAATTAACAGAAGATTAATCAGATGTGTTTAAGTGCTCTGGAATTAGGTTAGAAGTATTAACAATTTATGGGTCAGAATTATGAATGTATTAACTATTTGGGTCACTAGAAAAAACAGTATTACTGCTACTTCAATTTAGATTTAATGTTGATGTGTTCTGTGAAATTCAAATGTTATGTTAATGGTTTTAATTTTCTGAAAGTGGACAATGTGAACATGCAAATTTATTAATGGTATAGTTTGTAGCTTTTATTTAAAGATGTTTATCTAATGCTTATTGGAGAATAACTTCAAAGGTTAATGATTTCCAATGGTTTAAATACACGGGAAAGTATTGTAATTGTTGGGTTATAAAGTATTACATTTATTTATACCAATCGAAGACCTAGCTAGTACCAGTATCTGGTTTGGAAAGTCAATTTAATTTTTAGCCTATCAATATAAGAGGAAGAAAAATCAATAAGTGAAATTTAAAATGTGTCTGAAGCTGTGCTTTTGTAACAGTTTGAAGGCTTTATGGCTTTTCGATAAGAAAATGTGTATCATAAGTGAGTGATAAGCACCAGTCTTCAGGGAAATCAAAAGGCCAAGTGACATTTTGATTTACTGTACTTCCCTCAAGGAGTGTAACTTGGAAGTCCATTCAATAAAAAAATTTTGTCATGAATTTTTTGGAACCTTAATAGATGTTTATTGAACACCCAGCATAAAGCATGGCTACTACACCCTCTCCGAGAACTGAACGGCGAACTAAACATCCTTATCCTGGTCTCCCAAGTGCTTTGAAACACAATGTTTTAGGTGAAGAAATCGAAGATGAGGAACCACCAATTAAAACTGTTGTCTATGTACCAAATCGTTCTAAAATCAAGGAGCAGTTTCCAGTGGTGTCCGTTCACAAAAGAAAAGATGGCCGCTATGTTGTTATGGAACAAAGACCTGTACACACATATTTTTCTGGTGAAAAATTCAACGATATAAAAACGCTAGAAGAGAAAGAAGACAGGATAAATCGAGAAACCAAATATAAATATGTCAAGCCACCCTGGAAATGGTCTTCAAAGGGGAAAGTTATGGAGAGGTCATTTGATCGAAATTATTACTACCCCCACCTTCCTCCCATTAACAATCACTTAGAGACTGTAACTTCGAAGGTAGGGTCATTGGACAATGCAGAGTATACACCCAGACCCTCAAATAAAAAAGTGCCTCATTTTCATGTCCACTGGGAGGTAGAACCTAAGGTTGGATCTCTGGATAACGTGGATTACAAGAAGAGAAAGTCAAGAAGTCACCCTGCATCAGAAATGGGAAATGGATCAGATATCAGTGAATTTGAGACCCATAGCTTAAAGCTTCCACCCCTGAAATCAAGATACGGAGGAAGCGGAGACATTGGGGCATTTGGAAATGCTCATTTTACTCCAGGATCAACACATCCCTCACCAAAGTCTATTAAGAATGCAGCAAAATCAAGGATAGGCTCTCTTGACAACATCCACTATAAGCCAAGAGGTGGAGATGTGGAAATCCCTCATTTTCCACACGACTTTAAAGCTGAATCCAAAATTGGATCTCTAGAGAGGGTTTTCCATAGCCCAGGAGGAGGTGATGTGCAGATAATTGACCTGAAGCCGAAATGGAAATCAAAGCCTAAGGTGGGATCACTTGACAATATTAGCCATTCACCTCAAAAATCGAGCTTCAAAGTGCCACATTTTAATGAAGATTTTAAGCAGAGAGCAAAAGCTAAAATCGGTTCTCTGGAAAATGCAGAGCATACACCAAGATCAAACCAACCACAGATATTCAATACAAAGCTTAACTGGAAAAAGGAGTCCAAGATTAGTGCCTTGTGGAAAACCAAGCACAGATACGATGATCCTTATGATCCCGAATATGATGAAGATGCTGAAATAGAGGCTAGAATTCGAGAACTGATGAACCGTTGATTAATTGTAGGGACTTTTTTGCCAAGGACCAAAAAGCTTGCCTTAGCCATTATTTTAAAGAAGTAATTATCTAAGTATGATGATAAATTTTTTAAAAATTCTTCCTTTGAACCATCCCATGTCTTTTACACTGAATTTATTGATTTGTTCAGATGTAGATCAGTATAGAGATGATTTTATCATCTTTCTGAAAGAAAATTTGTTTAATATCTTCTTCATTTCAATGTTATTAGGATAGTGTAGACTGCATGAGTATTTAATTCTTCAATAATCATGTGAAATGAACTATGATATGACCATTTGATACCAAATCTGTAGTCTTTTGTTTGATAGAGTTGTTAGTTCATTCATCAATCCTTTCATAAGTGATTTTTATACTGATCCATATTGCACCAATTAGTTATATCAACAAACAAATGAATGAAATTGATTTTTTAATGTAACTATTCTTGCATAGATATGTATCATAGTTATAAAGTGGAAATTAGAATTACAGTGATCTGAATTTTCAGTGTTCAAATTTTTTTTGTTTTTTGATATTCTTAATTTATGTTGGACTGTTGTAAAAAAAAAAAAGAGTATGGAATCAAATATAGAATTGATTAGTATCTAAAACCTTTATCTTCTTTTAATTCCAATAAATATGTTAAAAGCTAATGTAGTACATGTACCGTTTACTGTACTGCTATATATTTTGTGGAGATACTTTTAATGATTCGCAGAAAGTATGTTCAGCCATTTACACAATGTCCAAAATTAAGTAGAAGTCTATTTAATTAATTAACATAGATCAATTGTCTAGGTATCCTAATGCAAACCGTAAGTGGAAGCATTCGTATAAACTGTTAGTTTTAAATCAAATTGCTTTTCATATAAAATTTTGAAAGAAATTTTATTTCTCAAATCCCCCACAAAATGATGTTGTGTTCAATTTTATCAAGTACCGGTACCAGTGACTATGATACTTTTTTCTCTATTTGAAAAAATATTTCTATCTGATGTCTACTTATTAACCACCGGTGTGTGTATTAGAAACATGGTTATACGAGAAGACCAGGAGTGGGGACTAGATCCATGATCCAGCCAAATAGATTTTAAATGCTCAATGGTACCATGTTTTGTATAGAAAGTCTCACAATTAAAACAAAAGACTGAAAATGAGTATTGATCAGATAGTGCAGAAAAGGGAAATAATTTAACTTAAGTTCCAATAAAGATAAAGAATGAATGTGTTTCCATAATGGTTCTGTATGTGATGTACTTATCTGGTAATGGAATTCTTAAGCATGGTTACTTTTCAAAAAGAATTTCTAAATAACACACAGACAATTGTCTTCTGAATGAAATATGATATATGTGATTGACACATTTTGAAATGGTCGGCTTTTGTTAGTTCAGAAATCCTATCGGTAACAGTTCTTGTTTGTGTTAAAAAAGAAAAGCTCTTCATGAACCATTAAATTCTTTCATTAATCTTTGTTGGTATGCACATACTAGCTGTTAAATTTAGCTTTTGTTACAGTTTAAATGATTTCTTCCAATTAAATGTACCCCAACAATCAAAATCTCATGTTCACCACATATGAAATTATTTTCTATAGAAAAAAAAATATTCTTTCGACCTTAATTTCCTAATATTTTCCTGATTTCTCATCTCTGTTTATTTAGCTATTATACATATGTCATCAAGAAAAATGAACAGATTGAAAAATTAAATGTATAAGCTGAAAGCTAACATTGACAAACAATTTGCTAGGTAAGGGGGGTAAAACATACAGCTGGAACAGTAATGGTGGAAAGTGCTTGATGCTGTTTGCTTTGGCAACATATTCTATGTACGGTACTCCACGTAGTTATAAAACCTTCCTCTTATTAGATATTCAAGGTCTACAAAATACATGTATATCTTGTACATGGATCTTCGTTATGAAGGAATGTTCATTGAAGGAACTTCCTTGAATTATTCATCATTTATATTGAATTGTAAAACCTCTCCTTAAATATTCAATCTGTACAAAATACATGTATATCTTGACTATTCAGGTCGGATTAGTTCATCAAAGGAAAATCGTTCAATTATTTACCATTTATATCAAAATATCAGGAAATCCTTGAATATTTTTTTTTCATGCAATTGACAGGATTATGAAAACATTTTGCAGTCAGATATCTTTTGTAATACTGTTATACATAAATACACAAGATTTTGTGCAGTTGTCAATGCGCTGCAACCATTTCCCTGATCATTCTAGAATTGTGTAAAATATCAGATAAGAGATGCCCTACAAAAGATCTGAAGAAACTGAATGGCATGTTCAGTCATGTTTTAGAATGAGTAAAAACTCTTACTTTGCGTAAAAATGTAAAGAAAGACTGCAGGAAATTTGATGCATCAGATGTATTTTAAATTCTCTGACTAATCCTGTTCAAACATTGCTTCATATTCACCATATATTAACCTTATGCCATAAACGTTAGAAACAATATGGCATCTCGGGTTTCAACTATTTTGTTCTGCTGCCTAATTAATCTTTTGTTCAAAAGGGTGCCCAAGACTTTGGCGTGATTGCATATTAGATTAATTATTTATTTGTTAAATATGCTAAATGATTGCATGTCCTTCTGGTGGACCTTTTTTTCAAAACCTAATTAGTTTCTTAGCAACTCCTTGGTTACTGAATTCAAAACCACAATTTGCTGCTTCGTTAAAAAATGATAAGGGACTGTAAAACATAAGTTATATCATATAGTTCGACAGTATATTTTATATTGATAGCAACAAGATGCCAAAGGGTGTATAATTTATTGTCATTAAATTGTGCATAATCATCCTCTCCTACGCAAGTAATGGTTTCCATTTGTAAAGATTGGGACGTTCCTGGAGGGCAGAACCCTACTACCCAGTATTTTGTACTGTTTGTTAGTGGTATCGAAGAATACCGAGCTTCTTAACAAAGTCTTTGCTTGGCACACGCGGATAAGATATGAAAGTTAACCGAATGTTGGCTTTAAGAATTAAATGACTGCCTTGGAAAACTATGAAATAAAAGCCTTTCCCCTTTCCAATTCAAAAGAAATAATGTGTAAAGAACGAGAGTTTCCTTGGCTTGCGAGCTATTAAAGCTATCGTCCAATACACATCAGTCCAGTGAACCGTTATTGGGTTTGGAAGGGTTTCTGGCGATCTTTTTTATTAGAACAGCTTCTTATGCATTCCATTTCAGTCTTCTATATATCATTCAGACTGTACCCATATTGATTTGTTTAGTCCGTTTTGTAAATAACTGGTGCAGTCTTTGAGCGTGACATTTGCTTTGCCTTAATTTTTTCCTTTTCATTAAATTGATTTTTTTTTTGCATAAGACATTTCTGTACTTGTTGAAAATCTAAGGAAAACATTTACATTGAAAAAAATTCACTTCTTTGTTGCCAATTAATTTAATATTACCTGGCAGTAATTTTATACACCTTCCCTTCTTCATTTTATAGTTGAGTCAAAGCAAAGTTAACTGGTAATTATCCTAGGGGGGACAGTCCATACTCTGCAAATGTAAGGCTTTTCAGGGATTCCTGAGTAAACAGCTCTATCAGTTTATTTTTCTAAATTAAAAGTATATTGCAGTATGGATTTCTCTGTTGGATCCAGAGCTTTCGCTGCAGGCTCGACAAATAGAAATTACACTGGTCTTATTGTTTAACATAATTTGTGAACTGAATGAAAGAATTGACACAAAACTGACTACCGGCCGGTAGCTGTCTTGAAAATGCTGTTCACTTTATTGCTACCTGTGAAAGTTAGGGTAGTGTGTTAAGGGATAAATGACATAATCTAGAAAAGTCTTTTTACGCCCAACTACCAGTTCAAAAATAAAGAGTTGTCTCTTATGCCCTGTGGAATCAATAGGCCTGAAAATGATGGAACGATAATTTGAGTGTTCTAGTCAGATCTATATTTATGAAAAATCTCAGGCAATTTAAACATCTTGATCGCATGTTTTTATTTTTGGTAGCATTTTATTAGCACTTAACAATCCTTATTGTACTTTTTCACCCGACAATTTTTTTTTTTGAAAAGGATTCTATATGGTCTTTAAAATTTATTTTTTGATGATAAAACTAAGCTTAGTAGTCTTGGGAAGACTTTAAATGGGTACACACTTTCCTCTAGACTATTTAAACAGGTGCCCTAGACCACATAAAGTAAAGTTCTTTTTTTAAATATAGATGTGATCAATTTGTTTGAAGGCAAAGAGAATTTTAAATCATTGATCTTTATTCTGATTTTGCAAATAGGGTGGCAACAAAGTATTTTTCGGTGCTTCATATGGAGATTGAGGTATTGTGAACTTAAAGAAAAGTCTAATTGACATCTAATTACATTGCTAAAGATATACCTTAACAGTTACACGAAAAAAGGAATATGGTTTTAATATTAATATCTTAGTGGAGTCTTTGCTGTGTCCTATGGATATAAGACCACATGTACAAAAGAATTGGATTTGAAGCTATTTCAATATTTGACAAACTTATCGGAGGCATTAAGAGGTTTACAGGCCTCGCTTGATTTAAATATTTGTGTATTGCGACCTGAATGGCTCTGACTATTGGGTAGGATAGTATTGATTGAACAAAGGGAGAAAATACAGTTAACATATATCAGTGATTGGAATATTAATTCTGAGCCCCATAAAACTTAAATGACGTAACCCCGAATCAGGGTGATCTATCTGTTTGTGCATTGAAAGCAAGCGGACTGTGGATAACTTTCATTGGAACGAAGCGGTGAATGAGTGTTTGAGTACTCGATTTCTCTATAGACCCCCTTGGTTACCACGTGTAAAAGATACCTAGAGACAGGGCTTGCAAGTCTGTTTTGTTTTATTTTGCAAAAGTAATATCTTTTGGACTAAAATTTAAAGTGAAACTGACTTTATTCGGAAGTTTTATTGAATCAACTCCATAATTTGACTTACAATGTCAGTCCTTGTGGCATGAATGGATTCCAGTCAATAAGAGATTTGTGTGCAGACTTTAAGACCTTTTCCTAACTATTGGACTAAGTTATGAAAGCATAATTATGATGACTAAACACAGGACCTACCAGAGTCAATCAGGGGACATATTCCCCCCGCTGCCAGCTATTGATCTAGGATGGAAAGCTCAACCAAAAGTAAGATCTCTTGAGAACACTCACCACAAGCCTGGGGGAGGTAATGTTGAAATTCCCCAAAGCAAATTACAGTGGGCAGCTGAACCAAAAGTGGGCTCACGGGATGAAAATCACGCCAAGAGGAGTCAGAAGAGACCTCGAAGTTACGATGGGATCGAATATATAAAATTCCCCAATATTTATCGGAAAAGAGTGAATGATCTGAATCGATGGGAGGATCCCAAAACCACAGAAGAAGGTGCATACGTTCATATTGTGAACAAAAAATTTCAGGGAGCCCCAAAGGTTGGTTCTTTGGACAATGTTCATCATAAACCAGGGGGTGGTGATGTGAAAATTTTGGACGAAACTCCACGCTGGGAGACTACTGCCAAAGTCAAGTCTCTAGACAATGTGACATACCGAGCGGGTGGAGGAAATGTCCAGATTGCAAACGAACCTCTCCACTGGAAAGCTGCTCCAAAAGTCGGGTCTTTAGATAACAAGCATTATACACCAGGTGGTGGACAAGTGCATATACCTGAAGAAAAGCTTCATTGGAAAGCTGCACCAAAAGTGAGATCATTGGATAATGTAACATACTCCCCAAGAGGTGGAGAAGTGAAGATTTTGGATGAGAAACCAAGATGGAAAGCAGAGCCAAGAGTTGGATCACTAGATAATGCTCACTACCAGCCAAAACAAGGAAATGTGTCAATAGTGAATGAAAGGCCTGTCTGGGATGCACACCCTAAAGTGAGTTCTTTGGACAATATCACCTATCAACCTGGAGGAGGAAATAAGACAATTGTTAGTCAGAGGACTCAGTGGAACGCTTCCCCTAGGGTCGGATCCTTGGATAATGCTCATTACCGGCCCGGTGGAGGGGAGGTGCAGATACACGATGACAGACTCAAGTGGAATGCGTCGCCAAAAGTCGGGTCTCTAGAAAACAAAACATATAGACCGGGAGGTGGAGAAGTCAGTATAATCAACGAAACTCCACGCTGGCAGGCAACACCAAAAGTTGGATCCCTGGATAATGCTCACTATCAACCGACGGGGGGAAATGTCTCCATTGTCAATGACCCCAGGCACTACCAGAGTGATGCGAAGGTCCACTCCCTCGATAACGTCCATTACAAGCCGGGAGGAGGGGACATCAAAGTGCCAATCAAAATTATGCCATATCCGATCGGATCACTGAACGATCTTCCACATCCAGGTACGGGAAGTTCCCGATCTTCTCCCCGCAGTAGGAGCAATGTAACAGCCCGTCGGCGCCGATACAGTCATTCTAGCTCAATTCATACTGTTGCTTGAGTCAAGGAGTCGTAAGTCCACAATATAATGACCTGCGTGGGTGTTGTACTGCATGTTGTGAGGCTTTCGTTGTCCAATTTTTGTTTTCTAATGAAATTCAGATTGCAATTTCTTAACACAACTAAAAGCATGATCTCAAGAGAGATGTAAAATTATTTACAATTATTTGTGTCAATATCATTTTGTTTCATCCCTTTACAAGTTACTGAAGTCTTTAGGATGTGATTTAGAAGATTATACTATAATAATAAGCGATTTAATTTATAGATTGAATTCTTTACTCGACCCCCTATTTGTTTAATTTTGATTTTAAGTTGGGTTTGGGAATTTAAAATTGAAAAAGTAACCATTTTTTATCCTTGGAGGAAGGGAGGGAGTGTCTGCTGTGGTAACCTAAACATTGAATCAAGAAAACTCAAGTAGCAATTATGGTTATTTCAACATGAAGAGCAGTTCAGCAATAAAATCTCTTCTCCAAATTTAAATGCTTTGAACCGCCCGCTTTGTCTATGCAAATACCATGACATTTTAACAACAAATTCAAGTCTTTTTATGAGATGTTTTCTCCAACTAAAATAATATGTAAATTTTTGTTTCGAAAATGCTCTCTGAATTTCCAAGGTCTGCAAACAGCAACAGTATTAGTTGTGTGGTTTGACATTGATTGCACTCAATGGCGTCCAAGGTTTTGATTACATGTACTTGCCGTAGGGAGACAATTGGTTCTTGCTGATTAAGATAATACAACTCAGATACTCCGAAATATGATATTTCTGAGCAGTTTTTGAAAAATATAATAACCATTTGATTGTTGAGACAGATTTCTATGCATGACGTCTTGTGATTATTTGATTAAGATTTTGAATACTAAAGTTTACTAATATGACCAGTAAGCATATTCCAGCTTTATGGTGTTTCTATGCCTTTAGTTGATTAACAGTTAACTTATTTTTACAAATGTTCTCATGATATAGGCAGAAAAAGTCGATTAAACAGTCGATCATCGTCCAACAGTAAAGGATGATGGGATATGTGTTGTAAGTGCTTAGTTACGACAACTTTCATGTTCCTTTTCAGAGTAGCTGCTGGGTTGAATAGAGTACTCTCCCTTAGCTTTGCTAATTTCAAAATATATATTTGTTGTAGATTTGTATGCTATTTGGTTTGGCAATCATGCCGTTAAGCAGAGTATACCAGGCTGCACAATCAGACTATTCTTTCACTGTGTATAGACCTTTTTCTCATTCTCTGTTTGAGTCTGGGTAGAAGTGCCTCTGTTCTATGAAAATTCAGGAAAGCTTGCTCAAGATTTGCCCTTTGTGTAGATATGTTTTGGAGTAAACATATTGACTTGGGTTAAAAAGAAATCAGAATTTATTGCCATTTGGCAAGTTGTTTTCATTAAATTTCTTGAGCAGGCTGTGAAACGCATTTTCATCAAGGTTTTGGGATCTCTTGTATAGCACATCAAAAATTTGCATTTGCTCAATCATTTTGTTGACAACCACCATTTTTATTCAGGGTCAGATGGCAAAGGATATTCCCATTCCAGATAAGCAGTGGTTTGTATAGTATTTATCTCCCCTTGCAATGCTGTGTCATCACTTGTGGCTTTTTTCATATCTCTGCTTTGGCAACTTCAATCAATTGAAAGTATTATTTTTTAAAGATCACTGATAATAGCGTAGTATTACTTATCAAAATAGTTTTTTAATATCTATATATAGGTATGATTTTATTGGGCAAGCACAATTTGCGAATATATCTTGGATATGGAATGTACAATAAGCCTTGTTCATATATTTCATGCTTTTGTCCAATCTCAATCCAATGAATGTTTCTTGCTCTTACACAACAGCATTATTATGGGGAAGAATATTGCCTACAAGTTTGAAATTGATTAATGTTTAAGTAGCCTTGGGGGTTTTAATAAACTTAAAGAAGGGGTTGGATAGGATAAAGTTAAATCACTTATCCTAGCTAGGGATTAGTCAAATAGAAACCAGACATTTCATACTTTTAATAATGCTAAATATTTTATAATCTGTACTTTCTTATATTTTACTTCCTGTAAATACATGTACCTCACTAACTACTCACTTGAATTAAGGGGGAAAACCTACACTCCCTACAAAAGGTGAAGGGGAGGTCCTATACATGTATGTTTTAAAGAAGATAATGAAAGAGTGGGTGACAATCTCCTTAAAAAAAAATTTTCATTACTTGTAAAGTCTCATGTATGAACTGTAATATAAGGTTAATCAAAGTCGAGGGGGTAACTCTTAAGACAGTCTTGTGACGCAAAAAGAATTATCTATCATCTCCTAGATCACCATTTACAAAAGTTTACATGCCCTGAAAGGATAAATATTAACTTTTATCTTTTGGGGCTTGCCAGGTAAATATTGACTCCTGGTAGCTGGATTACAGCTGGAGCTGCTGTTGGTCTCCTTTTTTAGCTTTATTTGAAGCAGGATGTCTCCCATGTATGTGCTTTAACTGGATTCAATAATAAGACATTTTGTGGAATGCATGACACAATGTCGGGCTCGTACATTACAGTGGCCGTTTTTTACTGTTGGCTTGAAAAAATTGTTTAGCTAGCTCTTGAAACATTTCTGTGCAAACATTAAATGATAATCTTGAAGGCATATGTTGATATAACAGCATGTTGGTGAAGAGAGATCTTAAATGGAGTAAAATGAAATTCACCCCTTTCAGGTATAAAAATAAAGCAGACTTCTTATTCATATATGTATGAGTTAAGTCTGTACTTTTGTCAACATACCATTGACATGGGAAATGCAAATACCCCTACAAAACTGGCTTTTAAATTTCAACATTACAGGATTAAAAAGTGACAGTTTTCAAAATAGAAAGACTATTTAAAGAATTTAAGAATATCACCATAGCATCCTCATAGTAAAATTCATGCATGTTATAAATATACTTGTGTATTTATTAATGTACGTTAACTATACTGATATCTTATGGGTTTTTTATATTTACAGATAGAAATACAAAAACTAAACTTCAAGGAAAGCGCCAAGTCTCGGACGGATTCAGGGACCGCAACTCCAAAAGCCCAAACAGAAAGCGTGAACTCACAAGATAGCGTTAACTAATCATAATTCCTGTGTCTTTCTCATCTACAAATTCAATGTTTAGGTTGACTCTCAATTATTCCCACACATTCTTTTGGAGCAGAGAAACATTTGGGAGATTCATGTGACCCGTGTTTATATGGCAGTGTCGGCAAGCTTTTTCGTAATTGCTCTAATATGTTGTGCTTCAAGATTTGATGCTTAATGGTTAAAGGGAGGCAATCTTCTTTCGATAATTTTTTTTTTGATTTTCACAGTGTACTATACTCTACTTTTTAGAAATATCAATTTGGAATGTAGATAAAAGAAAACTGGATCAGAAATGCATATATATGTATCATATTGCAGTATATTTTCAAATATACTTTGTGTTTTAAAAAAAAAAATAGAAATATAAAATCAAATTTTCTCAAAAAAGATGAACTCACAATTGGAGATTTGCATGTTGGAAGGCCATATTTATTAATGATTGTAATTGCTCATTGATAAATGTATAATGTGCATTGTATTTTCAGATGTGTTGTCTTTTTGTACATTTCAACAATTTCACTTTTTTTTCCTCTCTCTGCACACTAAAGAATTAAACCTCACAACTGAAAGATGGATATTTTTCACAGTCTGACTAAACGCCATGTTTTTTACTACATCTGTGAAATGTTTCTTTTTTTACAATTTATTGTTAAGTTTATGTTTTGTTCCAAGCATCTGTTATACATTTCCAATTTTTTTTGCTTTTAATCAGATTTTCGTTTATGTGTCTTTAGGAATAACAGAGATTAGCAGGTTTTAGATTTTGTATAATGGAAACGAGATTCCTGTTCTGAAGGGGCTTATTTCAGATTGATGACAAAAGTTTTCACAACTTCCAAAAATGCTTTTGTATAATAAAGCCTTTAACACAGAGCTTTCTGTCTGCAGTTCTGTCTTGCATTTTTTGCTAGCACTTTCTATTCGTAGCTGATGAACAGAACAATTTATGTCAGTGAAAATGGTTGTGTTTTTGTTTTGAAGCATTACTTCTACTGGAAAAGGGGGATAACTCCAAGTATTACTGTCTTTTAAAGTCATCATTTGTATTTATTGCACTTAATTTATATGTATTCCTTTTCTTATAACATGACAAAAAAAAAACTCTTCATTTTCAAATTTGTAGAATTTCAAATATTCAAGTCTTATCAATGATATCAGTTATTTTGCAGTTACACTGGAGTCTGTAGATACAACTGTTTAGAATGGTCTGTACTATGAACTAAGTAGATTTTAGTAATAAGCACTTGTAGCTGTTTGTAACATTGCTTATAGATATGCATTAAACTGTAAAAACAATCTTTTTTGTTTATTGTTGTCATCAAACTTGACTGGACTTTAAAAGACCGAGATATTTAAAGCTAGATTTCTGATCATACACTATGGAACATCCATGTAAAGGTCTAATTGGGTCAAAGAACTAAGTTATCAATCTTCTTGTTAAATGTCATTTTAATCATAAGAGATAAAACAATGTTTGAAGTTCAGGATTTTAATTCAAATAAAAAAAGTATTGCACAAACTTTAAATATGCAACAGTAACAATATAAAATATAAACATATTTGTCTGTGGTTTTACAGTATATATATTTCAAAGTTTGACCAGATTCATTAATGAATTATTTTGCTCTGCCTGGTCACCTCCCTTGGTGTTCGCCATGTCATACATCAACAGACAAGTCATGCTGTGGAATCATTAATATTCATGCTAGCTCTTTTCCCGTTCGTATACATTAATATTTATGTAGTATTAATTTAAAAATTAATCTACGCTTATTATTCATGAAAAAAAATTAGCCATCGAAAGTACATCGCCAGAAATTGTTAAAAAAAATAAAATAAGAAATGTGGCAATACACAAAAATTGGCCCCAACGAATTTAAGTGATACGATAGTACATTGGCCCATTAGTCAGGAGAGAGACTCTACGAGCTCCAGGGTCCTTCGGACACAGCCTGCAGGGTTACCTATCTCCTCAGGGAATGTTGAGGGCTGAAATAGGAAATGATACATACTGTTCACCGGACATTAATAGGAGTGTATAATAATAACACATATTACTGTAGGAAATATTACAGACTTTAAAAATGTAATTCGAGTAGGATGAGTGTTCAAAGAGGAAAATTATTTGGTTTAAGCAGCTGGACTAGAAAAGAAAGTTTCAGACTGCACCGATGTCTTGAGTATGGGTGGGTTGATATTTAAAAAAAAAAACTTTCAAATAACATGACTGCTAGTAACATACATGTACTCTATAATCGTTTTAATTCCCATACATAACCCATCGTTTTTTTCCATTTTTTTTATTTGCTTAGTTCTACTTGTTTATTATGATTGCAAATTATCTCGTATATGGCGTAAAGAAAAGAAACATTAAACGCAGGTAAGAATTCAGACACGAGATGAACTTGTACTCTTGAATAGTATCATATACTGATACATTATGTCACGCCATATTGTGTGCAAGTTTGTATATCATCGTATCTACTGATTCAACATGTCACAAACTGATTCATTATGCCCCATAGATGTTCAATGGTGTCATGTACTTATTCATCATCCCTCATATTTATTCATCATGTCACATCTATATTATCCACTTGTTCAACTATGTAACAGACCGGATTATCATGTTACAAAATTTCACCATGTTACATTTCATGCATTGATTTATCATGTTACATACTGAATATTGATTATCATAAGTGCCTATGAATCTACGAATGATAAACCAAGTCACATTCTGGCACCTCTAGTCACGTACTGAATTAGCGTGGTTGGCGCCCGGTTGCTCCATCCCTTCCTTCTCATGTTCTGTCTTCATCTTCTCATCCACCGACAGAAACAGTTTACTCTCACTCTGTTCTTCCCTCTGTTTCAGGTCTTCATCATCGTCATCCGTCGGGGGCCAGTTCTCCAACTTGGCTCGTTGTTCTTCAAAAGACAAAAATAATTATTGGAAGTGGATTTATTGTTTATTTGATGGTCGTAAATTCTTGGCAAGATCGCTCGAATGCGTTTGACATATTCATAAAAATTGAAAACTTTTATAGCATTAAGAACCATTTGATGTTATCTGAGAGCATCGGTCTTTATTTTGGAGAGGGAACATAATCTGATTCGAAGACAAGGAGTGTTATATAATAATACACTTTAGTCCTCTGAAATTAAACATTAAACTACTTTTTGGGGAACCAGCAATTGATATCTTAAACTTTTATTGTGACAAAACCCGGGCCTAAAACAACTTTAAAATTCGAGATCAATGGACTCTGAGTAGATTTTGCAGTGCAATGACTTCTTGGTTTCGGAGTTATCTCCCATCGTATTGATTGTCAGCTTTAAATATGTCAATGGTCCCAACACGTCCCGACTTCAAAAATCAGAGCGCATCGTTGCGATTCTTTGGGACAATTCGTAAATGTGCCTTGGAAAGTAGAGAAAGCTTTCGTGATAATCGTCATCGATAATGATGTTGTCCTTATTACTGTTTTTAACATGTTCAAAATTGTCTGGGAGAAGGTCGATTGTTTTTTTTTAGCTTAATGTAATGTTGAATTTTCTTTTCTTTAGAAGTACAAAAAATGCCGTGCGGCAAATTTAAATATGACATCACAAAAGTTTTAACTGAGTCGGGATTTGTCGTGCAACTATCGTAACAAGAGTCTTGGGTTTTCGGTATGGTCTTCAGACATGCACAAAAAGGCGGGATTTGGTGGAAAATGCTGCTAGGACCTTTCGTACGATTTGAGTTTGCCAAATCAGAGGTGGTTATGATTTGTATCAAGACATGTAGTCAAGTATAAAATTTTAAACCAAATAGGACTTATTTGAAGAGAATCCCTTTGTTCATCGGCTTAAAAATGCAATGCCTTGTTAGGCATCCATCCGAACAGGACTGAAATTTTGTATAACTTTCAGGATCAGAACAAGATCGTCTTGGTCTCAGTAAATCTCTGTTGTAGTCCTTCAAAAATATCATGTCAAATTCGGCTGTTGAGTCGTGCAGAATTTCTTAAGTTGTATTTAATCCTTGTTAGAGCGTAGTACAATAGCTACATAATCTTGAGCATGCTTCCCGAAGACAATTGATGGTCGCTACTCGTCGATTGTAATGTAGGGACATTATGACATTGTGTCAGGGGATAAAACAATGATAAGTAAAAACTTCATTTAAATACGAGAAAATTTGTGTGCGCAAGTACGTACAATTTAATAGCTCTTCAAATGGTTAAACTGCAATTGCAATTGAAACTTCGTTAATAACGAGCGTTCTTTTTTAAGACTTACAGTTTAGATGAAACAACGCTTTTATTCAAATACCCCTAGTTTTGAGATGACTAGAACGATGCTTACCTTTTATCTGCTGCTGTTTTTCCTTAATGGTTGACGCTTTGTGGGTGTGATAAGTTGAAAACATCACTCATTACTATCTTATAATCTTATCTACTGGTAGTTGAATGTACAGTATAATAAAATATACGCACCATAAAAAAAAACGCCTGACAATACATATCGGTAGACCGATCGGAGGTAATTTCATGGAAACCTGCACATGAAGAAGATCAAGAAATATAACCGGAATGTTAACAAAACGTAATTTCAATTGTTGAAAGCGAATTGTTGTTTTTGAAAGTGAACAAGATTTTCTACCTATAGTACATATGGGCCAGACCGTTTACCGGAACGAATATGTAGAATAGATTTTTGCGGTTCATTTCCATATTGTCAAAAAAAAAAAACCCCCGTGAACACGACACAGCGCTGGATATCAAGCCAGGGACAGGACACCGAATTCCAAGGTGTTTATCCCCAAAATTCAAAGGTAGCCTCTTAGAAAGTTTACAACTCTTGCTAGATATGCGTTTCACATGTTGAAAGATATTTATGACAGTTAACCAAAGACTCATACATACCATAGCCACACTCAGAAGGAAATGAAAACATACTTTGTTTCGCATCAAACCTAAACAAACCAAACCTAGTCCCCTTTGTCTCCAATGTACCTGTTTTATAGCAAACCAAACGTGAGAGAAGTTGATCTCCTCTAAAATTGCATTTTAACATGTGTAACCTCGTCCTTGTTTTCAAAAAAACCATCATATTCTCTGGAATTAAGTTTAGAAACAGGTGATTATACATGTATATGGAACAACTTCTTGAAACAGAATAATTGGGAATCAAAATGCCACAGCTTTGGTTGCCATGCGTAACCTGAGCAGTTAACAGATGGGTTATCCCGAGAAAGGAAACATCTACCATCAGCTATCTTTTAATGTGATTGTTTCTCATAGTTGATGCAGGAAGTAGAATAATAATCGAATACCTCGAAGAAGAATGTTCATTTTTCTAATGGTTTTTCATTCTCGAGGTATTCGATTATTATTCCAACTCCTGCATCAAAGCAAAAATCAAAATAGAATATATCACTTTGCCAACAGATGCTGTCTACTCGAACTTCTTAATTTCAAGTTAGACGTGGATAAACAGGTTCCATATTGATATTTGATGGATATTATTCATAGAGTCACAAATATTCTGAAAATGTCATTCTTGAAACCCATTTTTCAAACATCTTGCTCACCCCCGAGATCTTAGTTTAATCACTGTGGGTTGAACATGCAATAATGTCTATGGCGTTTCGAAGGAGAAATATTGGAAATTGTTCATCCTTTTGAATGAACATCGTTTGAACCCTGAGGTATTTATGATTATCAAAGAATTAAGCACAATATGAATCGATGATATCTTAGGACAGCGTATGTCAAAAGAAAAGTAAGAAACAGACAATGAACAAAGAAGATACTCTTCCAGTGGAGGACTGGGGTGAAGCACTCGAGAAACAACAAAAACGTTCTGGAAGATTAAAAAGAATCTCTGTGAAAAAAAAAACCCAGACTGTATTATAAGAGTGTTGCTGTATCACTGTTTCATTGCTCATGAATTGTCTTACTGTTTTACTGTTCAATATTTACATTTGGAAATATGTTTCCGTATATGAACCTTTAGAAAAGCGATTCGATTCTGTGTGAACTTCCAGGGTGCACCAACTCAGACGCCAGACTGTTTGCTGACGACTGCCTGGTCTATCGACAGACCTGAAGCCAGAGAGATGCAGCCAAACTACAGGACCCCCACCAAGCCACACTCACCAGAGACGTTGAACCAGATACAGGTTCGTATACAACTATCGTGATACCTCCCCGGGGTGCGTAACCAGGCTACTGCACCAGCGTAAATGGAATTCCCTCCAGTATAGGAGAACAAAGACTAGTCCTATGCTACAAGATCAGAAATCAGCTTGTGGACATAAACCTAGAGAAATATTACATACCCTAGAGGGAGTCACAGATTCAGGCAGCCTCGGGCCGCAAAGAGATGTACAGAAATTCCTTCTTCCCGCAATCGATGAGGGACTGAAATCGACTACCAGAGCAGCAGCACCTACCATCGGAGAGTTCAGGACCAGACTATCCACTGTCCCCCTGGACTCAGCTGCAACCATGGTAGACTACACAGCAAATTTGTAAATAGTTTTATCAGTTTTTAAAAGGGAAAGCCTCTTCTTTTAAACCGCGCCGGAGTTATTATCACTCAGTAAATCCTACCGGAAGAAGAGAGAAAAAGACGTTTATTGTTTGACGGTTTGACGGAGAAAAAATGACGCTTTTTGTTTGACGGTTTCATTATTGTAAACATAGAAACAAGGTATTTTAACATAATGCTGAACGATTTGTCTTTCTCAAACGTAAATATAAGTAATAAACAGTCATGTTAATAAGTTCACCGGGATATGAACTTGGTTGGTACGTGATCAAATCTTCTGAGAACACCAGCCTTAGGATTTCACAGGATTTGATCACGTGACCAACCAAGTTCATTATCCCGGTGAACTTTTTAAATTGCTGTTTATTTTTAAAATAAAATCTTTATTCACTTATTTTTCTAATTTGCATAAAAGGTCCGCTCAGTTGAACTCTCATCTAGGCTGCTTATACTACTAACAATGATTCAATTAAGAAAAATATCTTATAGAAATCCTACCACATTCTTTTTCTATGTATCTTATAGGAAAGATATTTAGAACTAACGAATTGTTTTCCCCTATGTATTTGGTATTTATCTTTTTAAGGTACATGCTGTGTCTTATTTTTTATGTGAAACACACCAACAACAAAAGTGGTTACTATAGTCAGTCTAAGTTACAGTCTATCATGTGACATAAGACAGATAGTGCAAAAACGCCACTTATAATTCATAGATCAACACTGGTATAATTATCCGTCACAGCGTTGTTTTCTATGTCTGTACTATGGACACATATAAATTATCAATTGCCATAAAAATTCCTGATTGCTTTACCCCCCTCACCCTCATTCCTTTACTCAACTAAGGAACGCAGTTACAAATCTGTGCATTTCTATCAGCAGAGAATTACAGCTCCCTGCAGGGAGAGCAAGAAACTAATTTATGGACTAAGTACCCTGAGATCAACCGATTTTTGCAAATTCTGATTTATACGGAAGCCGATTGAGCTTGTCTTTGTAGATATACAGAAAATAAATCGGTTATTTTTAAAGGAATAAGGAATCATTCTTTAAGTATTACGATGTGATCAAATACGGTCGGGGTGATCAAAACCAATAAAACCCGAAGGACTTTATGATAAATTTGATCACACCCGACCGTATTTTATCACCTCATAATATTCAAAGAATGATTCCTTATTACTTATATTTATATAATTCTCAACAATTGTACGATTGAATATTTAAGATAGTTCACGATGAAATGTATTTTGTAGTGTTATCATAAAATGTACATTTATAAGACCATAAGACGAAAGTTTCGCGTATTTAACCTTAACGTTGTGAACACAGAGAAGTCGCATGAACCTTATTTACATGCATGATTCTTATGGAAAAGAAAAAAAAACCCCAGACGGTTAAAGTTTGATTTTACCAAAATTATCACACGCCAAACGTTTCTATTTTATTGTAGCTTGTTGAGAAAGTCAGTAGGCATAAATCTATAAATAATTGTAATCATTATGAAATAGGGAAAGAATATATTAAAAAATTTACAATTTCTCTGTTAGGAGGATTGCCGAAGATATATCATCAAATGCGCAATTCAATTGCAGATTGTGTTCATACATGTTTTTACAAAAAGTATGATCCATGGGTTTATGGTGAGCGGAGTAGAACGGAAAACCTTGGCTAGAGGAAATGGTCAATCAAAGATGTAGCTTAGATAGATAGTATATAATTTTCTTGTTTCAACGCAATCGTTTCGCCATTACTTGACAAAAGTTTTTCATTTGCGTAATTCAATAAGAGAGTTTTACACAAGTACATGCGTTACAAAAAAAAAATTAATTTCATTTTAACCTAAAAAGTTGAGTTCGATGGTGATCCGTAGCTTTTCTATAACAACAGTCTGAAAACTGAGGGTCTGTCTGAGATGTGTGCATCGCTTTCGTCAGCTGTCTGAAAGCCCCTCGATTTTGTTATCTTTGCCTACTCTTAAAAGCAACCCTGTGTTGTAAATATACCTTTAAAAACTACCCATTTTTTCGTGTGAAAGTATGCAAAAACTACCTCACAGATCTTTGTGCGCTTTGAGATTAAAACTTCATAAAACACAAATTTCATAATGAAATTTTGAGATTCTTTTCCTTTTTTTTAAATTTTGCATTTTCCAACATGAATTCACGTTGGAAACATGGCTGCATGAATTAAAACGGTTTTGGTGTTAAATACGATATGAACTATAATCTAGTAATGAGAAAAACTAGTAACTATGGTATATGAATTTTAATGTGTAAGTATTTCCTTACCTTTCACGTGAAATATATTGTCTCAAAAACAACACTTTATTGCGCAGTTTGGGTAAACTTTGGTATTTTGAATACATGTATTTATCTATACATATAAAAATCCAAAGTGATTCTCATGAAAGTACCAAGTACATCGTACAAAACACTTAATTATAGTCTTATAAATACCAATTATAGCTCAAAATGTCTCATGACTAATAGGAAAAGGTAAGACTAACTTTGACAAATTTCTTCTTTTTCTGCTCTCGACTATAAAATTTAGACTTTTTACAACGTAGGGACGAGGCACAAGTTATAATTTCTGCAAAAGTGAGTTTGACTTCGGACAGTTCCAGTTGGCAAATATATAACACTTTTCCGATTTAGAATTTTTCTAATACAATGAAATAAGTATGTTGGTGTTCTTCACCTATGCGTATAATGTCTCTGCAATTATTCGTGTTAAAGAAATTTGTCAAAAATTTAGTTATTACAGAAATCGTAAAACAAATGAAGAACAAAGACATGCGATCCAACTTCTTCTGGGAACGTCTAATTACCTGTTTCAAAGTCAACGCTATCATCGTCGTCCTGTAAATTCAGGGCCCAGATTTTCACTCGATTTTGGTCCGCATCCGTCCCAGAATCGCCATCATGCATTGCCCAGTCCGTGACAGAGTAAGATTTATTCATGTCTATACACGGGAAGCCTCCAAATCTTTTAACAAACGAGTTCTATACCAGTGTGAAGTTGAGTAAAGTCGAGTACACAAAGATGCTTTTATGTTCCATTTCAATACCACTAACCTATGTCTATCGAAAGAATCATTTATCAGTCGAAGGAAATTGTTTACGATCGATCAATAGGCGATTTAGAAAACATTTAAATAGATTTATTTGACATAATATTTACTTTCCATATTCATAAGAAGTTATCTACGCCAGGTAGGGACGGTATTTTGTAAATGGAGTTCCAAAAATCAGATCTATTGTCTGGAAAGAAGTTGAATATCGCGGATGGATAAACCGGTATATTAAAAGTTTTAAATTTTATATATTTTTAATCTATCGTCGGAGAAATCCAGTCTAAATTCCGAACAATTGATTGTGATGTTGGCAAGAAGCTTGGATTACTGAAGCATGCCAAATCCAATTAAAACCATTGTCATAACGACATTGTTGTAAAGCACATAAGCGACCAGGACCATGTACCGTCTGCTCAAGGAACGGATCCCCCGGATATAACCAACAATACGTCAGATTCTCAACTCAGAATTACGGGGGTTATTTTTTGGATATCCTTTAATTTCCAAACTTTGATCATAAATACTGCGGATTAATATTTGCATGGTTCTTTCTTAAATTTAAAATTGATTCTTTCCAGACAAAATGCATTTATCTATTTCAATTCTTGGTCAAATCTCTTTAAAAATGCTGTACTATAAAAAAAAAATAGATAACTACAATTTGTATCACTGATATTTTGAATGCTTTAAGCCACAACCTGGAGCCAGCATATATAGCTCGCTCACAGTAGAAAATGGTTTCCTCCGTTGTTTCCTTACTCGATTCTTTGGGGCGCCGTTTTAGTATTTATTGTCATTTAGTGGTATCACCTATTCGAATAGGTAATATTACGTATTTGAATAGGTGACACCACCTATTCAAATAAAATTGATCATATCACCAATTCGAATAGGTGATATCACTTTTTCAAATAGGTGATATCATCTACACCTATATGATTCAAATAGGTGATTTCTACGTGTATTATTACATAAAATAATGAATCCCTCTTTTTAGAGGTGGCTTCTGATCGAGGCAAAGGATGCCATTAAAAAATAACATTCAAAGAACAATTCAGTAATTTCTGCGATGCTTCGATAGTGCAATGTTGATTCCAGACAATGTTATTACAAAGTTTGTAACATGAATTGCGATTTGCGATGCTGAATTAGATTTAATACTCTCTTGATACGGTGAACTATAGTGGTATGTTTACAATGTAATTTCAGCATAAACAGATCAGGTGTGAGCTTCCCACCATCATTAACTTCCCGTTTCTGACTCGCGTAACAGATATAAAATGAAACAAACTTTAAATTATTTTGTGTCTGTTTCCTATTTAATTTAAACATTATTAAAAAATATATTTATAAAAAAATGTATAGCAAAATAATTTTAAGAAAATACTACAAATATACAGTTCAAATGTTTAGATGATAGAGATTAATGGGCGACAACTCATCATTAATTATTTCAGATTTAGTTTTAATAGATGATATCACCTATTCAAACTAAATCAGAAATAATTACAGCTCCCTCTAATGATGAGTTGTCGCCCATTAGTTTGAATAGGTGATATAACCTATTCAACCTGAATTTGTGATATCTTTAATTCGAATAAGTAATATCACCAATTCAAATTGAATAGGCGATATTACCTATTCAATTTAAATAGGTGATATCACCTATTTGAATATTCAACTTGAATAGGAAATATCAGTAATTCAAAAGCTGAATAGGTGATAACTCTTAACAGCAAACTATAACCAGAAATGTTGTATATCATCATTATCGTGTTGTGAGTTTATTTGTTTGACCAATTCATTCATATATTCTTATTTTTCAAATGATGCATATCTCCGATAGAAGTTTTAGTCTCTGGCATCCACGTAAGTACAGATAACTATTGTGTTAGACCTGAACGCAGGTAGCAATGCACTATTTGGAACCTTATTTTGCTAAGGAAATCAAAATTAAATTTGTTTTGGTTATAATTGAACCAAATATACATGCAAAATATTTCAGTAACCGAGTTCCTGTATTCTAATAAGACTGTACAAATTTGCAATGCTTTGCTCCACACTAACAGTTCATTCCATTGATTAATTTGGTTTTCTTTCCCCTTATCTCATCAGCCACTTTAGTTATGAAAGAAATTCCTAAATGCTTTGATATAATTGGAGGTATAACACACAATATAGCATTGCAATTAGCTTTCATTTAATTTTCTATCAAAACTACACATAACATAACTCGCCAAATACATTTTTACAATCACATTTAATTTGTTCAAGCAATCAGATACATACATAATATGTTAATGTATAAAAGAAGGAGTTCACTCGCACCCCACCGTGAACACAGTCACTAGAGCGTGACGACACTGAACTGGTGGGCCTCTCATACTAGTACTAAGTCGCTGGGAAATTGATGCATGGAATTCACGTTCATCTCACGTGTGTCAAACTTTAGACAAATTCAGCTCTGTCTTTTCAATGGTTCAACACAATGTCTGGTCACAAAAATAAATATACAAGTCTTATCCTATATTGTCTATACCTGAAAGAAAAAAGGAACTTGCTAATTACTGCATAATGTGTATGTCTGTGGATTGAAAGGAGAGAAAGAAGAAGTGAAAAGTGGCAAGGAAAGAAATACCCTCTTGGTGTATATTCATCTTTTGGATTACCGATACTAGAAGTACAACACAAGGAAAAATTGTTGCTGGTGAGGTAACAAACATGTATCACACACACTTAGTGGAAAAATGATCAGATATGAATATTTGAGTGCTAAAATGCTTTTGAACTTAAAAAGTTTAGTTTCTCTGATTCTAAGCCTGCTGATTGAAGGTGCTATTTGTGCTTCATACCTTACAAATAAATTGAAATCAAAAGAAATTTTACCATGGTATCCAGGTGTTTTACAAAATTAAACCTTATTTGCCGAGTTGTGATGGAAAATATATGAGAAGCAGTTTGTTTTAATATTTTGAATGAGAAATCTTAACTAATGATACCACCCTGTTCAGATCATTGATATAACAAACTCTTCATAAAAATATTTAAGATTGTTGTTTATTTTTCAACATAAAATCCAGATCTATGATATGAACAAATAATTCACAACTATTAAAAGCTGTCACTTGCAAACATAGTAAACATTGATCAATAGAAGGAACCAATTTGAAAAAAAAGTGATATTTTCCATTTTCTATTGATGATTTAGAAACTAAAGACTAGAGGAATAAATATATCTTAGTTTGAAGATAATGAAATGAGCTACAAGAAACTATAAATGCAAACAGATGGGTACTGTAAAGTACAACAAAGATAACACTGCAATCTAGCATACTTACCAACATCACATCTGTAATGCAACAGTAGCCACAATTATGTCTCCATTAACAGGAGTACTAATCTTCCTTATCTATCATTATCCATTTTAACAGAAAGTCCCTTGGTTAACTAATATTATTTTGAAATGGGCCTAGCTTTTACAGGTCCAAACTAAATTGGAACAATAGACTCTGTATCTGTTTAGAAGCAAAGACCCTGTTTATGATATGTTAGAGATTTAAGGTGTCATTTTACCTGATCTGCACTTCCTCTGACATCATCAATTTTTAGGATCATCTTTGTCAACTGGACAGCCAACAGAATTTGGGCACGCTTGGATGAAAGTGTCTCAATCACAGATTGTGTCTTCATATCTGTAATGTACATGAAAAAAAGTTATAAATCTGAATGCCTTAAAATGAATACATAAAGAGAATACCATATTATTGGTATTGAGGAAATAACCATCTTTTATCAGGAAACAGAAACTTCATACTTTAAGAAGACCTACCATTAGTACCCTTATTGAGACAATCGATTCCAAGCCGCGGGTTTTTCTCCTTGATTTGTCGTGATTTAATATCTGCTAAAGTGTGGATTGGAGCAAACCCAGAGTTTTCTGCCAATGCCAAAGGAACACTCTCTAATGCTTCAGAGAAGGATTTCATTGCATACTGTTCTAGTGTAGAGATCTGCAAGAACAATGCATATATCCATAAATGTACACATGCAAGTACACACCACAAAACTGATACTTTCAGTTAAATAGACTGTACTTCTTTCATCAGTGTTTAGGCTCCATAAGGGAACATAACCATGGTTAAAGAAGAATGTTCTTCTTGCATGATGTCTGAGTCAGTTAATGAAGGATTCACAAACTGGAATTCCTCATGCATTAAATCAAACAAAACACACTGAAACTCGGGTTGTTCTTTTCATACATTAACCTTGCATAAAATGGCACAACTTTGTTTCACTGCATACTTAAAAAATATTATATTTGTTTACAAGGGAAATATAAAGAAGCATATCATTGATTGAACCACACCATATAGAAAACTTATTTTTGAAATTTGGTGAGCAGAACATATGAAGAACACATTAGAATAGAGATCTTTGACTGAATAAAAAGAAAAGTTAAAGCAAAACAGGCTGCAATTTTCTTAATTGAAGATTTAATAGTAAAGCTATGTTTCTTTACTGAAGTTTCATAAAGCTTCTGTATTTCATATTTTTGTGGTGAAAGCTACCGTATTTTTCGGACGATATGACGATATTTTTTTTCTCTGAAGCAGAACACCCGACTTATTGTCCAGATCGACTTGTCTAAGGCTCGAGTTCGGAAAATTTTCCAAAAATAGCATTAAAAATCTTGGTTTTAATCATTTAAAATTGGTTATGTGATTGGATATTACCTTGTTGAAATCTTTGTTCATCTTTATTTATTGTCGTTTTCACTCATTTGTTAACAGTAGTATACATAATAATACCAGTAATTAAAAAAAATGGTCCATGTCTTTAATCAATTAAAAGTTTTACCGTTCCGTAATTTTAAACACATCGTCACATGGTATCCATATATTACTAGTGGGAAGATAACATTGCGCAGTAAAATTGAAACCAAATTCGAATGGAATAAATTATTGCGGTAAGTCCCGGGAATGTTTAATTATATGAGATATTTAATTACATATTACTAAATTGTGTAAGTTGTATTAGTGTTCATCTTTTAATTGATAATTATCCTAGGTATTTTTGCATTTATTCACGGTAGGCTGACACAGATTGTGTTATTAATCATGCCCTACGGCTGAGATCTATATGTGTTCACTCATGGTTTTGAGAGAATAAATGAATTGAATTGACTCTCTGTGTATATAAAGCGTACCATTATACGGGTGTTTATATTTCACTGATTAATTATAGTTCAATTCTTTGATTGTTGTTAAATAAACATTGTAAAGAAACGTATGTATGTCGTATATCGTCATTATCAAGTCGTACAAATGATCGATCTATTTTTAACAGTGTCTAAGTAAAGCAATAATATTTAACTGCATAACTGGACACAAAGTAAACAAGTAAAATCGAATCAAAATAATTGCTAATCTTCCTGCACTTGAGATGCCCCTTTGAAGTCCGACACGAGACAGGTGCATGCTTCTGACACAGGAAATTGTTAAACAAACATTGACCATGCGCCGAGTCAACAGGTGGCTGGTTACGTAATGGCGAATACACTGGCGATAACTTGTTTGATGCAAGGAATAGTGGTCAGAGTGGATAAATATTTTAATACATGGAATTAAATATTTTTGACAACGTAAGTTTAGTTTACCCTGTTACAACTTGTATAACACGCGATGTCGGGAATTGCATGCAAGCAATTTGATAGATGTTACCGGTATTTAAAGATACCATGCATAATTATAAACGTAATTGTTTAAATGTTAATCATTAATAATAATTGGTAGCAATATCGGGGATGTCCTTTGCATACACTGATTATGTTACCTGCAGTTTGATACGCCATTTTGAAGCTATTAGATCGATGTATCGTTCGAATCGACATATCTAAGGATTTTTTTTTAATTTTGGCTTAAAATGATCAATTCGACTTGTAGTCCACATCGACGAGTCGTCCGTAAAATACGGTATTCAGTCTTGGATTGATGCAAAATTGCATTACTGTCATTCTGTACATAATCGTCCTTCTGATAAAATTTAATGATTTGTTTTGGTCTTATTTTGAAGTTACATGCAGACTTATTATAAAAACAAACAGCTCATATTGCTTTAAATCAATACACAAATTTAAAACAATACTGAACAATGTAGAAAGGATGGATAATAACATAGAATCAATTTATCACTGATTTAACACTTTCAGTTAAATCAAGTTAAAAAGATGTACTTCTTTCATCAGTGTTTAGGTTCCATAAGAGAACATAACCATGGTTAAAGAAGTGTTTCCTCTTGCATGATGTCTGAGTCAGTAAATGAAGGATTCACAAACTGGAATTCCTCATGCATTGTACAAGATTTGATGAAGCAGAGATCTTTATTTTACTGTATATTGAAGCTATATGTATATATTCTAAGAATTTCAAGGATTAATTCTTTTCAATTTTGAGACTTTTTCAGGGTAGATGGGTGTTTCAATTCTTTCTTGATATGCAATTTTAACAGGTATTTGAGAGTGAGAGTCTATGACAAGACTACGGAAAGGATAATTGAGCTGACCCACCTTCTTTGCGGCCTCAGCAACAGCCAGAGAACACGAGATTTCTGGGGCTCCTCCTCCATACACGATCCTGCTGTCCTTCACCAAGTTCCTGATCACACACAGGGCATCGTGTATACTTCTTTTGCCTTCCTCAATGATCTGTCGTAAACAGTTCAAAACACTCAGAAATAATATTGGCAATAAATTCACATCAGCTACAGTGCTTATCTTGGAAAATCGTTGTTAGACCTCTCTTTTGTGACAAACTTTAAAACTTACCATTTTGTTACCACCCCTGATGAAGATGGTCACTGCCCTGGAGTTATTGCAGTCTTCAATGACCAACATTCTTTCTTTGGTGGTACCAAATGACAGTTCCCTCACAGTACCTGCTGTTCCAAGCTTCTCTTTGGTGAGTTCTTCAAACCGTGGCACAATTCTGCCTCCAGTTGCAATTGCAATTAACTGGAAAACAAATAGCAGAAAACATGAAATTTTCTCTCTTTTATGTATGCATAAAGGTTGTATCTATACAGGTTTATAAAGAGATGCATTAGATTTAAACTAGGTTTTTAAAATTCTTTTTAGTACTGAATTCTGCAATTCCACTTGTTTTGTATAAAAGCTTGAGCAAATGAGATTGCAAACATAAAACTTTTGATACAATTTCACACATTTCACAGGTCAAAAAAAAAATTATAGCAAATTTTGCTATAAGTGCTTCTCCCACCTTTAGATGGATATTCTGCAAACTTCAGAAATCATACCTCTATCTCAGGTCCTCCTACCCACCGCACAGCAGGCAGACTTCTCTGTAGTAGCAGGTGATTGGCTTCATCATCAAATCCCCACTGACAGATGACCAGATTAGCACCTGTGTCCTTAACCTACAATGTATTTAACGTTGAGAATATCTGGAAATTTCATTTAGAAACTATAAAACATTATGAAATCCATTTGTTTAAATATATAAATTTGTTTAAATTATAATATTCCCTACCTGTTTAACCATGGATTCAAATTTTTCTAATTCATATTCTCTAAGTTTTCTATAATCCTCCACAGATTTCACCTCCAACCCATGCTTGGTTTTGGGTTTGGGGGGTTCAAATGGACAGGTCAAGATAGCTATTCTGGCATCTTTGATATTCTGTGAAAAAACAAAATTTAAAGTTGCAGTAAAGATAGATATACAACAAACAATAGGGATTACATTTCAACAAGCTATCCTCAGTTTCAGCTATAAAGATTAATAAAACAATGATACTATTCCAATATTTTAAAAAAAACCTTTTAGATATAAATTACATACATCAGACTGTATAAAAGTTCTAGTTCTTTTTATCATTAAATACACAAAACTCACTTTGGGCATCTGTGGATGACTCATATCCTTGTCAATAATAACTCCCTTGATCAACATAGTATCCTCCATTTTTCCACCGACTTTGCCCTCAACTTTGATAAGTTCAAAATCAACATCCTTCCTGTCAAAATCTGCTACTGACATAATGGCATCTACTGCTATTTCTGCCATTTGTCTGTGGCATCTGTTAACACTGAAATTACAATAAACAAACATTAAGTACAGTACCCTATTACGTAATTATATGGACCAATTATTCATGCATTCAACTAATATTTATACATGCAACTTCATTTGTCTATCCTGTGGAATACAACCAGTTCATGGTAGTATCCTTTAACATAACAATTTGTAAACAATAACTGATTCCTACATTTTGGAACCAAGGGTTGTCATGGCCAAACGGATGAGATCCTCTCTGTCTTTTGGAGTGACTTTGAAACCTTCACTTATTTTCTCCAAGTGTTCACAAGCAACTTTGGCAGCCATTTCATAGCCATCAGCTACTCGGATAGGATGAATTCCTCTGTCCAAGAGCTTTTCTGCTTGTTCCAATAGGGCTCCAGCCAGCACTATAAAATTGCAATGAAATTGATATTGAATTTTGTGCAATTAAAACTTTCAATGAATGTCAATTATCTGAACATCATAACAAGCATATTTCAACACATGCTAAGACTTGCATTTTAAGCAGAAACAACTTCGACAGGTCCAGTACAATCACTAGATTAAGCTACGTAGCTTGATTTACTTACATAGCTTTATTTACCTACCTGAAGTAGTTTATTTAGCTACCTTTATGCAATTTTGCATTTTATGCAAAACAGACAAAAAGTCGCAAGGAACTGTCAACCTATATTTGAACTGTGTAGTATTATAAAAGGAACTTAGAGCAAAAATAGTTAAAAGATGGCTGCTTCTGAGCAGTTTTAAGGAAAACATGCATTTCTTTTATTTAGTAACTGTATGACACCTTGTGTGCGATGAGGCATGGATAAGTGTGATTACCTTACATTGTGCTGAATTATTACCAATCAATCATCATTTTAACCAGAACTGTTCTTCTTTGTTATTCCATTTAAGAAGTAGCTGTTTGGTAACACATAAACAGTTATACATAGCCCCAAAACTTTTAGAACTTTGACTGCATTTGCGCAAATAGAGCAACATTTTTAAGAGTGATTTTTTTTATGAATTGTTTTCAGATCAGTTCAAAGTTGAAAATAATTGCTGCACCTGAGTGCGACTTTTAGTACAAATGCTCATTTAAGACAAAAATGTGATTGAGTAGCAAAACAACCTACTTCAGGTAGGTAAATAAAGCAATGCATGTTAATCAAGCTACGTAGCTAAATCTAGTGATTGTACTGGACCTGTTCGAACCCAGGTTAAATTTTGAAAGAGTAATCAATCACAACAACAAGCAATATCAATTCTTTTACAGCAGAGTAATGCAGAAACTGCACCAAGAAGAGATTTTATTTACCAACAACTCCAGTGGTGCCATCTCCAATTTCATCATCCTGAGACTGTGATAGCTGAACCATAAGTTTAGCAATTTGATGTTGGACATCCATTTGTTTCAGGATGGTAGCACCGTCATTAGTGACAGTAATATCTCCATCAGGACTCACCAAAAGTTTGTCCAAACCTTTTGGTCCCAAAGAAGTTCTAAGAACTCCTGCAACTGACTTTGCTGCCATTATGTGGGACTAAAGAGAAAAGAATAATCTGATTTTGATTTGCATAACAAAATGAAATATGTAAGAAAAGTATTCTTCATTAGATACACACAAACGACTAAACGACTTCGCAATGAATAAAAGGATTGTCAAAACTTGTCAAAACATGACAGAGATTTAATGAAAGAACCGTTCAGATTGATTATATACAATAATCAGTGACTAAAACATGATTTTTTATCGTAATTTTGAGAAATGGGGTACATATAAGATACCACATTAACCCAGTTGCCAAAGTTTCAACAAACATAAATTTGTAAACAAAAATAGTCATGCTGTTTTTCTCACTTTATGGGCCTCGATTCCTGTTAATCGTGACTTCCTTTCTTGATCTCTGATGATGATAAAAGGCCTCCCATATTCGTCGAAAGCTAGCGAACCACTCATGTTTGATTCGAAGAGTTTTAGATGTCGATGATGACGGATTTATAAATTTTTACTTCTATAGAATGTGCTGGAACAGAAAATTGGAAACCGGAAGTTGAACAGACGATTATCCAGTATTTTGTACAAAACGAAATATAATTGCATTCGATTTTCTATTTCTATAATTTTCTGAGAAATATAAATTCAGTATACTTTGTGTTTCAAAATAAATGCACTATTAATTTACTTAAGGTTTGTTTCAATATTTAAAATTACACTATATCGTCTGATGATGAATTTTTATCGTTTTGTAAAATTCCATTTAAATTAATCCCCTGTCGTGGATGTCAACAAACTTCATAGCAACTTCAAGTGCATGCCGCTAATTAAGTTTTCAATCATTTAACCCACTAAAGAAAGACAGTAGCAATGTCGTTTTTTGGAATAACCCAATTGGGTTATCAGAATACACTCCGTGAGGGAACAATCCAAGCAAAAATGGACCCTGTTCGCTCAAAAACACAAATCGGATTTGTTGCTCTTCCCCCGCTGGCGGAGAAAAATCCCCCAAGGCGTTCCATCGTTCCGATTGATCAGGTGTCTGGTTACGGACCTGGACCACAGGGCTCACACGTAGAATACACTAGGATGAGAAGGAAGCATATACGTTCTCCAAAAGGTTCGTTTTTTCAACAGCGACATTTAATTGCATGTCTGCTTGCTTGCATGCATGCATATATTACGTTATACATGTATCACTGTTTTCTCCTTGACTAAACAAAAGTTAAGGGGGAGAAATTTAAGAGATGGACTTGACCAACTGGTTCATAATTCAGATCTCTTTCTTACACATGTAAATCGATGGGAGAATGATGGGCCATGTAAATCATGCAGCTAGGATTCAAATCCATGCAGGCTCCCTGAATCTCTAGTCAAGTGCCAACTGAGCTATCTGGTGCCAGCGGTCTAACCAGTCTTACCATCACATACCCCTCATCCCCCCTTAAATGACATTTGCCCTAAAAGATCTGCATGTTCCCTGCTAGGTTAAATTCTTTCCACTGGCTGAGTTAACCTGTCAGGCTACACTAAACCAGGTCGGTAGAGCATCTGTAATTTTTACTATAGAACATTCTATCTAACCTGTCTGTTCCTAAGTTGTCATGACACCAAATGTAAAGGGATGAAAGAAATAATGATAGACCAGACCAGAATTTGAACCTAAGGCCCCCTAAATCTCTAGTCAGGTGCTCAACCAACTGAGCTATCTGGTCCCAGTGTTCAAACCATTCCGACTATTAAACACACCAAGAAGCCATAAGTATATAGAGAGCCTGCTGTACATGTATTCCTAATTAACTTTCACAATCTTTCCCCTATAGTTCCATATGAATTGTTATCCAATCCCTGAAACATTCATCATTAAAGTTACTAAAGGAGAGAAATGTGGATTTCAAATAGATGTGTTTGCTAGATCCAAATAATTAAGTTGATCACTGTAATGTTTAACTGTACATGGACTGCAATCCTTATACAAATATATTACTCAGAGCACTAGATTTCATTTTCCTTTCTCATTCAACATAGGGTTATACTGATCAGGGCCTATAGTAATGCACCTTCATTAACTAATTTCAGAGCCCGTGGAGATATACAGCTTTCCTGTTCAAACATCCAGACAAGTTGGATGGTGGAGTAAAGAGGAGCCATTGAGGAAGAACCAGCCCTGGACTTACGTTCCTCGCCATGTTCATGTTAACAGCGAAATGACGAGGTATTTACATGTGTATTTGATTATTTATGTATTGTTTTTAGTCGTAGGTTCATTAGTGGATTAATTATTACCTCTTATGATTATATACCGTTAATTATTAAAATGTAATTAAAAATAAAGAATGCATGCCAAGAAATTTAATAACCTAATTTTTGTATACCTGTATTTGTCTGTATAGATTAAAAACTCTCAGTTTAACCTGAATTAGTTAAGGTAAATTCTCATACTGGGTACTCAGCATGTTTTTTCTTTCAGATTTGTGAATGAAATGAGCCTAACTAACCGAGAGTTTACCTTGTTTTAACACTTTTGCCACATAGCCATAACTATGACATACTTGAAAGAGGATGTGGATGAATGTGGATTACTAGATGACTCTATTTCTATAATCAACAATACATATCTACATATTCATGTGAACGATTTTAAAACTTTTTTTCATATAATCATGAATACCTCAGTTTATGTTATTGGGTATAAACTTAAATACATATGCTATACTTATTATTGCATGCTCAATATCTGTAGAAGGAAACAAAATAAACCTTGATTTTGAGTATAAATATATTATAAATTACAGTGTACATGCTTGGAAATGTATGATATTTTTTCTCCCAATACATTTTATTTTATATACCTTTTTCTGATAAGATTTTCAATAATTTCTTATCAGAATATATGTATACGGTAAGTATACCGATTTGAATTCAGCATTATTTTTGGTGGAAAAAATATTTTGTAGTGTGTTTCTATGTACAAGTATGCTATTTATTCATGCATTGAAATCCAGGAACACTGTAATACATTTTCTTTCTGAAATATACTTTTACCAAATTAATTACAATATGACTTCAACATAATTACAACAGTGTTTTTTTTATACTACTTTTATATTGCTTTGCATTAGTATAATCATGGTTATTTTAATGATTACACTATGAATCATGTAAAGAAATGGAGATCTATAGACATCATGAACAATTTTACTACATAGAATTATTCATATCAACATTGCCATCATTTTTTCAGATATTAATGAAATAGTTTTCTTTATTCACGATTTCATATCATTTCTTGAAATGTTCAGTTCTAACTTCTAAGAAAAGAAGCCTAGAAATTGTGTGTGTTTTATTAGCATTTCATCCCTTGTATGAGCAAAACATTGCTAGAACAAAAACTAATTGGTACAGCAACTCAATTCCAATTGAAAGCTTCAGTATATTAATTAGATTAGACTGCACTGTCCTGTAAATCCTAGAGATGAATTCTAAGAATTGCCACTCTTGATGGCGTAACAATTTAATGCTTTTGATTCTTTTTAATGACTTGTGTTTTACTTTTGAAGTCTGTGTTCACGTCTTTGTTTTGAAAATGTTTGTTGTTTTTCTCAATAAATCAAAATATCATTGATCTTTGATCATCTGCTTTTGTTGTTTAATTTCTTATTGTTGCACAATTGCAGCAAAAAAAGTATATGAGAGTATTTTTTGAAATGATTAATGGATTAGGTCTTCCAGTGTGGGATCTAGATTTCAATTCAAACACAAGATTCTTGCACAAAATGGCAGCTTACTTTAAAAATTAAAGAGACATAGCCCACGGCACCTTATTTCCATTTAATAGCACTTGTGTTACCTCTAATTTTCTTAAACAAAGAATCTTTATCAGCAAGACCCTATTTTCTGACAGTTGTTTAAGGTCAAGATCGTCTGATAATCAATATTGTACCAGTTTACACAGGTAAGTTTAATACCTTTCTATACAAAGTATTTAAATCAATAAAAAGTTCCATTATTCCTGTACCTAGGTCATAAACCTCCAATTCCTACAAGAAACTTCATAGCATATTATTTGTATTTCAAGTTTTTAAAAGGAATCAATATTTTTTCCCCCAATGAATCCAATCTTAAAGCCATTGAAACCATTATAGCAACTACATGTATTGAAATATATAATTTAATTCACCCATGCATTGATGTTGTCTATAAACAGCATTATGCCTTTGTTCTGTTAAACATCCCATCTTGCCATTACCAGGTATTTCACTAACGCAAAGTATTATAAAAGAAGAACCATGTAAAATTCCAGGTAGCTAACTAAATGATAATTTGCTGCACACCGTATATATGTAAGTGGCACACACGTCATAGAAAAAGTAGTGTTGCTGGTTTAAATCACTTTAAGGCACTTGATGTTGTGTATTGTGTCATTGAATTAATCAGTTTATTAGTCTACTCTGCTGAAAAAGGTACTGGCTTATGCCACAAGTTAACCTAGGATGGACTGCCCCTCCCCCCCCCCCCTTCTGGGAGGTTAAGTCAAGAACTCATTAACCAACCATTTGAATATAATGCAAATTACCCAAAAGTTGAAAAGTATAGTAACAAAGTTTCTTAAATTGATACTATGTGTTAGCTAAGGAAAGGAGAGTTGAATATCATAACCCCCTCCACACCCCCATCCCTAAAAATAAGTACATGTATATTGAAGAGGTTACTTTGTTGATCTATAACACTGCTTTACAGCCAGCAATTTTGACCCCCTTCATTTTTAGATGCAGAATTTTTTCCTGATCGGTTTGCTGGTACTTTTGGCCAGCACTGAGGCTGGGGTTGTGCAGTGTCGGGCGGGGTGTGGGAATGCATTTCAGGACTGCTGTGTATCCCTCTGTAATGGAAATGTACAAGTATCAGGCTTTTTCCACGCACTACACTGTCACTATAACCAGACGGCAGACTCACATTTAGACTACCACCATCACTGTGGGGTAGAATGCCATGACAAATTCCTGAACTGCACCATGGAGTGTGGCAGCATTGACCCTAACCTTATTGGAAAATAAGACTTCTCTTATTGGATAATGTATGATTAATATCTGCAATATTGCTTTTAGTGTTGTTTTTTTCTCTAAATCCTTGAGTTAATTTTGTCTGTGACATTATTGATAAGAATTATACACTGCACCTATCAGAATACAAATGCATGCATCACTTAATCTTGCAATATTTAAAATTTAAAGGCCTAAATAGCACATAAAGTTAGATTTGAGAAATATTTAAAGGTACTACATTCAGAATTAAAATAAATATAATCCAATTAAAAAGAAACCTTTTTTTTTTTTTACACTATTTGTACAACAAACTGTTTCAAAGTAAACAGGGTTCTGGCTTACTCAAATTGAAAAATACAATACTCAAATGTTGACAATATGTTGATAAATTCAATAAATAATTTATTTCATACATTAAAAAATTACAACATTTAGTTTCCTTCAACTGGACGGAGTGTATCTTTTAAAAGATCTCTATAATTTATCACAGCAGTGGCAGTCACATGACAGGAAGTGATACGCTTCACTGGATGAGTAGTCATGGGTGTCTTCAATGTCTCTTAATTTTATATCTTGCAGTATATCACACTCGTAGAGATGCTCTAGCCTTCTCTAGGATTTCTTTCCTTATTTTGGGATAATTTGGGTGATTGCCTAAAACCTGAAAAAAAATAAATACCGACAATTATACAGTAGTCTTATGATTTTTTTTGTAATCTGGATACATGAACTAAATGCTGATGTAGTAAAAGATATACTCTGTTAACATAAAAGCTAACAATAGCTCTACAGTGTCTCTAGTACCAATATATTTTTAAATTAGTTTGGTGAAAATGAACAATCTAAAACATTGCAGATAAATATTTAAAAGTAAGTTCAGTTTGTTTATTGTCCTTAAATATGGGAGATGCAAAACTCATACTTACATGGTGACAAATATCAATTGCATCTACAAATCTCTTTGCCTTCAAATAGTTGAATGCTAACTTGAAACCTGGAATTAATAATGAAATAGGTTCAGTATATATCAGTAGTTTAAATGAGCTGTCAGTGATATGAAATTAAGTTATATTCACTTCAATACCTAAAATGAAAACAAAACATCTTTATATGATGATTTGATTAAGTACAGTACAAGTTATACCTATAACAGGATTGTTTTTGTTTCCATATTTCCACGCCATTTCATAACTGGATGCAGCATCTTTATAAGATTGTTCTTTCTCAAAAATATATCCCAGGTATTCATGTGCCTTGCAACAGGACTGTAAAATAATAATTGATTTTAATTGACAGTATTTGTAAATCTCAAATTAAAAAGAACAGTTTTTAATTTTGCATATGAAAAGATAACCCACCCTATTATGCTGTAAGCACCGTTTCAGTAACTCTGTAGCCATGTCATATTTTCCAGTCTACAATAAATGGGAGACATTTTATATTTAACACACTTTAAGGATTTTACAAAAGGGTAATGGGTAATATTCAAAAATTTCTATGCACTACTAAAACAAAAAAAATCATTATGTAAATTTACATGGTTTTTATACAATCATTAAATTCTTATAACATGTAACATATTTCGATAATAAAACTCAATTATTAATACATGTATTGAAAAGAGAAAAGTACCTGTATGTAGATATCTGCTAACAGAAGCCAGCCTTTCTCAAGATCTTCAGCATCCTAAAAAGAATTCATGTAAACAAAACAATTTTGGACTATATATCCTATTTTTTTTAATTGGATGTGCATTTACGGTAAATGTTTAAGATGAAAAATGCAAAAATAAAGAGAGAATAAATTTCATTGCAATATTAGTCATGCCCAGTAATGTGTGTTTTACGCAAGAAATATTCATGATAACTCTTAAACCTCACCTGCATGGTCCAGTTATTTTTGGCGATTCTCTTAAGCTGGTTCCTGGCCCTAGGAGTTTGTTTCAGTACCATGTAGGCTGCCGCGATTCCATACAGTGCACCCACATGTTCTCGCTGTGTGAAAAGGGATTCATATAGAGGCTTTCCCAGAATGCAAGTACTTATGATGGAAAAACATGTTTATCAATTAATCAAAATTAATATGACTCGTTTTCATTACATGTATGAAATATTTGATAATGTGCAGGATCAATAAAACGAAAATGAACTATTGGTGGTGTCGACGTACAACATTTAATGTGCATCTGTTTATTGTTCGGCCTTTAACTACTTCTACACATTTCGCCAAGTTCTAATTTGATAATGTTCATTACTTTTCTTAAAGCTTAACTGTATTACAAACAAATGGAATTTACAGGTAAACAAATTAATATGAAACTTTCATTTATAAGCATCATTAACATGGAACCTGTACCTAAATATAATGATTCAAGAATGTTTTTATCAGCATTTCCTTGCAAGAATATACAATACCAAACAATCTTAAATCCCGGAGGGGTATGGGTGAAAAACTGAACTAAACTGAATGGTAAGTACAGTAACGGTGACGTTTCTGTGCAAACTATGGAACCTGTGACCTTGAACTGTGACCTCTATGAACTAAGGAGGTTGCTACAGAATATTCCTGACACCAAGAAATCAACACATTGTCCCTGTAACCAAGAAAACAGCACCTACCGCTGAACCAGAGCCTGGTATTTCCGAGTCATGCTACATAAAACAATCACTTAATGTTACAGGGTTCAAATGAGTGATCTCTTCTTTATCAATTTCAATTATTTACAAATCATGGATCTTATTTGAATGAACTAAAAAATATACTCATATTAATAAATTTAAAATAATTCTTTGTTTCTTAATTTTCTATCGTTTCATATTAAAACTGTAATATTTTACAATAAGAATTTTAAAAAATGAATTTATCATCTCTTGCTTCACTAGCTCATTTTTTTTTATTACACCCCCCCCCCCCCCCTCTTAATTTTTTTTTGTCTGCTTCTCACTTCATCATTGGCATACAGTGTTTCAATTCAAAATATTTCATACAATAACACTAGTAACTAAATGAAAATTCCATCAGCATACACCTTACCTCATTAGCACTGACTTCCATCAGGTTATTGAGTGCCTTCTCGACATTCTGTTTTTGTTTGGAGGCAATCAGGGCCATGTTCTCTAACATCTTGGGCCTCAGGTCCCCAGGCTTAGCCTTCACTTCCTGTATGTACACAAAGCTCATGTTAGGTATGATACGTACATGTACAATTCCTTATTTCCATGTTTAAACAACCTAATGATGTACATTAACAGATGTATGAGAATTCTTTTGGTACTGGTGAAATTTTGACAATTATTCTTGTCATTATGACTTTAGCAAATTCTTTATACAAAGCATCTTAAAGCACTATGAGATTATACATGTATTCTTACAATACATATACTGGTAATTTTTTTCACTTAGTGAACTGTTAACAATACATTGTACAATATTATTTCTTGCCTTGAGTAATTTTTCCGCTGTTCTTACAGCCACTTGCTCACTCTCCATCTTGTCTCGGTCCACAGATCTGAGATTTAAAAAATTTATAGCTCATCAACATTGTTGAACAATTACTCAAAAATCTCAAAAAAATCTTTTAAACTTTCTTTCCTAAATTTCTGCTGGATTTTGTATACAAAAGATAATCAGTTTTATTTAATTAATAAAAAAAATGGTAATTTTTTAAAAGTTGCCAGAGTTTGAAAGCTGATGTTTACTGCTAACATTCACATTAACCACTGACCCGGTTCCCTCATCCTCAAACACCTCTCCTCCCAATGTATCATTGTCAGGGTTCAGACAGATCTCAATCATGTTGAAGATGGACAGGTTTCCCCAGTCGCTGTCTTTACGAGCTTTGTTAAACAACTTTAGAGCAGCTGTCGGGTTACCAGTGTACCTAAAAGTAGGTCACCACAAAATATCAACAACTGTACAACTTCTGTCAATAAAGCACTTGTAATATAGGTAACAAGAAGGCAAGCTCTGTGTACATGAAAATTGGATTTCAATGATATATCAAACTTGATCTATGAATTCAGCACTAACTGAAATGTCAGTTTCTTCTTAACTATTATTGAGGAAAATATTCATAGACCTAAATGTTAGCTAAAGTTTTCTCGAACAGTAAAAATAAAACCATCATAATGTATATTATGGATGTACATGTATGAGATTCTTCCATCTATTCCCTAACCACTCATTATGGATGTACATGTATGAGAGTCCTCATCTATTCCCTTACCACTCATAAAGGCCTTTACAGTAGTTGAATCCACCCTCCATGCTAGCTCTCCCTGTGGCATTTTCAGCCGCCTCTAGAAACTTTGGGACCTCTTCCAACTTCCCAGATCTTCTCATTAAATCCACTAATCCCGCCAGGGCCTCATAGTTATCTGTCAGGAAACACATCAACATCTAATCATCTCTACAGAGTTCACTACAGAATGAATCACTAAGTATTATAAAACAGTACTGTCATCTTTAAAGTTTAGTAGAGACACAATATTTAATACTCCAACAAACCTGGTTTGACGGTCAACAGTTGCTGAAAATGGTGCACAGCTGAGTCATATTCATTCTTCCTGAACATCAAGTCTGCCAACATCTGTTAAACAAAAGACAAGGATAAGAATGAAACCTAAATCCCAGCCTCCCCAAATATCAAAATATTTTTTCTTAGAGATTTTAGTATTTGTACTTTTCCGCTAGTATTTGTACATTTCCACTAGTATTTGTACATTTCCACTAGTATTTGTACTTTTTTACTAGTATTTGTACTTTTCTGCTCTGTCACTACTTACAATTGTAGCAGCATCATTCTCCTTCTCGTTCTTCAAGAGACTCATCAGCTGATGCTGGCAGGAATCAAGGTCTTCTGTCATCAAGTACAGCCCAGCCAGATCCAACATAACCTTTGTAAAGTACACAGAAATACCAACTAAACTGAACATTGCTTCTAATTGAAAGTATAAAGCACACAGTATTTGACTGAATAAAACTTCACTCCTATTGGTGTCATTACCTTGCTGTCATTTTCATTGTAGACCAGAGCCTCTTTATAAAACTTGATGGCTTTCTCATAGTCTCTTTGTCCTTTTACTTGTTCTGCCATTGTCACACAAATACTAGTAAAACACAGAGACAAAATACATTCATCATCTCAAATACATTAACTTAAACATGTACATGTATCAAATACAAAGTACAGAAGTAAAGCCTTACTCTGAAGCCAGCTGTTTCTGTTGGCCAATTGCATCTGGTTGTTCAATTTGAACACGTTTTAGAACTCTGTCAATAAATATAAACAGGTCAATCCAAATGCTCAGTCACATTATAATCCTTAGATAACTTGGATCATGAAGTCGTAAACTTTACAAAAGTCAAAATACATACACTTTATTACAGTTTCATTATACATGTAGTTTACACACAGAATTAAGATTTCTTCCTCCTCATCATGATTAATTAGAAAAAGAAATTCCAAGTGTTAATCTATGGTAATTTTGACAGTTGTAAGATCTTTCATGTCAGTGGTATTACATGTACAGTATTTACCTGGCCTGCATATCGCGGGCCTTGGTCAGGGCTGTCATGGCGTCCTCCATTCTGTCCACTTTCTGGTACACCTTGGCCAGCAGCACCATCAGTTTGGTGTGCTCCATCATGGTATCAAGGTCAGAGGCTAAAACATAGCAACTTTAATACTACACTATGTTAGGATTTTAGATTTTAATGCATGAAACAGTAATAGAAGTTGAAACATACAATATATATGTACTTCAAATCACAATTAGCATTAAGCAATTAAAAAATGTTATCCTGGAACTTAAATAACAAAAAACGGATGAAGAATTTATTGCATAGATGCACATGTACTGTGGTTTCATTAATATTCGTGGGCATCAATTTTCGAGGATAAAGTGAAAATCACAGTTTCAAGGATACGTAAATTCGTGGCCCGTGATCCTATCAATACAAAATATTAGTAGAAATTGCACTTCAATGAACATATAATTTCGTGGATAAACATAACGAAATCCCCAAAAATTGGTATTCAACGAATATTGATGAAACCACAGTATATCAAATTCAATGAAGTGGGAAAAATAACCAACAGTAGATTGAGAGCAATGCTGAAACACCACAGAAACAGGTTTATAACATCAAAACCCAATATCAACTGTAGGAAACAAGCAACTGAAAACCGGCAACAGTCTACGAAACAATAGACCCCAACATCTCAAACTCATAACTTTTAGCTTACACATGTCCCTTGACAGAGAAGAATATGACTGTGATTCTACACTGTATTTCCTTTTAACTTTACTAACTCCAACAAAGGAGTTCAGTTCACCGCCCTCCACGCTCCGCTCCCATCCAATATCCTCAAGGATACCCAGAATCTCCACCTCATTGTCATTTAACTTCTTTCTATTCTTTTTCTTTTGTGGAGATTCATCCTTAGAATCCTCTGATGTTTTCGGTACAACATATTAAGATTAAGTCTCATCATATGTAACACACATCTATTATTTAATCCCTGATTTATTTAACTTCACATTTAAGAAGTGAATTTTAAACACCCACCTGATTCAGCTTCCAAGGACTGTTTAAGCACCTTTTCTGCCTTGTCATATTGTCGTAGTTTTAACAATAATTCCGCTAGATCGTGTCTGTAAGACAAAGTTTATAAATTGAGATTTACCATTTTCCAGGAAATCTTCATTAAATAAATAAAAAATTTAATAGTCTTATCAGTTAAACAATCTTATAACATTTTCTGGATTGTTTTAAAAGATTTTACAGGTATCTCTGTACTTTTAAGTTAGTTTCTCTCATTGTCAAATGTTAAAACAAACAACAACAAAAAAAAGAGTGCAAAAGAAAACCAGATCTTAAATTTCATTTAAAGTGAAAGGGTTTATAAAAGAAACGGATTAAAATTCAAAGATCATGAAAATCATGAATGAATAATGCATGAATAACACACATAATACATGTCAAATAAAACATACTGAATACCAAATACATGTATAAACAACATTAACAGGAACAAACTGCAATATTCAAAATATTTTCTTTTTAAAAAATAAAATTAACAAGTAATATTCAGCTCCATACCTCCTTTGATTTAACTCTTTAAGTCTAGCAACACTAAAACAATTTGCATAAACCCCATAAAGGAATATTTTTAATGAAGTTAACTTTGTAATATATTGACAGCTACAAACTACAATTATTTAACTGAAGACATTAATTTCAATAAAATATGTGTCTAAATGATAAATGTGTAGACTTTGTGAAATCATGGGATGAATCAATTTTGTAGAATGAACACAATATTGACACAGCCTTCACAAACCCAGTCACAAACCCAGTGAGCAGATTGATGCCATGGAGTTCATTTTTACCTTACAAATCTTTTTTTAAATGGAAAACATAAGACACACAAGTCAAATTCTTATTCAAAGAATCAAATTACTCAAGTTCAAAATTCCCTTTAAAACACTCTCCACTTAGTTTTAAAATCTTTATACAAATATTTGTAAACAATATCTGTTTCCTGAGAAGTAATACTAAAGAATTACAAGACAAATAGATCACAGAAAACACTTACCTCAGAAAACCTTGACTGGAGCCATTTTTCAGAGCAGCTTCATAGTAATTTATTGCCTTCAAATAAGAAAATAATGAGAGCTAACATTCTTATTGACATAATTTATTTTATCCTGGAACATTTAGGGTAAATGAAGGTTTCCTATATTTGCTAATCCCTAAAAATTGTAACTTAAAGCCAAAGATCAAGCACAGATATTATGAGAAAACAGGCATTTTCATTTACCTTTCCATAGTTGTGGGTCTTGACCAAGGCCTGTCCTATCTTGCTGGCTAACTGTGTCTCTTTTGGGTTGTTTTTCATTGCTTTCTCATAAACATCAATTGCTTTATCAGGCTAAAATGTAAAACATTACTTTAAAGTACAGTATTAGATTGCTAATTCTTGAGCTGAACATAAACTTGTTTGTCAGATACATGTAATACAAAGAGTTCAATCTGCTGTGGATACTGAATTTAACCATACCTCTTGGATACTCATGTAAGCATCTCCCAGTAACAGAGCTGTTTCTACATTGGGCTGCTTGTCATAAAGTTCTCTAAAACAAAATTATTTTTTAAATAATTCTCCTTGTTAAAAGCTTAGGGGTATTTCTTGATTTTTTTTTCCACCACAAAAATTAAGACAATGATCTAAAAATTGACCTACCTGTAGCACCCAGTATACAGCCTTTTATCCTTTTTGTGATGTAGATAAATGTCCGCCAATTTCTCTCGAGACTTGACATAATAGGTCTGGTCTGGGGTGATGTTTCGGAGCATGGTGACAGCCATTTCTACATCACCACGAGCGATGGACAGGTCGGCATTGGCGATAGTGATCCTGATCTCCTCCCCTGTCCCACTGAACTCATTGATGGCATCCTGCATTACCTTAGCTGCCTCATGCTGTAGGGCAAAAATCAAACATCTTTCATATTTTAAGTAGGGTCATAAACTGCCCATATAATATTTTTTTCAAATTTGTTAAAACTTCTAAATAATGTTAGGAATGATTAACTTCATAAGATCAGGAGAAGTACCCTGTAGAGATTTTAAAATCTCCCTATTTTTTTCTGATATTTGTGAACGGTATGAAATCATTACTAAATTTTGACACTCACTACAAGAAACAAAATGGTGGAATCATAGAGTTTTCAACTTGCATAAAATAAGGAATCTACTGCATTCCTAAACAAGTTTCCATAGTTATTTCTCAATGCAAAAGATTTGATATAAACTGACTGTTTCTCCGAGTGCAGTGTGGGCCTCAGCTAACTCCAGGAACACAGACACTCGATCATTGGTACTGATGTCTGGCATCTTCCCTTTCTTTGCCATGGGTCCCTTTCCTGTAACATAAATTATTTCCTTGCTACATAAAACAATAAATTTATACATACATGTACATGTAAATAACATTGTCCATTTTTCAACGCTTTAAAACTCTGTGATTTATACATGTACATAGTGTGTAGATCATGTACATGAACATGTATTCAAATTGTGAATTGCATGATGGCATAATATTTGTCATCACATCGCAAAAGTAACAAAGCAAAGTTTTACATAAGCTTACAGTTTTTGTTGTTCAAAGGAAGAAAATTGAAGAATCTAAATTTTTGTATTTCACTATAGGTTCAAAGTTTCCAGCAAGAATTCTTTATACACCAGATATATTTCCACAAAGGCCCCTTACACTCACCTGCAGCTTTAACCCCTGGCAGTGTCATGGCCATCTGTAAGGTTTTAACAGCTTCAGCCGAGTCACCTGACTTCTTCAGAATTCGAGCCTTGATCAGGTGATACAGGGGGTGGTCTCTCACCTGTCAATAACAAATATCATTGCCATGCCCTATTAATTTACTATGCTGACCATTCATTAATAACCCTCAATACCTGGATATGCCATTGTAGCAATATTACAATTGCAAAAGAAACTCCCTATAAAAAGTTATTCAATAAATCATGTACCTGGCACCCCACCATGCAGACACATGTTTTCAGAGCTACAGAGAATATCTGGGACTAATGGTTTACCTCGAAGTTGTAGCTGAGCCCGACCTCTAGGGATTGGTTGGCCAATTTGAAGTTGTTCTGGTAGAGGTGGATCTGGGCCATCAAGATGTGAGCATCAGAGTAGGTGTTCTCCATCTCCAGGCAGTGGTTCAGTGTGCCTTGGGCAGAGTCAATGTCACCTAAGACAGGGAAACATTCAGTGAATATAAATACACACTGTCATTCACTATAGTAGTACAAGTACATTCCCTTTTATTAACTGTATCTTATCAAATTATTCTAAATTCATCCTGTTGACAAATTTGAATATCATGTACATTATCAATTCATTAAACATAATTTAACAGTCATTAAAGTTCTATTTTTGGATATTTGATTTAATATCCAAAAATGTCTTAAAACAGGGCACAATCTGGAATTCCCAAAATCTAAAGTACCTATGAAGTAGAGAATGCACTAAATATTTTTTAACAATATACACGAGCATGTATTAGAATTGAAACAGCAAAGACTATCTTTAGAATTTAAATTATACAGTCTATATCTTACTTACACAAAGTATTACCTACCATACAGTTAAAGAATATTGAAATTTCCAATCTGCAATCTTTCTTCTAACAGAGAGAATACAACAATTAATAAAACAGCTTTAATTTAATCCTTTGGGTGAAAAAACATTAGATTCCATACCTTGTAGGAAGCGGACCTTGGCCATGAGATACAGAGCCTCCAGGAGACCGGGAACAGTGCGGGTCAGGGCCTCCAGCACTTGACTACAGCGCTTCAGGAGCGGGTCAGGGGGCTGACCCTGCTTTACAGGCTGTTAACAAAAACAATGATCATAATTACCAGCCTACCAAAGCACACATTTTTTACTTAAAGAAATAATTTTAGGTTGATTATAAAAAAAATTGAAAATGTTTAGGGTATGGATACTAACTTGTGTAGGAGCAAATACTAGGAAATCTTTGATCATCTGCAGCAGAAAGTCTGGATTGAGCAACAGATAATACTGCGGTCCGAGGGGATTTCCCTGAAAACAACAAAAATTATTTCTGTGATCAAGATAGAAACATGTCTGCTTTTAATACTCATTTGGATGTGAAATTAATTATATGGACCACTCATTTTTAATGTCTGCATATTACTTTGGTTTAAATTCAAGTTACTTACTTTCTGTTCCACTTGAAATTACTTTTCAGACCTACCGGTAATTTGATATGAACTTACTTTTAAGGCATTGAAATGGATCTCCACAGCTTCATTCAGTAGTTTGTAAGCTTTGTCTGGACCCTCACCTCTCTTGATAGACAAGGCAGCACTAAGATAGGCCAGTTCCTGTAAAACACAAGTCAATTACTAGTAAATACCAATAATCCAGCAAGTACCATTACTGTATTCAGGAAATATTTGCCTATGTTTTATTTTCACCAATTTTGCTCTCATTGTCAGTGAGCAAATTTAAGACTGGGTGAATCTGAATATCTCAAATTATCTCTCTTTTAACACAACTGTGTCTAGGCGAGTTCAACACGAGGCAAAAACTGTTTGCAAGTGTAGAAGGGCGAAAAAAACACAGGTAAAAAATAATCCTGTATACAGTAATGCACTTTAACTCTCACTTTAGAAGAAATATTGAGAGAGGTTTGATGAGTTGCCTTATACTTACTGAAGTTCTTCCAATGCTTTGTTGTACTTCTTGCAAAAAGTCTAGCTGCTGTGCAGCGTCGTCCAACTGGTTTTCAATCAGCTGACATTGGATGATACCTTTAGATAGAAGATTGTATTAGCTACTAAGTACAACATAACCAACTTTGACATTATTTAAATAAGACTACAATAAAAAATAAGCCTATCTCAATTACAGTTCCTTAGCTTGATCAGATATACTGTGGAATCATTAGAATTAATTGTAGCTTAGTTTTTGTAGATTATATAGCTATCCTTCAATCACAAATTAACATTCCCAATCAATAAAAGAACACAGTTTCTATTCTATAAACATACAAGTAATTCCAAGAAATTATATCCCCACACTAACAATTTGACAACCCAGGAAAATTGGCCCCTTTGAATTTAAAAGATTCCACAATAACTGGAAAGTACCTCTGGTTTTGCATACATCATTCAAAAGGACAATAACTGACCTGTGAGAGACTGGACACTGGTGTCGTTGATCTTCATGGCGTTCCTGTAACACTTCATGGCGTCCTTGACCTTGCCCTGTAGGAGGAGCTGGAAACCAAGTTCGTTGATGTACTCAGTGTTCTCCGAGTCCTGCTGCACCGAGCGCTCCACCAGGGTGTACGTCTGCTGCAGGACCAGGGCGTTCCTCCCACACTGTCAACAGACATTGATGCATTATATTTTACAGGAGATTGAATTAAAAGTTAACAGTTTTGTTTACATGTAGCTTTGTAAAGGTTTAACATTCAACAATACACAACGAATTAGAGACTATATTCTGTCCTCAGTTTTTGCTTCCACCACTTTTCGCTTGATATTTCGATAATCATAAATACCTTTGTGCTCAAAGTACGTTTATTCACTAATATGAAAAATGTCCAGATTATCTGTTTTGAAACGCCCCCTCTACCGCTTCAGGTGTCAATACACAACCCAAAATAGAAAGTCTACGGGGATTTTGCATTGCATCAGCCATGGAATAGCCCGGATGATAATGTTGAAGAATTGTGCGAGGTATTCCGAGTAATACCGAATGCAGAAAAGACGTAAACATTTCCCATTAAAAATCTCCGTAAGAAATTTGTTTTCGTTCCTGTGAATTTTTATGAGTGAAAAATGAAAATTTGTCAATGAGGATATTTTGGATATTTTCCCTTTTATTGATTTAACTGTATTTCTTTCACAGGCATGTGTATTTTTATTAAAAATCATCAAAAAGTGATGGAAGCAATAACAGACTATATTATAGTATACAGACTATAGTAACTTTGTAAAGGCTGAAAAGCCAAAAATAAACAAAGAATTGGTCAAACAACTACTGATCTAAGAGATCGTACTCACAATTACTGCTACTGTAAGAATTGTTATAATACAAATGCAATTATGCTTTCCAAAAGTTGTACATCAACTCACTATTCTGCTAAAGATTTGTGCCATGTGGTAGTACAGATAAGAACTTCTTGGTTCAAATCTGTCCAGTGCTGATATAAGGTCTCCTATCTTACCAGATGCCTGAAATGTTCAATGATGAAAGATTTTCAAAAAACAATTAAAATAAAACAACTGCATGTATAGCTGATTCCTGCTAAAGCCAGTTCACAATACCTGTACTAACCTCAGAGTAGTTGCCTTCTCTGGACAGGAGGTATATCACCTGATACTTGAGTGCCTCTGTACAATGTAGATCAGTGTCCATAGCTCTGTCAACAGAATGAAAGTCAGCATTGTGGAAATATCAAAACATACAGTCTAATCATTAAATGCCCATTGACCATACTGCTCTATCACCCAAATAACAGTTCCAAAGTAAGTTATAGAATCATCTAAATTTTTTAACAAAAAAATCTGAACTCTAATTCTAACCAAACCCTGGCCGTAATTATTATCATATCAGAAAGCATAAATAAAGCATACGAGTCATAGAATAGAATGATAGAAAATTTGCCAGGGACCCCCAAAAACTTGCCTACATCTGTGATTTCACTTTACTTAACAAGATTTACTGTATTGCAAGAAACTCAAAAAAGATTTACAGTGTCAGTGAAAGTAAAAATGCAATAGATACACATACCTTTGAGCTGTTTCTATGGCCTGATCCCAGTCCTGGAGATTGAGCTGTAGCCTCATCTTCTCAATCAGGGCAGGCAAGAAGCCTGGGTAGGTGACGATCAGCTGATTGATCTGCTCCAGTGCACCCGTGAAATTGTGACGCGACTCCAGGTACTTGGCTTTTCCCAGCAAGGCATTGATGTCCCGGGCCCCCTCCATGCTGACAAGTTAGATGATGTAAATATGACCAATGAGTATCATTTGTGTTTGAATTTGTTCCAATATACCAGTTTATTTCATGTTGTAAATTCAGTTTAATTTATACTGTTAATCAAAGATAAAATATGCATTAATAATTAAATTTTGTTAATTTCGTAAACAACAATTCCATAAACAACATTTATCAATGAAATTGAATTCCAAACAGAATTTTTACACAGCTGTTCATTTATTATGGGTATTTTCGACGTAACAAAACTTATTGTCCATGTTATCATATTTTATAATAAAATCAATCTAGTTTTATTGGAACACAAAAGTATTACCCAATTGCATCATCAAAATATTTAATGGCCTTTTTAGCCTCCCTCCCACTCTCCAGTTCAATCCATCCTTTAGCTACAAATCCCTGTAAGAAAATTCATTTGAAAACAAAAATTAAAAAATAGTACCATTTAAATTTAACGAACAGATATATGAAACCATAAACTTTATTTTGACATCATACCAAAATTATAAAATCAACTTTTTTTTTTATTGAAATTCAATTTACCTGAAGTAGATATAAGATAAAAAAAAATAATAAGATAATGAGATAAGAAAATATTTCAAACAGTTTGTAAAAGCACCTGCTTTGGATTCATCAATATTCAGCTAATGCCAAATTTTTTTTTTTGTTGAGGTATATTATGAGACAGCACATTTCATCAATAAGGTGTTGTTTTTTTTTATGATTTCATGTATACTCAAAACTGAATTTTACTCAATATACAAAAAGTTGATGCTACAAATATCAATGAAACCACAGTATTAAAAAACAAACAAAATTAAAAAAAAAAAAAAAAAGAACAGCCTATAAGATACTGATATATGATGCCAATATATTCCATTATATATTTTTTTAAAAATGTTTGTTTCCCTTTCATTGCTATTTTAAGATAATAAAATTTTGTTTTGGATTGACTTATTCCTGGATAAAAACAAACTAACAATAATGCAATAAAAATTAATACAAAACCTCAATAAGAATGAGAACAAAGGTCTTACATGATAGTGCATCAAAGATGTAAAGTAATCTCTCTGCTAATATGTGCAAAATCCATAATAACATTTTGAATTTGTTAAAAAATCAAATTTCTTGGAATCCTTGTTCAGAAGTTATAAGTACATTCTTCACTGAGTATTGTAAAATACCATGTTAATAATAAATAAAATTGCCAATTGGCAAGTCAAGAGTCTCACAAGACTATGTGTAATAAAAGTTCCTTTACATAACAAGTAATTCACTGTACCAGTTTTGATATTTCTGAGAAAGTTTGATTTATTACCTCTTTTGTTGTGGACATTTTCAGCATCCTGTCTATATATTCCCTTGCTTTATCTGGTTTGCCATTCAAAAGCAGGAACAGACCTCCATAATATAAACCCTTTTAAGAAGACAAAATAAACATTTTATAATTTCTTTTTTGATTGTGTATTTTATTGTTTATTAGTCAACAGCTATACACTACAGTGGGTTCCAAGAAAATAATGCCAATGAAGTTAATAATCGATCACATCACATACATAGCTCAAGTATTTTGGACAGATTATCATTTACATTTTGCATAGATCTATTTTGAACAATATTATATATTTGGATTTCTGTAATGTATGCTATTTTTCTTTACCATTTCACCAGTTTGTTTCCTCTCCTCCTTTAACTTTGCATCTAACTCCTGGACTGCTTCTCTGTCTAAAATAAAATCAAATACATAATCACAAAGGAAAACACTTATATTCAATAAATGATAGGAAAATTACAAGTGAGGGCAATCCATTTAAGGTTTTTTTCAGCATTTATGACCTTTAAATGCTAAGAGTTGAGAAAGTCTGCAATGTGCAAAGAGAAAATCTTACCAACAGATTGGCTATGTTTATGAGCAAACATAAGTGCCATTGTTGAACATATATTCACATCTCTTTTGTCTTTTAATACATCCAATTCTCTTATCCCTTCCTGAATACGTCCTGAAATTTAAAAATACCACTCTGATATAAAGTTTTTAATGGTAGTTTCCAAACATCAGTCTTATAAAACATGTAACAATTATTCTTTAAAGTTTGCAGTACATATATAGAGATGGTAAACCTAGAAAAATGAAATTATTGTGATAATATACCTTGTAAAATAACTGCGTATGCCCTGAAGAACTTGAGAACTGGGTCATTACTGAATTTTTGTAGTCCTTCGGTAGCAGCATTTTCCATATGACAGTAGTATTTTTCCCTACAGTAATAGGAAATTTTACCCTGGAAGAACAAACAGATATTATTATTATACTTATATATGTACATGATATGTGATAGTAATCATGAAATAACAGCTTACTGGTCAAATGTACACTTTTTTCTGAATAGCTGCAGAGTTAATTCATTATTTCACATACTTAAATATATATATCTAACACATATATTTCATTGAATTGATGAATCATATTGCATATGGTTGCTTGTAATGAAAACCTGGATATTCTTTGCTATTATGTCATTCATAATTTGTTATAATCAGAGATATATACGTCCCTGTTATAAACATGATATTTTTTTTAATGTATATGTGCCCCCTGAGGGCCCTTGATTTGTGAATAAAAAAATACATATCTCTATATTTACAATATTTTAAGTTCAATAACGTTCACACTGAAACCAATCTAAAATGAGCGAGAAACTACATTAGGTAAACGAGTAATGATAAATAAAATCTGAGTAAATTCGGAATACATATTAACTTCGTTAGATGGCATAAAGCGGTGTAACTCGTCAAAAGCATCACTGCTCAAACATTGAAAATCTTGTAAAAAGTGCATTTAGATTCTTACTATTATTGTTGGATCCGTGTCTACCATTTTGGCAGATTTTTATGATTTTTGCCGTAAAATTTGGACTACTGCAGGTTTTCTTTTTGGAATTTCTCTCTGCGCATGTCATGTAAAAGTTTATCTTCCGGTAATAAAGGTTGTGTGAGAGAATCGAAGGGGGTAAATTTTATTTACGGGAAATATTTGAAACCAAAATAATTATTCCCAAAGAACAAATTGCTTTGTTTATTAGAAAAAGTTACCATAAATTTTTCTATTACCATAGGATATTAACTTTACTAATTAACTTTGTTTTATTAATGTTTTTATTGATATGTGATTAATGTAAACTGTACCGAAAATTACTCTCCCTTTCGATTTTTTCATTGATTGCTCCATGACAATTATTACAACAAATCCACGTTTCCGGATTGCTCTCATGAAAAACCAGATTATGGAGTGATTATAATGTATTATTGACTAAGTTAAAGAACATAAACATGGCATTAAGAGTTGATGTAAATAACGGCCCCCTTACTTTGACACATGATCGTAAGTACCACGATGTACTTTGATATTTTTTGCGCTCATTTTATTTTTATTAAAATATATATTTTAAATATATGCGCAACAGGTACCCTAACGTTTTATATGTAAAAAAAAAAAACAAAATCAAAAACAAAAAAAACTATCATATTGAAATTGAATTTTCTCTTTTGGGATTTTTTTAAATTATGAAATTTCAATTGATTATTTGAAAATTTTTGGGAAAGTTTAAATGGTCAAACAAAAAAATTAAAATGCAATGCATTGTCACTAAGAGCGAAAGTATTTAAACCAAAATTTACTTTGCTCCTCAGGTAGTAGAATCCATAAAGTAGATTAGCCCCTATTGTGCTGACAGAATAATCAGAGATAAAATTATCTTCCTACCCACTCTTAATCCCATGAGCAAACATTTATAAGACACATAAGTATTTACTAAAGAATTACGGTGACATAATATACTCTAGACGGTGAGGGTTTTATATATAGACCGCCACTACAAAATGATGGTCTTCAAACTGTCATCCGCATAGTGATGTGATTTAATATCATATGTTTTTAGAGACTGTATAGATATTAATAGCCATAACTTTGCTATATCACTTAGAGTAACTAAGGGTCCATGCCCCTTTAACAAATACAATGAAAAAGTTCAAGCAACCTTTATTGTGGGAAACTAGAAAATAGTTGGCATTTTTATTCATTTTAGGTGTACTTAAACTATATATAATTCTTTCAAAAATAAATTGACACAATTTCCTCAGCCCCCAGACCCATGTGTGCACAATCTAAATAATACAATGTAATGAAGAAACTTTGGAGTGCAAATAGTTTCTGAATGAATAGTCCTTGTACAGCAATTTAAATCTTCTATTTTTAACAAAAGGGTTTCATGCTAAATCAAATATCAAATCAAATTTATTTAAAAAGTACATTTCTATTTACTTCTGTATCAGATTCAACAACTATAAATGTTCATAGAAGGTTAAAATATCAGCTTTGTAATAAAGTAGAAATACAAATTGGCTTGTTGAAATGACAATTTTTCATCTCTATATCAATGACACAACTTAACTTAATGAAGATTGTCATATCATAATTCATATTCAAAATCATTTTTCATGATGATATTTATATAAAGATTTTGAATAACTGACTAATGATATTTGCAATTTTCACTGCAAGTAACTTTCTGATAAATGATATCCCACACATGAGAGAGAGAGAGAGAGAGAGAGAGAGAGAGAGAGAGATTATTGAACTTCATATCACTCTGTGCTTGCCTTTGTATTAGCATGCTTAGGAAATTCATAACCTGAAGCCAGATATGGTCTCTATTAATGAAAACCATTTAACATATTTTCTCTCTGTGCAGATATTCAGCAATTAACATCATTATTTTCCTCAATTACACATTGATCATGAAAAAATATTGATTGGAATGACCTATTTTTTTCCTTCAGTCAATATTTTATGTAAAATTAATTGATACCCATATCAGATTCATGGCTCATGTCAAAATGTGATGTTAATAAATACACCATTCCAAAAGGCCAATCAAATCAATACCCTGCAATGATCTGGGCTTTGTCTGTAGATGCTTAAACAAAATCAGATATCTACCTTATTGTTTAAGTGGTATTTAAAAGACCTTAAGGAACACACTGGCAGTCTTATCTTTAAACTTTCAATGCCAATATCCTACCAGAAAGACATTTACGATTTCTTTGGAATTTCATTAAACAATAAGTTAAAGCAATCCTTTTGTTTGACTGATTTCACATTTTAAAATCTTTTTAAACTTTATCAAACCAAAGCCTCTTTTGGTCAGAGAAAAAATCTATATATTTTGTCTTTGATTTTGCAGAACAGAAAAAAATACAGTTGTTACTAAGCAGTTTAATGAATTTCAAAACCTTTATCTTCTGTTCACTTGCGATATACAATCCAGGTGTAAAATTGATGTTGGGGTAATAAAAAAGAAACTCCCCTTTTTTGTTCAAACAGATTATTAAAACATTAACTTCCACTGTCCAATGATGTGTGTAGATGGGCTCCATTATTTAAAAGGCTAGTTAGCAGCATATATTCAGAAGTCAATATTTGAGAAAGGAATAAAGTCATTTTTCCTCTTTGGAATGAAAGACAGAGGGCGAGCTAGTTCAAACAATTTACAGACTTTCCTAGTTTAAATAACATTGACCAATTCCCTTCATTTACCTGGCATTTAATCAAACAATGTATTCTATTTTCTTGTTGGCAAGCGAACTGTTTTGAAGCAACGCTAGCTTGTGTGCAGCGAAGGAGATTCGATACTTTTTAAACGTGGAATTAACTTTCTTTCTACTTTAGTGCGTTCAATCGGAATATATTTGGATTTAATTTTCTAGGTGCTTATTTATTCATAGCTGGGTTAATCACCAAACTGAAGTGAAGGAATACACATAACTCGGAAATAAAAATGGCATTTGTTTTAGCTCCCTCTGACTGTAAGTAAAAAAAAAAGATAATTTAAGAAAATTGATAAGATATTGTGTTTAAATGTTTTTTCAACATTTCAATGATAATTAATGTGGTTGCTAGGTTGAAAAGAACAACCTTTGGCTCTGTCATCCTTAGGGAATATTGCATGTGAGGCAGAGATATTCATGAAGAAAGTCTTGAGCATGTTACTTTTAGTTTAAGAACTATATGTACTTGAGTAAAGTAACAAAGTAACATTTTTCACAGCATTTTCATATAAAAGAAGTTTCAAAAAGGAAACCTCAAAGGGTCTTGCGTAGACCCATCACTCTCTGTGTCATGAAAGTTGAGTTCTATATACAGAAAATAAGTTTGCATTCTGTATTCAAGAATATTTTGGAATTTTTTATTGTCTAATTAAGAATCATTGAACATTTTTAACATAGTTAAATCATATGAATAACAATTTAAACAAATTTTATTGAATAAATTCAAAAAGGATTGGAAAACAGGCCATAATAAATTATACAGAGTTATGCCCCTTTAGCACAGCAATGAAATAACCATTTCTTTCTAAAAGCCAGCATTACAGTGTTTAAATATACATTGTATCAATTGATTTTCCACAGTTTAAAAAAGAGTTTATTAATTCCAAATGGCTAATGAAGCATTGAAAAACAGTTTGTGTAACACAATCAGAGAAAACATATTTCTTGTATGCAGTTATTTGTTTAAATGATGTATGAAGTATGAAATTATTTTAAGTTCTTAGTGGGTGCAATTTTCCTTAGAAAAGACTCCAACATTGAAAAAAAAAATAACCTCCTGTTTAAAGCCCTGAGCCATTGTGAAATATCACAGACCTTAATCAGATGTGCCAAGTTTGAGTATTTAGCTTGACTCAATTTTTTCCCCCTTTACTACAGTTTGAAACTTAATCTCCCTTATGCTTGTTTAATTTGGCAACTATACTCTGTTTATCAATTAAGATTTTCTAGAATGTCCCAGTTGTATACTATAGTAAAACGGAACAATAAATGCATATAAATATACCTACTGTATACAGTGAAATATTCACCCCCGTTTTAATTTCGCCCCTTTCGCCCTGGTTGTCAGCGGGTGAATTTAAGACTGGGCATATTCCAATGTCTCAAATAATCTCTCTTACAAGAAACTTTGTTTGGGTGAATTCAAGACGGGGCGAAACTCTTTGCAAGTGAAAAGGGTGAATAAAACACAGGGCGAAAATAACCCTGTATACAGTATAACTTTAAAAATAAAAAAATCTAAAGATGTAGAATACAGGTAACCAAAACTCTCCAGAAATCTATGCATGATTTTCAAGCTTTATATAAATATAGGGTAGGTAAATCTATGTGTAAATTAATGAAACTTCAATTCAACTGTATATTTTAAAAGTATCTTTGATGTAAAAGATGTTTATCAACACTTTGTTTAAGTTTGACATGAAGGTAAACAAGTACTCCATAAACTTGTTTATTACATAATCCCGTGCACCCTGATATATTTTCTCCTTGATCTCTGCCCATGCTTTATCTTCTCAGTGTTTCAGATAAACAAATATAATATTTAAATGTCTAACGTAAAAAGAATCTGAATAATTTCAAATGCCTCCCAACAAATTTTTCATTGGTAAACTTGAATCTCACGATTCCTCTAAAATTTTATGGGTATTTTTCTTTGTTTGACGTACTTGAATGTTTATAGACTGGTGATTATTGAAGCTATTAAAATCAGAGGACTTATTGAATAATTAAAAATTTTGAAATTAAATGTTTTAAATCAATATTTTCATACACATGACATAGAGGTCTGAGGCTATATAACTTGGATGTTATCCCTCGATTAAAATGCTGGGGGAAATCCAGTTTAATTCAAGACACCATAGCAGCAAGTGCTCAACAATCAATCAATATTTAGTTTTTCATAGATAAAAATTCTGTAGGATTTTCTCAAACGCGCATTGATAAGCCAACAGTTGTGCATAAACTGAATTCAATTTTCAAGTAGAAATGGATTTTCATTCATAACTAAATGCAATGAAATACTTGATATTAGATATGGTGGGATTTTAATATATTCCAAGACTTATTCTCCTACTTTATCCCATAAACCTCCTCTATTGGAGCTGTCTGAATGGGCCAGAGCCCTTAATGGAAGAGACTGAATTATTGCACCCCAACTCTGAACTAATCACTTTCCACCCTCTAAAGAACCCATGGCATTGAATTGTCACCAGCTCTGAAAATGTCTGTTGCAGTTCTCTGGTCCACCTAAGTGACCTCAAAAGACAATATGGGGTCCATCGATTTCAGCATTATTTACCAATCCCATTTTGAAGCAGACTGCATTATCATTGGGCTCAGACACTTTAAATCCTACATTTCTGAATTACTTCCACATGTCATTTCCAAAAGAAAAATCTAGAGCAGCAAAACTAGAATTGCAACTCTGAATTGATAGACATACAGAAATAAGTTTTTATTTATTAATCCATATCTTTTAGCCAAATGAATTTTGATTTTTTTCAACAGAAGGTATGCAATATTGGGAGGGGATGGTTATAAAAAGAATTTTTGCATATGAGAGAGAGAGAGAGAGAGAGAGAGAGAGAGAGAGAGAGCATATTATACATGAAGCTGACATCAAATGCTTTGAAATATGGAAGTTGAAAAGCAAGATTCTCTTCAGCAAAGAATTTTGAACAGGTACCTCATTACCTTAAATACAAACTTTACACATAACAAGCACTTTACAACCAATAAGAACTGTAGGGTAGAAGAATTGATTTTTACTCATCCTGCACGTGTTATGCTGTCAAAATCTTTCATGGGCCTTGCATTTTGATCCCTGTGAAAAATTGATTTGTACGATGCATTGATATTTAATGGGAGACAGAATAGTCTGAACAATGGCTCGATCTGCTTTTATATTGAGATATTTGAAGTCAACAAACATTTTGCAGAAACTAGCTAACTGAACTACAAATCCAGTTACCCGGTACCGGATGGTAGTTGTTTAAAGGTTTTTGAAGTTGTTGGATATTGGTTCTGTTGTTAACATGTGACTTGTACTAAATTTTCCTCTCTTAGAAAAAAAAATCTCATTTGTTTTTCAAAACAGTTAATTATGTGTTGCAGTAATCTCTGAAGTCTGAATTGATCATTCCTAATGTTACACTAATTACATTGCTTTGACTGACCAATTCACTTTGACTTTATTATGACTACTTTTAGATTCGTGCGACTCTTAAATATGGTAGCTATGCAGTCAATGGGTGACATTTTCATTTCCTGCCACTAAACTGTACAATTAAGACTCTTCAGAAATAATCTGTTCCTATAATATTGATCAGCAAACTTAACATGAGTTAAATTAGAGGCGAACAATTGGAATGTTGAACCATTTCAGATTTCATCTGAAACTAGTTCCCCCTCGTCAAAAGAGGGTTGTACTAAATAACATTAAAGTCATTTTTATTGATATTGGACTCTCTGGTCCACATTTTGGAAGTGTTTATGTGTAGATAATTCAAACAATAGAAAGATTTAACTGTTAAAATGACAAGTGGAATTGAAAGCGTTTGAAAAATCTCAATTACATACTAAAGTATTCAGACGGAACCCCTGCATTGCCATTATGGTTTTATGATAGTATAAATGTTTAAAGGGGGTTGTTTTTAAAAATCAATAAAAAAAATCACCCATTAAAAATATTTAAAATACTATTGACATTTGATATTAAAATGTTTTTCCTGGAACATTCATCAGCCTAAAGTTGTAGTTAAGAGTTGTCCCCCTTTATGACACAGCTTGCTAGTACTTTACTTGGGATTAAGGGATTTTCAGGATATTGATTACATAATCTGGACCATTGACACGTCATTAAATGTTTACCTGGATAACATAGAATTAAAATTGTCGGAGTTTTATACCTCTTTCATGCTTTATTACAAGCTTTACATGCAGAGTTAAGTCATAGTATAGGGGTATCCGTAGTAACAGAAAAAGCAGGGACATGAGCCCTCTTCATTTTCATTGGGGAAGGGGGTCTTAGGTGTTTCTTTTATTACCCCCTTCCAACTTATACTATCGATGATCTTTTTTTCTTAGTCTCTAATCGATTTTATTTCTCTGCTACGCTGCTTTAACCTACCCCTCCCCTCCCCCCCCCCCCCCCCCCGAACACACAAAAAACTTGTGTGATCACACAATTTATGTCTGCAATGTACTCTCATTCCTCATTCTTACGAATGCCCCTCTCCCATTTTCAGGTTTGTGAGTCGCCCCTGTATAATAATAATATTTTCAACGTAACACTTTACCCCCCCCCCCCCCCCCCCCCCCCGCAACAATTAGTTTTACAATTCAAACACACTGATAAACCATTAATGAAATGCATTACGTATGCACACAAATCATAAGCAAAATTTAATAAGCAATAACCAACGGCGAGATGACTTTCAATTCAAGTTTCTTAATGTATATTTAGCTCCATAAACGAGGCAATTTAAAAATAAGTTAAAAATGATAGGTTCTTGGATTGAGTTTTGTCCGCCCAAAGCAGTGATTGTATCATCAATAGAAGTGTGGAACTTTAAAAATCAATATTGGTATCCAGGTATTTTCAGCCCCCATGTCAAGAACAACAGATACTCTTTTCCCATATTAATTCACTTTGATACAGTCTTTTTTTTTTTTAAATACACATAATCCCAGGTATTTGTTATTCTCCATGTCTTAATTACTATAAAAGTAATCAATTAACAGGCATTGATAGCGTCGTCACTGTATTAGAGGTGATGATATTTAAAGTGTAGGGTTTTTTGGACAGGTGTAAACTTGCCCCAGACCTCTACAGGTAAATAGTTGTATACAACAACTCGTCACCCCCGGAGTGTAAATAAGTGGGTAACTACAGTGGTACTGATAGATGCCCGACCCTCGTTACCACGCTCCGTCAACAGTACCAACTTCCATGGTGCTCCTCTGTTTTGCGAGTCCACACTTTTGCTAGTTGAATTGATTTTTTCCCGCAGTGCACTTTTTTGGTTGGAAATTCATAGATGTGTGTTGTTGGTTCTTATATTGAACGGGTGGATTTAGGCAACCAACAAAACTGGTATGTAGTGTGATGTTCTCTTGTATTTTCATCTCATTTTTATTTATCATAATCATAGTTGATCTAAATCAATTTAAGGAATAAAGATTGATGAATTTTCTGTCATAGGATAGGTGATATATCGTGGTACACATGTGTTAACTTAACGTCTTTAAAAAGTACATAGATACCATAAAACGAGACCAGGTTTTCATACACCTGTTTAGTGTACAGTCTATACATCAATCATTCAGATTTATTTTAAAGATTTTGCTACACAGTAAAAAAAAAATCATTTTATTTAGAGAATTGTATATGGCCATAGTAAAACTGATATATATATGTGGCCTATTCGTAAGGTGAAAAGTAAACACATCTTTGATATATACTAGTAACAACTTTTATTTTCGGCAAATCGGGATCAATAAACAGATAAAGTGAACGATTAATGTAACTTGGCCACCTACTAATAGACAAATGTTTACGTGTGTGATGTTTGTTGTTTGCACCACTACACGCTCTGACGTCACAGGTGCGTGAAGATTCACTAGTGCACCGCTTGGTGGAGCTGCGGCGGCTCGAACGCCACCACATGGATGGAATTCTGGGTAATATGGCCGTAACCGCTGTGTACTTTGACTTTTTTTCTGGCACAGTAGCAAGAGTCTGTTAGTTTTTAGCGCATTTGTGAAACTTTCTCTACTTTTGTTGGCATGTTTTGAAAGGTTCAGAATGGCTGCATGTTGTGAATGGGCAATTGCACGTCAAAATACTAGTTTACTTGTTCAATCTCAGGTAGCATTAACCTTTGTAATTTTGTTCGTAGAAGCACGTAGACTTTTTAATATATTCATGCTGAGGCAATCTCAGAGTCAACACAGGTTTCTTCAGTTTAAAATGCTTTAGTTTAAAATTTTGTTCAATTAAAAAAAACCTAAATAACACCATCCTGTCTATACCTCTATCCAATGTTTAGCCATTGATTCTGTTTCAGAATTAAATTCGATAAATATTTAATTTAACTGTCCCAGCCACATGACAACAGGTTTAAAACCTTAACTTTTTGGGGGGTAATATGACGGCTTGGTGCTCTCACGTATACTTAACCTGTTTGTATATTTACACAAACCTTAGATAGCCAGGATACATCGGTAGCTGAACGTACATTCAAATTCAATCAGTATCTACCAATATCTGGAATATTGTTCTTTTTCTATTCTAGATCCACGTGGGGGAGAAATAAATAGTTATAGGAGACCCACATGCGTGGCCCGTACGAGTTTAAGAGAGAGAGAGAGAGAGAGAGAGAGAGAGAGAGAGAGAGAGAGAGAATTACCCCTTGTATTTCAGATTGATCTGTAAATCGATTCTAGATTAAACAATTTACACCTTTGATAAGATTGTTACACCTAGTATCTGCACATTGAAGTGCACCATTTGGCTGTGTTTTAAACACATTTATGGCTGTACAAGGACTCTTGACGATGCACAAACTTCAGGATTTAGTGAGCAGGCGGGAAAGGGACATTTGTATAGTGTAAAGATACAATTAGTACAAACACACCAGCCAAACAAATTCAAACTGTGTAAATTGTTTGAGAAAATTTCGATCCTTTTTGCTAACTATATTTTCGTTAAGTGTCAAATTTGAAAGATAGCCCTATTAGTCTCCACACACTATCGGAAGCTTTTTTCCCACCGATTCGTGCAGTGTTCTTATAAGAAATCATCATTTACAGCAATATTGGGGAAATTGTATGCAGGTACCTCGGTTATTTTCTTATATTCTCATACTAACCTTAAATTGCAGACAAGTAGCAGACTGTAGAATACTTATAACCAGCCAGGACTTTAACGGGACTGATCCATATCAGAACTGAGTTCATATTCATATTATGAACACGTATCTTGTTTAAAAACACGTCTGTATCTTATCCTCAAAAATCTACACTGCATACACATGCTGTTTCATCTAACCAATGCCTTGGTGTACAAGAACCCGTACAGGCCCTAAAAGCATGTCTCTAAAAAGGTTGGAAGTCTTTTGTATAATGGGAACCTTAAAAGGGTGCGCGTGTATAAATATGAGGAGGGAAAATTTGATGTCTCCGTCCCAAAAAAAAAAAAAAATAGATGGGGAGGGTACATTAGGGTACAAGCGGCCATATTCCGTATGTTTATTACATGCATGGGTTTTGTTGAAGCATATCCCATGTTTTAGGACATTCAAAATATTCAAACAACTTTTCAATAACCATACGTCAATACACCGTGTACAATATCAAATGCATGATTGAAAACTCGCAGAATCCAAATGAATGCATATATTGAATTTGCATCTATTATTGATTAAATGGTTTCCCTCAAACATTTCAATACCATAACTTGGAATAGGCGCATATGTTTACTTATTCTTGGATGTTCTGACATCAATTCCATGGTGGCTGATTTGACTATAATCTCTCTGACAAGTAAAGCAAAAACTCAAGAAAGTGAAGATTGGGTGAACATCAATCAGAATTAATTATTTACGAGGAAAATCCCATTTTCTTATCTTTTAAAGCCATTTTATTTTGCTTCTGAAACCAGTAAAACTTAATTGCTTTCAATAAAATGGCCAAGGGTCTTACGCAACGAAGAGCTTTTGAATAATTTATTGCAGCTAAAGGTTTTAAAACTGATTGTTTATAAAAAAAAATAAAATAAATAAGTGCCATACTGGGCGACATATAGCATAAGATGTTTGAGGCAACGCTTTTGCTTCTTATGGAGAGAAATTAAAGCAAGTTTTGATTTACAGCGCTTCCGCCTACAATATTGATATTTCATTTGACATGGTTGTGCCAGGGGCTTTGAAAAGAACTGCTTTTTGGAACAGAAAACGGCAAAAGAAAAATTTCAAACGAAAATGTAAAGTCATTGAATAAAAGAAAACAAATTCGTAGAAATAGGTAACTTGTAGCGTTCATCATTTTTTTATTTTTTTCCCCAGCGAGACCACGTGACTTGAAAACCTCCAACAATACCTCGACCGATAACCCCTTGTATCAGGACTTCCGGTTCAAAGGTTATCCATCTGAGGGATTTTACAACCCCCACAACCCACAGTACAAGAGAAATTCAGCCGCTGAAATGAACGGAACGGAGACGAGTAGATATTTCGGGAAAACACAACATTTTGATACAGGTATTTTTACTATGGAAATAGTAAAATATGTTATAGAAGGGCCGGGAATAAGGGTTTGGTTCGAAGTAATTTGTTTTGATGATTTTGAATCGTCCTTTGAAAGGTTGTTGACAATTTTGATTTCTTTTAGATAACTTTGGTGAGTAATTGACCGATATAAAAAAACAGCATGTCGTTGAGTTAGAATAGTTTAAATATTAACCCAAATTAGCAATGTTACGTTACTGTATAACATGCTTATGCTTCCATACTAGAACCTCTATGTACATGTACGATGCAAGAAAGTAAAGAAACAATAAGATATACTAGCAATAATCAAAATACATGTACATAAATACAATAGCTTTTCATTTGTACACCTTTTGCCGCATGCAACGCAGTAGGAAATATGATGGAAGTGTATCTAGTTATAAGTTTCCCCATAACTAACCTTAAACCAAACGTAACAAGACTCTTGGAGGACCAAGATAACTAAAGTAGGACAGCCAGACCCAGAATAATGATTTGTATGTTCTATGAACATGCAAGTGATAGGGTATACTATAAAATTTTAAAATTTCTCATCAGTACTATGTCTTACAAACAGTACTAATAACTGGTCTGAGGAAAAGAGCATGAAAATTGTTTTACCCACCATTAAGCTATCATTTGGTTTGCCATCTGTTCAAGTTGTTGTTGCAATACGGTTAAAAAACTGAATATAATGGTTTTATTTTTGACACGTCATAAATTTCAGCGCGTAGGTTATAGTAAGTATAGTTGTTTTTAAAATTTCGAGTAATGTTCTGTTTGTATATTTTAAAACGTTTCATCGAATCAGGTTTTGAACGCGCCAAAACTGACAGGCCTTCTGCCAGACCGCGTGCAACGCCACCTATGAGGTCCAGTTCCGGAATGGACTATGGTAGTGCATTGTTACCATGGTCACCAAAAATACTACGTCATAACTTCGTGTTACGATTCTTCTCTTTTTATGACCCAATGGTCACCTTGCGTATTTCTGATCAAAGTATTTGATGCATTGGACAGGACAAGAAACCATGCATACAAATTTGGTTGTAAACCTTCAAATACTCTGTTCCTTTGAAAATTGTGGAATCAATAATTCAAAACCCGGCATTCAAAGAGGGCACTCGGGATTGTAAAACAGATTTACACGAGTGGCTTCTTCATAAGGTCTTTGTATATGCATTATAAATTGATTATAAAGAGAAGAATCAACTACTTTCACGTTCTTACCTAAAGCGAGAGCTGTTTCTAACCAGCCTAGTTACCCACGATTGAATGGAAAGCCACATTAACACTTTCTACTTGACGGCTGTTTTGAAGTTGAAAAAGTGATAACAGAGTTGAAGAATGTTTTAACTTGATACTTGATTTCTAGCATTTTTGGAGATTGTGTTTAACTCATCTAACTTTAGCTGGAGTGAAACTAAGGAAAATTCAAGTGATCACACAATTCCTCTTTCAGCAAGAAAAGTTGAGCCGGTCGCACCAAAGCCACAGGCGCCGGAAATTGTAACATACCACCCCGGTGATGGTAATAGAAGCTAGCTTCTTATAGACCTGTTACGAGTCTTCATAACGCAAAACGTTTTGTTACATGACTTTTGATTGGCTATTTCTTATTTTTAGTTACTTTTTTGGCAGCTAATTTTGCATTTGCGTTTAATTCTTCATGATTTGCATTTGTTAATGCAATGCTTATGATATATACATGTTAATATGATTTGTTGAAAATGTTTCTGATGATTTTAATAGATATGTATAAATTATTCAAAATTTCGAAAAGTGGCAAACGTTTTGCCTTTTACGTATCCAAAACAACTATCCCTTTTTTAAACAAGCACCTCTTCAATTATTTAAGCGACTGTGTGAGCTTCTTTGAGTTTCCTTATTTTCAGTACTAAATGCACTGTATACATAATTTGTTATGTGTAAATAAACGTTAAAAATATTAATCTTGCAGGAATGTGCACTTGGCTAAGTAGTGTTCTAACATTAAGTTTTGTTGATTGAACCCTATTAAAATTACACTTGATTTAATATCCCCTCTCTGCAGATTTGAAACGATCATCAAATAATGCATGTAATGTCTAAAAACCATTGTATTATTAAAGAGACATTGTATCATTAAAGAGAATTCCAACATTTCGTAAATGTAATCGATTTTAAAGTTAAAATTCATTTTTGTTGTCAAAGGTATATTATTTTCAAAAGTGCGTGATTTTTTTATGGAAATGTTCGAAGAAACCTTACTGATCTTATATATATTTAATAGCACGACCGAAAATAGACGAAGGCCACAAAAGTCTACAATACGGATCAAACGATCCGCGAATTGCCGAATCCCAACAAGTTCGACCCGGTCCAATGAGAGGAATGGATTTCGATAGAGGGTAAATCAATACACAATTTTTCTGTTTTACGCGGAAGGTTCTTTTTGCATTGTGACGTCATGCTTTTGTTACGAAGTAAAAACTCATTGTGACGTCATCATATCTTCATTCGCTTTTCTGTTGTTAGCGAAAACGATCGTGATAGATTGCGGAAAGAAATGGTCGAAACTGAACAGGATAGACAGAGGATCAGATATCAAGAACAACTGAGAATGAGGGATAGGGATGATGAGAGGAAGAGGGTAAGTAGCATTACGTCATCACTTATTTTATACAGGGAACTTAATAGTGGTACCGTAGTTGTCAGTCAAAATGATATGCCTTGATATGCGAAATTGAATGTGTTATATATAACACTTGTTTACTGGTTTTAACAGCACGAGGATATGTTGGAGCAAAGAAGACAGGTTGTTACAAATATATAAAACTCATCTTCTTTCTTTGAAATCTGCTGGGTTTTTTTTTTTTTTTTATATATATCGCCAAGATCCTTTTTCTATTTCTTCTCTTGTATGGAGTAGTTTCTCATAGGTGTTGAGTGATTGTGTCTTTACTTTGCCATTTGTTATCTTTCAAGTCTTTGTACAAAACATTCTGTTGTTTCAATGTATGTGTGAATTTAATGGATGTTGAAGTTCATTTTGATTTTTAAGACCGCATTTTACCACAGGTCAACAGATGCACCGTTTTCTTGGTAGATCTCGTAGAATAGGCATTGTTACAGAAACACATATTTATGATAAGGAAAAAACCCGACTTTCTGGATGTCATCGGAAGTGTTTTTCGGATGATGTCTTCTAGTAGTAGTATTGTACGAAACCGAGTGAACACTAAATTGTCACTTATTGCATGGAGTTTAAAGTTCTAATTGACGATTAATTTGATATACTACACAACTCAGAAAGGTTCTGTCATGACAAACGCTGCATGAACATTCTAACAAATATCACAGATATATATGTAACGAATGGCAACGCTTTGATAGAGAGGAGGTTGCTGTGTATAACCAGCATAACCAATCGAACATATCTCTTTAGGTTTCCTGTTAATTAATTTAGATCTTATGCGCAGTGCTGTGTTAATCTGTTCGTGCAGTCATTAAGTTTTATCACTTATATTTCACCTATCTCATGCTTTGTTAGTCTTAACATGCTCTTCATCATTATGAATTTTAGGACATGGAAATGTTAAAAAATTACAATCCATGGGGTCGTCCCGGGGGTGGAGCGCCGATGGTAAGTCAAGCGGATCTCTTATACGTCCATATTTGTACATATAGGTGTAGCGTAGCTTCTCGTGTGTTGATTATACGGTTATCATAACAGGCTCTGGAAAATTTAGATCTCATCTGAAAAAATGGCCTAAACTAAAGAAGTGAAATCTATAATTTCTTATAATCTAAATAAAGCGCTATTCATACAATCGTCGTTGATATAAAATTATGTTTCCAAAAGTGACTACATATTAGTACTTATATCATTATTTTGGTGCGAATAGATGATGAGTTATATAGAATGACTCTCTAGGGGAGAGAGAGAGAGAGAGAGAGAGAGAGAGAGAGAGAGAGAGAGAGAGAGAGAGAGATTACTTTTGCTGTAAGTCAAACCAGAGCCTGTAAAGTCTAAGTAGATTGTAAACGATTATATTTTACTAGTTTTGAAACGTAATCTACAAAATGCTTTTAAATATTGTAGTAGTAAAATTTATATTTATATAAATAGTTGAACAAACACGCTGGCAAGCTTTAAGCCTTGATCACATTTTATAATAATAACCATCACGCACTATTAATATATCTTCTCCCTATATCATACGAAGTAAGTCCCGTCCAACCTAATTCCCAATTATATAAATACAACAGAATGATTTTTGCGTGTACATTCACTATAACAACACATTGCAGGCCGATACCAGAAAGCAGAAATTTACCGAATACCAACTCGATCCCTCGGAGAATACTGAGTACAAAGATAAATGGGTAAGCAACTGTAGCGTCAGCTATTTCAGCTATTACGTCCATTTCTTAAGTACATGGCAAGAAAAGCAGTCACAGAAGTTGAAAAGGGGGGGGGGGGCATGGCCCAAAGTTTGATAAAGAAGGGGGGGGGGTAAGGAAAGTGTTAATAACTTTGCACATAAAGAGCAATTGCAATGCTACTGTTTGATGTACCCTTAGATTTGTATCTGTATTATTCATTGTATACTACTAGTGTTTGATTTGCTTAGTGCCAGGACACAATTAGGAATTACAATACTGAATATTAACATAGTCTGCAATTATGATGTATATTTTGATTTGTCTGCAAGAGTAGAAATGAAATTACTTGTAGTCTATTAATATGATATTATCATGTATGTGATCTCCACCAATAGTATTACGTATTGTGGGTATATGTTGTGTATTTTGGGTATATATTTCCAATGTAACAATGTAACACATAGTTTGTCTTACAAGTATTCTACTATACTGAAAACAGGAACCAGCTTACCCAGAGTTAGAAAAGATTGATTTTAGGAAAGAAATAGCCCAGGTATCACTCTAGATGTAATCAAACATTCGGTGACAGGATATTTATAACGAAATCACTAACAGCATGCTTGTTCTAGACAGTCTAATAGTAGAATCCATGCAGTCCTCTACAAAAAAAAAACCCCTAAAACCAAAGCTAGCAGGAATCATACCCTGCAGCGGTTGCTTTAAGAGACCTGTCAATCATGCTAAACTGATTCATTTTGTCAAAGCTCGTGGAGATAAAAAGATAATTACAAAAGTTAATTGTACAGGACTGCAGTGGAACCCATTAAAGCTGTAGCCATTTTAATATTTTTTATTGGTCGACGGTGCTCTGTAACGTTCGGGTCTTTTGTAATTTTTTTTCATTCAGATCATTTTAATAATCGTCTGTTCATTCTTTGCATGCTGAGCGTGGGGTCTTTTACCATGCTTTAGTTATTCAGACACATTCGAGAAATGTTAGAGACCGAGTCTGAATAGATCTATCAAGTTGATGGGTACCATTATCAATTCCGTTCATTTAAAGCAAAAAACTTTTAGCAAGGGCATGTCAAATTGATTGACACGTGTATATTGCTTATTTCAAAAATGTTTGAAAGTTGGTTACCCAAACAAGGCAACAGCAAAAACGAACAGATAAAAAACAAGAATAGAAAAACTTACAAAAAAAAAAATCTAACCACTGTCTGAATAGTTCTTCATTGAATATTAGATGATTTATACTAAAGCTGTGTAATGGGCTTAGCTTTTATTTAACACTCATGGTTTATAGTTGCGCAATTTAGCAGGGATTGTAAGGCGATTGTTTGGGATAAGTGGGGATGGCAACTAACCAATGAAGTCTATTTATGTGTTGTTTTGCAGCCGACAGAAAACGACAAAATGATTGACATGGGCCCATTCATAAAAGTAATGCTTAGTATTTAACACGAGAGTTGTGGTTTTGTTTGTGATTTACTGAGCTTTTCAAGAAAATAACTTGTAACATCTTTAAATCAACTTGAAAGATGAACGTTTCCAGTTTAGTATGTTTGGTTTTACTCCTTTCAGTCATGTAGAGAACTAACTTTATGACGTCACTCTGTCTTTACTAATATTACGTTTATTAACCATATATATTTTTTGATTTGTAGTGATATTTCTAATCTAACACTGTGTGGTAAAAAGAGAACCTTCAAATGAATAACCTTAACATACAATGTAGTAAATGACTAGCAGTAGGCTTAATATCAATTATCTAGATCGGAACACTAATAAAATCTTATCAAATATAATTCACAATTATAATTCAATTTTCAAAAATACAAGATATTTGTTTTATATTCGTAAAATGGTATGTTGTCATCAGCGAATGATTGGCCACTCGATCTGTTCACTCTTCTTGTTGTGAACTTTGACCTCTTTGGTTGTCGTCTGCTTTCTGTTCTGTGTATCATTTCTATCAAGGTTCTCTGCTCTGTTCTTGAGTTTGTAAACCAGGCATCGTTACTTTTGCTCTTTCTCTGTCCTATTTCTTACTGTCATTTTCTTTCTGTCTTTCTAATTCTTCTATCTTCTTCCTTTCCCGCTTTCTTGCATAGATGGACCAGTGTGATAACGATAACAATCACAATAAGTTCAAAGAGAACTGGAAACTATTCGCTTATGACGACAATCCAAACCATCTCCGGGTTCATCCCGGCAGAGCCACGGTCATGTATGAACTCCTCCATAAATTTCAGGATAGAGTTGGCTATGACCCGTCCGGCCCAAGAGATCGCACCAGGTTCGAACAGATGAAGCGTGATCCTGGTGAGTACAATTTTCTTGACAACTCTATGAAAATGCAATAAAGTGTGTTCATTTTATTCTGTTTCATGGACGTGTAAAATGTCTACCCGATGGAATTTAAGCCATACATGTAGTTAAGTTGGATTGTTTTCAAATCTAGCGCCCAATGCCGACTCTCCAAAGAATAAATCTCCCTTCGAATCAAGAAACGGTCAAATTCAACAAGATGGGATGGTACCTAGCATCCCGAATGGCGTAAGCTTTACCAACCAAAGTCTCTATATAACTAGTTTAAAAAGAAAACATAAACGTACCGCAACTCAAAACAATGTTAAAATTGTGAACTTTATTCAAAATAAACTTAATGTTTAAGTATCTACTATTTGATAAGTTTGAATATTTATTCCACCAGCATTTCTTCTTCCTTTCTCAAACTCTTCTCTGTTTTCCTTCATTCTTTCTTTCTTTCTTTCTTTCTCTTCCTCTCTCTATCACAGCCCAACGGATCTATTGTTGACCGTCTCGGCACCCCAGGGGGCGGTGCTCCCCTTAGAACTTTTTCCGGAAATCACGTGAAAACTCACTTGAACACTGCCAGAATTATCCATTTTCAGGACCAGAGCAGACCGGAAATAGAAAATGTTTTACGATACGAAAAAAGTCCGCACGATAAACAGGAATACGCCAACGATCTGAGTAATATTTGTTACCCTTCTTTGCATGTTGTTTGACTTCATGCGCTTATAAGAAAAAAATTTCACTGCATGAATACAAAAAAATATGCAAACAATAACATTTATATGCTTTTAATTTGAAATTGATATCGTGTGCTTCTCAAAAATCACTACAATGTACATGAACCACAAAAAAGAATGAAAACCAAAAAACAACAACAATAAAATGCAAACAATATCGTTTCAACGTTTTTGAAATTTTAATCTTTTAAATAGCGGTTTGATTCATCATTGATAACTGCCTGTCTGCATGTTTTTCTTCTTTCAAAATGTCTTATACTTTCTATTTTAACATTTTGCTTTATATTTTTGCATGTTGACTGACGTGAATTTTCAACAGCTATAGCAAATAATTAAAAAAACGAGTTATTTTTTTTAAAATACTGATTTGCAGCTACAGTAAAAGCCAAAAAGAGTCTAATAAAAGTTTAATGCGAACATGTTGCCTTGAAATGTACAAGGGTACCACAAAATCGCCGAATTCTGACCTCCATGAAATACAATAAATAATAATTTCACAGCATTGACATCGAATCACATAGATTTCACATTCAATGAATAAACAATAATCTATTGTGAATTTCAAATAATGTTACTTTACTTTATTTTTTTCCAACAATAATGAATTTCATTAACGGCGACCTTTAACCCGACAATAACAAGTCAAACTGATAGAAATTGTAACAAATTGTTATAGTATATTTAGTAAAGAAAATTATTTTTCAGAAATGCAACAAAAACAAGAGTCTCTCCGAAACCAAGAGGAGAAATTACAAACCCTTAAACACGAGCTGGATCATGTAAGTCTTATATACTTCTAATTATAGTCGAGAAAGTTAAGTTGCACCATTTTCTTTATTCATAAAGTTAAAATAAAATTTTATACGAATGTGCTAATATTTACAGTTAAAAGCAGCGGCAACGGATAGAAGACCAGGTAATCATAGGCATATCCCTGTAACCGCTCCTGTTTCTTGCATCACTCTCTCTCTCTCTCATGATTCTTTAGCTGCCATTTGATAATTTCTTCACCTCGCTAGCTAGCACTGCTTTAAGCTTAACACACTGTGTTTATATTGTCTTACTATTACCTTTCAGCCTTACTTACCGTTTCCATTTAGCATTACTTACCGTCTCCATCATGTCTCTGATGGAGACTGCATGTGGTCACATGTTATCTACTTTCTCTTTCAACTGCTTCTATACTATCCTACTTTCTCTTTCTAATCTTTCAGTGTGGCACCTTTCCGTTCGGTAAACCTGGAGGTGGTGCCCCTAATTTGTCAAGATCTGGCAAGTATCTTGTCCAACTTCCTCTTATTTCAATTTCTGTTCATTCTGTATACATCTTCACGTTTCAATTCCTTTTTTTTACTCCATTGATTTGAAACTGCCTTGCATTTTCTACTTATTTCTTTCTTTACTAAAAGCATATTTTACACACTTATTGCTTGCATTTTCTTTAGTCTTTAGATTTCTGTTTATTTTCTGTAGTTTTCTTTGAACATACTCTGCATTATTTTATTTTGCACCCTTTTCTATATGCATGTTCTAATACTTTTTATTTCCCCCTTTTTTTCACGTGTTAAAGGAAATCACTTGCGTTTAAAAAGAAAACTTTACAATAGTATGGACGCAATCGAACTTATGAAAGTTCAAGCCAGAGGTATGGCTACATATGTATAACAGTGAAACGCAATCACTGATTTTTTTTTTTTTAATTTGGAGAATAGTCAGAATACTTCTATATCACTTCAGCAAATGTCTTAAACTTTCAACAAAATGTATTTTAATGTGAATTGAATTAAATATCTTAATATCAAAATTTATATTTACAATGAATGTTATTAGATTGAGAACTTGCTAGCTTCATAACTTTTTCTTTTATTCTATTCACAGATTCTTTCCAAGAAAGGAGACAGGTAAATACATTTTTTTAGTTAAAATACATATATACAATATCCACAACTTGGTATTGGGGGTTAATATTAGCGATTAACTTTTTGGGAACACATTTCTACTTTCTCTTTGCCTCTCCTTCTTTCTTAATTCTAACTTTCTTACCAAATGTATCCTCTTTTACTTCTCTTTCCTCCCTTCCTAACACTCTCTGATTTAACAGCTTGATGAATATGATCCTTGGGGCAAAGGAATAGGGAACCCTCTACGAAATTCTGATGGTTATCTTAAGAATATCAGAAGGTCTTACAGGATTAGGAAGGTAGTGTGTGAATTGCTGTTCAACGTTTAATATTTGTATCGGTGTATGTTTCAAAAATAATTTGGGGTTATGCTTAATCAAAGTTATACAAGTAACCAACGAGTTGTTTGTAAATCTAACAGCCAAAAATACATTTTCCAGATTTCGTTTAGTGTTTTTTTTTTTTTTTTTTTTTTGCTTTTTTGTGGTCATTCCAAATCATTATCACCTCTGTGATTTGAGATATTTGACATGCTATTTTGTCTATATTCGTATAATATGCATTTATACAATGAATATTTCTTAGCACGTTTTATTTTAGTAAGAAAAAGTGAGAGAAAAAAAGATCGTAAGCAAAGAAGTGTTGTGCTATTGTGATTTTTTTATCCGAAACTTTTCTTTTACTTTTTGTAGAACGGTTACGGCGATTCCTATGACAGAGGAGGTAATCCACGCACAGGTTATTATTGTTTTGCCGTTAACACTAATACGACAATCTTTTTCTTACACATAAAGCATCGAGAGAGAAAAAATGTATCAGAAAATGTATTTTAAAAAAGGCGAAGAAAATAAGGGGAAATACTTTGCAATTTACCGTCAAATTTACCGAAAGATAAGTACATGTATTACATGATAAAAAATGTAAACATTTAAAGAAAAATTAGCTGCACATTACAAAATAGATATTTATGGAAGTCGCTCTTGGTACATATTTCTATATACATTTTATTTTAAATTTGGACAAACAAGGGCAATGTATATTTGCGTATATAAAATATGATGAATTGAATCAGTTTACAATTTTTCTAGAGCACAAAGGTAATTGAATTGGGGTCGCAGATTGTCGTATTAAGCTTAATATTTTAATTAACCCTTTTTGTTCCTTAGTAACGATTTTATCAATAGCTTTTAATAAACATTGTTTTATAGTATATCGATGTTGTATTATTAATTTTTCAGATTTTATATATACATATAGTTATGTTCTATATTAGCACACGTTTTTATGACAACTTCAAAAGACGAATTTTATTTTAAATGTAAAATAATCATAACAGTCCATTAAATTTTTTAATTCCCAACAATTAATCATTGTAAAATGTGTTAGTGCTGTGTCTTGTTGATAGATTTTGTTTCAACAACGAATATTATTTTATCCTAACCCATTAATGAAATTTAAGGAGATAGAAATAATGATTATAATATACTAGTATTATTGGCATGGCCTCAGTGCATGGGCTGTCTTGTTGTTGTAAATCTGCTTTTAATTATTCGTGTCTGGTACATATACAATAATCGATAGCCATTATTTTAACACTACTTATTCATTAATAATTTTTTTTTCAACTTTCTAAAACATGTATTTAATATTACGTCACTGATTTACTTAAGAGGCAAACCAAATAACATTATGCTTACCATTTACTAGTACCTAATAGCAACAAAAATTGTTCGTACAACAAATGAAAATTTCGATTATTAAAGAAGAATCAATGCCTCAAAATCATATTCATTTTATTCAACCTTTTTGTCTAATTTTTCATAGCTCCAGACACATACAGGAGCGCAACAAACCCCTTCGAGGAGTATGATAATCTCGGCAGAACCGGAAAGCCGAGAAAGCCAAACATGGAAATGCATCCTATCTATCACCCATTCGGAAGATCCGGGGGAGGGGCACCAGTTAAAGATGATGCCGGGAAAGTTAATACAATCTTGCATGGCCATTCAGATGTAAGAATTTGAGTATCTAACAATTACTATTTTGCAATACTGTCTTATATTACTGACTCAATACTTGAATTGACTTGGAAATTTACAAAAGTTAAATATTTTAAATACATTAAAACTTATGGGAAATGTTTTTGATTTGAGATATGGGTTTTAATTGTTTAAGGGAAACATTCATTGTCTGTTTGCTTTTACTAAATTGCTTGCGTGTATAAAGCCCTGTGTTTTAAGAAAGGATGCATATCAATCTTAAATCACATGCTTTTTGCAGCGGCACTATTTAAGTAATAACGTAAGTATACTGCTAGATATCTCACATGGGCGTCACTTTCAGCATTTTCGTCAGTTAGTGACATCCTCTCGTATATGTTACTTAATTGACAGCCAGAGACCATTTCCTGCTATTTTAATGTTAATTTGGACTTTTAATTTTGGATTTACTAATGTAACACTTCTTCTCTCTCATGGATATAACACAAAAGCAACATTTCTCACTGTATTGCAGTAATGTTTAAACGTTTTAATCATTTAAAGGAAATACTATATCAAACAAATATGATATTTGTTTGTTTCAGCGAAACTTTTCTTACTTTCTTAGTACTTTTATCAAACATAGCTTACTTTGTTGAACAGAACATATACTTACTCAAAAGATCCTCCACAAATCACGGATTGTTTTGTGCTGTTTTTTCTATATTGTTTGATTCCCCCATGTTTGTGAGATTTTCAGATGTGATGTTTGAGTTTAATTTCAGTTTCATTTTAATTTTGTTTAAGACACCTCAAAATTGTGCAGTTTACCCTTTGTTGTTGTGAATCTTCATTCTGTTTGAAGTATAAATTACCTTTCCTCCTATACGCATACGCGTAAAGCTAAATCTATGCTCGATTTTTTTTTTATCAAATAGTTACTGTTTTAAAAGCATGCAACATAAATTACTCAACTTGTCTTATAAACAGTTTGTGGATAACTTTTATTTAATAAATGCACAGTTGCATAATGTATGCATATATTTTTGCATGGGTAATAGGAATATATATCTATCTATATTCTATGGTGCTCTATGGCAGGTCTATGCTCACATAAAGCATAAATTATCAATAATGATACTTCTTGTTAAATGTTTAAAAAGAAAAGAATTTGTATCAAAGTTATGATAAACAATTATTAACAAACATATATATAAATTATGATAGATAATTGATCTTAAATTGATTTATTATTTGGACTAATTTGTGATTATCTCAATTTTGTTTGGTTGGTTTTTTAGCTTTCGGATTATGAAAAGAGGCAGAATGCGATCAAGGCAAAAATCTACTATGCGGAATTAGGTAACAATTACCTGGCATCCTTTGAAACTAAAATTTGTTGGCCATTCTTTCATATTTTGTACTGAATCTTTTGCATTTTTGTTCTTCCATTAGGTGAACAGTTAGAAGTCCAGAATTATAAGAGGCAGAAAGAAAAGGAAGAAAAGAGGAGACCGGTATGGCAAATTTTCAAAATTGTGTCAAAGGTGTAAACATGCGTATTTCTCTTTTATTTATGAATTTGTAATGAATTTAAAAGGCATGTGGTATGATTATAATTATATAGAACGATGTTTAATTGCAAAAATGGTAAAGTATTATCTAGTATTGTTTTAATGTATTTTCTTGTAAAATTATGTTTCTTGAAAAAATGTAATATGCTTCGACATTCTTGTGTATTCTTCATTAGCGTTTTATACTTTGATGTTTAAATAACAGTTTTCTTCATCTAGGACACTTGACTTTCATGAAATTCATCAACAAGAGGGAAATATTGACCAAAACATTATTGAGGAAACCTTTAATATGTTCTGATATACTTTATCTTACAGATCGGAGAACTTGCAGTATTAATTAATGATAAAGTTGTAGGCAAACCCCGGCGTAATCCCGTCACAGGACTGTTAGAGAACCACCATCTTGGTAACTCTGACGTATCCCTACAGGTAATTTGAAGATCCTCCTTAAAATAATAAGTCATGTGATATATTTGTTACAGCATGGTGAATTGGCCGTTATCATTGATGATAAATTAACTGGCAAACCCAGAAGGGACCCCATTACTGGGTCTCTTAGAAACCACCATCTGGGCAATTCTGACGTATCCCTGCAGGTATACTATGAGGGTGTGATCTTTCCTTCGGCACACTTACCTAGGCACTCTTATGCAGAAAAAAAACCTTTTGTCTTCAAACAACGTCTGGCTTTACTTATCACTAATACGTGTACAGTACTGCAACTAGACCAATGGACTGTAGATGTTTGTTGAATATCAACTAAAAGTAGTTTATTTTTCTTATTAGTTTTAAATTTGAACTATTTTTACCGGTAATTTGCCTTTTTAACCGGTAATTTCTTCTGGGCGGTGAATTATTTCTGTAGAAATTAGCAGCGAATTAACATAGACCCGGTAAACATACTTATATGTTTTAATGTATTAATCCTACTTATATTATTTTACTTTTTAAGATATGTGGCCTTTGATTTCATAGTTTTTTCCTAAACACTGTATATTTATTCTGAAGGAAATTCCTGAATTAGATAGACAATAAGACACCTGCTTGTTCTCTGTGTTGTCTCACCTATTCTGTACGTCTCTAAATAGCCGGAGCTTCTAAAGCTTATATGTATTGACTTGTGTGAATATTAAAAATAATCTATGTTGTAATATATGTTGGTTTTAACTATTCATTAAATTTTAATCTAGCTATAACAAATCTTTGCTTTATAGCTGGTCAATTTATAATGCTGTTACGCAAAACTAAACCAAAACATTATGTGCTTGATCTTTTCTACATCATTTTACCGGTATGGCATAGTTAAATAAATATGAAATAAAATAATGAAACAAAACATAATATTCTATGTTCTCTTTGAATGATATTCAACAGAAAATGGGGAGTCAGCCAAGGAACATCGCTGAACAGAAACAGTACCACGATTTCTTGGACAACATGAACGAAGAAAGGTCCCGCAAGAACGCACTGGGAAAAATGAAGGACTTCCAAGAAGGAAAGAAAGTAAGAAAAATACTATATAATCATGGCAAAGAAATAATCCAATTACTGTTGTTACATGTATGTATCCAGCACATAAATTTGGTCGAAAATCAACTTGGACCAAGTCTTTTATAGTAATGTCAAGTGAAACTTCTTGAGTAAAGTTGGTTAGACTTTACATTTTATGAAATACCAAAGAGCTCAGAAAAATTCTATATGTTTCCACTAATAACAAAGTAGTGCCATATAAAGCAGAGTGATTTGAAATTAAATCTATAACTAATTCCATTTGTTTATTTTTTTAGCATTATGACACGATGGATAACCTTTGGGGAAGACCCGGTGGAGGGGCACCCAAGGGGTACACCATGAGGAAGTTCAACCTGGATGAGATCATCCACCGCCCCACTAAAGATGTAAGAGCTGTCCTACGCCCGCCATCACTCCCAGAACCGTCCTCATAAACTGTCTCTCTCTGTCTATCTTTCCCATAACTTTTTACATTGTGCATATCTGAAGAAAAAAAGCAATACAAAAACATACATATTTGTTTTATCCATTTGTTTTGTAAAGTTTGTGTTTTGCACAAGAGTAATGTTTGTTTTATTGTTTGTAAAGAGTTGTTTGAGTTTTGCTTTGCTATTTGCTTCCAGAAAATATATAATAAAAAGATGCATCTTAAATACATAAATCCTGGTGTCTTTGCTTTATCCAAGAATTTTATGAACCCAATTCAAGAAATCTTTGAAATGAAATATACAAATGGTGAAATTTTATTTTCTTGAAGATTCGTTAATTTTTTTAATCGTAAAAAATCTATAGGATGAAAAAAGCTTATAAAATGCAAACTAAGACACATCTAAAAGAATTGTATGTAAAAGTATGTTACACATGGAAGATGAAATAAAAATGAATTGTGGCCCTTGTAACGATGTCTGCTTTAGCATGATGATGTAGTCGGTAGTTAAATAGTGATTGTGTTTGGTACATGTAGTTGTATTTGACATGGTTGCACCTCTGTAATTTTAACAGAAAGCCACGGAAGAATATGTCAGAAAGCACGATTGGTCAGAGGTAGAACCGGAAAAGGTGGGTGATTGTGTCACAGCTTGAGTAACCAATCAGCGCAAAGCATTTGTGGAATGCCAAAAATATGCATTTTGAATTATATGTTGTGCCAGAGTTATTAATTTTTAAACAATTTCATCAGTAAAAAATAACTGATTTACGAACATAAACTGAACTTTTGATACTGATCTTTGCATGTTGTAAGGTGTTTTTTTAAACGACACTAACTGATGAATCCTCCATGTTTGTTTTAGTTCTTTTTAAAAGATGAGGATGAGTATTATGCATCTCAAAGGTCCCCTCGACAGGTTAGATCTCTTCTGTGCTCATAGATCCCAGCTAGGCAATTCGGTCCTTAGTTCTCGTATTGCTAACCCTAGCTTAGCTTTCCCTCGCCCTCTCTGACTAACCACCAATGCAATGCATATTTAACATACACTGTAAATACTGAGATAAAACTGCCATCTTTGATTCTTCAGCACGATCAAATGATAATTAACTTCTTTTACATCGTCATTCAAAGCTAGCATCTTTGCTACCTTTCTTTGCAAATTTCATTATCTTTTGCAAAAAAAATATTTTCGCTGTGGCTAATTGCAAAGATACTTCTTTCATATTATTTCCAGACATTTTATTTTTTTTTCTTCAATAATAAATGTTTTTTATCATACACATGATTTCAATAAGTTTGAATTCACTACTTTTATTTCACAACCTTTATAACAAAACATTTTATCTAAACTGCATTGCATTGACTTCTTTAACTTAATTCTTTTTTTTTTAATTTAAATATGGTGTGAGTTTGTTATATTATTATAGTAAATTGGGATAATCTTAAAAGAAAATAATAAAGTAGAAATCAAAAAAAATATTAACAGTTAAAAACTGATGCAAAGAAGCTTAGTATATTGCGCACTGTACGTTCCCAACATAACACCAAACCTTAGATGTATAGATGTATGTTGAAGATGTAGGGTACCTTTTACAGAACCCAATGCTATCCGCCAGAGATATTCAGGAGGGACGATTATCCCCAGGTTCCATGCCTAAGAAATTTATAAAGAGCACTGTAACTAGTACTCACGCCAATATGTATGACTATCGGGAAGACTACCCTCAGGTGAGTGCCCAAGACACAACCAGCCGTGGTTTCGTATTTGTCACGTGATCATTTGCATCAGAAAGGTTTCGTATTTATCACGTGATTGTTTGCACAAAACCCAAATTCTTAACCTAATTCTTGGTCAACATAACACTGACATATCTGGTGGAGGCGATATATTACATGTAATTATATTTACTTATTTTTTTTTTAAGTATGATTTGAAAAATTCCCCCATAGTGACTAACAGAATAACTGACTGCCATTGCGATCATAACAATTGATTAATCAACATATAATAAGTGAATATTAACAGATCTAATTTTGGTAACAGAAAAACAATAAACCCTATTGAAGAGTTTTGCATTAGTGGTATAGTGCATGTTTTATTGCGATGAAGCATGTGACTTTAACCTTTAACCTATATATTAATGCATGTTTTGTCAGAAGCCTCATACAGCGTATTAGCCCCCTTAGGTATGGACAAAGCTTTGAACCCTCAGGTGACGGAAGCTTATATATGGTGAAAGGCAATGTGTGAATCAACCCACTTCTGAATTGTTAAGAATAATTGATGTAGTTATTGCAATAAGACTCAATTTAGAGAGATGAAGTACACTTTTGTAAAAATGTGGATCCAGAGTATTTATCATTTCTTAAAATAAATATATTGAAGAATCGAATGTTTTGGTATTGATATATTTTGAAAATAATCGAAAATATAGAGTAGAAATATTTGTTTGAATTTTTATTTTCAGCACCATTTGTTTCAAGATCTGATATTTTTCTTAGTCTATTCTGTGTATACTTGGTTTTTTGCACGTGACATATAGCGTGAGAAACACAAATTCTTCAAGTTTTGGTTACTTGAATGGTTTGGGATTATACAAATTGAATTTAAGACATCGGAATGTTAAGTTAATTTTCTTTAATAAAGGTAATTGCGTAGTACTAATGACTGTACGTTATGTGAATTACAGAAAGATTATAGGGTCGGTGCCCCATACGCCACTGTGAACGAAGGTTAACGGAAGTGACGTGATAGGACATCCGTCTGACCGAAATCCATAGCTGTGACAGTGAACTTTTTTTTCAGAGAACAATTACTTCGATGCAGGAATTATTAACAATATCACTCGGAAGATTTTAGTTTGTATGAAACGGATGTAAATAGTTATCGATTAGAATAACAACAAAACTGTTCAAATTGTAATTTTGATCTTGCAGACTATCCCGATTGTTATATTTAACCAACAAACAAACAATGAACAACATTCTTCCTGTTTAGAATCTTTATTACATGTATTTGATCAAGGAAACAGTTTTCCTTAACAGAATACAATATAATTAGCATTCGTATCTGAAAGCGTTTGCATAAATATTGCGATTTTCCTCGAAATTTGCTGGTAGAAGGTATTCAATAATGTACATTAATGTATTTCTGGTTGTGGATATGGGTAAATTTTGCTTGTTAATACTCTCCAGCATATAAACTTCACATCATGTTATAGTAAAAGTATTAACTCGTACTTTCTTGTATATAGATACACGTATGTAGGTATTAAACTTTCGTTGGACTTTCGTCGTATAAATGACCATATTTGGCGGTGTGAGAGAATGAGATACTGTTTCACAAATATTTATGTTTGATATTCATAGTATTTATATCATTATGTATGTCTTAATAATTTTTATCATTATGTTTAAAAAAAATGTGAAAATGGATGTTTATATGATTTTCAGGGTTTTCAGATTTAGTACCGTTTTTTTTTTTATCGTGTGTCCATTTTTTTATTGAGTTTTTATTTTCAATTTTGAAAAGGCTCTAATCAAGCGAAGCTGTGATAAAATGTTTTCTGTTTCAATATAAGCATAGTTTTATGTAATTTATATTTGAAAAGAGAACAAAATTAGATTGTTTGATCGTGGTTTTTTCTTTTCAGTTTGTATCAGTCAAAATCGTTTTATTCATTGATATTTTTTTTTCCATTTTCAAAACATTTCATTAAGCTTAGAGTAGGTACGAAAGCTTTAGAAAACTATTATTGATATCAAGATCTACATTCTAGAAAGGGCGCTACTTTTAAAAAAGATTGTTATTACATGTATATAACACTTTTCCAAGGGCATATGTATTGATTCTGGCTGTTTCTTCTTTTTTTCTGTTATTTATTAATGTTTGAGTCCGTGTGTAATTTTGTACACAGAATGTCCATTTTTTACTGTTCTTTTATGTATATCCGTCCATCAATATAATCAAAGAATATATTTATTATTTCATAGAATATGTCTACATTATATATAACTAGATATTCCCATGGAGCACACTGTTTTTCTTGTTACGTGAGCGCCGTATTAAAATTTATCAATGCCTCCAGTTGCCTTTATTTTTAATTTCAAAACGTATTTAGTATATTGCAAGCGCTAGCTGGCATTCGATACAACATCCTTTTACGTGTATGCCGTGAAGTTTGAGACCAGTTTTCATTTTTGTACTCTCAGTACTTTGATTTCTTATCACAAACGGCAGTGCCACAAGTTTAGTGTCTACATTTGGACTGTGATGTTATTTGATGGTACTTTAACTGAAGCACCGATAAAGAACATTCAGAATATTTCTAGATGAAATAAACAACGCCTCCCCCCAGCTATATAAGTACTAGTATTTGGAATACGAACAGGAAGATCAAATAACTGAAATCGACTGTGCTGTGCTACGATGTACAGTGTAGCATCTTGACAAGAGTGGGTTGATAGACTCTTTGTGCATATTTCCTTAAGCATATAAGGTATTACAAAGTATTACATGTACAGTTGCTTATGAATAATCAAAATTATTACATAATTTTTAAGATCACATTCAGAAGATTATGATTATTCAAAATTGTGAACAGCCTTTATCAGGTAGAATAAATAAATCCGACATTCTTTAATTCATGTGTCGCAAGCTTATCGTATACCAGTGTGAATAATGCTAGCAAAAAAGCAATTTGCTTCAGATGGATCAAATTATTTCTTTGAATCAAATAACACCAAGGTATGTCACATCAAATAACATTTACTAAGTCACATTAGACAACAATAAGGTATGTTACATTAAATTTCATTATGGTATGTAACATCAAAATACATGGATGTTTGTCACATCAAAAAACATTGAATAAGTCACATCAGACAACGTTAAGGTAGTTGACATTTTTTTATTAAGGTATGTAACATCAAATAACATTAACTGTTGTCACATAAAAAAAAAAATTGGATAAGTCACACCAGACAACATTAAGGTATGTTACATTAAATTTCTTTAAGGTATGTAACATCAAATAACACTGATGTTTGTCACATCAAATAACATTTAATAGGTCACATCAGATAACAATAAGGTATGTTACATTTAATTGCATTATGGTATGTAACATCAAATAACATTAACTGTTGTCCCATCAAATAACATTAAGTTACATACAACTGTAGTTTATGTGATCATTAGTTTTCACAGTTGTAGAATAAGGAATCCCGGAAATGGTACACTTTGCATCCCCTGCTCACCAAATTGTCAATTTCTCGCTGAATGACTGTCCTATCCAGATGGTATATTGGTGGGAAAGGATGTAAAGGGACTCCGGGGCCGTTCTCCGGATCCCTCCTCTTATTCCTGCAACAGCCACACCGTGGGTCGACAGAACACGGCGGAGTCGTGGGGGGCGGGTGGTAATTTCTGTGGTTCTTCGCATGCTTTCCTCGTTTGCTTTTGGACGGTTGCCGTGGTCTTTGGGTACCTCCAGTATTGCTTTGGTTTAAGACGGTTAAAACTGTTGTCGAACGCTCTTTCCTTATCCTGTTTTGTGTTCTTTTACTCTCCATACAGGCATCGTTTCGTCTCTTTCCATTAGAATCATGTGTACTTACGCAATTGTTATCTTTTTTTGGTGGCACTGTTGTCCTTGGTGACGCTTCATCATTCACGATTTTTTCAGACTGATTCGGCGCGTTACTTGCTAAAAAGCTCTCCTTTGGTGCAGCACTTGTGAAGTTGTAATTTAGATGCAAATTCAATTCTCTCTCGATTTCTGTCATGCGTTTCAGCAGTCTTTGATACACTGGAGTCATGTCCAAAACATGGTCACTAAACTGTGTTGCGGATGTGTCCGTCAAGTTAAATATATAGCACCAAATGTATAGCAAAACTTTAATCGCCAGCCACATTCTGTTTGTACAAATAATGGTACTGTGTATATGAAGTAAAAGTTTCCTCGTTTCGACTGTCAAACTCGCTATAAATATAATAACGTTCATAAACAGGAAGAGATTTTCCGTGTTCCGGATCAGCTGAAACAAGTATCCTTTTCTTGCATTATCTCTCTGAATTTCACAAGTGCATTTTTGTGATAATATTCGCCTTTGACACAAAAGAGCTTTAAAAATGCGGAAAACGGTTGAAATGATTTTGTTAAAATGCAAAGATAACCCTCGCTATCCTACTTCATCTGATATATTATGTCCAGAGCGTTTGCTATTGGGAAAGGTTGGTTGTATACTGTAATAGATTCATATTCATTGTTATTGTTTTTCCATGTAACATGTATAAACTTCCCAAAATTAATATTGTTTTACATTTTTTGGTCAATTGTACATGTTTTATGGCACAAAGTCTCCGAAACATAAAAAAGAACTTATACAAGTCCTTGATATGCACTTATCTTTTATGTATCGTCAACCTTAGTGACTTTCACTTTTATCACGGATGTTATACATGTATATATGTTAAGCAGCTATTCATTTTTGCTTGCTGACAAGATCATATCTTTCGATCGTTTCCGAAAAGAAGGAGGATATAAGTGATCATAATCACTTTATTGTATTTGTCTATTGTTCTTTTTTGTAATTTTTAAATAACTACACACATTTTAGATTAAATAGATATAATACTTCCTTCATGAGTATCAATGAATACAACTCTCGAACGTAGTCGAATTTCTGCAGTCTAACATTTTATGAAAATCTAAGAACTTGACAGGGAAATGATTTATTATTATTTCCGGTAGAGGGCAGTACCTTAACCTTAAGTTCCCGTTGTATTGCCATTTTCTACTACATTGTATACCATACCAGACAGAGAAGTCATATGGTCTCTTTCCGGGTTTTTTACATTTTTTTTATTTTCCTATTTCTTACTGTATCTGCTTTTAAAGAGTTTGGCTTTTCTGTTATCTCCATGAGACATCAACAAACTAAATACGATAATATTCTCCATTCGCATTCTTCAATCTTTTTTCTCAGAGTATTAACAACTATTGGTGTTTTAAAACACTTACCGAACTTTTCTGTTATCTGATACAGTTTTTTTTTTTACTATTTCATTACTTGAAAACAGCTTAGAAACCATACCGTTATATGTGAACAGCTTCACACACTTTACCATTATTTACCAGCTCCTGTACTTAGTCTTCCTTACTTAGAACTATGCAATTACTTAGAAAAATCTATAGTTAGTACATCATTACATAAGGACATCTTGGCTGACAATAGCTTTACTTTCTGGTTTAAGTTGCCATACCGTATAATGCTTGACAAGGATATACACCAAAAAATGCATCTATATGGTCACAAACTAAAGTAGATTAGGAAATCCAAAGTGAATTAACTCTCCTGCAACTGAAAAAGACGATGCTACATTTTATAGCTATATTTGGTGCATGACATTTAATCTTACTCACAATACCTAGATGATATGACCTAGTTGTATACCGTGGCCTCTTTTAAATATGTACGTATATGCGAGACTATCAATAGATGCAAAAATAAAATCCACAAAACGAAACAAGTTTTTAGACTGAATACCGATAATTCTACAGATACAGCCGTTGATGCAACTGATTTTTGTGGTTTTTAAAGAGAAGAGCCGATATGGGGACATTACAAATCCATAAAAAAATCTGATTAATGACCCCGTTGCATGTTTGTTGATTAAAGATAGTGTATACTGAACTGGCGTCAACGGAGGGGTAATAGTTCTGCTCAGCAATCACCATTACCAAAGCGGAAATCGTACAAACAGCATGTAATTTCTTCATCAATATGCATCAATCAATTTCACGTACAGTGTATTTCTATTGATCGGTGATTTTATCAATCTTTATTGCCAAAAATAAATCTTTGCAATGTCTTCGATGATTTGTGAAATGACGTAAAATATCCAAGCATGTAAGAAAAGATGATGTAACCAATAACGTAAGTTTGCTATTTTTGTTTGAATGTCCAAACACAAGTTTGAACTATCGAATAGCAACATTCAATCATTTAATCTGGTTGGTTTTTCCTAGACATTTGAGCGTCAGATGTTCAATGAAAGCACTTGTTGATATATAGAACAGGCATTAAGAAATCAATGATACATAACACCGCATAAAAAAGTCACTCAGAGAGTTTCATGACATGTGCTGACTTAATGCACTCCTACAGCAACTTTAAAATCATTATAATCATCATCATTATCATCATCATCATCATCATCATCGTCATCATCAAAATTATCCTCATAATCATTTACAAACTCACCCCTATTACCAAACTCAACCGAACACCATTACCTTACTAACTTACACAACAGCAACCTTCACTACCACCACCAACAAAAACCACACAAAATCAACAACTAACACACTCACAACGTACAATAAACAACAACTATGCCATCAACCTCATTTACGGACACAACCAAAAAAAACAATTGTAATTGTCTTTAAACCATAACTGTCAACTGATAACAAACAACAGCCGCCACAAACAACCACCCCAAACAACAACAACAACAACAACAACAACAACAACAACAACCAGAAAAACATTACAATCACCACCATTAACAACAAACAAAAGCTAACAACAATAACCATATCGACTACTTACCTTTAGAAACAACATAAACAGCCTTCAAAAACTAAAATAGACTGTCAAAAATTACTTAAACGACAACCAGCCAACCCCCAAACCCCACCCTCGCCAAAAAAAAATAAATGAACAACCTATTACTCTAATTTTGACAAACAACTGCGACAACCATTATACGACCATAATACCACCACCGACACAGTCATAACATATTTTTTACTGATTCAAACATTTTTTTTAAGTTAATGTATCAATTTTGAATTTGTTAAAGACCAAAGTAGAAGGTATAAAGTTTGATACTTTAAGAGCAGAAATGTATTAAGTTGAATATAATGCTAATGAAAAATATAGAATAAACATGCTAAAGTTTAAGTGAACATATTAGGGTAAGATTTTTCAAAATTCCAAATTATTTCACTCTGTAAATGGACCAGGAGTCAGAAATTATATACGTATATTCTTCATGTCATCTGAAAACAACGCATTTGTTTCCACAGTCATCTACATATGTAACTCTACACTACATTAAATCATAAAGTTTCTACTATTTGATTATAAATCGTTGCGCAATTTGCTGATACCGTTTGGAATACCAGGGAATGAATGGGGATTTTCGTTGTGGGTCTTTAAGTATTATAACTATTTTACATTCAGTTGACTGCGGGGGCCATTATGCGTGTAATGGGGATATCTCCGTAATGGTTCGGATGTTGATATGACTCCGGTTTAACATCTTTTCAGCGAGTTGGTAAAATATTCACGAGTCTTTTGTTGAACCGCTGCTTTTCTGAATACACGCCACTGAAAATGATCCAACGGTTTAGACAAAACGTTTCTTCAATTTCAAACAATCAATTTGTAGTAATCGTCGCCACATAAAATCGATCGGAATAAAACACACGTCTGTATGCACTCTATACGATAACAGATGTCCCAACCTTGTGGTCAAATGCAAAATTGTAACAATTTCAAGTTAGATAAATATCCGTAATAAGTGTTTGTTCTATTTTCGGGTTATGTAAATGCTATTTCAGTTTGCGGTTTCTCAAAATAACTGGATTGATTATTGTTTTTATTTAAAAAGTATTTATAAAAATACACTGCAGTGATCTAAATTCGCAAGGACTAATCTAAACTGGTGTGATTTTTGCGCGTGATGTCGGTGCATTGAAATCAGAAAAGATGGTATCTCTTTCCCTCCCTACCCATTGTCATATATTAGCATTCCCTCAAACGTGTATCTCGCCGAGCATTTTGTCAAATCAAATATTCGATCGCACTCAATATATTAGGAGGCTTGTCCCTTTTCGCAGTAGACGTTTGGCCTTCAGGGAATAAAGAGTATCATTTGAACAAAAATAACCTTACATTCAATACATTGTAATTGGAGGCATTAATTCGGTTGTTTGTTAATGTTATATGGTCAAGGAGAGGAGAAGACAAGAGTATTTGCTTAAATCAGGCTTCCAATTCCGTAAAACGCTTTATCATTATTGGTGTCACTAGCCGACTACTTAGTGGAGAAATGTTCTCCGTTCTAGTGTCAATTCAGACATTTTGTTTTGCAGAGGAGAGTGTATTTATTCCACAGGAATATTGTGTTTTTTCATCATACTTGGTTATTCTTGTGGTGAACAAATTACTGGATTAAGACGACGTCATGTTAACGTGACGTCAGTGATGACAGATGAGATTTTCATACATGCCTAAAATGTTTCCCGCTGGCCGGCGCTATACATATGGCGATATCCGGCGTTTCACGTGCGCTGACGTTTCGTCGGACATCAGAAGGGACGGGGGGAGTGATCGATTTGTAAGTAAATAGGCTCAAGTGATCAAATGTCAAAATCTTTCTGTCAATCAGCATTGTTTTTCTATGTGATCTCTTGCATCCCCTCTTCATTTCATGATGTTTGTGGTAGGGGAACAAGCAACTAACGGAATCTCTTACGATTTAGGAGTTCAAAGATGTTTTTAGAAAGATCAAAAGAGAACTGCATTACCTTTCTAACTAACATCACATTGCTCTTAGAAGAAATCAAATAATTTTTATGTGACATAATTGAAATGATTAAAATTGCTTGAGGATAGATAATCTTATGAAATCAACAAGTACATCTAGTTGATAAACTTAAGGACTACAAAAATAAAACAACTCTGCTATTAGATGAATTACATAAAAAGTTTTATGAAATAGACTTTTATATATTGCCCAATCAGGCTGCATCGATTATATAATACAATATTCTTGTATAGAAAATCTTTTAAGAGACAAGCTAAATGACGTATTAATTGCAATCTCCATAGAAACGTCGTTTGGCCTTGATTTTCAAGAAAACTCGTTGTGGTTTGGATATTATACACTATTTGAAAAAAAAATATCCATATGAAATAAAGCTGGCTGCGAAAAGCGATGCTGTCCATTACTTCCGGTAAATTCTGATCTTAATCTCATTTGACAGTGAATGGAAAAAACCCTTATCTGTGAACCAGGGCTGTGTTTGACGGAATTTATTTTTTGCCATCTTGCTGGAAAAAGAAAATTTGCGTTATTCCTGAAACTAATTGTCTTGCCGAGCTAAACCGCTCCTCGATCACTTGGAGGAAAAATTCTGATTTCGTTTCAAATGAAGCTCAAGATGGCCATGTTAAATGTAAACAATCAAATCAATAAAACTCCCCATGCTTTGGAATTTGTTCTTCGGTTCCCCAGATGTCTTTTCCTTTCTTATCGTGTATTTACCTTTTATGTAATATTGTCAGATCCGGCATACTCTAAAACCTGGACTGGCCTGGCCTGGCCCCATTGGCCTGGCCTGGCCTCAAAGTTGGCCTGGCCTCACTTTTGGCCTCAAATTTGGCCTGGCCCCAAATTTTGGCCTGGCCTCAAATTTTGGCCTGGCCCCAAATTTGGCCTCTTCAAAACTTGTTGGCCTCATATTAAAATTTTTTTTCACATTTTCAAAGAGTTTTCATTGAATTTTTATTGATTTTTAAATGTTTAAGAGAATTTTTTTTATAATAGGTGACCTGGCTGATTGAGTTTTAATTGATTTTATTCAAGTTTGCACACACAAATACATGTGATATGCATGTGCAACAATGCTCTTTTATTGCCAAGGAATGGATTATGCCCAATACTGAAGCTATCGGCATTAAAATTCAGAGACGCAACCCCCTTCCCCACTTCAAAAAGAAGAATAGAGATATCAGAATAATAAAGTAAAACATCATTTTAAAAGAGACTGACCTGTTTGAAGGATAAATAAATACCTCAAACATTTGTAAACTGATTCATAACATCAAATCTCTATCCACATGCAATGCACTTTAAAAATGCCAGACTGAGTTCGCTTACATTACCTGTCAACACCAATCAAACCCAAATATCCCTCCCCAGTAGAAATTCGATATCAGCCTCCTCTGTCGCTTTATTGGGGTCAGATTAATTGCCTGCACTGCCGTTCAACATTTCACACGGTCTAATTTAATTAATGTCATTTGTGAATGACTGCAACATTGCATCCTCCGATAACTTGATTCAGTGATGGTCATTAATCATCACCCCTATATTAGAGTTGTTTCATGCATGTGTTGTTTGTATATTTAGGAAACAATTTTTCCCATGTAGGGTAACTTCGATATCAGAATTTGAACACAGCATAACATGTTGTGACCTTTAATGTTGTTAGAATAAACAAATTGGTCTCTGCCATTATTTTTTTTTCTCCTCACACAAGTATTTCATATAGGTATTGTCCGATCCTGAGAGCAGTTTAAGTTAATTAAGTACATTGAAAAAAATACGCCATGTTGTAATACGATGGCAGAATTACATTCTTAAAGTACTTTGGAATTTAAAAACAGGCTGTATCAAAATCTACTAGAATCAAACACTGACATACCTGTAGTCATATATACATGTATGTTTTAATAGAACTATCACTATAGGACACTAAAAGCCATTTAGTGTGATGTTTCAAGTGTATTTAACATAAATCAATAAAAAATCAATACAATCAACAAATGTGTAAAGAAAATAAAAAAATAAAATTGAGGCCAAAAATTTTTGTGGAGGCCAAATTTGAGGCCAGGCCAATTTTTGAGGCCAGGCCAAAATTTGGGTCCAAGCCAAATTTGAGGCCAAAAGTGAGGCTAGGCCAACTTTGAGGCCAGGCCAGGCCAATGGGGCCAGGCCAGGCCAGGCCAGGTTTTAGAGTATGCCGTCAGATCCTTTATTTACATCATGAACTACCACAGTACAGTTATAATTTACATGTACAGTACACCAAAACCAAGGAATAATCTTTCTATAATAGATCTACTTTAAAATAAGATTTAAAAACATTTTAAGGACACATAGTTTGCTTAAATTCTCTTTATGCCAACGTCAGTGAGCAATTCTTTTTTCATATATGAATATACGTGTATTTATTATAACGATGATAAAATGTTTGACTTTAAAGTGTATATAGCGGGTTTTTTTTTATTCCGTTCACCATAAATTCTCAAAGATTGAGGCAGGTTTCATCATTTTCAAAACGATGATAAGCATTTACAAAACTATGTATAGCCTTACCCCCACCTACCAATCCCCGGCCTTTCGCAAACGAAAAAGCCTTGACATAATTCCATTTCATATTTTTTTCAATTCGGAATATAAATGAAACATCTAAATGCACACTTTATCAGCAGATTACGTAATTTTCCATTTTGTTCTTTTTTAATTTCGCTGGCAGTAGCAACTGCTTACCTCGGGGCATACTACTGCAAGTTCAGATTGAATGTCATGAGGAAAAAAGCAAAATTTGATTTACAATTTTTATCAAATCACTCCATTTTTTCTCAAAATTGAAAGATAAAAGGGTTTTATATGTTTTATTTGGCACATTGAAAAATTACATTAATAGGTCATCTGATCATTAAGCCATGCAAATTCCAAACGATTACGTGACACACTTTTTAAAAAGGGATTTTTTGCTGACCAAAAGTTGGATCTCTCTTTGGCAGGTTTTCTGATTTTTTTGAATTATTATTTTCGTCTTTAATGAGCTTTTGGATTTGGCTTCAATAATTAATGTCTGCCATAATCTTTGATTAGAACATTGCAACACCTTAGTTCTATCCGGTATCATTCTGGACAGAGTTAAGGCAAAAATAAATATTTATTCAGTAGGGACAACAAAAAGGTGAACACCGTGGTCTGATATCATCTGATTTAGAGATGTTTGCTTAAAAATGCCCCAATTTACAATTTGCATACTTTTACAATCACTAAAACAATGAGAGTTCTGATAATTTCAAAATTTACTATGGTTAAGATAAAAAAAAACCCTGAATTTGAAACCCACAATGCAATTAACATAGTAAGTTGAAGAGATCCCCGTACATAATAAATTGTTATCCGTGTGTTTAACCCGACTTTGTTCTGATTGACGCTTAGTTAAATGTAATTTTAAATGAAATGCATATTAACACATTCTAGAATTTTATTTCATTTGTTTCATTTTGTATGCTGTGGTATCTTTAACATTCGTGGGCATTAATTTTCGGGGATTTAATGAAAATCACAGTTTGAAGGATACGCAAATTCGTGGTAATTTGTTCTATACATAGAATTGTCTAATAGAAATTGCACTCAGTTTTGTGTATCAGGTCAACAACGAACTCCACGAAAATTAGTATTCAACGAATATTGATGAAACCCCAGAATCAATTTGCAGATCGAATTGCACACATTGTTATTATTCATTATCGTAGCTAAATGATTTTACTTCCTACCTGTATTCACTTGAAATCAGACAATATAGATAAAGTTGATAATACACTTATTTTTGGTAAAAATTGGTTAACGGTGTACAATTTTATTAAAGAGCCATTAAAACTGCTTTTATACACACTCAAAACTAAGCATAAACGCGTAAAAAACATTTGCTTAGGGTTAATAATTTACAAAGCTAACTAAACCAGTCTATCTGATATCATAAAATTCGCTTCAATTATTAATTCCGTTTCTATTTTCATCGGGGTAATGGAAATAATAAAAGGTAGAAATGATAGAGAAGGTTTTGTGTAACAATTATGTTAAAAAAACAAAACTCTATTTTATAAAAACCGTAAATTAAACAAATCTTTCGAACATTTGAAGCAAAGAAGCATTCATCCAATAACCCCGTCGTCTGTATGTCTGTATGTCCCTCTTTTGAAAATAAACTGTATGTGACACGCATGAAGTTTGATATCTAACTGATGTTTTTTAATAATCGTGTCATTGTTCACGAATGTGTTGGACCAATTAATAAACAATAAATTAACTATAAACTTTTAACTTTTTAGCTCACCTGAGCTGAAAGCTTACGTTAGCTTTTCTGATCACTTTTTGTACGGCGTCCGTCAGTCAGTAAACGTTTTACATTTTCGACTTCTTCTGCAGAACCACTTGACCAATTTCAACCAAACATGGCACAAAGCATCAATGGTTGAAGGAGATTCTATTTTATTAAAATGAACCTCTCTCAAGGGGAGATAATAAGGAATTAGTATTTTTCAAAAATCTTCTTCTCAAAAACCATGCATGATCCCCGGGGGTAGGGTTGGGCCACAATTGGGGGGGGGGGGGTCGAATTTTTACATAGGAATATATAGAGAAAATATTTTTTAAAAAACTTTTTCTCATAAATCATTTAGCCAGATAAGCTGAAACTTTTGTGAAATGTTCCTCAGGTGGTGTAGATTCAAGTTTGTTCAAATCATGATTCCATGGGGGTAGGGATGGGCCAGAATAGGGGATCAAATTTTTACATAGGAATATATTTGAGCAAAATTTAAAAATCCTCTTCTCAAAAGCTATTTGGCCAAAGAAGCTGAAACCTGTGTGGAAGCATCCTTAGATAGTGTAGATTCAAGTTTGTACAAATCATAATCCCCGGGTGTAGGGTGAGGCCACGAATTTGTACATAGAAATATTTAGAGAAAAATCTTTAAAAATAATTTCCAAAACCAATCAGACAATAAAGCTGTCAATTAAGGTTAGTGTGTCAATATTACGATCTTTGTGGGTAGGATGAGACCACAAGGCGGGGATGGGGGGGGGGGGGGGGGGGTCAAGTTTTTACATAGGTATATAAAGAGAGAAAAAAATCTATAAAAAAACCATTTGCCTAGAAATGCTGTTACTTTAATGAAAGCAACTTCAGATAGTGTTGATTCAAGTCTGTCAAAATCATGATCTTTAGGGATAGGGTTGGGCCGCATTAAGGTATCCAATTTTACATAGGAGAAAATGTTATAATATATTTTATTAATCATATGAAAGTATGTTGACATATTGTTGTTTCTTAATTGTTTAGACTCTGGCCTCCTGGACAATTTTTGAGCCCAACAAGGGGTTGATGTTCAAAGTTTGATGAAGGTTTATATGTTTAAGATCTTCTTGAGTACATAAATGCTCAATATGTGATATGAAATCATCCTGTTACAAAAGGGGCTTAATATTTAACATGAGAATATCCGGAGAAAAATTTGAAAATCTTTTTATGCAGGGTCTATTCTACTACATTGTCCAGATATTTTGTATATGAATCCATAAAGCTGATTTTATTTTGCTAATGTTGTTCAGGTGAGCGATATGGCCCATGGGTCTCTTGTTTCTTGAGTTTTACGTCTCACTTGTATCGAAATGGATTATTAAAAGCATCAGATCTGCAAGTCTTGAGTTCGAAACCCGCTTGGGCTTTTACAATTTTTAACCCTCTAAGAATTTTTAAAAATAAATTTCTTGGTCAAATATTGTACGATTTGAAACTTTCAAAACGTTTATTAAATTTTGATTGGTTATGGTGCTCTTTCATCAACATTTACATCTCAAGGTGTCTTATACCATCTTAATTATGTTGTGTTTTTTCTCAAAAATCGTCAAGAATTATTCTCGTCTATTAGTCTGTAATGATACAGTGACTTTCCACAATCTTCAAACTCTGCATCAAAGTCTGTCCTCAAACCGCCCACCTTCTTTCAGAGTGACCCAGCTAGACTGACAGCACAGCCCATATAACGGGTTGTAACAATTATATCTTCCCACAAATTGGAGGAAAATTGTTGGTGACAAATAGCCCTGTCCAGTAAATGAAGACAAATGCAACCTTATCCATACTGATCTGAAAAATCATTTCTCACTGTCGAGTGTCAAATTGCTGCAAATTGTCCTATAAGCTGCTCAGAAAAAAATGATTCTTCTAGCTACGGAGTTTCAAATTTCTCGACAAGTTTTAAAGATTAGCAGTCTATCGCCATTGTAGCTCAAAGCGTTGACAAAGAGCAGTAAGTGATTTGAGAAATCTATTGCCTTTAGAGTTGCACTGTACGCTAAAATAGGTACATGGTTAGTAAACAATCATATACTAGTATTCGCACTGTTCTTGTACTCATTCATAGAATACTAATATGTTAATAAAAAAGATCAAGAACAAAGGGCCTTGTCAGAACAAGTGGGGGAAGCAGGGCCTCCCCCACGCTAGAACCAATATTACAGAAATCTGATAACATGAAATAGATTTTTAATAATTTTAGAATTGTTATTGCTTGAAACACTTCACAATTATTTTTTGTTATATACATAAATAAAATCTCTCTCTCTCTCTCTCTCTCTCTCTCTCTCTCTCTCTCTCTCTCTCTCTCTCCTTTCTTTCTCTTCCTCCCTGTCTCCTTCTCCCTTTGGTCCCAAGGCTCTTAAAAGCTAAAAGTGCATCACTTGATTTAATGTTTAGATCGACCGTCTACCGGGCCGGTGTCAACATTTGTACTTTTATTTGCATGAGAATTGTCATTCATTCTTGGTATTTCGTATGCATCAGATGTTTCTTTGAGGAATAATAAATTGCTCTTTCGAGGATTGATTGGCCAAAACGGGTGCATGCCAAAGAAAAGGAAACTATGACTGCTTGCAAATGATCTAGACGAATACTGAATTCAAACAATAGATTCATTGACTGAAGTGTATCTGTATCCATCAATAATTGGTATATTCTTACTTCTCGTGGAGAGAGAGAGAGAGAGAGAGAGAGAGAGAGAGAGAGAGAGAGAGAGAGAGAGAGAGAGAGAGAGAGAGATTTATTATCCATCAATAGACGATTAACCACTTTTCAAACGCTATTTTAAAAATGTATCGCAACTAAACGTTAATGAATTTTGCAAGTTATTTTCTGATTTCATCTTGTGGTCGGATAAAAGCGTTCGGAATAAAAACCCGATGAAATACACTGAAAACCACTCGAACAGTGTAATTAGAACAAACGGAATTGGTTCATATCAGGTTTACAGAACTCTGCAATAGTGGATTCCTAAAAGGTTGTTTTGGTTTCAGCCTAGACCATTGATCGTATTCAGTACTGATGGATGGGAACATATGCACCGAGTTGGTTGTTGTATCTTTTATTCATATCAAGTATCACATCTATATAACTTAGCATGCTTTTATAGCCATGTCAATATATTGATAGTTATCCGGATCTACTCTCTGTGCATTCATCCGCCCCCGCCTCCGTTCTCATTGGCTCTTGTAGAACAACACTCCGCTGCTCGTCTGTCCTTCTAATGCACTTCAATTATTAAAAAATGGCACCAGTTGTAGTTTTACCCCCTAAAGGTTTCCCTTTTGGTTGATTATCAATGTTGTATTCTCTGTTGGCATTTGATGTGTTCTGCGATCCTGTGCAGTGTTTTGGTACAAAATTTCGTGAATCTGTACGTTTAAGCAAAAATAGGGAGATAAATCTTGCTAGATTAAAGAAATCTTCTCTGAATTTGATTATGGCATGAAAGGAAAAATGCTCTAAAAGGATGCAAACCATAGATATAGATGGTTTATCAAATATTGCTTGACAATTTCCGCTCATATGGGGACTTCACAACTTCCGGTGAAGATAATCAGATCAGCACTCCTTCATGTCATTGAACAATAAAGTATGTCCATGGTATATCGGATGGCTTAGGTCAAATGATTGCTTCTACGTTCAGCGGTGGATTCGAACCGGTATCGGAAGGATCAGCTCTACGGCCCTAACAGTCTCATAAAATCGCTGACAATATCAATAAGTTTGCGAGGTTATTCATAAAAATAAAACCCCAAACTCAATGGCAATATCTTTGCATGTTTAGAGAAAAGGGGGGGGGGGGGATAGCCTGTTTATAAAAAGAAACGTTTGAGGAAATATATTTCTTTTTTGTTGGTTTTATTGATTTTATTGGGAAATATTTCATATCTTACTAAATTAGTCATATCACATGTAAGGATATTTCAACTTCATGGGAATTTTTTCTAACACAGACACGGTACGTCAGCATTGCAAATTCGGAAAAAAGTCAAAAGGAAAACTGAAACAGTTTTATATGTCTCATTTTTCTTCGAGTTTTGATAAAGGTAAAGCGATTTTTTAACCTTGATAGCTTAAAAGTGAAGACATTTTTTTATAAAGCGAATATCATTTGACCATACATAGCTCAAGTGTGTTCAAGTGCGTTACTTTCTAAATAGTATTATGCCCATAGCTTATAGACCTAATCATGTTCCAATGTAAATTGTCCACGGTCTGCCATGTCTGCTTATGCCGACCTCTTTACCTAAAGGCTGCTTGTAGGTGGTCAATTTATCAATCCATGTCTGGAAATGGAAAACATTGTGTCTGAGAATGGAGCCATAGTTCTCGCTATTGGGCGATGGTTCTTAATAAATACCCCTTTACGATCATTTAGAATAACATAAATAGTCCAATAGATCTTATAGTGAAGGCCACATGCACTTTCTCTACACTTTTCACTTTTATTCTACATGATACTTATATACTCAACTTTCAAGAACATTGTATCATGACTCTTATATAAACACAGCATAATTTCTTTAAAGTGAAACAAATGTGAAAATAATAACATGTTTGCTTGCCTATGAAATTCTTTCAAAGATTTGGAAGTAAAACTTTTAAGTGATATTCTACTGCTACTGAAAAATCCTACTCTCGACCCTCATTCTTCTCGGACCTTCATCAACTTTAACAGAAAATGATGATCATAAATATCTCATTTCTTGTGTTTTTGATATGGGTGATTGGTAAAGAACGATCCACAAGTATTTGATATACTGTTATCTCAAATTGCTCAAATCAAGCTTAAATTCAATTGATTACGATTTCTCCTAAGTGAGAATGTCACAGATTTTTAAAGAGGTCTACGTAATGCAGGTACAGGTAACAGGTTTTAACTTCTACAAAATGACCTTCTTCTCTCTCCTTAACCAAAAGAATGAGTCCATTTTATTTCTTTTATATGTAAAATCTACAAATATGAAATAAAATGTAGGATTATCTGGAGAAAAACCATAACATAAAACCTAGTACAGTCTTATATAAACACAGCATAATTTCTTTAAAGTGAAACAAATGTGAAAATAATAACATGTTTGCTTGCCTATGAAATTCTTTATAATTAAGACTTATTTCTATGTATTAATTATATTCAATATATGCAGGTTAAGTTATTTAAAATGAACCATTGGCAATAAGTATTTGCAACATGTTTTATGCAAAGTGATTTTTATTTCTGAAAAATGCAAGATGAGCCATTTCTCTTTATTAAAGATATTCAATATATGCATGTTAAGTTATTTAGATTTAACCCTTGACAATAAGTATTTGCAACATGTTTTATGCAAAGTGATTTGTTTTTGTAAAAATGCAAGATGACCCAGACGAAAAAGCATGATAATATGACAGACCAGAATACTAAAACATCCAAACTCAAAGTAAGGTGACAGATATATAGTGTGTTCTGAGGCAGGCAGACAAAGAGTTTTGTAGATGATAAAATAATCCATAACTCATTGTTAACGGTCTCGGGGGGGGGGGGGGGGGGGGGGGGACATAAACGTCATCAACCACGTGACATTTATAAGGAGGTCGGTTGTTGTACTAAATACCCAACGGATCTGCCCTAAAATATTAAATATGATAGTTTTTGTCATGAACTATAATATAATGAAGAAATAATCCAAATACTTTTTAGCTTTAAAATTTGAACATTTTCCTTTATGTTTATACAGAGCTTCAGAAATTAATATAGTCTAAAAATGACCACAATCTCCCAGCCATCTTAAATTCATTTCTGTTTTAATTGTTGTTGTATTGCACAACGTTGGTAATTATCGTTTACGAGTCGAAACATTCTTTTTGGGCACTAAATCCACTGAATCAACATAGCCACCATTGTGGTTGAAGCAAACATCGATTCAGTAAAGAAACGTTTGTTTCATTGTAATCCACTTAGTGTTTAATCAGCAATTGTAGTTAAACTATCAATCTGAAAACTTCTTCATATCTCCTTTTTGGTCATGTAAAAGTGCATGTCTGTATTGGCATATAAGGTATCCAACCCATAATGTCTAGACTAATAGTTACATCAGCAACCATTTGATTTTATTGAGGAACATGTTTTTATTGAAAATCGATCATCATAAAATAATTAACATCTTTGGAATAACATTTGTAGTTGATTTGCACTGGGCCATTAATGAAAAATGTGGTTTTTGGTTCATTTGAGTGTTTATCAAGAAAAGCTTTGGGTACTAAACCTTTCAATGTCTATCAGAATTTTCGGCCAAGATGCAAAATCTTCAGAAATTATTTATTATTAACAGGGGCAAAAAAAAATCATAGAGCATTTTAAGATTGTAATCAATTAGATTTCATACAGAGTAACCGTCAAAACTGTTCAGAATGAGGTCATTATGGATCAAATTCATAAACGATATCTTGTGATAACTTTAGTTGAAAGCATAGACGTTAATTTTCTAGAGTTATTAATACACTTTTAGCATCGATATCAGAATAAATTAAACGTAACATTAAAAGACGAGAATATGTTCTATCGAGTACATCAGTCTCGAGGAACCCTCCCATTAATTTGAGGCGAGTCGGGGGGTGGTGTAATTAATGTACTTTGTATTACAATTTCCCCAATTAAAGGAAGACCATCTCCGTAAGACCGGATCCTTTCTTATCGTAAATGTCAAATTATTGGCAACAGACCGCATCAAAATAGGCCCGATTGGGGCGAGCTATCTCCAAAATACGCTTTATTCAGAAGAGGATACACTTTTATCAAACCTTTAAACGGCAAGGCCCGACCTTCTCGAATATGCCTCTGCCAATATTTGTCAAGAAAAGGAAAGGGAAAAAAAACTTGGTTGCATTTGCGTCACAGGGTCTTCCAACAAGTACAGGTCCGTATTTTGCTGCATTAAGGGAAATGGGACAAATAAGATGAGACAAGAGCAGAGCGCCTGAGCAGGATTGTTTGAGATTTATATCCCCAAGCTACGCTTTTTATTCTGTCTTTATAGTCTCAAGCACGCCTGCTCTTTCGATCTCTGTAGAAAAAAAACCCCACAACAACCATGGAATATCTGCCCGACAATGACGCCGGAAAAACAATGTAAGCCTAAACTCCGATAACGAACCTGAAAAAAATTAACTTCCAAAGGAATTTCATGCTACATACATCTCTTCAGATAACAATTCAATAAAAATGGCCTTTAATGTCGGACAAATCTCTCTGATGATCCAAATATAGAGAAATTTCCAACCCTATCCAGACGGATTAATTTTACTAGCTGTTCTTTAAAGTAAAACTTTTCTCGTGTCTCTCTGGCAAGATAATAGATTAATGTAGAATATTTATAAACGTTGCGTTTCTTTATTCCATGTTTTAAGATTGGAATACTGCAATTAATCTGACAATACTGGAGAGCGTTTTAACAAAATGACGATAGAAAATCCAGGCGGTAGCTGGTATATCGAATTTCTGGGACCACAAAATGTTTGATTAATTTTGATTGAAACCAGTTATAATTTTCATAAATCTTAATAATTTTCTATTAACAGCACTCTTTAAAACGTAATGTTGGAAGGAAATTGAAAATAAAAGTAATGTTACTTAAATAATGAGTGTTGTATAATTGTATTAGGTAGTACCAATCCGGTTTATCTTATTATTTTTATATTTATTTTTTTTTTGCACCAGAGTACATCGAGCTCGATATTTACTATGGAGTTTCTGAAAATTTCAAAAATTTGTCCATATATATATATTGGTGACAAGTCTTAATTTTTTTATCTTATTCACGGATATTTATCATAATGTGAAGCTTATGAATAATTAAACACAACACAAAAGAATGAAATTTAATGTCATAGGAAGGTCAATGATAGATAATTATGGCACAATTGAATTGTCCTCGGCTTTTCGTACATTTGTGGGAAACCCCGAGTTTCTCTGGAAATGAGCTAAAGGCAAACTGATTAAAAGTGATGTCAATGTCTTTAAATAGAGGGAAGGTCAAATTCAGAAAATTAAACACAATTCATTTATATTTTTTTACCAATGCTATTTTTTTTTCAACCTAAACTAAACGCAAATGAGACTGAATGATGACGTATATGTCGAAGCAAAGATTAGGTTGAGAAACTTTAAAAACACACAAGGGAATAGTTTTAATTCTCGCCATTTTCACGTTCATGTATAATATATTGTATTTGAAGTTTGATACCCTTAAGAGCTTCTTTGAAAACTAGCTGAACGCAAAGTCATAAATAATGAAGTCAATGCCCCAGGAAAGGTGAAGGTCGGGTTGTTACAACGCATATAATGTAACTGTCACAAATATGTTTCTTTCCTTGAAGTTCCTTAAACATATCTTGAATTGTCGATTTTTAGAAAAATGAACTAACGAACTACAGGAAATATAGTAGCGGGCATTTTTTTTCATGGCAATAAATTTCTTAACGTACCGTATCCCGCAAGCAAAGCTACATTGTTTGTAATTAAAAAAATGTCAAGGCACATTTGGTCATAAAATTATGTTTTATTTTGACTACTCTGCATACTACTGTTCATGTATTTCTTCCATCTATATTCAAATACTGTCCAGCTTTGCAGAGTACATCGATCACAGTATATCGTATATCTGATAAATACAAAGAGATACTGCGTTCCACTTTATTTCACATCACGCAACATTTTTATATCGTCTGTTCCAGATAAGGGGCTCTCTTGATATTGAACGTTTTTTTTACGGCCAAAACAACACATATTTCATAGTTTGGGCATTATATTTATGACATCCTGTTCCCTAATTCAAATCAATACGGGACCAAACCCTGAGCATCAGATGATTAATAAAATATAGCAAAAAAGTGGCTTTACATTCCCCTTATGGAAAAATACATCTGCTCAATTGTTTATGCTTCCGTATAATGCGATTTATGGGAAGCTCTCCCTGACGGTGATCTGACAAGTCCATGACATTATCCTCTTGATTAAAAACATTGAAATGTAAACATGTACCTGCAATCATCGATTATTGCTACTACGAGTGTACCTAAAATAACAGATTTTCTACTGAGTACCACAATACTGATGTCCGATAAACATCATTCAAGCTTCATCACTAACTTCTTTTGCCTTTCAGTCAAAACAACATATTTATCAACCATAAAATAACCAACTGTCCTCGTATCATGTTTAATGCAACGGTGGTCGCTTGTTACATGTTGGATACAAAAGTGTTCTGTCCAAAACTGAATGGCCACTGACAGGCAAGGGGATTCCATCTATTTCCCTTTCTACTGTATTTATAAGGTATGGTTAAACGACCTTTCCTTTGCGAACTAGCAAAACAGAACAGAGGGGAATAGAGAAACCGTGCTTGCAATATTGACCAAAATGTTGTCTGGGAAATATCCCTTGTGATATGATAGAACAATAAACAAAAACTTGGATTTTTTTTTATCCTTTCCCTTTTCCATCTTATCGATCATAAGACAAACTCAAAACTTGCAACAGGCTTTTCAAATCTGCATGAGTTTCTACAAATTTTGCCCTCCCCATTCAAAGTACGGCCCAGATTTTTAATTCAAAGGTGGGTTAAGCAAACGAAGGTCTAGGTCACGTCCTTGACTGTTGGGGAGGGGGGAGGGGGTTGAGGAGGGTGCATTTTATTTTTTTTAAATAATCCACAATTTCTATTGCAACGGGAAAAGCAATATAATTTGTGTCACGCACCAGAAGCTTGTCTATAAGAAAACCGTGAAAATGTGTTGAAGGAACACAAGGGTCTCACATCAGAATGATATTTTGTGTATTACATAACACTTGAATAAAAAACAAAAACATTCATACTGGACTACTACTAGTATACTGGCAAGGTTGGGAAGGGGTCTTCAATACACAAGCAAAAATAACTTGAGGGTGGGCAAATAAGTATGATTAATCTCTCGATTGCGTATATTAGCCTTTTTTTTTTTTTTTTTTTTACAAAGCATCCTTGGATAAATTTCTGTCGATATTGTTTTCTTTTTAGATATTTGAAGCTTCGCCTCGCCTTTTTTGGACTTCAGTCTTTCGAAACATCGACTACAAATATATTCATTTTGGCTTCTGATTCTATTGTCATGTTGTAAATTATGAATTTACTGGGTGGGTGTAAATACAAAATTTACAACAAGACACTATTTAGATGTCCGATTGACAAGATGCCTATTATAGATAAATAACTACAACTAGGTTAAGAAATTATATTGTTTATTACATAAACGTATGATTTTTCAAAAACTATTAAAGATCACCCTCCCAGCCTTTCATAATCCACGTGTAGGCTCTTTAAGCGATTAGTCTAAAGAAAGCATCCTAGTAGCTCTATCTCTACTAGTATAATTAACGAGCCTTGAAGCAAGGACACTGAAATTTCTTTTTCTGGAGATGCAGACCAAAACCAGCGGGGGAGGGGGCCTGGACTGGCTGTTGAGATGAAGTACCCCAGGGCCAGGGGCTGGTTCAAAAGGTTGGGTATCTCAAAGCTTTAAGATTAAGAAATCAACTAAAATCCAAATTGGACCATAAATGTGCATGATTGATAGAAAAGGCAATAAAATTTTCCTCATTCTCAGCGAGACAACTCGCTCCAAAAACTGTTGTTATATTGATCGTTATTAAGCAGCTCTCTTAATTGAATCTCTTATTTACTTGGTAAATACTTCACTGTGTTTAGTTTTATATATTGAATACAAGCTCTGTACTATTACCGTGCCACCATAACACTCCAAGCTTGCCATAGGCATTTATTTTATTCATTAATCTTCCCAATTTTCCTTAAGTAGTAACCAGCATGCCTGGATGAAAATATAAACATGAATTAACAGCCAAACTTATTACTTTTTCTACAAGGTACAGCATATATTTAATCATCTCCGATCCATGTGTTAGTTTGGTTCATTTAAGTGTATTTCCTGGAAAATGGACAATGCAAGGTCTTCCATCAAAAGCATTATTTAAAAAAAAAACCTCCATTAACCCATAGGTCACCAAGTACAAAATTCTTCTCTACAGCAGCCAGTGTGATTGACTGCACTCTGTACACCAACTTTTTTTCTCTCTCTAAAATCATTTAATTTTAAATGCTTCCAATTTGCTGATTATGTATCACCACCATCTTGGCTTTGAATTCAATCTCTATTCACAGGAATTGTTTATTTTCATACACCCTTCCCTCCCCAAGACATATAAACTTTTCTCTTGATACTTCATCAGCATTCTGCACCTAGTTGCCATTACACCTCTAAAATACTGCACAAAATGAAATAACGAGAAAGATATTCTCCAACCGATACAATATCAATATAAACATAACTTATTCAGGCTTCCTAAGACCCATAATTATTTTTCGAACACTTTTAAGCACTAAATTACAGCACATTAAATATTAATGTCTTTACAACAATATTAAGTAGCGTTTGAAATGCTTTTAAAAGGAGAGGTATCAACAAAACTTTAAAAAAAAATTTTTCATGACAACACACATCAGAGTTTAAGCTTCAAGCAATAAGCACTTTTCAATGATATTTTTCTGTGTGTGCATTTTCAGTCTCTGGGTAAGGCACTCTTCATGTTCTGAAAGAACTTTGTCATTTATCTCTTGGACAAGTCAATCATACAAAACACAAAATAAAACTCAACAGGCATTATTTTTCAAAATTTATTCAAGTACATGAAGTCAACTTCATACAAGATCTGCTCTGTGAGCACGCTGCCCCATTATTGGTACACTATCCCTCAATGCCATTTCACTTAACCAAATGACAACAGTAATAAACAACATTAATATTGTATACTAATTGTTTCAAACAAAGGCGCAACATTTATTAACGTCTGTGTCAAGTAAAACATTATTTTCTTTAAAAACATGTTTAATAACATGTGGGGACCAGTAGTGACATGATCCGGCAAAATTAACAGATCTTTCACAATGTACAGAAAAAGGGTATATCATACGGAGAGAAAAGTCTATTAGGAGAAATAAAAATTTATTGTTGTTCCATCGCAATGTTTCACCCTTCGTACTCCTCATTTTCAGCTCCCTCCTCTTCCTCGCCCCCGTTCTGGTCCTCAGGGTTGTACCCTCCATACCCTGTGTACTGGTCTACATCCTCTTCCTTCACGATTGGGACCCCGTCCTCACCAAAGTCTTGATCTGCCCCTTCGTCTCGCTTGCTTTCCCGATCTCGCTTGCGATCGCGACTTCTGCTCCTTCTGGTTCTCTTTCTTTCACGAGATCGGCTTCTCTTTCTTTCTCTTGATCGACTCCTTCTGCTCCTCTTGCGTTCTTTTTCCTCTCCTGTAACCATTTCAGCAATTTTATGTTATATATTTATGCATTTTTATACTTCATAGCTAGAAGGATTATTCTCCCTTTACATAGCTATTGCCATTTAACAATCCATTTTCTTTTGAATAGTGTTTCTCTTTTTTTTTTAACATAACATTGGATTACACCACATAAAACTCCTTTATAATTGCTTTATGAGCTCACAGATATCAAAATATAAATCTGCTTGACCTGATATAGATGTGAATGACTTTGTTATGAAGGAGTACCCTACCTGGCTCTTCTCTCCTGGGCCTTTCTCTATCTCTGCTTCTGCTTCTCCTTGGTCTCTCTCTGCTTCGACTCCTCCTCGGTCGTTCTCGACTTCTACTTCGTCGGCGACTGCGATCCCTTGCGGGAGATTCCTCTCTGCCACGGTAGGAACTACTGCTGTAAAATCCAACAAAAATACGCATTTTCACCACTTTGAAAACAAGCACAAGATTTTCATGTGTATTTTGAATACAGACTAGTTATGTAATATCAGAAAATTTCAAAAAATTAAGAACTAAATGCAATGATTAATACATAAATCACTCTTTGTACAATATCATTTTCCTCAATCTGATTAAAATCAGATGCTTGATCCGGTCCTTGTTTTTCTATTGTCGCTACACGAGAATCTGAAGAAACCCCGCTTGAGGTCACCTCCTGGTGAACTTTGTTTTGACCAATGAAATCGTCAGTTCAATTCCTCTGTTACGTGTTTTGGAAGTCATGCTAATACAATCTTTGGATTCCCTTAACGCGTCTAATATCAACTTATGCTCCGTCTTTAGCCCGCTGATACCGAAAGATTCGTCATACGACTCCATTTTTGTATATAATCCGAAATTACCTTTTCTAACACTTGCTCTGATTGGCTAAAATAACTCAATATTCTTAAATCAAAGTTCACCAGAAGGTGACCTCAAGCGGGGTTTTTTCTGATCCTCGTGTAGCGACAATAGAAAAACAAGGAGCGGATCAAGGATCTGATTTTAATCAGATTGTCATTTTCCTCTGTTCATAATAAATGGAAACCAAAGAAAACTGTTTATTTTGTTACAAGGCTGCAGGCAAGTATCAAACTTTGAATTTTGATTGACTCAGAAATTAGTGCCATATAAATTCTCAGAAAGATGCTGATTGTTTCAACATGATTAAAATCCTTCTGATATCACAGAGAAAGGATTTTGTTTACCTGAACTCGTCTCGTCCAGAAAAGCGAGTGTTTTCATCAGGCCCACCTTTCCTGGTTCCTCCTAATCCGCCTCCTACATAAGTTAGAAACAAAAATCATACTAGAGAAAGGTACCAGGTAATATAATTATTGCTGAGATGAAGAAAAAAATTCACTGCATAGTTCATTCAACATATAACTAAAGGACGTTGAAAGAACTTCATGTGAATGGTGATGTAAAGATTAGAATAAGACGTGATGATAAAGAGCAATCTTGTCTGTTTAATGTTCCGCAAAGCATGAAATATTGTGTATTTATAAAGAAACTATCTTTTATATTTGCTACATCACATTGCATATTACAAAAATGTTACAAGACACAAGCTATAGATCTATTCAAAGACCACCTCTATAAATATAAACCAAGGTTTTATGAGTTATTTGAGGACAGATGATAACTCATCCACCCATCCCCCTTCCTACAAACATACACACTGAACTATGCTATCTGAATTGAAGTTCATTGAAGAGTTGTTGCAGTACAGCTTGCACTTACAAAAATCAGTGATTGTATATTCATGAAATTGTTTGAAAATCAAAGTTAAAAAAAAACTGTGAATGTTACACATTTCCCTTCTGTTATATGGTAAGTGGAGAGGTGTTCATATGATTGCCAAATCAAAACATCATTTGAGAGCAGGTTATTTGGAAATTGCAAGGAAATAGAGTCTGTCAAATGTAACTGATCTTTCTCCAATTTATGATGTCTATGAAGTTTTTTTAGCTTCCAAAATAGATCTTGTAAAATTAACCAATGTTAAGAGTTAACATACATCTTGTCAATTGCTTGAGGTTTATGATGGGTGCTATAGAAACCCCAATCTGCTGTACAGAACATATCACATCACTGGTTTCAGAAGTCTCTCCTCTGTTCCATACCAATGGAAGATACTTCAATTTGCTTATTTGCTTGGATTTGAAAAGAGGAAATTGTCTTGGGAATACTTTTTTACCCACAAAGCCAAATTGATCCTCCAGTTAAACACAAAAGATTAATCAGAACAAGAAAAAAGATGAAGTCCCCTTACACCGGACTCCAACATGTTTCCTGGAAATTCCAAGCTGATAACCCTTGGAGCGATGGAATGAAGATATCCCAAAAGTTTTCAAAAAAGATTATCCAAGTTTCAGTTGCAAACAAAGTGTATTTTGAGAAGGAGTGCAGGATTTCGGACTGATTATCAGACAGAGCATTAAACATCTCTAGGAAGATCATGTAATAAGACACAGGATACTATGAAACTTGGAACCTGGTAATGTGGTTACAAAATGGAGAAGATTGGCTTGACAGTGAAATAAATGTTCAACGTCATAAACAAAATAACAAATCTTCTTATAATCTTAGTAGAGATGATGAAAATTTACTTCAACACGAAAGCATGCAATGTTTTCTGCATCAAAGCTATCTGCACTTTGTTGTTGCAAAGTGATGTGAGAATTGAAGACATTTTTCATTTGATCAAATTCCAATGCTACATATTAAAGGATAATCTAAATTAAGTTACAATGGGTCTAAACATTGTTGTTCATACAAATGGAATTGAAGATTGATACAAGAAGTTGAGTAAAATCTCTGAAAATGAGCCAGTCAGTGGGCATGTTAATGTTCCCTAAAAAGGTAGGTGGTTATGTTATGTTTCTAGAAGTTAATTAGTATAAATTGCAGTATTATATAGAGTAGTGTTTGGGTGGCAATTCTTGCTTGGCTTTCTTCTACCTACCTAATCTTCTTGGCCTCCAACCTTTGACTGTTCTTCCTCTTTCCACATCAACCAAAACACGTCTTCCGTCAATTTTCTTTCCATCTGCATGTTTGTATGCAGCTAAACAAGAAAAAAGCTGCAAGTCATCTGAACTAATCTATCTCTACAGATTCTGCAGGAAAACTTATCATAATTACATATCAGACTACACCACTGCAATCCATGTTAATACACAATGTCATGGTTGTCCAGACTTTGATTGAAATATTAGCAATGGTAATTTTTGTCTGTAGTAAATGAATAACCTGACTTAATTGTCTTGCAGGTAATTCAGTTGCTTAAAAGTATTCAATTTTTTGTTCTAGAGATTTTTGGATGGATTTCATAAAGCCTCAACACATGCTCTGCCTAATGATTTTTGTACTGTGTCTTGCTTTCAATGAAATTGGATTCTGTTGTATTGCAACTTGTACTATTAAACACGTGTAGGAATCCTATCTTTTTAGTGTATTTCTGGGGGATTGCAGGGCTGTAATTTGACCTTGATCAGCTGAAACTAAAAATATACTACTACAGATACATGTAGATATTGTTTTTGAACAATGACCTTCTAATAAGCTTTGTTTAATAATTGCCCACCCTCCAACTTTATGTAGCTTAAAGAAAATCATTGATTCTCTACTACCTCCAATGATGCTGGACCTGAAAAGCAATTCTTATAAGTACAATACACATTTGCTGCGTATGGAAAGTGGTCTAAAGTCCTAGCAAAGGGTCACTGGATACCTACCCAAGGGCTATTTTTCTTCTAATTTCGAATTTAAAAAAAAAAAAAATCGCCAAAAATTTAATTTGATTTCTTTTTTCACAACATCTACAATTAATTATCAACATCCAAAAATTTGTCAATTCAGAAAATACCTGGTCACTTACGCAAATTCTGTAAAACTCTTCCCCATCTAAACTGATGCTTTTTCTGCTTTGAACACCCAAATGGCAGACATGAGGACATGTCTTCTTGGAAGGCAACCTCCATCTTACCTGATTATCTTTATATTTTTTTTTTATATCTTACCTGAGATTTATTCTATGTTTAATTTTTTTTCTTACCTGATTTTTGTTATTTTTTCATTTAAAACTTTACATTTTTTTAATGGCTTACCATTCCCCATTAAATAATATTGAATACAGATTGCATCTAGGCAGGGGCAAAATGAGGGGGGGCTTATTAAAGATTTGGGATCTAGATGCCAAATCATATATTTTAATTTAAGAAATTAAATGAAAGATAAATTTAAAAAAAAACTATTTTTAACAAAAGGGGAAAAAATCATGCACCCTTTTGATCAAAGAACTTTTTGAAACTGTCCACATGGCTTGATATTGTACTGGGCTTGGGGACAAATGATTGTCTTACCACTCCCATACAAACCTATCATTGGCCAGCAATTAATTTCTCACGAGTCAGATTGGGTGAATCGAACAAGAAGGGTCTATTTGTACCCATTCTGTTCTCTCATTCTGAAGGAGAAATAAGAGACATTGGTTAGAATGTCAAGGAAATGTGTATTTTACAGAAAATTATTTTTTTTAAGGTAGTAATACACAATTTCTGATCGAAAAAAGGTAAAAACACATTTTCAAAGCCACAATACTTACCACCCAAAGAATAAAAAACAATTGTTAATCATCAAAATAATATGGATAAAGTTTTCATTAGGTGAACACCTGTATTTTGTTTCTTCTAGAAAAGAATACCCAATAAACACCACTCTTGGCTTCTCCCACAAACTAGGTATGATTATACAATAAAAATCAAATAGAAATACCCCAATTCAATTCATCATTTATACTTATCTTTGCTCTATTCTTTTCGATAATTTTTTTTTGCACAAATTCTGTAAACTTAGATCTTTATCTAATCTGAAGTAACACTTGTGATAAAACATTCCTGACACCCAATAAATCACAGACAAGTTTATATCAGTTGTGCAGATGAGGAGGAAACACAAGCAGTAACTCTGAAGAGTTGTTTACTTCAAGAGTTTGGTTAATGTCAGAACCAACAGTAAAATCGGTTTTAGTGCCTACAACTAAGTCACCAGCTCTGCTTTTGAATCTTATTGCAAGGAGGACCCTAAAGAACACAAAATCCTGATAACATTGCAAGTCCCTGGCTTGTTTCAAGAAACACTCCTTTTTTTAAAACTGCAACACTGACTGGAGTCTTCTGGGAACATTCTCAGATTAGATCCATAATCAATCTGTCCAGATTTCCCAGAAGACCCCAAGACAGGAAGTAAAAGGTTGCCATGGTGATTGTTACTTACAATGCATGTCCCTCTCATGTTCAAACTCTATAAATGCATATCCCCTCGGTTTTCCTGAAGTTTTGTCTGACACCAATGAAATCTGAAAAATACAAATAGAATTGATAAATTTTAAAATGCTTTCCAAACCTTCATAAATTTCTTTACTTGTTGCAGCCCTGTTTTTGTATACCAATTAAGGATTCATTTGAACCATATATTTAGCCATCATATTATTGTCCACAATTCTATCATGTAACCCAAAGAATAACAACCACTGTGAGATCAATATTGTACTGTTGCATTCTTAGTACAGCTCTTTTATTAACAAGAAAAATGATGTTTGGTAAGTGAGCTGATCTTTGCACTTCTGTAGTTGATGAAGTACAGACTAATTATGCACACAACAAATTACCTATCTGAATCCTGTCTTGGAATCTCGGCAAAGAGATTCAAACACCACTAAAAGTGTTCTCACAGGGAAAAAATTGTTTATTGTGTTTCTGCATATGCTGTTCATTACTACTCAGTCCTGTACTTTCATTCCTGATTTTCAAAATCTCTCACTGAGGTTAGTTAACTTGTCTTAATGGATAAAGATGGTCTCATATTCTTGACATCAAAATAACAACCTCAATTACACTTCTTGGATGACACTTTTCAAGCAAATACAAAGTGTAGAAAGAATGTAAAACTCTTTCACAATCAAAACCTCTTTACATACCTAATTCAAACCCAATTCTTTGATGTGTAAAACATGTTTTCTTTTCATTATCTTCAACATGAAATGCACTTCACTAAATAATTGTAGACTTATTCTATTGCGATAATAAACCTCTAGTACATAAGAGGACTCTCTAGTAATCTAACAATTTTCTAGATAAATAACAAATTCCAGCAGGGTGCTGAAACTGGAATCAAACTGATTTTCCTCAATGCTCAATAATCAGCTTGGCTCCATTTATCATTATTGATTTTGTAAATAAATCTGTCTACACAAAGGTCTGTTTGACCTAGCAGTACAGTAAATATAGCTCAATAAATAACAACAGATTAAGAATGGGAAAAAAATTGAGGTTGAAAAAAGACGCCATAGTAACAGAATGTCAAGCCCATCACACTAACATACATTTATTTTCACGAATTATGTGCCATATTTTTCCACAAAACACAAACCCATGGCACTGACTGTGTTTCTTGTCTGTAACATGTCTGCAGCACAGGCAATATTTCTGATAAGTTATTCTCAGAATCCAACAACTGTCATACACTATGATACACTTATCTCACCCTAATTAAAAATGGCAGGTCATATCTTATTGAGTGTTTCATGAGCTCAATACATCTACAAATCCTCATAAAAAGATTAAAGAAAAGTACAGATTATCATCCGAAATCCATTTGCAATGCTTTTTCCTATTTTTAGCATTAGTATATTTGCTCATCAATTTTTTCTGGTTCGAATATAATCAGCAAATATAAATAATGACTGGGATCTTAATCAGCTCTCTACAATGTTGGAATTTCAGGCATGACCAGCGAAAATACAGTGCACAGGCATCCCTTTCTAACTTCAGAGCTTCAAATTTTGCAGACATACATAACATGTAACCTTGCTAATCAACGCTGCTTCCCTTGGTTAAAAATGACTTTTCTTTCTTTCTGCACAACGTCATCATCTTGCCATTATACAGTGGTAAGCAAAGGGAGGCCAAAAGTTAGAGGGAGAAAGAGGAATACTTCAATCTGATCTGATTTTATTTTCATCCGAGAGCTTTCATTGGGGCTATCGATAGAGATCAAATGAGGAATAATTTTTCTTCCTGATATACAGTTAGTTTATCCTTGTTTTACTCTTCGTTTTGAAGTGGATTCTATATTTATGGTTTGGAAACTTCAGCAACCATTGAAGATCTAGTTGGAAAAACAGGAGATCCAAACGTTTGTTTTGACCTGTTTTATGTATTTCTCCCAACATCTTGATTCTATTTTGGAATATTTATGGATTGTTCTTTTAAATGTCTAGGATATTCTTACCATCAGCGAGTGGTTTAACCATCATATTTTCAGCTGAGGTACTTGAACGAAATTAAATGGTGAAGTTTATGCACTTAAAAGATTAAAAACCTGTTGATTTGTCAATGGATATCAATGATATGGCCCAGCTTTCGAAAACTGCGATCAGGAGTTGTCCCATTTTGTTGTTATAGCAACCACTTTCATCAGTTGTCCAATCTGTGCTTTGCTGAAAACTCTGTACATGAACAGTCACTCTCATTTTGTGGGAACTGTTAAATGGTTCAGGGACTGGAATTTAAGCCAATTTTCTTGGAATGCGTTTCTGATGCATACAAACCGAGTGTCCATATGGTTTTGGGGATCTGAAGAGGTTAGTTTTTTCTTTAATTTCACCCTTACCTAACCTCTCCCTACAGTGGATACTAATTGTAATTATCCTGACCCAAGTGTTGTGTCCAAAACCATGGTAATGGACGCAGAGGTTGCCATTTGACATTACCATATTACAAAGATAAATAGCCTCATATTACACCATTTACTGGAGTTGACATTTAAAGTAGTTGAGATGACAGCAAAATTTCATGGTTTTCCCATAAACAAATGTTGCATCAATTTAGATAATTAACTATTACAGCAAAAGCTAAAATATCCTTTTGAGGAATTCAAATTGTTTCAAGTAACAAACCATGAAACAGTTCATCATCCTCTTTAGTCCACCCAACCTAACAGTACATCTAGTTCCCACTTACATCAATTATTTTTTTCTCTCAATACAGGACACTATTGTGTTGTGATGAATCTTCAATTTTTCATTTTTTTAACATAAAATGTAAAGAAAACAATGAAACACATTTTATTCATATAATGTTGTTGAAATGTTGACCTATTTCCTCACTGACCACCAAATCTGTAATTTCATCTGTTGTATAACAGAGACAGAGGAAATTCTGGTAAAGATAAGACTGTCAAAGTGACAAGTTTCTTTCCTCAGTTAATCTTCTATCTGATTGGAAGGTGTGGGCGGGGGAAGGAAAAGAAAATTGCAGCTGCCATTAAACATCTGCAATCCATCTTTCTAAAGTTTCTGTGGAATAAACCCCACACATTTTTTTCTCTTTCCCTAGACCTAACATTTTCTTTTTTCGATTTTCTTAACAGTCTTCCCTTGATAGAAATTATTTTCATACAATCTGCGACAAAACAATAAAGATTCACCAATAAACCAGTTGATGAAACTACCATTATGACAGCCAGAGGAACTTTTAATCATTGGCAAGGATAAATTTGTCACAAACCTTGCACTGTCACACATATCACTCAAGAAATTCTTTGGCATCAAAAGGTATTTTCACAACAACTTCAATTAGAAAATGCATTTCAAACTGCCACTCTGAGTTACTTAGGATGATGTGCTTCATATCTAGTTATTTGCATCTAATATTTAGATTTAAAGCTCTATGTAGCTCTGCTGTTTTAGTGAAATTAATACACATTTTAAAAGGAGTCATATAAAACCCCCAAAGATAGTCTGTCATACAACAGACAGCATCCCCCAATAAACATACCATCTGTATCATTCTCACTTTTGAAGAGATAGAGCAAATATTAGCAAATGGGCATTATAAAGGGAAGATAATGAAGCTAAGGCTTAATTTTGTTTGCGATGCAGATATTGCTGTGCACTAGTACACCATTTAGTATACACCCACTTCTATACATGAATGCCTTCAAGGAAAAAGTGACTGTGCTCATCTTTAAAACATCACAAGTTCGAATCCACCTTGGGTTTTTGTTATTATTTACTGAAGTAAATTTTGTAAATCATCTTTTTTAATCCAAAATTGCATATTTTTTTTTTTTTTTACCTTTTTGAATTATATACTTCTATAATGCATCATGCTCTCTTTTATAATCAGATAATTTTCCGCTGATTTGATAAACTACATGTATTTCAAGGTGTAGTGAGCCACCTAAGTTGTACTGTCTTTCCACAATGTGGTGTATTGTAAATAACTTTGAAAAGGGGGTGAAATTTACTATCTTGCCTCTGTAACAAATTAAGATTTCTTTTACATTGCACAGGCTGAATAAAATCTTAATACCAAGTGGTCACTAAAATTCATCAAGCATTGTACCCTATCATAAAGAATTACTACTGATTTTCAATGCACTTTTCGAATGTGTGCCCTAATTTAAACTAAAAAAATGCACAGTCAACTTTTTTCTTAAAAAAAAATGTTTTTCTTTAAATCCTATTTGGTATTGATGATGATTGAGCTTTACATTTTGTGGGATATTCCTATACATCTTCATTTACAATTCTGAACTGACACCTGGCATTTCAGCAAGCATCCTTTTTTTCACTGCTTTGCACTGATCTACTAGACTGCACTCAAGTCTAAGCAACTCAATTCTAAAAATAAACCTTGGAAAAACAGATGATTTTTTACAAGACTTTGCCATAAAGATGGGAAAAGGGATCAAAACTGTCATTTTTACATGCCCTCTTGGCCTTCAAAGATAACAGGTTTTTCAACTTATTTATTACACAAAATCCATGGGCAATTTTTCAGCTCTAAGAATCTCCAACACATAGACCATTTTAATTGTTTTTTTTTTAAGTAAGCATTACACATAGGAAAAATCATGCATCTGATCTATATATCAAGTCAATCTTAAACTGTATTCTGAAATGTATATCAATTAATTAGCACAACTATGTTACCTCACTGTACAAAAGAAATCCTAATAGTGACCCTCAACTAATAGAGTTTCAAAAATTGTTAAAACATGTTTGTAAACACAGAATGTTATTTCTGCTGTAGGATGCTTTTAAATCACACTGATGAAGGGCTCTGTCTCTATTTCTTAGGAAAACATTAAACTGTCTTAACTTTTTGACTCTTTACTTTGATCAAAGTAACAGTTATTTGCCAAATCATCAAAATTGCAGATAAAAAGTTATCTACCTTTTCTCCTAAAGGGATTTCAGAAGACAAAAATTGTAAAATTCAAGAAGATTTGGATGTTGATTGGAAAGCTGTTGTCCCACTGGTAAATACTTGAGTATTTATAGCAGCAAGTTGGAGCATAGGGCCATCATGTAGTCATTCTATATTTAAAAAAACTTACCTGATTTCTATCCTGTTTTTAGATTAGACCCAAACCTTCAATACTATGGAATCATTCAAAATTTTGTGGAGTGCAAGTTTTTCTTAGGTTCATGATCCAATGCATATATACATAAATTTTGTGTAAGGGGTTCCCATGAATAGGCCAAAAAGGAGCAATCAAGATTTTCTTATGTGTCCACAGTATGCTTTTTATAGTTTATATCATGCAACAGAGAGAGAGAGAGAGAGAGAGAGGATGAATATGTGTGCTTACTTTTCTAATTGGTCCATACACTTCAAATTCTCTGCGTAGCTTGGACTCGCTTGAATCATAGTTCTGAAAAAAGAAGAAAATCATAATAATTTCTGCAAAGAATATATCTCATCATTTTCATACAAATATCTTTGTCTGGAATGACTTTGTATGCAGAACTGCTGAAACTTTTAATACAATGTAATATGAATGTTATATCAATGAAAAAAAAAACAAAACCTTGCCAACTATAACTGAATATCACAGACAATGGTAATTTTCATAAGCTGTTTGACTCTGTAATTTAATCAGTAATTGGCAATGTTTGACCTTTCAGACAATAGCAGACAGTGTATTTTATAGCTTTTATTTATTCTCAAATCTGTGGTTTATGAGCCTTGGATAAAGCCTGCAAGAGGCTGATAAGGAATTACTGGAGATGGACATTGAGAAAGAAGACCCTGCTCCATTTCAGCCCTATATAAAACACAGCATAGAATCAATGGCACTCAACTGATGGCCATGCAATGGCCACACCAATATGTTCCGATAATAATGGCCACATTGCATGCCCTGACAGGATCTGATAGTTCAGGCCAGATCAATGTTGGGGAGAAGGATGATTGTTTCTCCTGTCATGCATAGCCGACAGTCCACTATTTCCCTATTTAATGGCCAGCAAAGATAAAGAGAATGCAAAACCCATAAAAGACTGTTTTCAAAATTCCTGTTTTGATCTCTCCTTTTTGCAATATTCCTTAAGAATCAGGTAATCAATTTTGCAACTATAAAACAGTTTCATAGATTTAAACTACTAATACTTTTCAGACTGACCACTATGCTAGAGTTGATTCAACATCCAGTTTTTTGGGATTCTCCTATCTATGACTGCAAGATGTCATTGATTTTCATCTCTTACAAGTACACAGTTTTAAAAATCAATAACCTAGATTTTATTGATAGATATGACAAGATAACCAAGCTGGAAAATGAAAGATCATAATTCATCAATAGTCCTTTAGTATTTGTATTCAACTGTCTTTGTTCAATTAACCATTGATTATGAAATTAGTTGGGGGAAGGGGTTCCATTCTCTGCATTAACAGACGGTGTTCATTGTTTGTGACAAAAAGCCCAATAAATCTCTCATGCAGAAAGCAACCAATATCATACAACTGTATACTTTTCCTAAAACAACATCTATACCATTTTGTGAAAAGCAAACATCCATTGTCATTTGGTTTTTGTTCTAGGCCTCCAAGGAGACAGTTCGAATGTACTCGTGTAATGTAAATTAACACAATCAAACATAAAACTGTTTAAAAATACTGGTACTCAATTATTCATCTATATGTGTATAATGCAGTGTACATTATCTGACTGCACAATATGAATGTAACATGAACCAATTTCAAAGCATATGTATATGGAAGTTAAATTCCATGGGGAATCTTTCGGATATCTCTTACCTATTTAGACCGAAATGGAGATACGATTTTATGCATAATTCATCATTTATATATCTCAGTACTAGTATATTTGTAACGTGCCATTTATTTTAAAAACAAAGACATCCATTAGCTACAGAGAGATCACAACTAACTCATTCGAACAATGGAAACTTTTGTTGATTCCATTTCCAATTCCAACAATTCCATTTACATTCTTTGAGAAAAAATGAATGAGATTATGAGAGAAACAAGATGAGCAAATGTCTGAGTTCAAGCACAAAATACTTCAAAAGTTGACTAATTATAAATAAGGAACCTTTTCTCTATGTTTATATATAAATACATAACTTGGCAACATAATGGCAAAATATTTACCTTAACCATGTACACGTAACTGCTAAAGGATGAAGTAGTCTAGAATGAAGTTTAACATCCACATTCACTCTCCCCCCCCCTCTCTCTCTCTCTCTCTCTCTGCTTCTTAATCTTATTCCTAACTATGGTAAATTTACCAATAATCTATCTGCAAATCAAAGACCATGCACACTTGTGCACAGAGGCAATTATAGAAATGTCATCTAAAATCTTCCTCAGTTGAAACTTTCACAGGTTGCAACATACTCTTAATCATTCAATAAGAGAAAATCAGGCCACTGCATTTTTCATTTATAGAATACTACAGATACAATCCCCTATCAGAGTCACCAATTGTTCTTCTCCTTCATAACAGTGCTCAACAAAATATGTATTCCCTCATAATCTCAGCTCAATAAATTTCTGCCATCTGCACTGCAGCATCAATACATTAATAGGCAGCAATTAATTGGCTCATCTGATCAAGTGCCTCAATGATTTTTCACAAATATTCCAAGTGATTATCACCTGTACATGTCATACATTGTGTATGGCTGCTCATTCGCTTATAATAACAACAGATAGGAAACTAGCAATAAGTTCCAGAAAGTACAGTAGTAATGGATATTATTTTCATGCGACTCCAAAATCGGTGTCATTTTACACAGAATAAACCGTTCATCAATAAGCTGTGAGAACCTGTGATCATGTGACACTTTCTGTAACGGAAAGCTATTCAATCACCGATTCCATTTGGAGATCTGTGTCAATGATTAATTTACGTTGTGGAAAAGGAGGAATGGGAGTGCATTTGAGAATCACTGCCATAACAATAGGATAAAACCTTTTCACGGGATTGTCCTCGAACCCGAGACTCAGACTTCATTGATTTCCAAATGACATATCTTTGCTTTACGGCACTGCATATTAAGAGAGGAACCCAAAAAGAGTACTGATTAGTCGATTTAAATGTCCATTTTATCCTTGTCATTTAGTTTTAACAGATATCTCGATTAAATAGAGAGTATCAAATGAGGCAAGAATCGGTGTATTAGAAAGACAATAATCAGATTTAAATCAGTGTTACAACTGGAGATAACAAGAAATTTCAAGAGTGTCATCTGAAGGTAAAAGTGTGGAAAGAGATACATCAACTGTGGCATATGCAGGCAATGACAACTTTACTCCTGATTGGATCCCCTTTTATTCCGCCTGGAAATTAATCACAATTCCAAGTTTAAACAGCAAAAATTAATTTGCAGCTGCAATCACAGGGGATTTGGTCTTCTCTCAATCTTCTCCACTTCAGTGAAGAAAGTATATCAGGGGAGAATTTACGGTAAAAGTTAGATCTGTCTTTGACAGTCAGCGGCTGGATATCATCCACTAAGGCTAGTGGTGGGAAGAAAGGACCAATTAGTGACCTCTTCAAACAAGGATGATTTGATCAATCTTGTGGTGGAAAAAATAGTAATTTTTACCCGACTTCACAGCTTTACAAGAGTGCCAGTTGTCTTCGGATGTAAAATGTGCAAGGATTTCTTGAATTGAGACAAAAAAAATGTGGTTGCATTGCATTTCCCTCACTGTTAGATAGAACGGAGTTTGTTTAGATTAGAAATCACACAAGAAGTGATTTACATATGTTCACCTGTACTGGCCAATGAATGCTGGTATACTATCTGAAGCCATGTTTCCATTCTCTAGTTCAGCAGGGGTATGTACAGATTTTTTAAAAAAGTGTAATAATTTCTAAGATACATGCATTGAAAATATCAGATGTTTTATCAGACAATTTGCTGCATGCAGTCAAAATTTCAATGAACTTGTTTTCTTTGGATAAGCAAATCCTAAATCATTCAATATCTGAAATCATGTCATTATCGTAAAGGTTACAAAACTTTTGGAGCTAACGCCATGTATCCAACAAGAATAGTCTTAAATTTGTTTGTAAAATATTAAACCTTCGGACATTACATAAATAGCAAATTTCTCCCTCCTTTTGCCAATGTATTATGTAATCAAATTTTATCTGTAATTTCATAAAAATGTACACATTGTGGAGATATATAGATGTATCATCATCTACTAGGCCATGCAACGAAAAAATTAAAACTGGCAACGTGTTTCAATGAATCAATACATTCAATATTTCAGCCCATCGCAGCCCTTCCTAATTAATAATACATAACTTATGAGAGTTGCTGATGACTATCAACAATCATTAAAATATGAAATATTCATGACACTTTTGACGTAGTGTTGAACACAACAGTGGGTGTGATCAAGTTTTAAATTATCCCCCATTTACCCAGTTTAAATCCTGTATTAATAATTAGTCCTCATCTGACAGTCACCAGCATTCTCAAATTTTCTGCCGAAACGAGTTTCATGATCGATTTGTACACATATCGCAAAATTTCCTGACAACATTTTCTATGCATCATGTATCATACGAGTTCCCGAAAATGAAGACTGCGCATATTCATAATCCTGTGTTCAGAGCTGTTCCTTGCCCATATCAATATTTCATATTTATACTTTAAAGTGGAATTTTCACTGACAGGGGAACAAAGCTTTTAATCAAGCTGCTAATTATTGCTTAGGTTGGGTTGTTGAACTCAAATAGATATCTTGTGTATAATAAATATACTACTTGAAATAGAGCACACTAAGTAATAGTAAATTGAAATGTATATAAATAGAAACATTGTTTCAATTTTTTTTCTGTTTCTTCAAATCAAAAGTTTTCTTCAAGAGAAACACTTCCCCAATACACTGTATTTTGATGTTCTTTTTCAACTAGTCCAAGAGCAGTGTAACAGCAAATCCGAAAGGAAATAAAACTGAGAATATAGTCCAAAATATATGCATTTTACATTTCTAAAATGCATATATAACACCAAATACTAAAATTTCAATCGTCTCTTACAATATATTCCTATTCATCACCATCTTTTCCTCATACCTTCACTAATTTGACCATGACCTTTTGAAATTTGATTTATAAATCAATGAGGCATGACATGAGACTTTTAAGCATTCAATTAGCACACATGAAATTCCAAAAGTGAAGCTTAAAATCATAAAAACACAATGCTACAAAATGTATCTTTCAACATGCAGCTGTGTGACAGTGACCACTAGCATTTGACCTCACAATGCATAGAATGCAAGGTCAAAATTAATTTAGGTACAAAAATTCTGAAGGTGCAATATATCATGAGAAATATTGACATACCTTGCCCTACATACAGGTTGTGACAATTTATACAACAAAGAAGTTCTTAATAAGCAGCAGTTTTTAATACACTTTTTAGAGGATACAAAAGTCTGTGGACAATGTCTCTTCCAATACCAATTGAGTCATGGTTCTAACTTTGATGTCATTTGATATTTTTGGATGTGCTCAACAAAAAAATCCATGAACAAATTGTTACTAAAACTTAATGATGAAACCATAGTAGATGGACCTGTATTCACTAACAAACTAACTTGTTTACCTAACACTTTTTCCATTAATAAATCATTATAAACTGTTAGGTAGATAAATGTGTAAAGTTTACTTAATCCTTCATCACAGGAGGAGACTATATATATATGAAACCACTTGTTCAGGAGGAGACAACTGATTTAAGCTTTATATGCGTGTGTATGCAAGGCTATCTAGCACACCCCCTAAAACTGAAGGGTAATGTAAATAAACTTTTATACCAACCTCACAAAAACCTTATGCTACTACAGTATGAAGCAACAATGGCATTGTTTACAAGAACTGGCAGCAGCAGAAAACCTCCCCCAGAAGCTTTCCATATAAAAGACAAAAGCAATGACTATTTACACAGGTATTTTTAGCATCACCTCGTAATAAAAAAGCCAATAAATCAGCAATTAGGTAATTGAGGAGGTAATCTCTGGAGGTACTTTTTTTGCCTCAGGATTATTTTCATAAAAATTGATGAATCATGTTTAAGTTATGTTCATACTAATCTGTGCCGGAGAGTAACTTCCTAAATCACGTACAACCTACTTATCATAATGGGTAAACATACTGACCATAATGACCTCTTACTATTGTACTTATAATCATGTATTAATTGCTTCACTTGTAAGTCAAGGATCTAAAATTTAAGATAAGTGCATGACACACCAATGGGATATGTACATGCATACAGAAGCAAAATTAAACATACAGAGAAAAAGTCACTAACATGAATAGAAAGGTAAATTGATATTAAGTTTTTATTTTTCTGTTAAAATTAAATTTAAAAGTCTATAAAATTATAAAATCTCATGGAAATTTTGTACTGATCAGTTTCTGGGTGGGATTCTTGGTCTGTTGCAGTACACTTTTGCTGTGGACTGGTAAAATGTGAGGTGTGTTCAAGTTAATTGTGGACAGGTGGGTGTTTGAATAGCATGTAGTGACAGTCACAGTGCGAGGTGCACCAATTTTATCATACATTTAACTTTTGTAACCTGCGAAATATAGCTGAATATGATTGTATTCACTAATCAATCTTTTGGAGTATTAAAGCCAGGTCAAGCGAAACAAACATTAAAACTATGTACTCATTCTTTTGCCTTACAAACTTAAGCCTGGGTAATTACAATACTGAATTGAAATTGAGGGATTTATGCCTACAGTCCTGCAAGATAATGATTGTTACTCCGAGAGATGGTCACGAGTCAATGTCCTGGAATCAGCAGACAAATTGTGACAGATTCGTTTCTAATAATTCACAAATAGTCCCCGAGCCTGCTGGGGATACTTGTATACAGAAATGTGTCAAAAGCACCAGACAGCTTGTGAGATATGACACTAACCCCAATAACGATTTCAAATCAAGAAAACAGTATCAAGTGGATAGCAAGACTTCTGCCCAAGCCCAACACAGAGTTAGCAGATAATAAGTACTCTTGGGGCAGCTTAACTTTGTCAGTTCTTGACTCTATACCAACAAATGCTATTGATTTTCACACTGGTTCAACAATTCTTGGCTATTTTGCTTTTTTTTTTTCTAATGTGACCCTAATAAAGCATCTGGTTCATCATTGCTTTTACACTAAAAGATAAAATGTCAATCAAACATTTATTCATATATACTTCTTGCTATTGTTTGGCACTTAGAACATGGAAATATGTTAATAACATATACATGATAAAGCCTAAATTCATGTAAACATTGAAGCTGAACACATAAGCCATGAATTTAAGAAAGTCTTCATGAAGGTCATTTTTTAAATATTACGTAAGCACAAAATATTCACTACGTTTGGATATTGTTTGCTAATTAATGGGTTTTAATGAATTTTTATTTGAAGATCATCTGGCTTTCTCTTTGTCAATTGTTATGCAAGCAAACGTTGATTAACAACAAAAGGTGTCACATTGAATGCAACATTTGGATGGCTCAATCTAAACATCTTTAGCAAAGTTTTCCAGGAATGAAACCGTGTTCAAGACAAACATTCACACATTGTCCCTATGATCTCCTAGCAATTAATGTGTTGACCATTCGTAAACCAAGTCCAATACTGTATATTCACCTGTGACAGTGTTCCCCAGGTAAACAGCCCCCTTGACAATCAATTGATCAACTTCAGCAACATTAGATCATACCCACCTATATCCATCTATATTGGTCATATTTGTTATGATAACATCTCTGTCAACATGCGCCCATCATCTCCCGATGATCAATTTTTTTCCTCTGATGAAAAAAAACTGTATAGTATCCCGATAAAAATATCAAGTTTGTAATGGGATTTAGTGAGAATTTTGTTATTTGCACTGTTTTCCAAATAAAAGATGAAAGACTTGCTCTCTAAGTGGATAAATTTACTGAGATGTGACCCAACAACAAGATCTTTGTGACACTTCGTGTTAGCTTTCAATATCTGATTCCCAAGAGATTAACACTACTGCAATATTCATACAGTCTTTGCCTGAAGTTTCTATACTGAAGCATTTATCAGTGAATAAATGTAAAAAAAAAAAAAAAGAAGTTAAAGTAAAAAAAAAAAAATTGTCTTTCCGATCCACTGGAGCATTAGTCTCAATAGAGAAATGGCGACTAAATAGACACAAGTGTTTGGCAGTCAGTCTGCCAAGAGAAGTGTCGTGCTTTTAAGACACAAGCCGTGGCTTCTCTGCAAATATGTGATAGCTTGGTGACTTGTATTACAGCATAAATATTGAAAGGAACATTTTTTCTCATGACAAGGCATTCTCCATTTGGGTTTTTTAGTCATTAAAACTGCCTTCCTTTCTTTGCAATTATGGGATGTGCTTCTCGTTGATGTTGCTTTTGTGACTTGTGTTGTTGTATTCTGTTGGAATATCAACCGAATCAAATGATGTTTAGATACGCAAGCGCAAGAGAGGTGAGTGTTTCAAACACTGGTATAAAAGGAGTATTTCTTTTTTTGTTGTTGTTGACATTTGGTTATCTCTGCCGTAATCAAGCAATGACAGCATGCAAATATTGATAATCATTTCTATCTGTTCAATTCGGAGAAGGACAAAATGTTTGATCTGGTTATATCAGATTCTTGGAAAAACTAACAAAACTAATGACTTTATGTTTGTACACTCGTAGAATATCTGACATTGATCTCAATTTGAGGATGACATGATTGAAAACAATCCCAAAATAATCCTCAAAACAATGTCATATATCGACATTTTTGATGTAAAAAAAAATAATAATCATCATTTCCAACAAACAAACATTTAAAAAAAACCTTCTTGTTTAATATGTGTATACTCTTGCTCTCTATCCCTTACAACCATAAGTTTAAAAATTGAGATGCAACTTTAGAAGTAAACAACATTTTCTAGTAGTCAAGTTAAATATAAACAAAATTGCTCTATCGGCATTATTACCATTCTGTACTTATACACAACATGGAACATATACCACCAGAGCAATTGCTATTCATGATGCCATGTTCTCAGAATTGTGTTGTTTATTGCCTACATTCATTTATTTAGAACTTACTTGGTATTTACCATAGAGTCTATAAAAATATTGCAACACAAATTCATTCTTACATGACCTGGTGATTATATAATGTATTGAAATCTACTTTTATTGGGTAAAATAATGGCTTCCCAAAAGCATTTATTTAAGCTAACTTTACCATTAGTTGGAAGGTCTGGCTAAAATTCATTAAGATTGCCAGTGACAATAAACTAGCATAGATATAAAGCAAGAGCCCAAATATTTTTGAAGACAATTTAATTGAGCAGAACTGAAAGTAAATCAATGCAAAAAATTTGAATCCAGCATATTCCGATGCATTGCTGTGCAGATTCACTTGAAGCCTGAACAAGGCAGTGCACTTTTGGGACATCAGTATCCACAGGATAACTATATATTATTCATAACTAATTGAGTTTCTAATGCAACCAGTATTCAAGACATCTTTTATATCAGCGACTTTAGAAGTGTTCATTGATGATAAATGAAAAATTAATTCCTCCTATACTACAGGTTTCATTTGATGAAGAGAACAAGAAATATTACTTCAATGAACTGTACAATGTCCTGTCCATAAATCTTTCTTGTTCTTCCCATGCAACACTGTACTTTCAATAGTATATACTTGTTTTGGAGCAAATCAAAATACTCCCACGCTCAATAGTTTTGAAAACTTTAATAGTACCCAAAACCACGCATCGAAAAGTGCATATCTCATACATCAAGCAATACAAATTCAAGATACTCAAATAAAAAAACCCAAAAAAACCAGATAACAGATATTTATAAAAATACGCTATTTTTTATTATTATTACCCGCCTATTTTTTCTGTACATTTGATCTAACATGATACATATATTCTAAAACCCTAACGTCCACTACAATATAAACAGGATGTGCATAGCCATTCTTTTGTGCTTTAGTGGCAAACAATTTATCAAATTGACAAAACCTTCACAAACTGTTTCAAGCAATTGATTATCCAGTATCCTCAAATGTCAAGTGTCACCTAACTTCTGTTTGTTCCCTTGTTTTTGTTACCTTGTGTGTGTGTTTTTTAATCATTTTGGTAACATATTGCTGGCATAGTTTGATAAAGCTGTCATTGCTCTTTCTTTTAAAACTATCCTAGAAAATAGTGACAGAGCAGAAATGTCTTCCTCCATGCATCAATCCTCAACCCCTTGGATGCAGAACCACAGCATTTACCTTCTCTCTAATTTTCAAAATAGATTCAATGAATATGGAATGTTCTTGGAAAAATTGCATAGAATTGCATGACCACAACCAGCAACCATAAGAAGTGATACATTTGTATCCTTAATGTTATGTAATGAGATGGAATTTTAATATTTAATTAGATGTCCCTCCTCAGACAATACCGTTATCATCTATTCATATATGCAATCGATACTCTTAAATTTATCATCCAGCTGCCATTTCCAACAATATTTTCAAACTCCCTGAGTATGCATCATTGATATTTTTAGCAATATGATTTACTGGTATATATGAAACATTTATAATTCCATTTTCCTCTCATTATTAAGAATAGATAACTATCATAATTGATTAGTTTTTAGAAATTCCGAAATCATGGGGGCGTGTCTGAATCAGATATATACAGCAAAATTCATATTGGTTATCTAAATATATGGTAATAACTCTTTCTGATATCAGAGTTGTCTCTCTTGATAATAGCTCAAGCAGCTGCATAATTCTCTTCATATACAGGAATTGAGTAAAAATAATGTGTGTTATTGAGAGATGACAGAATCATCATTGTAACAATTTAAGGTGGTATGGGACACCTGTCGATTTTAACGTGAATAAAAGTTCATTATAATCAAAATACTTTAACCAGTTTAGAATCTTCAAATTTTACAATATTTGACCAAAAAATATGTTTTAAAATTTTTAGAAAGGTCAAAAATATAAAAGTCCCAGCAGGATTCGAACTCATGATGACTTTTAGATTCATAGTTTACACTCTAACCCATTGCACCACGCTGTTAGGTAACAATTCTTGGAAAGAAAACACTTTTAAAATTATACTTGATTTATTTTGATAGGAAGTATGTCACAATATGGAGGTGTCCCATACCACCTTAATACATCAAGGAAAGGTGCTAGCATTGAAAACAAGTAGTTCGAGGCCCTTAACAGTCACCTGAGTATATTAAAACCCTGTAAAGGATCATAACCGTGTACTTAGTTTGCCTGCAAGACCCTATGAATAGAGAGGGAATATCTATAACACATTTATATATATATTACACAATACATTTTTACAAAAATTTAGAGACCTGCCCTAGCTCCAGAAATCCTGACAATGAGGTTAATAATTTCACAATTTTGGTTGCGGTCCCTAAACTATTATGTTTGTCTGCTAGATACTCATGAGTATAATAATATTTTTCAATATTGCATCAATCTTGGCAGTCATTAGCCAAAATGATAGACAATTAAGTTCATCTTACTTACAAATGTTGCATACCAAATTTTGTCAATACTGGTTTAGTGGTTTCAGAGATGAATAAAAGTTTACTCTTGATGAAAGACAAACACATATGGCTAACGAGTATCAACAGAATCATTTTACTTTGAATAAAATAATCATGGAAAATATTAAATACTGAAACTTCAGAGAAACATTTGTGAATGTACACATGCAAAATCACAAAGGTTGTACTGTCAGTATATCTACTAATGGAAGATAAGCTGTGATTGAAGTTTTATCAATAGATTCTAATTAGTGCTGTGGTGAGAATTAATCTGGCTAATGACCCAAAAATAAGAGTCTTTCCATAAAAAATCCATTATACCACACCAGTCCTGGCTGATGTGTGAATCGACAATGCACAGCTTCCAAGCAAAAAGGGAAGATTTAAGAAGTGGGTTTTACTTACGATTCGAGCCACAAAAAGTGTCTTGTATGGATCTCCAGTGGCACTGGCTGCATTGCTAGGGTCCCCTAAGAAAAGAGAAAGGACAGTCATTAGGGATTATCTCAAAGTACAGAATATATCAATTTTCTGGGATTGGTTTGGACTGGGTGTTGGATTAGCCACAGGTTGGTAGCAAGAATTGTCTATTATATTACTGTAATATGACGGGATGTCAAAATCAATTTCAGAACAATCCGTTTTCCAAAGGTTATGGAGTGTCTACATGTGGCAACATTATAACCATATCTGATAGTTCTCTCCCAAGTCCAGGGCAGAAATATCCAATTTATCAATGTGCATAGAATGTAAAGAAATTCTCTTGTGGCCCCCAGCTCCAATCTGCGCTAACCATGGTCTAACTGATACTAATTTCACATAGACAACAATAGGGCTAAATTAACAGACAGGGAAAATAATGCTTCCTTTCACTTCATCTTGATCCTTCAGATGCATTAATAACCAGTGTCTATTGTAGGTGTTACTTATATCTGTCATTTTTAATGAAAATATAACTAAACAAAGACTAAAAAAAACCTCTTCCTCCTAAAAATCTGTCTCTGATTTAACATCAGCTTATGATAATATGAGGAATTCTCAAGCCTGTACTCCCTCTCCGGGTGAAGGAGATGGCATGTGACAAGTGCAATGTGTGAGGAGTAAGTTAGCTTGGGAGTTTTTAGAGGCTTTTCATCTGTATGGATGTTTGGATCTCCTCATGGTTCAAGGTAACAGTCTCTATTTTTTTGATTGGTCAAATCCGCAATTTTTTTTCTAACATACCTTCCCCTCCCCGTTTTACTCCGATTTCCCCCTGCTTTTAGTGTTTGTTTTGATGCCTATCATTTCCTTTCATTTAATTATGCTACTGGCTTTACTTGAAACCTTCAACACACCTGCTGCAGCAGCAATGGAACATTCTATTATTTTGTGCAACTGTTCACAGAGGTTATCCTTCTTGCTGCATATCCTGGGAATCATAAATTGATTTTTCTGGGAGATATATAACCAATGGGTTCATTATACATAATCAACATCAAAAGAGCTCTGACATAAACAAGTGCTCTGATGCAATGCAAATTGCTATAATGTTCAAGACTCATCACAAAAACTCAAGTCTATAGAGCTTTGTTGTTATATTCAATGTCATTTTCCTGTGAGTAGAGTAACATATATTACATTGTAGAAAAACATTTGTTTAAAATTTAACCTATTTGGTTGTTTGCATGAAAAATTCATCAACCCCTCCAACAGAGCGTGACATTCAAGTATCTTCTCTTAAACAGATGCTTCAAATAGCTGACCTATAAAACAAGCAATATGAGCACCAATTTATGCATAGCCTCTTCATCATCTACAATGCGACCCTCAGATGGGGAATTTCTCTGCCAAATGAACTAATAGAAATGGACATAGCTCAACTCTTGCAATGCCATATTTCCCCTCAATAAACCGACTGTTTAGTGGTATCCATGGCAACAACTAACGTCATGAAGATGCCAAGTACCTATTAGAATTGATGAAATGAAGCTCTTTTTGCCTCCACTCTTTGACTAGGTCTACTTGTGGGTAGATTTACTTGTTTCGCTGAAAAACATGCTTCTCTGAACACCTGCTTAGTAACACTTTCCAACGCAAGCTGTATCTAGAATTTATTTCTAGAGCCACTGTCTACCAATTATCTTTTCGTAACCACCACGCTTCTTTCTCTGTTCAAAGAACTATACACAGCCAACCTGTTGTTGAATGATTCTACTCTTGCAGTTTTTGAAATGATACAAATAATGAAGGATGAGTTCTACATATATATAGATCTTCACTGACTCCAAGTATTGATCCATCAATAGAGACTAGGAAGATTCCTTCACAAATTGATTACAAAAATAATACCATAAAAAACAAGATGTTGGAAATAATAAATAGCCAGCAACAGCTGTAATTAGATCTGTACCACATGCCAACTGGTCATCATGACAACACAGTGGAATGGTCAGAATATAATAACTCTCAAAAGTAGACCATCAAGTTCCCTAGTGCCAGATTTAGAGCATTGGCAAAAGCATTGCAGGACCATATAGCATGCATGTACAATTTTAAATTCACTGGTTGAAAGACTTCATGAAATTGGAAGAAGCGACTTACAATGAATATCAAAGCTTTAGTTAAATACTAACAATCCGCCTGAATTGTTACAAATCAGCATGTCATTCTACTTGTCAATCAGAGATCTTTCAGATAGTAATGTTGTTTGACTATCAATGTACGTCACCCAGTTTAATCTTTTTTGATTTAAAAATCACCCCTTGTATGCCTCTGTGTGTGTGCATATTACCGAATATGTTATAATTACTAAAATCATTCATCCAAGAAGCACTGTTTGCAATCAATGCTTTAGACAACTTGAGAAGCATTCAAAGTTGCCAGAGATCTAAATTAATAATTAAACAAGTATGGGTCGGAAATTTTTGTTAAAAATCCTTGAAAAATGTTACAATGATTCAGGATAAAATTTGTATCTAGTAAATCAAACCAACAAAGGCAGCTTTATTTCTGGAATATGACGTAAAATAGTGATCCCTGGCCATGTTCCCAAGCATTCATTCTAGTAACCCTGGACATAGTAAGAAGCAGGAAAAGGTACAACTTTCTCTCTGTCTCTCTGTATCTGTTTCTCTTTCTCTCTGTCTGTCTCTCTCTTTCTCTTACAGGGTGCTCAAGCCAATTCTTAAAAAGTTATCATTTGCCCTAAGTAACACAGGACAGATACCATTAGAATATGGTCCTTTACCCACTCCCCCATGTGCTGGAATTGATTTAGTATCTAGCATTGATGACATCAGCACTTCCTACAGTAAAATCTGCAATATGGAGTGCCAAGAGAATAAATCAGATCCACTGAACACTGCACTTTATTGCACAATTTCTTTGATGATGAGGTTTTCTATATATAGTTGATAATTATCAACTGGGAGTGATAATTCATATTTTGTACGCAAAATTGTGGAAATGCAGGTGAAATGATCAATATTACAGCAGCCTCTAGCTTAAATAGACACAGGCAAATCAAATCTGTACAATCTTTCAAATCAATGGCCATTAACTGATCCATGTAGAACACACAACATCTCCAAAGTAAAAAAAAAAAGTGATGTAATCAAGTAAAGTGCAGCTAAAACCATTTTCTTCTTGCAATCCTGTTTTCATAACTAATCCTCCATTATATGACATGAGGAGTGACATTTCTCCCATATACAGTGTCAATATTGAAGAAAAAAGGGATTTACTATTAATTAACTGCTGTGATATGGATGGAAGCAAGCGCTAAATGGACTGTGAAGTTTTTAATCCCACCTTACAGTCTTTCGGGTTAACAAAAAAAAAAAATCTCCACTGATTTTCTTCCCATTATGGCTGAAATAACCAAGAATGGGCGGAGATGTAATCTACCTTACCTAGCAGACAAGTTCTCATCAATTTCATCTGCATGAAGGAGAGAACTACCTGTATTTCATTAAGATTGGAAACTCTGTGATGTGAAAAAAAAAAAACCCGGATTCATTACGACAAAGGAATAAATTGTGGCAGAAACTTAAAAACACTCGATTTCACAATGTAATTCTTTTGAATGTGTGAGAGAACTACCAAGTGCACCGAAACCCTTAGGATAGACCATTATAAATGGATTCTGAATTGGACTTTTACAAAGTGGATTGTTAATTCATATCCTGTAGTGCTTGAAAATGGAATTTGTGTAAACAATCTGGAATCCAAGATTCGAAGAAATACATATATTGTGAAAAAAAAAACCCAGGATCATTAACAGTGGAGCCACAAATTCGAGGACAGTAATAGTTGATTTCGGTACTAATAGATAGAACATTTTTTCTCTTCTCTGTTCTTTTTTTTATGAGGTTTTGAATCAAATTAATTTACAAAATTACAACAAAAAGACAATTGGTTGGAACATATTTCTTCCATAATATCAAATGTAAGCTTGACTAACATTGCCATGGTTACTGGATGTAAGAGATGAGAGGGATATCCACCATACAAATAGAACCCCAGGTAAAACAATTGATTTTCTCAACAAATCTTGCATTCCAAACATCATGTACAGTATTTTTTGATAAACAAGAGGGGAAAATGTCATTAACGGACATCTCAACTACTAAACTAATCAGTAACAGGTAAAAAAGTGGAAATCAATGAAGACAATTTTGCCAGACCCTGATGTCTGTGGAGCCACTGCCAGTATTGTAGTGAGGGCAAGGCCAAGTCTACTTGTTTACTTGCTTCAGTTCAAAATTGTACGACAATTCACCCAAGAAATTTGTAGCTGAATCTGATACCCAATTGTTGAAGGATACTGTTAGGAATAGTACTGATCTATACATATATCGTATAGATCAGATACATGTTAACATTATAACTTCCTTATTCTCTGTTAATTATTATATCGCCTTCTTTATTTCCACTACATATTCCTTTGGTAAAAGTGAGACTGAGATCAAAAGTGAGCTCGTCTAAGTTACTGTAAACATAATATATTTAGCGTGTACGATATTTTGCGGAATATGATTTTTCAACAAGTTAGCGTGGATTTGATTTGGCGCATTTCTGAATGTACTTATTTATCTACTTATATATTTTACATTTGGTGATGTACTTGATTTACCGGATGCTGTTTTCCACAGCAAACGCTAAATAGAATACACAGCCAAATGTAATACGTTTACAGTATTCCTTTGGTAAAAGTAAGACTGAGATCAAAAGTGAGCTCGTCTAAGTTTTTTTATGGCCCCTGGGCCAGGTTCTGTTCTGAGCAAAATATAAATTATGAATCTTGTGCTATGATTTCCTGTATGAAACCTTTCCAATTTATCTTATACATAAAAAACACTCTTCATTTCAATTAATTTCTAAAATGTTGTGCATGTTTGAAAATAAAAAGCATCTTGCTGTCCCAATATCCTCTTTCAATTATCTAAATTGACTTTGAAATTATGAGAAAAAGTAATTATTCGTATTGATTGTTATGTTAATTGAAAAATACCCATGAATCCAATAATTGAATGCCACTCAAATAACACCAGGAATTAGCCTGCACTGAGTATTTCAAGGGAATACACAATATAACCCTAAATCTCTCTTAACATTTCACTTAATGAGAACTTGTAATCAATCCAGGAATTCCTTCATGGATACTTTTGTTTACATCTGAATAGCACTCAAAATTGACATTTTCATTGACTAGCTACAGAAGTCCTTATTTTATGCTTATGTTACATTTTTTTTGTCCAAAAAGTTATAGTTGTGAGCTACTAGTACTAGAACTTAAATCATTTTTTCCCCTAAAATGACTGTACTTGATAATCCAAGTCATTTGATATTTTTTTTTATATATATAACTATTTACAACTATGCAATTTTTTTTTCTCAAAAAGAAACAAAGTTTTGCTCATCTCTCCTACAACCCTATTTAAACTCAACATGCTGAAACCACTCCTTATAATATTGATAATGATTTTACACACTGCCTTGGTATTTTATCCATAGCTGCTGTAAACTTTGCCTTTTGTACAAGAATTACAAGGAAAGGATTGGCTTCATCTTGATTTTAACTATTTTTTCCTTGCTCTCAAGTGACACACTGCATCCAATTACTCTCTCTCTTTCTTGACTTAACAACTGGTAGCAAGTCAATCTACTCAGCCTAAACACATGTCAGTGTGTATTGGGAATCAATAGAGGTTCTCCCCCCAGGAAGGCAGATAGATATGATATGATCTGTATCAGGATTAATTCCTGCCCCCAAGAGAAACTTACACCTTTTTCTATTTTCTCAATTGCATCTCGATTCCAAAAGTTTCATAGATGCGGAATACTTACACAGGGCTAGATCCTGTTCCAACTTGTAAGCAATCTGCTCAGCTCTTTCCTTTCTCTGAAAACAAAGTAAGAGAACATCTTAGAGTTACTTCCCTTCCACTTTCCCCTATGAGGAAAGTTTCCTTTAGTAGGTCAACACCTTTTTAAATAAGATATTTAAATTTAAAGAGAGCTTAAAAAAACCCGAGCAAGTTAAATTTTTACTTCCCAAACTCTCTGAACCATGTAATTACATGTAAAAACAGCATGTTAGTTTAAATCAAATCTGGGACAAGTGAATGGTTGGTTCGATGGTTATGGTAATTCATGCCCTAGACAATGCACAAGAAGATAATAAGGTTGGTGTTGATAATTTTTCGGAGAAATTTCAGGTCATGCTTTTGTTTTGTTCTTTTACTCTATTCATATAATTTCATTAGGGTTTTATTTCACATGCCTTATGTTCAGGACATAAGGGACAGCCCTGGACATCCCTTCTGGGTCAGTGATTACTGTTAAAAGTGACAAAACTATTGGTTTTTCTGTCTGAGAAAGCGCCCACTTCTCAAGGTGATTTACCAATATTTGTGTTAGCCATTAAATGAGTTATTGAAACACTCTACACAAATCTGTTATTTTTCTCCTGTATTGATGCCAAAAAAATAATACTTTGGGGCTGAAAATAAAACCTGTGACCTTTGTGTCGTCAGTCGTTTAACCTCCTCCAATACTAAATCCTCGACAAAGACTGAACATAAGGCACTTGTTACACAGCTTACCCAATTCTACAAGCCTTGCCAAGAAAGATTTGTACCGATATCAAAGTCATGACATTGGCTTAATCTACACCCTCTCGTCTAGGTTACCCACTTTTTCTTGATCCTCCCATCCCTACACAAGTTGCCCAATAACCCTCTACCCTACCCCCCCCCCCCCCCCCCCTTTGCACGGGCTGTTCCATTTGAGCTTGTACACTGGACAATGTAAATAATGTACGACTCACACAGCAATAAAAAGTGGGGGAGGGAATATTTGTGCAGCACTGTCTAACAGCTACTTTCACAGTTACCAGTATAATAAAGCTTCATTAGCCAGTTGCATGTGGAAGACATTAGCTGGAGCAATCAATACTGTAAAGACTATGTTTTTATTAGGAATGTATGCTCCTGGCACTAATTAATCCCCTCAGTCCTGCAGTAACTATTGCCAGAACCCTAATACACAACAATGTCTGGCTATTACGACGCCCTTCTTCTCAACAGAGCACAAATCATATTTCTAGTTTAGTTTTTATGCATCTTTTTCATTATTTATGCATATATGACTAAAATATTTTTTATTACTGTATGTATTCATATTTCAAATCAATCATAGGTTAACAGGAATTTCACTTAAACCTAAACAGATATCAACAAGGTGCAGCTACAATCAATTAATAAATTAGTACAATACTGTAAATTCCTATTTAAAAGTGAGGAATTAATATCTGCGTAAAATCGCGATAAGCACATTTCGCGGATTTTAAAATTTCGCTTATAATTTTTGGACAAATGAAACTAAATGAAACTGTGTGAAAAATTTGGCGTTCGCGATTTCATATTCTCGCGATTTGATGCAAAACGGTTGAATCGCGGAATTAAGTACTCGCGTAAAACAAGGAATCTACAGTAGTAATATTCAACACTGCTCTTATTTAGGTTCCTGATGAATATGGAATAATCTTGATTATACCATTGTATGACTGTAGCAATCAAATTACGATATATCTACTTGAATCTTTTTTATAACTTGGGTTATTTTATGTAAATAAATAAAAAATCAGAACCAAAAAATTGTACCAATACCCAAGTATATGTATTATAATTTAATTTTCAAATCCTCTTTCAAAATGTTCACCTAAACTATCTGTACCATCGAACTTCTAGTCTTGTCTCTTACCTTTCTTTCTTTTCTTTCATCTTTTGTTTCTACCCTGGTAGGTGGTGGGGTGTCTTTTGGGTCCTGAAATGAAGACAATCATATAATAGCGTTGATATCAATTGTAAACTAATATAAACAACCTGATGATTAAAAAGAAGTGAATATTCTGGTGTAAAACTGACAAAAAAAAAAACCCAAAACACTGAAAAGCACAGCAAATGTTTTGAAGATACAATATTTCTTTTAGCTCTTAGCATTATCTCACATTTGTTGCATGTACCACATAATGTTTTCTCATCAAAAAATCTTAATCTAAATAAAATACATGCAAAAGATTAAGTTTCCAAGCCTAGTGCTCAATATGCAGCAAGGCTTTTGTCCTTTTACAAACAGCATTT